>CM052801.1:97941529-97959781 GCA_028533885.1 Nasua narica | reverse complement strand
TAGAGGGTATTATGCTAAGCAAAATAAGTCAGTCAGAGAAAGACAATTATCATGTGATCTCTCTGATATGAAGAATTTGAGAGGCAGGGCGGGGTGTCATGGGGGGGTGGGGGAGAGAAATGAAACAGAAATGAAAAAGAAATGAAAGATGAGATGGGGAAGGAGACAAACCATAAGAGACTCCTAAACTCATGAAACAAACTAAAGGTGGTGGGAGGTAGGAGGGGTAGGGTTATGGACCTTGGGGAGGGTATGTGCTATGGTAAATGCTGTGACATGTGTAAGCCTGATGATTCACAGACATGTACCCTGGGGCAAATAATATATTATATGTTAATTAAAAAAAAAGAAAATTTCGTGTCAATTTGAGACCTGTAAATATAAAATATACTCTTGTGTAGGATTTTGCATAAAGAAAAGGATATAAAATCTCTCGTTAATACTCGTATAAACTAAAAAAAAAATACTCTTATAAACTGATTATAAGTTGAAATTATATTTTGGATATACTTGGTTAAATATTGTTAAAGTTTTTTTTTTTTTTAAAGCAGGACTAGAGAAGGAAGGATGTAAGAAAGATGGGTGGATCAGCCAGAGAGTGAGATACTAGGGTTCCAGGTCTCAAGGGGACACGGACAATAAATATGAGGAAACTTTAGAGAACTGTGAGACCAGGGAGTTCGGTGGGCTGTTGGCATGAAGACGTGAAACCACCCAGGACACCGCAGGCCTTTAGATGGAGAGGAAGCCTTGCTGGAGTAAGGAGCTGTGAGGCCATGCCCAGGACACCCCACGTGACTGAGGGAGCAGGTGCCTCTGGTCTAAGGCAATAGCATCCTCCTAGAATGTGTGAATGCTGATTTATTTGTAGAAAGGGATTTTAAGGTAGGATTAAATTAAGGATTTGAAGATGAGATTATCCTAGAATATCCCGGCAAGCCCTACATGACATCACAAGTGTCCTTATAGGAGAGAAGCAGAGGGAGATACCCAGAGGCACGGAAGAGGAGAAAGCGAAGTGCTGATGGGCTCGTGGCGGCAGATGGGAGTGACATGACCTGAAGCCAAGGAGTGCCAGTAGCCACCAGAAGCTGGAAGAGGCAAGGACCAGAGGGAGCACAGACCTTCTGACACCTTGAGCTCAGCCCAGTGAAACGCATTTCACACTTCTGGCCTTCAAAACCATGAGAGAATACAATTTAATTGTTCTAAGCCCCTAAGTTGGCATCCCCCTTGTTAAAGGTGCGATGGGGGTGGGGGCTGAGGAAAGAGCTCCTGGTCCCACGGGGAATGGTTGGCCCACACTGGAGCTAGCTTTCACGTGAGGAGGCAGGAAGGGGAGGAGAACATTCCATCAAGAGACGATTTCCATAAGGAAAACAGTTAAGAAAGGACAGGGCTTCTAAAGGATCTGGCAGGGAAACACTGGATGGAAGGTAGGTCAGTTTAGCACAGAAGAGAAATACAGAAAGGAATCACAGCAGTGGGAGCAGCCGGCCTCACATTGTCTGGGCCTCTCTCCTAGCTTCTGCCGGTTGCCAGCACTTCTTGGCAATGCCTGGTGAGTAGATGTAGAGTTCCAGTCTGTGCCTCCATCTTCATATGGCCTTCTTCTCTGTCCTCTCCTTAGGTCTTCTCCCCTTCTGAAAACACCAGTTATCAGATGTGGGGCCCACCCTAAATCCAGGGGGATTGCACCTCAAGATCCTTAACTATTTACCTCTGCACAAACTCTATCTCCCAACAAGGTCCCATTCTGATGTTCTGGGTAGACACTTCAGAGAGGGGGAAACCAAGGTCCAACAAGGCTAAGTAACTTGTCTACAGTCTCACAAAGAGTACATATCAGCACTGAATTCCAACCCAGACATTCTGGCTCCAAAGGTCATATTCTAAATCACTGTTACAATCTGCTGTGAATAACCATTTAACAAGTAAACTCAATTTCTAGTTGTCATGCTTTACACTTAGTAGAAAACCTGACTCAGGTGATACCACTTACAAACACTTGTGATTAGGCAGAACCTTATTTGTAAACTATTAGTGTGATTACTGGAGCACAAACAGAAGGTGAAATCACAAATCTGATAATTGATCTTCACTGTTGCAGATGCCAACTGTGTGATCCTAGCAGGCCAATCATTGTTTCTGGATCAATTACTGTTTATTGAGCACCTATCACTTACTGTTTATTGAGTCACTCTCTGGATCAGTTACTGTTTACTGAGCACCTACTATGTGCCAGGCAATGGACAAAGTATATATTGAGGATGTGGTGAAGCATAAGACAGACAGAATCCCCTTCCCTGCTGGACTATAAATGCTAATGAATAAAACTAAGCAAGGAATCACTCAGATACTTTAATAATGAGGAGTCTGCAAAGGACTGGAAATGAATACGGGGAATAGGCTTTCTGGAAGCAGATAAGAAGAAAGCGTCACTCCATCTGAGGAGTAAGGGAAGAGATCTTTTGAAAGGGTCATTGAAACCAAGACTTGAAGGATCACTGAAAGAAGGGAAAAACCTTCCAGGCCACAAAGATAAGTGTGATCATCACAAGTTAAGCATTTATAATATAAGCAGGCTCATGCAACCACAAACAGCTGTAAGGAAGATTAATGGAGCTGGCACGAGATGAAAATGCCTCGTATGGTGCCAGGTACAGAGAAGGTACTAAATCAACATCACCTGAATCTGAATTCAGGGAGAAGCTCTCTTGAACCCTCACCTGAGAAAATGCAATAATCTTAAATTCTCAGCTCTCATCCTGTGGGGTTGCTGAAGCTGACATTCATAACCAAACAGACTAAAATCACAGAACAGATGATAGGAACTTGTCATTTTGCCATGGTACCTGACAAGGTCATCTTAATGAAACAAAGAAACCCGCCCACTTGTGAATTTCAACATTTTTGGCCGTGTCTCCTTCATCGGCATAATGTTTTTCTAAAGCCCAAGCCGCATACAACACCGGTCACATTAAAATCGTTGATCCCTCTAAACAATGGTTGTATAATCACTGTAATTACTGTATGAAGGACAGACTCAATCTCAGGATAGAAAAAGTGAGCCTACTCCACATTTGATTTTTTTTTTTGGTAGCATACTTAAATTACACCATAGGCACTTTTTAGCATAATATGTACTGTATATCTTTGCATTTCAATAAACCCATTTTCCCCCACACATAACACTTGGTAATTCAGAGAAATGTATCTTAGCAGCTCCCAACTGCCGCTTCCTCAAGTTGGCTCTTGGTTAGTATTTTTTCTCTTTTCTTGAGTTAAGCACAAACTACAAGCTCTCTGGGAGCAAGAGTAAACCTGATTGTCTTTGAGAAAAAAGGAATACCTTTTGTTTCCCTCCCCTTCTCTCAAAATCGTATCACGTGCAATGGAAACATCAGCTGTATTTATCAATAATAAAGTGACCACAGGAGGAAACCAAGTGAATAGCTTCAGTGAAAATTGTCATATGTAGTTAGCTTTATATCGTACCAGTGAGATGTCTTTCTGCACATCTCATTCTACCCTAGAGCAAGGAGAAAGGCTCATTACCAATACAACCTCTGCTGACAAAAGGAGCTGTGTTCAAAGGCTGGTTCTGCGGCAAAGTGATGCTATGTGACCTCTGCCTATGCATTGGAGCCCCTGAGCCTGCCATGTTGTGAGGAAGCCCACGCCACATGAGGAAGCCAGGGGAAAAGTGCTCTGGGGGCAGTTCTGATCTGTGAGCCATCCCCACCCAGCTAACGGATATGGAAATAACATCACTGTGGATTCTCCAGACCAGTCCAGATACCAGTGGAAGGCCACTGAGGGACAGGAGTGGATGCCACAAGTTGCAAAGGAATCACCTCAATTCTTTGACCCCAGAGTCTGTGAGCCTAAGAAAACAGTTGTTATTTTAAGCCACTAAGCTTTGAGGCCACTTGTCAATAGACATTAACAATAACAAAAACAAGACACAACCCACATAAGTGTTAGCTCACCTGGCCAACAAGTACCTGGAAAGCCCCTTGGCTATGAGTCAGCAGGATAGTAGGGAGAACAGGGACAGCAGCAACATTGGACCCGTACGTAGGATGTACTCTGTGCAGGGTACTGTTCCTAGTGATTTACGTCTGTGAACTCATTGAATCCTCACAGCAGTCCTGTGGCGTAAGTGCCATTATTATCCCTATTTCACAGGTGTGGAAATCGTGGCACAGAGATGTCAAGGGACCTGCCCAAGCTCCCACAGTGAGGTAGTAGGATGGGATGTAGGCAGCCTAGGACCAGAGTCCTCACCTACAGTCTGCACGCTGTATGACCTCACTCGTGTCAAGCACATACGAGAAAGCTTACCAACGTGTCTAGACTTCCTAAAACCTTGACAGAGCCGGCTTCCTGGTCCCGATCAGCAAGTCTATACAGAGTGGCATTCCCGACAGCTCAGTGGGCTCTTCTGCCCCCGGTCAGTCTCCAAGCTGTGGGGGCACTTACTCAAGTTCCTGCAATTCATAAAGACCATTTTTATTTGGAAGACTCCCACCCTGTCCTCATACTCGGTGACAACGCAAACATCACCGATCTCTTGTGTTAATGTCACCTTGAGGTAGGCTTCACCAGTCCTGTCATAGGTGCTGCAGGAGAAGATAATAATAACAACTAAAAGCTACTGAGCATTGGGTGCCAGGCAAGTCTTATGCTCAGGACTTCACATGTGATATTTCCTTCAACCCTCACAATGACAGTGACCCGTGAGGCAACTGCTATCACTTTCCCTGCCATCCTACAGAAAAGGAAACTGAAGCTTGTGGAGATTAACTGACTTGCCCAAGGTCACACAGTGAGGAAGTGGGACAGGATTTAAACCCACATCTGTATAACTCTAAAGCCAGTATGCTCAACGGGATCAGTGAGACTCAATGAAATGCTTTTCTGGTGAAAGAGACATATGACCTCATGGGGGGAAAAAGCCAACATGGGCTCCCTCCCAGTCCTTCCTGGATTAAATCCCAGCTCTACCCCTTTTGCTCTCAGTGGTTCACTTCTCTCTCCTGTAAAATGGGGATTAATGAAAATACTTCCACCCCTAGGTCTAGATCCAGGAGAAATGAAAACCTATAGCTACACAAAAATTCATACTGGAGTGTATATGGCAATAGTATTGACAATAGACTCAAACTAGAAACAACCCAAATGCCCTTCAATAGATGAATGGAGCAACAAATTGAGGTCTATTCCTATAATGGAATATTATTCAACCATAAAAGGCATGATGTACTGATCTATGCTACAGCCTGGGGATGACCCCTGAAAAATTATCCAAGGTAAAAGAAGCCAAGCACAAAAGGCCACATATTATATGATTCCAATTACATGGAATATCCAAAATAGGGAAATATATAGACAGAAAATGGATTAGTAGTTTCCAGGGACTGGAGGGAGACTAGGGAGTTGCCAAATGGAGTTTCATTAGGGTGTGATAAATTGTTCTAAAACGATTGTGGAAATTGTCACACATACGTGTAAATGTACTAAAAGCCATCAGACCGTATACTTTAAATGGATGAGTGGTATGGTATGTGAATTAAACCTTAATAAATAGGTCTAAAAAACACAATAAATAGGTCTAAAAAACACACTACCTCACCACGTGAGGTTGTTGTTTGGCATAAATCAATTAAGTGCCAAGAACTGTGCCTGGTATATAGCTCTGAATACAGGTTAGCTGTTTTTGTGTTGCAAAAAGTTCAAAAGAATGTGCCAGAATGGATTTGGGAGCTTGGTTCTTGTTTATAAGAAATCACATTCAATTCTCACTCTGATTTCACTGTGTTTTCCTAGAAGTCATTAAGTACCCTCCATCCTGTCACCTGAAACACACAGTGAGAAGTGCTGAAATGGACGGGAGGGGAAAAAAAAAAAAAAGCAAAATAAAACCAATATTTTGGTGGCAAATACCAACCACAGTGAGAAAACACCTCGTCCTGTTTGTGTTTTGGGGACGGATGAATCATCAGGGAGACACCCTGCCTGTGTCTTTCCTGCACTGTGTGTCCTCTATGCCTGGCCCTCCTTCTCCCCCAAAAGCTTAGCTACTTCTTCTCTCCACTTACCTGGAGACGGACAAAGCAGAAGTCTACACATAGGATAGAGGTGGTCGGGCCGCAACAACCTATACCAGCAACTGTTCCTGGCGCCTGCTCCAAGGTGAAGGGCTTGAGGCATCCCCAGAGCCAGCTGAGACACAGGTGTAAGCTGTGGGATAAGCCACGGCCGGACGGCTGCCTCTCTCTGCGCATGGCTTAGCTTCTACCCCAGTCAGAACTGCCAAAGAGAAGAGGAACCAGAACCCCGTTCCAAGGAGTTGGCAATGAAACCACATTTCCAACCCTCCCAAATCGTTCGTTTACCTTTAATTATGGAAATTAGATTGTGTTGTTTGCAGCTGTTTGCAAGTTAGGTTTCCTTGTCCTTAACCTTAATCCTAGTAGGAACTTTCTCCACATAACCCCAGCTTACCAGAGAGGGCAGGGCTTGCACGATTTCTCTTCCTCGAGGAAGAGTGGCACTCTTTTATAGGCAGGGAGGCAAATTTAGAGAAGGGGTCTGTTCCAAAGGTCCATCCGTCACTTAGTCCCTTACATGGTGAGCTTATCAGTCCAGCTCACAAATGGTTAATTGACCCACATCTAGCATAGTCTAAATATGGAGAGATCCCCCAAATACAGATATTGCAATAGCAGGCTCATGATTTCTCACCTGAAACCCTTGGAGCCTAATGTCTCAGAAAGTAGGATTACTTGGATTTCAGAAACTGGAACCCAATGTATATACTGCAAATCATGTAAGGCTCCCATTGGAGTCAGGAGTGATATCCTATAATCAAGACAATAACTTTTCTGAGGCATAGCAGATGAATACTCAGATGAAGTAGGATAAAGAAAGATTGTGAATAGCCTCCTGGTAACTTAAGGGTAACCTTTGACACCAAACCAGCAAATGTGCAAAAAATATTCAATTTCCCCCACCTGTAGAGGATTTCAGAATAACAGGTAAGGGATTGTGAATCTATATCTTCATGTATACATTACCAGTTGTGTACTCCTGGGCAATTTCCTAACCTGACTGATTTTGTTTTCCTCATTCTTAAAATGGGATCGACAAGTTACCTCATATTAAAAGAACGAGTACAAGTAAAGCTTTCAGTGGTGCCTGACACAAAGAACTCAAGAAATGTTATCTCACCTAAGTGTCCATGCATTGATGAATGGATAAAGAAGATGTGGTATAGATAGATAAGCAATGGAGTATTATTCAGCCATAGAAAATGTAAGAATCCTGCCATTTACAAAGACATAGGTGGACCTTGCAGGCATTGTGCTAAGGGAGATAAATCAGACAGAGAAAGATAAATACTGTATGATATCACTTGTATGCAAAATCTTAAAAAAAAAAAAGAAAACTCGGGGTACCTGGATGGCTCAGTCAGTTAAGTATCTGCATGAATCTTGATTTTAGCTCATGTCATGATCTCATGGTCCTGAGACTGAGCCCTGCAATGGGTTCCATGCTAGATGTGGAGCCTGCATAAGATTCTCTCTCCCTCCCTCTGCTTCCGCCACCACCCCCCGCAACTTACCCCTGCCCTCACGTGCCCTCTCTCACTCTCTAAAAAAAATAAAATATAAAGGAAGAAAGAAAACTCACAGAAAGATCAGATTTGTGGTTACCAGAGGCAGAAGGTGGGGGGAGGGAAAATTGGGAAAAGGTACAAAGTTCCTGTTGTAAGATAAGTAAGCACTGGGGATGTTACATACCATGCATAACTACAATTACCACTGCTGAATGATAGAAAACTTGAGAGAGTACATCCTAAGAGTTCTCATCACAAGGAGACATTTTTTTTTAATTTCACTTTATTGATTTACATGAGATGATGAATGTTAACTTATTGTGATAACCACTTCACAACGCGAGTCCAACCTTATTCTGATACCTGAAACACATACGGCGATGTATGGCAAGCATAGCTCAAAACGGGGTGGGGGGAAGGGATGTCATGCTCGCGGTTACTGCTGCTGAGGTCGTCATTAGCATCTTTTACGCCCTCCACAACAGTAGGAACTAGAAGGCTTTGGGCGGTGACACAACATCCCACAAAATCCCGGGATTTGTTCATTTTCCACTTCCGTAACCAAAACAGGCCAATCTGCCTTTAGACAGAGCCCTTCTCAGGTGTTCTCACTCAGCAAACAAAGAACAGCTACCACTTGGGGGGCAGGTACCATTCAGAAGTACCCACGACTCATGTATATGCATGAGGCGCCTGCGAGTCAGGGGTTTATAAATCATATTGTCAGCACAGCAGTAAGAGCTGTGCCTGTGTGAAGCCCCTAAACGAGCCAAGTGCTGTACTAGGTACTTAACAGGTGTCATCCTGGTGATCATGGCCATGGCCCTGCAAGGACAGTATTAGCTCGAGGACTTGGAGGGGTTAAAACAATTTGCCTGAGGTCTTGGGGCAGCTAAGGAATGGCCGCTCCAGTATTCACCCTAGCTCCCTCGGCCCCCCAGCCTGGTCTTTTTCCTCTACGTGACCTTGGCGAAGAGGTCTGAGGTTTGTCTACTGGCTCAACACAAAACAGAGATAAACACAATCACCCATGATGCCCAGAATAACACCCGCGTGGAAGGAACAAATGACCTACACCAATTCTTCTGGTTTTGAGAACTATCACACGTAGTGGTATGCACGTGAGTGTGATCTTTGGGGGTGAGGGTAGGGAGGCTGATTATTCTTAAGAAATTTCATTACGGTTTAATTATTTTTTTCATGAGATAAGCCCAGAAGGCCTTTGTTTCAAATATTATTTCCAATTATTCATGGCTTATGAATGCAATCACAAATAAGGGTAAGAAGGTAGGTGTATTATTTAATCAACTGCATAAAAATTATGTCCTACTCAAATTTAAAAGGAAAGAAAGTTATCTCGTAATTAAAGTCCTAGTCGGGTAATGAGGTCTCATACATATCTAGTCTCCAGTTGCTAAAACTTTTGAAGAGTACAGTAACTACTGGAGTCACAGCCTGGCATTGTTAGAAGCAGGTGGTGGGGTCCAATTAGGGGTTTCCACGAGGCCTGCCCCCAGGAGGGAAATTAGAAGTCAGGTAAGTCCAAACTCCTGTCCTTTGCACTGAGCCCTTCTGAAACCCTGCCTACAGACCACACTTGGAGTGACGAGGAGCTCACAACCCCAAGAGGTGGCTTGTTCGTCTGGTGGACAGCCCAGTGGGTCAGAAAGCCGCAACCTGTGCCAAAGTCAGGTGCTGAGATCAAGTTAGTCTAAGCTTTCATCCTGCAGCCCAGACTTTGTCCACTGCAGCCCAAGATCCACCGTCATAGTCTCAGTGCCCTGCAGTACCAGAAGAATGTTTTAAAGTGAAGGTTTTAATTTCAATTGAGAGATCTAAAAAATTAATATCAGCCAAAAGCATTTTAGAAAACATCTGGATGACCACCTACAGCTGGGCATTGCCTTGTAATTTCAGCTCCCGTGTTGGCTTTGTGTTTACAGCCACACTGGTGCCAATTAGAAATATTTTAAGTGTCTCAGGCTAATGAGAAAATAACAGAGACCAGCCTAGGATGCGGAGCCAAGATTTAAATCCAGATCCATGACTCTGCAGCCTGTGCTTCTCTTTTTTCTTTTTTTCTCTTTCTTTCTTTCTTTCTTTCTTTCTTTCTTTCTTTCTTTCTTTCTTTCTTTCTTTCTTTCTTTCTTTCTTTCTTTCTTTCTTTTTTGGCAGCCTGTTCTCTTAAAGGTTTCACACCAGACACCATGCTGAAAGACACCTGTAATCTACCGTCACCTTTTCTATCTTCAATTCTCTCCCAAGATCCAGCCTGGCCACCAGAACGGTGCCTGTTGAACCACATTGTCTTTGCGCCATCAAAGTCACTTCCGATGAGCCCATAATGACAGGAGAAGGAACTAGATGACACCCAGACTTGTTTTGGCGGTGCCCACCATGGATAGCCTCGGGAGAAACTTAAGATGATTCCTTGCCATGAAATACTTTGTTGCCCTTGAGAGAAACAATAGTATGTCTCATTGGAAACATATGAATCGTGTAACTCCATGGTTCTCCAAGATCAAATGACAAATTCTCCAGGATCCTGGACTTTTAGAAGAATCATTTAGTTTTATATTTTCATTTGTTATTATAATGTAAAAGAATCACTTTAATCCGGTGGCCACTTTGTAGGCAAGTACTAGAACATACGCTCAGAACTCACACTTGCATTTTTGTACGAGAGCTTTAGTACCGAGTGAAAGCCAAATGCCATTATGGAAGACAGAGAAGAGAGTAGTTCAAAGAGGGGCGAGGGGTGGGAGACCGAGCTATCTACCAAGCCGTTACATTTGTGGCAGTTTAAAGATGCAAAGATGAATTTGTCTTTAACATTTTTATATTTCAGTGTTGTATTTCGGGATATTAAATTTACTGTCTCCTCAAATGAATCAATGATTATCGCAAATCTACTTTTCTGTTAAAAAGGGAAAATAATTAATGATTGGGACCCAAATGACAGTCTGCTGTGCCAGAGAAAAAGGAGTGGAAGGAAGGGAGGGAGAGGAGGGAAGGAGGAAGGAAATGAAAGGAATGAAGGAATTGGAATATAAAACTACTAAACTCAATAACAAATACTGAATTTTTGCACAAATCACCTGCCACATCACAGTTGAGATTATCGGCTTTTGACAATTTCTTTCTTGAAATTCCCATCAAACACTGAAGAAAGGACGAAACACTAGGTTGATGGCAAGTCTATTGCCAACCTCACGGGGGAATCTCTACAAACTACAACTGCAAAGGCATTGACACCAAACTGGCCAACACGTTATGTGGCCCAGCCAGTGCTACACAACTGGACATAGAACTCGCCTCCCAGCTCTCTCCTCACGGGCTCGGCCATGGCAGGCTCCCCTGATGAGAAAACTGGGTCCTTGTCCCTCTGCTCATGGGGCAAATTTCACAGACTGCCAAATGCCCTTCTCCTCCTAGCCCGTTCATGTAGCTCTTCTTCACTCAGAGAGCGCAGTCCCCAGGAAATGCGTGGATATGAGGTGCACCTGTATGTTGGTGGTGGGTCGGGAGCAAGCAGTGCCCTGTGTCTCGGGAAGATCACGCTTCACTAGACGGTGCTTTAGGTCAGTTTTTCACATTGTGGGCTGGACCCATTACTGCAATGTGAGCTTAATTTCGTGGGCATGTGCTCTCTTTAAAAAAATAAAATTAGAAGGGAGAGATCAGAATACATCTCACATGGTAAAACTAAGTGCACACTTTTGTATAAACCTTGTATTTGGGTGATTGTGTGTGTGTGCGTGCGTGCGCACGTGCACATGTGTGTTCTAGAACACAGTGTAAGTATGCCTTTTATATGAGCCCTGCTTCTGTTGGCTAACACATTATCATTTACGTCAGTGTTCTGTGGTGAGAGTGCGGTATGATGATAGTTCCAAGGAGGGACCCTGGACCCAGGCTACCATCTTGCCTGCCTTATAACCTTGGTGAAGTGATGGTAACAACAGTGCTTACTCATAAAGCTGTTGTAAGAATTAAATGAGTTGATACGTGTAAAGCAATTGCAGCTGGGCTTGGCTTGCACTAAGTGCTATTTAAGTATTAGGGATTATTCATATAACCATGACCATTAGTCCCAGTCAAACCCATGTTTGCATTGATCCACTAATCCTCACTTTGCATGTAGTGACTCCACCATCCCTTAACTGAACGTTCAGCCAGTATTCGTGTCTCCATCTTCAAGATGTTATAGTGGACCCCGGCAGCCCATTCTGCTTCACAAATCCCAGGGCCCCCACCAGGCCTGAGCATTGCCTGCCCATTGTTCCCATCCTCGGCCCATCTCTTCCTTCTTCTCCCTGCCCTCTCCGGGTTCCATCAGCTCCAGTCACCCCAGCGTCCTTGCTTGGATTTGCAAACACTCATCTTGGTGCTTCAGGACCTTTGCACCTGCTGTTCCCTCTACCTGGGATCCTCTATCCAGATGGGCACATGACTTGCCCCCCTCCCTTCCTTCAGGTTTCCGCTCACAGTCATCTTACTAGAGGGCCCTGCCCTTGTCTTCCTAGATTAAATAATATCCCCTGCTCTATCCCAGGCTCCCCTGGCCTCCCCAGCCCCTAGCACTTAACATCAGCAGGAATACTCTATTAGTTACTTAGCCGGTTGTTTTCCCTTTTTCCCACTAGAATGTCAGCTCCAAGAAATATGGATTTTTTTTTTCACTATTTTGTCCCCTACTGTATCACCAGTGCCTGAAAGACTAGCTGCCACAGGGTAGCCAGACAGTAGTCACTTGGTAAATAGTTGTCGAATGAATAAATGTCAAACACTGTGCAGAAAACCAAATGTACTACATCTAGAGCATGCTCCTAACCTAAAAGCCTGGTAATAGACTTTTAAAATTCTTTTAAATAGATGTTTAAGGCATTAAATTTAGTTTAGCATGACTTCCTCTCAGCGCACATAGAACTTTCGACGTAATAAAATAAACATCTTTTTCTGTAACAGAGTATATGAAGCCCTATGAAATGCTATTCTGCAGTCTTCGGCTCTGACACCAGAAACCAGCTCTGGCCCAGTGGCCCTGCCCCATCATTGATAGGCGTCTCTTAGTTCTGCTCCAGCAGCTTTTCACTGACACCCCTGATGTAATAAAGGTAAGGATTTCCAGTTCTTTGACCAGGGGGTGAAGCAAGGGCATATCTTAGTCCCGTTTCTATTCAATCTTCACCTTAATGACATACTTAATCTTGAAATCAGATTACACGGTATTTCATTACCGCCATACGAATTCCAAATCGTTGTTGTGTGCAAGTAATAAACTTTATGTTTTTGGCCTGCTTCTATTATTCAGTTTATTTACTGTAGTGGCTGTTCCTGGGGCCTTTTGTCCTGCTTCTTTGTGGTTCCCTCCTATTTTTCATTTTTAAAATGTGAGGTAGTCCTGGGGCCTGATCTGTCCCACCAAGATAGCAGAGGGGGGGTGTTGCAACTCATTGCTGGAGGCTGGGGCCCTAGAAAAACCCCCAATGGGCACTGCTAATGATCCTTGTTTAGATTTTAATATGTAAATCAATAAAATACAGAATAAACAGTCATGAAACTGTTTCCTTCTTAATAAATATTTTATTAAATAGCTTGGCATACATTTGTTCTATAAGATCCAGGTTAATAATCTTTTTTAAAATTTAAATTTTACTTAGTTAACATGCAGCACAATATTCTTTTCTGGAGAATTCAGTGATTCAGCACTTACATACAACACCCAGTACTCATAGCAAGGGCTGTCCTTAATGCCCATCACCAATCCAGCCCACCCCCAACCTGCCTCCCTCCATCAGACTCGGGGCTCCTGGGTAGCATAGTCGATTGGGCATCCAACTCTTGGTCGGATCTCAGGATCATGAGATCTAGCTGCAGGTGGGGCTCTGTGCTCAGCACAGAGTCAGCTTAAGACTATCTCTACCTCTCCCTCTGGCCCCTGCTCCTCTCTTTCTCTCTCCTGCTCAAATCAATAAATCTTTTTTAAAAAGACCCTCTTATGGCTTGTTTCCTTCTCTCCTTTTTTTCTTTCCCCTCTTCCCATATGTCCACCTGTTTTCTTTCTTAACTTCCACACCAGTGAAATCTTATGGTATTTATCTTTCTCTGGCTTATTTTGCTTAGCTCAATATGCTCTCTAGTTCCACCCACATCATTGCAAACAGCAATATTTCATTCTTTGTGATGGCTGAGTAATATTCTAGTGTGTGTGTACCACTTCTTTATCCATTGATCAGTCAATGGACATTTGGGCTCTCTCCATAGCTTGGCTATTACTGATAATGCTGCTATAATCATAGGGGTGCATGTACCCCTTCAAATCTGTATTTTGTATCCTTTGGGTCAATATCTAGTAGAGCAATTGCTGGATTGAAGGGTAGTTCTCAGGTAATAATCTAATACCAAATTGTCAGGTCCAGAATTTTTCCTCCTTCAACTGGCCCTCAAGCCTCTATCCCTGTATTTGCCAGTATTTTATAAAGCTTGTAACATTTATAAGTCTGGAGTTTTAATGTGTATTTTTATCCTCTTAGACGTTCCCTCAAGTCCTTTGTGAAATGAGGTGTAGTGTAAATATATCCAAAAAATACTCACTTAGGAGCTTCTATATATGTGTCTATATGGTATGATTCACTTTAAGAATCACCATTAAATATTAATTATCCAAAAAGAAAATTGATGATTGGGAGAGGGGTGAACTGGCAATTTGATAGGCTCTATATTAGCAGTCTGTTGATTGATACTGGATATTGATATTTATTTTAACTAAGCACTTTCTGGGAAATGACACACTAAGACATTAAAGGCCACAGTCACTAAAGCCATACAAGCCAGACTGAAATTCTCCTGCACTATAGGGGGCCACTTAATCGATCATCCTCTAAAACTCTTCCATAGTGCAATTCAGTGACTCAAATTCTGTCTGAACAAAAGAATGGGGCTGGGACAATAAACAGTGCAAACCTGGAAACATTGAAAAGGGCCTCCTAAAATCATCTGTATTTACCAACACCACCACCTCTCCAGTACCTTGGAAACATCAGTTCAGTCATTTTGGCTTCACATCAGAATCTATATTCATGGGGCCCTGGCTGGCTCAGTCGGTAGAGTGTGCGACTCTTGATCTCAGGGTTGTAAGTTCAAGCCCCACGTTGGGTGTAGAGATTACTTTAAAGTAAAATCTTGAAAAAAAAAAAAAAGAATCTATATGCATGAGACCATAATAAAATACCTAAAGAACCTGCCGTTTTCTCTCAAGAAGTAGGTCTCAAATTTATGTTGGTCTCAGCCTTACAATAGGAAGAACAAATTTTATAAATAATTTGTATTGTGGCAATTCTATTATCTTTGATTTACAGGGTCGAAGTGGACACTAGCCTATTAGTTGAATCAATTTATTGAATCTCGACAATGTGCATAACAGTGACCGATGCACTGGGGATACAAGATGAATACAACATGGCTCCGTCCTCAAAGAAATCACAGTCCAGTTGGGGTGAAGAAAGGTGGAGAGACGAACACTTAAGCATTTTTTAATTGGTCTGCAATATGATCCTTGCTAAAACAAAGGTGAGCAACATGCTTTCAGGGATCCCAGAAGATGAACCTTCATGTATTAATGCTGGACAGAGAAGAAGGAAAAGGTGCTCAGGGAGAGGAAGCTGTGAGAGAAAATTCAGAGGCATGTGAGCCCATGCAGCAAGAGTACAAAATGGAAGTGGTAAGGGAGGGAACAGAAAATTTGGCTGGGACCAGATCTCTAAGGACCATTGACACCTTGCAAAAGAGTTGGGACTTTCCCATAAAAGTCATGAAGAGACATTGAAGGGTCCAAATGGAAATTTCATAAGATTATCTTAGTCAGTAACAGAATAGGCTTTTTTTGAAGCAAGGAAGCCGCTAAAAGAAGTTTCTAAGACACAGAGATCCTCAACCCTGGTCACATATTAGAAAGCAGGAAGTTTTTAAAAACATGCCTGACTGCCAAACCATTCCAGAGCATCTGAAGCCAGTGAAGGTGATCTCAGACATCAAGACACTTTCAAAGTTCACCCAGATAATTCTAATAAACATCTATAGTTGTGATCAACAAGTTGTGGCCAACTTGTTGGGGAGGGGAGGGGAGAAGAGGTGCCTATATTAAAGCAGTAATGATGATGAAGAAGAAGAGAGGAGGAGAGGAGGGAGATGACAGATTAAAGCAACATTCCTGAGGTCAAATTAAAAAGGCTGTGGCTGAATGATGGCAGAGTTGAAGGAGGGGAAGAGAGAAGTTAGATGATGCTTGGCTGATGGTGTGTCTCACTGTTAGCAGAAAGAACTGAGGAAGAGAAAGGGGTTTTGAGGAGGACAATCGTGAGTTCAGGCTCAAGCACATGGAATGTGGGGTCCTCACAGGACACATAAGACAGTGTTCCTTGGACAAATGGATGTAGAGACTTGGAGTTGAGGTCAGGAGTGGAGGCAAAGAAAATCTATGTGAACAGATCTTTGATCAGATACTCTGTCTGATGGGCTGTCTCTTTTGGAGGGACTGAACACACATGGATTGAGGACTTATTATGTGCCTAGATCTATTGTCATGCCACATAGCCTTTTCCAGGTGGTTGTAGATAATGAAAAGGAATCACTTGGGGAAACTTACCTTTCAGAGACAAGTCTTCACAGTGCAGTTCTTAACTTTGGCTGCTCATTGGAATTACCTGCAGGACTTCTAAACCCCAACCTTCCCTCCCCACACCCCCATCCCCAGGCCACATGCCAGGCCAGTTAAGTCAGAATTCCCGGTAATGAGGCCTGGGTAATAGTATTTTCTAAAGCTCCCCATGTGCTTCAAGTGTGCAGCCAAGGTGAAGGACCACCGTTCTACAAAACTCCATTTACAAAGCACAGCTTCTTTCATGACTGAAGGCAGAACCCGCCAGAATCCCCTAGCCCAAGAAACCTGTACGCGCGGGTGAAGCCCGTGGTTGTGCATAAAGTCAGCTGTTTCTGGAAATAACCCAAATGTCTGAGGGCTAATTTTAACCACTTACTACTGGTTGCAGGTGTATATATCAAGTGTCTATTTGTATTGGATTCTTCAATTACCAAAGCATAAGCTGTTGAAGGCCCTAGTTAACACAACAGAGGATGATGGGATCCCTTTTATGAAAACGATGCCAAAATGTTGCCAGCTCTTACACTCAGAGATTCACTTGAACTTAGTTCTATTTTGATCTTTATAATTTCTTTTAAAAATCACATTGTATCTACCCTTTGATCTGTAAGTCTTGCAATGGCCTTTGGCCAAAAGCAATAAAGTTCTGACCTGAAGATATATAATAAAGAATCCTCTGCTGTTCTTTCTCCAGCAACCTAATAAAAAACCATAGCACTGTGAGCAAAAGTCTTTATACTCTTTTTATGATGCCAAATCAGTGGCATTTCCCCAGGTTGACAGCAGTGGTTTTTAAAACCTAGAAAAACAAGCAGTGATAAGGAATTTTCCTCTCTGTGCATTGCATTTTCCCTTAGAACGAAGGTGTGCCTAGGCCCTCTTAAGTTTGCAGAAGGAAGGTATCTCTGAGACACTCTATAAGCCTTCACCAAATCATTCACCCAATTCATAACCATTAAGCCAGTAATGCTGAGTCCTGAGGGCCTGTGTCACACCTATTACAATTAATATTGGCTCAGCCCTCTGAAGAGGAGTAAAGCTGAAATGGCCTTTTGAGATAATCAAGTCTCACCCTGTCCTTCCACACATGTCCAAATGAGGTTCAGAGACGGACAAGGCCTTGCCCAAAGTCACAGAGGATTAGAACCCGGCCTTCTGATGCTGCACCCTTCCTCTTTCTCTTTGGTTCTAGGTGAATGCCTGGCATTCAGAGATCACGAGCCCTAGCTCTAGACAACAACTCATCCTCAAAATCTGAAATCTCTTCCATTGCAATGATGAAGATGATGGTGGTGATGGCCCCTGCTAAATATGAAGTAAAGGATCCTGGGAAGGCCCTTAGGTTTCCAGCCATCATTCTAGTGTTCTCCCTTTAAAGCTACAGCCAAAATCAACAAGACAGTAAACAACAAATGTTGGAGAGGATGTGGAGAAAGGGGAATCCTCTTCCACTGTTGGTGGGAATGCAAGTTGGTGCAGCCACTTTGGAAAACAGTGTAGAGAGTCCTCAAGAAATTAAAAATAGAGCTACCCGGGGCACCTGGGTGGCTCAATGGGTTAAAGCCTCTGCCTTTGGCTCAGGTTGTGACCTCAGGGTCCTGGGATCGAGTCCTGCATCAGGCTCTCTGCTTAGCAGTGGGCCTGCTTCCCTCTCTCTCTGCCTGCCTCTCTGGCTACTTGTGATCTCGCTCTCTGTCAAATAAATAAAATCTTAGAAAAAAAAAATAGAGCTACCCTATGATCCTGCAATTGCACTACTGGGTATTTACCCCACAGAAGCAGATGCAATACAAAGAAGGGCCACATGTACCCCAAAGTTCATAGCAGCAATAGCCACAATTGCCAAACTGTGGAAAGAGCCAAGATGCCCTTCAACAGATGAATGGATAAAGAAGATATGGTCCATATATACAATGGAATATTATGCCTCCATCAGAAAGGATGAATACCCAACTTTTGTATCAAC
>CM052801.1:97909044-97941429 GCA_028533885.1 Nasua narica | reverse complement strand
AAAAAAAGCTACAGCCACCTCACCTCCACTGGACAGAAACTCGGGCCTCAACATATGAAGAGACCCATGTCTCAGATGGCCCAAAGGTGATGCTCAGGCCCACCCACTCTACTGTTCTCATTACCTAATGGCCTGGGGACACCAGCAGAGGGGAAAGAGCTGGGGACTCTACCACACACATGTTGTGTGATCTTGGGCTAGTCACTACCTCTCACAGGCTCAGCTCTAAAATGAGGATAATAATAGCACCTGCCACATAGGATTGGAGGCTCACACTGGAGCTGTGGTTCTCAACATGGGATGGATTGGCTCACCCACACACCCCCACTCAGGGGACATTTGGCCATATCTGGAGATGTCTTTCACTGTTACGATGGGGCATAAGGTGTGCTACTGGCATCTACTGGGTAGAGACCAGAGATACTGCTAAATATCCTACAAGGCACAGGACAGCCCCTCGCATCAAAGAGTTACCCGGCCCTAGATGTCAATAGAGCTCAAGTTGGAAAGCCTTGCACTAGACAGATGTGTGTGCACTATCGAGCTCAGCTACTGAGCACAGTGAGTATTGGATGAAGCGCGGTCCCTTTTCCTTGGTGACTCCAGATAAGCTCTCGGTGTTTGGAGGGCTTGCTTACAGAAACCAAACTCCTGGTTTGCTCTGCAAGAATTCCGCTTTTCAACGTGCACAGGTGAATGCTCAGATGGGGTTTCCAAAGGATTATAGAACATGCTGATCAAATACGTGTCCTGAAGGGCCATGTTGCCCCATACGGAACCCCATTTCTGTGTAAACACCACTACTTTGCAATCAGTGAATTTCCTTGATTCCTCACCCAGTTTCTCTGCATGGACACGGCTTTTTACTCCAGAATTAGGCACAAGCCTCTGAAAATCTGGCTCTGAATGAAGATGATCCAAAGAAAGTCTTTTTCTAGATAAAACTCACTTGAAGACAGACACCATAGAGCTTCTCTGTGTGAAGTCTTTGCTGCACCATCTCAGATTAAATACTGTAGTTAAAGCTAGAAACTTCTGTTCGACTTGTCCTGAGCCATAGGTATCCATTTTTACTCGTCTTCAAGGTGTGTGAGTGCGTCTGTATGTGTGTGTGTGTGTGTGTGTGTTTGCCAAAAGCAACAGGTCTTAACAGATCTAGCGTGAAGCCTATTGTTTAGAACTGGCAAGCAGGGCTCATCTTTGCTTTCCACAACAGTGGGGAATTTGTCCAGGTATGTGGGAGGCAGGCTGCTTGGAGCCATTATAATGCTTGTTCCCGGCATGATCTCCTTCATTAAATAATCTTTTAATGCAACATTAATAGTAATTACAAGATTACAGTTCAAAATATTTGATAACAGCCCACTATGAAGCTGAAATGTTACTGTTCTTTTCTCTAAAGAAGTCAGTGGGAAGCAGGCCTCCTGCACGGTGCCACCAGTACACTACCCAGATGCAGAGTGAGGCAAACCATTTGTTATTCATCCTGAAAAAAAAAAAACACAGATTGTTTCAGCTCTAGGGAGGAGAATATATGGATGGGGCAATAGCCAAAGCAACATATCTATTTCAGGAAAGCACGCGCACGCACACACACATAAACACACACACACACACACACGTAGACACATAGACATAAGTAATTCTTTCTTTCCATTTCTCCGTGCTCACCCTTGCTAACTCCAACCTTGTCATTTAAAAATAAATCAACCCATAGTAGTTTTAAATTTATTGAAGGAAACTCTTTCACACCATCACACGGTCTCCACAGTGATTATTTTCTCCTTCAAAGCACTCTTTTTGGGGAAATTAACATAACTCAGGACATATGTATTGTGCTCCAGCCCTTCTTTCTTAGTGGTGTGCACATATGTGAGAAAAATTGAATTAGCAGTTGGTTATTTAATTTTGCTGAAAATGAACTAGAATGGGGGAGTACCTCCCAACACTACTCGGGGCTTGATTTATCCTCCTCCTTGCTCTGTTGTGCTGAAGTCCCTGGGCTGCACCCATGGCTTGCCAACCCCATGGAGTTGCCAGCTGCTTGTGTGGCCTCTGCCAAAACTTCATCCCCCATGATGGAATCCCTCTACCTCACCCTCAGAGCCATTTCTGAAAGGACAACAGTACACCCTTTTGTTTCCTTCTAGCCAATGCTTGCCCAGAGACATTTTCTCAGCCTGGAGCTCACTAAAATCCTGGGATCATTATGTTAGGAGTCTGGAAATGAATCTTTCCTCAGGTATCAAATGGATGGGAACGCAGTGGTCCTGCCCACATTAAGTGAGGAGTCAGGGAGGCACAGAATCTGGCACCCAAAAAGTGTGCAACTTGGTTGAAAAGTGACAGAGAACTTGTTCTTCAGGAATGACTGGCTCTGGCAGATCTGGGTAGGAAAACCAAACGCTGTGCCAACCTTCATTTTGCCAGAATCTAACAAAACTCCATCAGCGCCTCCCTTTTTGGAGACATCCAAGTCCACTGAGGGAAGCCCAAGTGAACAGTCTCCTGAACTCTGCATGTGATCTATTCGAGTTTCCCCATCAGAGGCCAGAGCCTTCATTTCGCACTGTCAACACAAGCCACATGGTGGCTGAAGGATGCTTGAACTCTGTGACTGGGTACTGTTTCCCAGATGCATTGACATGAACAAATCTGAACTCTATCCGAGTATAATTAATCAGCTGCACCATTTTAATGCTCCCTCCATATCTTAAGATTTCTTACAAATGAAGATACAATTTCCCAAATGAGGGCTCATTATACTGAGCAGTCCAAACTTCACAAACAAAAGCCATCAATACTGAGCTTTATTCATTTTATTGAACGGTGTTCAAAGAAACAGGATGCTTCCAGGGCTCTTTAACCTACTTCATCCTCCTTGATGTTCACAGGCTGATCCTTACTTAATATCAGGTTTCAGTAAGGAGGTATCATAGACATGAACACTCTGGATCCAAGAAGGATTGAAACCACTTTAATGACTCCTTAATACTGTAGCTGGTGTGTGTGTGTGTGTGTGTGTGTGTGTGTGTGTGTGTGTGTGTCTAATTACTCCCATTAGATTCAGATGTACAAAAAGGTACCTTGTTTTTCTATAGTTTATCAAAACTTCCCCATGATCCTAACCATCCCCACACTCCCGGATATTAGGAAAAAACTTCTTGCAGCTGAGTAAATTCAGTCCAATCCAGTCTCTTCTGATGTTAATGGACTCTTTGGTAAATACTCTCTCTTTCATATTCTCTCCACCTCTCCTTCTCTTCACGATGATGTGTAGGTATAAGGGGCCCAAAAGTTATGTAACCTTGCGTGTATTTGTTTTCTATGCTATCTAACAAATTACCACAGTCTTCGTGGCTTCAAAGAATACACATTCATTATTTCACTGTTTCTGTGGGTCAGAGATCTGGGCACAGCTCTACTGGGTCCTCTGCTCAAGATCACACAGGCTACAATTCAGGTGTTGGCCAAGGCTGGTTTCTCATCTGGAGGCTTAATCTGGAAAGGATCCACTTCCAAGATCACTCATGTTGTTGGCAGAATTCATTTCTCTGTGCCAGTGGGACTGATGACAGCTTGTTTCTTCAAATTCAGCAACAGAGAGTAAGAGATTCTAGAGACAGTTTGCTAGTAAGACAGAACCTACAAAACATCACAGGAGTGACATCCCTTCATCTTTGACATATAACATAATCATGGGAATGGCATCCAATTACCATTTCACTGGTTAGGAGGTCCTACCCACGGTCAAGTGGAGGGTATTACACAAGGTTGTGAACACCAGCAGCTGGTACCATACCCATGATAGTAATGGTAGACATGAAAGGGTCCATGGGTCCACATGGTATCCCTACATCCTAACTGGTATCTACAGCAGAGCTTTCTGTTCTGCTCCTTGGACTGGTGATGTCTAAGGTACAGTGGTTTCCATTTTACCTTTTGGGGCAATCAGCTCACATAGGTGAGAGTCCATAGTCTTAACCATTTTCCTTCAGACTCGAGTCCTCATTCACAGAGTCAATTGTGTTCTAACTCCAGGCATTCTCAGCCTTCCTCTCTCCCTCACTAGGGTACATGAATCTTGCAGCCTATGCAGTCCATGGAGATCCTGCCTTCCATTGCTAGTGTTGCACTATTACTCCTGCGGCATGCTGGATGTGACCCTGGGCAGGGCTTCTGCAACAGGTCTGAGACCTCCTAAACCTAAACAAGAGTACCTTATCCCTCTGCCTCCCGATGTTTTCAGACTCCTTCATACCCAGCTGGAAACTTCTAAATAACCTCTTTATTCTAACATTCCCAAAGAAAAGGAAAATGAAGACCCCAGCATCTGAACTCCTTTCCCTCTCGCCTTCACCTCTCCTCTATCTCCTATCCACCAGGACCAGAAACAGGGTTTCTTTTCTCAGATCCTGTCTTCTATTTTAAGAATATAGTAAACATCCATGATCTAGTCAGCTATGCCTAGTTTGTCATATGCTGAATGAGAGCTGAATGGATTTAGGAAATCACTTTCTCTCTCAACGGAGTCAGGCTTTCAAAACAATGGTCTTTCTATGGTCTCAAAATAGTCAATTTTGAGGCTTACTGCTGATCAACAACCTCTTTGTCTTGGGCAGGTTTTGCCCTCTTCTTCCTTGGGGTAATAGGCCTCATGACTCAGTCTTGGAAGTAGAAGGTTGGAAGAAAAATGATTTAAGGAAAAAAATAAAAATGTATTCACAGATACATACACTATCCAGGAGGTTAAACAGAAAAATGTGCTGGGAAGAATAATTCTTTCAAAACTGATTTCAAAATTAAGTGATAGAACCCCATTTTGTTGAAATGCTGTAGATCAGAGCTCACATAGCTAGTGGTTACAAGGGCCCTGTTAGTGATCCCTACAGTCTTCATGGTGGTTGAGTGAGATCTGGGATAGCCAGAGCCCCTCTTCCAATCATGTACAGCCTCTTCTAGTTACCCAAGAAGGCAGAACAGACATCACTTTCTGGCTATTCCATAGCATGAAGAAGTTTGGGAAACACGGCTCTAAAATGCCATTGCTAGGACAGAACACTAAAAAAAAGGATATTAAACCTGGTAAAATCCATCTGTTCTTTTACATTTTATTTTGTTGAGGATAGGCTTTCATTACATATAATCTGCTGCTGTGTTTGATTTACAGTTATTAGTGGGCTGCATTCTGCCCTTTCCACTTTGTATTGTTTTTCTTAGTTGGTAATAGTAGCAGTAAGGGTGTGTAGGAACTATTTTTCCTCTATACATAGGCAAGGAGACCATATGATAACATCACCCAAGATGCTGGCCTCATTACTACTAGGTTCTTATCAAAGACCCTAATTTGTCCCAATTGGCAAACTTAGAGATCCAGATCATCTAGAGGAGACCAGGAATGGTGCCATCAGGGGTAGTGGGCTCACACTACCAGTGTTTTATTGTCTTCAATGGGAACCTCCACTCTCTTCTCCCTCCACCTCCAACCTTTTGCTCTATTTGGTTCTGTATACTTTTTCCTGTATCCCTTACGACGCCTAGCCTGCGCTAGGGCTGCTGAGTCCCCGTCTAGCCAAGCAGACCTATGGGGAAGGTGTACTGTTATCTCAGCAATAGCAATGAACACTTCTACAGTGACAGTACAATGACTCTCATTTGGGGCACTAGAACCTTACAAGCCTAGTCTTTGCAGAATGTGGTCCACACTGCAAACACTCCTATGTGTGCATTTTTAGTCTGGAGCTGGGCTATTCAGCAAAAGGCAGCATTCAAGGGGATATCCAGTTACTGATCCTGTGTGGAGAACCATGCGTGAAAACATAAAAACATTGGCAACTCCACCCCAAACACACACGTGCATACACACATACACACACATGATAGGATTTGGGGCAGAAACATGAAGTAGTCATGCTCACTTTTAAGGAGGTTATACAAAAAGAGTACGAATGGACTGGAGCATGGAGAGGCCCATAACTTAACTCACTTCCTACACCCATAGTCCCATCCCCATGTTCATCACGGCATGGCACTTAATGCTATCTGGAAATCTCTTCATAATCTCACACCCCCTAAATATAATGAAAAACAAGATAGGGCTTTGATGAAAAGAAAAAAAAAATCCAAATCAAAGAAATCCAGCTGCCCAGATCCCAGGGAGCTCATAATGATAGTCTTTCCTACAGGAAGCAGTAGTCGGAAATTCAAAAAAAAAAAAAAAAAAAAAAGCCTGATAATTTATTTGGTATATACATACCACTGAGGATGAGGAATTCTTTCTGCATGAAAACCCAGCAAGTGGCACCTCATTAAACAGGACCTAGACTTAATCTAACTTGGAATAGATAAAAAAGAAAGGATTCATATGAAGCTCTCCAGCCTGGGGGCTTAATCTCAGAGCTTCAGAGTATAATGAATGAATTAAGTAGGGCAAGTGATTAACAACAAAGAAACGATCACTTATTATTTTTTTAAACTGAAATATTATTGAACTTAGAGTAACATATTCATTGTTTATGGACAAGGTCAGGCTGTGATTTTTTTTTTTTTTTTTTGATGAGAAAGAGAGAGAGAGAATATCACAAATGAAAGCTGACTCTAAAAAGATAGCGAGTAATTTCCAATCTTTTTGGAGTATAGCACCTTATTTTGTTGTTATTTTATTTGATGCCCTACTTATCTCCTCTCTCAAAAAATGCTATGTGCTTATTTAAGAAACACAGCCAATGAAAATTAGTTCTGTAGCATGAAAATGGTAAAAACAAAACAAAAACTATCACAATGGTCCACAAATTATTTGGAGACACTTGGGGATATCAGGCAATGAAAGCTGGACAGGTGTCTGCTAATATTGAGATAAAAAACCACAACATTGGGAAAACAGTGACGGGAACCACCTAAAAAGTAAGTAAAAATAGAAAACCAATGAAATTTATTCTAGTGACTCTACGAAGCCAGTGTCTCAATGGAAGAAGAAGACCAGGCAATTTGTACGTAAAACTGTAGTTGTTTGCACATCAAATAACTAGTTAACTTTTTTTCACTATTCTAACTGGCCATATTTATAACAAGGAGCACATTTCTAATATTCAAAACTTATTTGTTCACATTTATTCATCATTGCAGCCCCAGTAATTGGGTACTTAATACATTTTTGTTAAGGACATGGATGAGTAGAGAGAGAAACAAGTAAATGAAGGAAGGAAGAAATATGACTTCCAAGGGGTTGTTTTGTTCATGTGAGTCACAACTATCTCAGTATGTCTTCAATTTTCCCACTAAAGAGCCTCTGACTGTATTTTCCTATGACTACACTGGCAACAAATATGAACTGCCTAGAAGTATCATACTTTGGCTTAAATTTCCACACAAATTTTGCTTTCATCTATTTAACAGTTATTTATTGAGAGTCTCATATATGGTAGGCACTGTCCCATGTACCAAGAGTGCATCAGTAAGCAAAATGGACACAAGCCCTGGCCTCTTATAGATAACATCCCAGAGCTAAGAGAGACAACAAAGAATCACACAACTCAATATAAAATGCCAACTTTAAGATAAGATAAGATATGAGCTATGGAGAAGAAGGGCATTGTTCCAAAAGAGTTCCAACAGAAGGATCTGAACCAATCAGGGAAATTAAGGCAGTCGTTCAAGAGAAAATGACCTTGACCTGAGACCTCTAGGGTGAGTATGGATTGACTAAAGTGGGTGGGGGAAGAGCATTTTAACTAAAGGTAACGTGGCATGTGCAAGGACCCTGAGGCAGGCAAGAGTTCTTTTAGAAAATGACAAAAGACCAATATAACTGGAGCAGAGTAAAAAAAGGGGAAAGCGACACAAGTGACAGAGGAGAAGCAGTACATCAGTAAGGTTTACTGGTCAAAACCAACTCTGGTTTACATAAGTAAAATGAAATTTTTTGGAATGATACTGGGGACTAACAGGATTGATGAAAAGCCTTCCAAATAGGGAGGATTCAGGAAACTCCAAACGGCTCCAGAACAGGAAGTCCAGGAAGAGTCTTGTAATAGGAATGGCCAGGTCTGGGTACTGCCCCTTGGATGAATCAACTTTAACCAACTTTCACCTCTTTGTTCCCTGGCTTACATTCTTGGAGTATCTATTGGCTCTTGGTTTAAAAATATGCTTGCAAAAAAGGAACTATGCTTGCCCCATACCTAGAGGTGGGCAAGGCACCTGACTGCTGGTTCTACCAGACCATATCCAATAGGAAAGAGGTGATTTCCAAAAAGGAAACCGAGATGCAATTAGGAAGTACAAATGGATACTGGGCACCTCAAAATCAACAAGGACCACCACAGGTTGTCAGCACCAGAACACAAAAGGCCTAGTGGGCTGTATTTGAGGACATTGGCTTTTATCCTAAGTGCAATAGGAAACCGGTAGAGGCTGTTAAGCAGGGCAGGTGTGGGAAAGTCATGATTTACAGGATCAGGCTTCTATTTCTAAAGGATCCTTCAGCTGCTGTGTGAACAATGGATGAGAACGAGGGGCAGTGATGGAAGTGGGAAAGAAGCTAGGCCAGGGAGAATGTTGGTTCGGACTACAGTACGGCAGGGGAGTTGAGAAATGGTTGGATGGGTTCAAAATACGTTGGAGAATGTGTTTTTTTATAACTCCTTCAATAGTCTTAATTTTTTTAAATTGTGATTTCTAGTTTCCCCACATACGATTCACACATTAATATTGTAAACTGCCTCAAATCCTTTGCAGAATGAAGTAGCAAATAAATGTTTTAAACATAATTATTAATTAAATGACCATTTTATTTCTGCCAGCAAAAGCCAGGAATGGACTACATACACAGAATACTCCATCGAGTATGAAACCAGAGAATATCTGACAGAAAATCTTGATTCATTGACTCGACGTGCACAACTTTAGGGCAGTCCCTGACACTGAGGTGACTAGCAGTACTAGGCAATATTCCGCCAGACCAATGTCTCTCTCCTAGGATTTTAAATAAAAATTCAAAAATCTCAGGAGGACAGGTGCTCAAAACTCCAGAAATAGAAAAAGAAATCCTTGGTAACTGAGATATTCTGATTGTGCTGTGGCCCCCCACGGGTGGTGGGGGCTTTGTCCACTTTGTAGTCATCCTGAACACAGATTATCTTAGTGGCCTGTCTGGTCTGCTAAGTTGCATTACAGATTCTTCCAGACAAGGGCTCCTACTTTCTGATACTCCCCTCAGTGCACTTCAGCCTGTGTTCTGACTCAATCTTAACTCAATGAATCCTATTATTTATTGCAAAAAAGGTACAGGAAGCAATTGGATGAGCAGCATCCCTGGGGCAGGTGGGAAAATGCATCGATCTATTTTGCTGTACCTTCTATTCTAGATACTGAAAGTCAACAAATATTTAACACTTACCTCTCAAGCTTTAATGAGCAGATGAATCATTGCAGATCCTTTAAATGCAGATTCCGATTCAATAGTTCTGGGGTGGAATCTGGGATTTTACATCCCCGATGACCATGCAGGTGATGGCAGCGTTGCTGAACCTTGGGTCTTACTATGAGTAGCAAGGCTATAGGCTATCAAAAGAGAAACACAAAGCACTCCTTGCCTTCAAGGCATGTATAATTTAGTCACACAGGCTGGGGAAGGGTTCCACATGAAGACATAAAGTATAGTATGAGGCAGGACGTGCTGAGCAGCCTGTAGATAGTACAAAGATTCGGGGGAGATGCATATAGAGGGTGGGAAAATTGTGACACTGGATAAATGAGCGAGCGAGCGAGTGAGTGAATGAGTGTGTATGTCCTGGGAATCGGGGAATAAGGGAAGGAAGTACCATGGAGAAAAGTATATGAGACCATCTTTGAAGGACAGATGGAATTTTAACAGGTGAATATATGAGAATAAGAGCATCGGCCAGGATAATAATGTGAGCAAATACAAGTGTGAGCAAGTACCTGGGTGTGTTTAAAGAAGAGCCAGTAGATCCATCTGGTTGGCGCAGAGAAGTAACGAGAAACATAATAGGAGAGGCATCTAGGAACAGATAGTAAAAGGCTTTGAAGGCCATGATGAGTGGTTTGTACTTATTTTGATTGATCAAAGGGAGCCCGTAAAGGTTTTTGTGCAGAGAAGTGATATTATGAGACTTCTTGTTTAAGAAAATTTGATGATGGCTATAGAATTTGAACTGTAGTCCCTGGTCCAGCAGCAGCAGCAGCAGCATCACCTGAGAGCTCATTGGAAATGCAGACCTGCTGTATACTCACTGAATTGGAAAACCTGGGGGTAAAGCCCAGCAGTGTGTTTGAATAAGCCCTCCAGGAGATTCTGATGCACTCCAAAGTGTGAGAACCACCAGATTAGAGCAGTAGATCACAGTCTTGCCTGCATATTAGAATCACCTAGAGAGCTATTAAAAAAAAAAAAAAAAACTGATGCACAACCCCCCCCCCCACCATATCCATTAAGTCAGAAATCTGGGGGTGATATCAGGGTATTAACATTTTTTAAAGCACCTCAGGTGATTCTAATGAAAAACCAAGGCCGTGAACCACTGAATTAAGAAGCAGCTTTGGCAAAGCTGGAGCTAGGGATTGAGACTGAGCAGAGAGTGTTGCAACAATTTAGTCAAGAGTTTAGTCAAGAGATGATGAGGTCCTAAGTAGGGCTGTGTCCTGGGACAGAAATACTGGATATGAAATTTGTTGCAGAGGAAGGCCTATGGCATAGGATTGTGCAACTACCTATATGTAAAGTGAGAGAGGAATCCAAGGATTTCAAGGCTTCAAGGAAGGGACCTGGATGGTGTCAAAGAGTGCTGACTGCTACTGAGACATTTAAAAAGGTGAGTAGAAAAAGGCCATGGGATTTAGTCATTTAGAGGTCATTAGTAATCCTCAAGATAGCATTTTACCAACAAGATAAGCTGAACCAGTGGTGAGGAAGAATAAGCATAAAGAGAGGGTAAGGCACTGTTGGTGTAAGTTCGTCAGTTCTTTGGGGTGCCTTTTCACCTTGGAGGGGCCAAGGGCAGGATGCCCCAAGATGAGCCACCTTTAGTTAAAAGATTATTTTGAGTTAGAAGAGCACTAGGTGTTCCATGCAAACAATGAATCATGGAACACTACATCAAAAAATAATGATGTACTGTATGGTGACTAACATAATTTTTTAAAAAGCAATAAAAACCCAGGTCATTCAGAAAAAGCTCTTCACCTTTCCCTCAACTGCCTGCTTGTACCAGGAAAAGACCTAAGAAACTTACCTGCATTATAGAGCAATCTTTGTCTTCTGATCATCTCCTCTCACTGTCCTGCTAATGGTCTTCCTCTCCTTTGTATCCTCAGACCCCAACCCCTCTCCTTAGCTCAGAATGTCAATAAATCTCAAGTTGCCTGGCTGTCTTTGGAATTTCATGTTTATTTGGATTCCCCATAGGTACGCTATTAAATTTGATTTTCTTTTGTTAATCTGTCTTGTGTCGATTTGATTCTTAGTCAAACTAGAAGGATATTGAAGGACAGAGGAAAATTATGCCTCCAAGGTAATCTTTTTTTACTATTGTATTAAAACCCCAAGCAGATTGCCTGGTACACAGTAAATAGCCATTAAATGTTTGCTCCTTAAGTTAAAATACATCACTGACTATTCTGAAAACATGAGGTACATATTTTAAACCTCAGAGTCAGACAAGCCTGAGTTCCAGTTCTGGAAGGGGCCTTCACGGTCATATTTGACAACACCTAAAACCCAGCAGAGTTCCTGGGACATAGCAAGTTTCCAATAATAATATTTATTTGATTAGTTAATTTAAAAATGAGATATAATAGTAGGATGAAAGGTACTGGAGCTGTAGGAAGATTTTCTTGGGAGGGAGGAAACAGAAGAGCATTTGAATACAGAAGGCAAGAAAGGTGGAAGATGAAATGGACTTGTGGGAGACATTCTAGAAACAGGTTTAGGAGAACGTAGGCAGAGATAAGATCAAGAACACGAGAGGTGCTGACTTAGAAGAAGAAAGGCACTATAGTTTGAGAGTTAGCGATTCAGAGAATGGTAGATTTCTGTTCTAGCAACACTGTGACCAGGACATTCTACACAGCCCTCCTACTTCAAAACTCCTAAATGCTGAACGAATTATAACAATATGTTTTTAAATGCATTGTTGAGCTCAAAAGAAACTAAGAGAAATCCAAAGTGGCGGAGAAGGGGGAGGAAAAGGAAAAGGGGAAGTCAGAGAGGCAGGGGAGGGAGAAAGGTGGGGGAGGGTAGGAGGAGGGTGAGGGAGACGGAAGAGCAAGCTGACACCACAGCAGACTGCACGCAAACATAAAAGCAGGGAAGTCTCAGGGTAGAAATAGTCATGCCAGTAACCCAGAGTTTTGGGAGCTGAAAATGAAGTCCCAATCCTTGGGTTTGGGCAAACGGAGTAGCTGTACCTGAGGCCCTTACTTAAATCTGACCCTCTTGAAAGTGCTACGTCATCAGTGAAAGATAGGCCAGAAACAATATCTGGTAGCCATCAGAGCAAGCCCACAAGGAAACCTTTCTTCACCACAGCAGCAGATGAATGGAAATTAATAATAATAGTAAGAGCAGTAGCAGTTCCTACCACACCCATCCCAAGAACTTGTTTCCAGAGATCTGTTTTAGAAGAGGTTGGGGTTTAAATTGATTCATCCAGCATGACTGGGAAACACCAAGCCTAGAAGTTACTCTAATACAGCAGCACTCCTGCTGACCAGCAAAGTCATATGGATCCTCTATAGATAAAGCACCCTCAACCCAGACCTACAAAAGTCCCACAGATTAACTTCAGCCCAAATTGAGGTATACAATAATAGTCACTAAACACACAAGGAAACAAGTTACCATGAATAAGACATGGAAGAAACAAGAAAGAACAATTAAACCATTAAGGATTATAGGTATTACTGAAAATAAATAGAATATATAATAATATGGAACTTGAAAAAATAAAACCTCGTAGCCAAAAATGAGCAGAAAATAAAAGACTATCAACAATGAACACAGAGATTTGAGAATCAAAAACACAACCATGATATTAAATCTTAATGCATGGTTTCAGCAACAGATCAAATATAGCTAAAGACAGAAATGGTGAACTAAAATGCAGATTTGAAGAAACTACTCAGAATAGAGCACAGAGAAGATATGAAAGAGAAGCTAAGAGATATAAAATACAGTAAGTAAAGGCCTAAGTCTATTCAGACTCCCAGAGGGTAAAACTAGAGACAATGGAGAGGAAACATTTGAAAACAGAAGGGCTGAGAATTTTCCAGAACAAACTAAAAACCCTAATCCACAGATTCCAGAAGCACAGTGACTCGTAAGTAGGAAAAACCAAAGAGAAATCTATGCCCAGATACATCACAGGGCAGAAAGAAATCCTTTAAAGGAGCCAGAGAAATACCAACAATAGAAGCCAGAGGAGAGTGGAACTTCAATGTGCTAAAAAAAAAAAAAAAAAAAAAATGCTATACCGAGAAAAAATATATTTCAAAAACGAAGGGAAAATAAAGACATTTAAAAATAAACCCAAACAGAATTTACCACCAGCAGAGCCTCGCTAAAGGAATTCTACAAGATATACTTTGAGCAGAAGGATAGTGATCACAGATGGAAGGTCTGAGCAACAAGAAGTATTAAAAAAAGAAATAGTAAAAAAAAGAAAAAGAAAAAAGAAATAGTAAATGCACAGGCAAATGGAATGAGCACTGAGTGTATAAAACTGTAGTAATGACGTCCAATGGGCTCAGAAAAGAAGATAGAAATAAGATATTTAATAGTAATATAAGTTGGGAGGGGAAAAAATGGAGCAAAGATGTCTGAAGTTCTTTGCAATCTCCAGGAGAAGGGTGACCTTATTCATTACCATTAGGCTTTAGTAAGCTAGGCATGCCTATTATAAACCAAAGTAATAGAAATAAAATATGATGCATATTACAATTAGAATAATAAATATAGGGTATATGACTTCTAAACAAGTAGAGTTGGGGAACACAATGAACATACAAGCAACCACTCTGAAAGGCATTGATTAATGCAAGGAAAATTAAAAAGAACAGACAAGACTAATCAAAAGGATCAAAACAGTAGATTTGAACACATCAAAAACCAATGATGTACTACTATTTGTTGGCTAACCTAACATAATAATAAAAAAATTTTAAAAATGGTAGATTTGAATTCAAATATGTCATTAACTATATTAAATGTAAATGAACTAAATGCTCCAATTAGAAGATAAAGATTGTTGTCTGAATTTCTAAAACTCTATCTAGTTACAACAGACATATCTAAAACATAAGGTAACAGAGAGGGAGAAGCTCCATTGCGCTGAGAGTACCTCAAAGAAAGCTGCAATTGCTCATTAATATCAGATAAAATCGACCTTAAGGCAAATAGTGTTACTAAAGATAAAGAGACTCACTTCAAATAAGCCAGTAGAAAAGCAGGAAAAAGACTTAACAGGCATTTCACTGAAAAATAAACATGAATGGCCAATAAACATAAGATACCCACACTCATTAGTAATAAGGGAAACACAAACTCAGCTCACCACAAGGGACAGTTCTCTAGCACCAGGTTGGCAACTTTTAGTGTCTGACAATGATATTATATAGACATACATACATTTATATTCATTTGTGTGTGTTAAGTATCGCATAGCACAAAAAAGAGAACATGTAATTATGCAGGCAAGGACAGTTAGATGTGCCTGGTGAGGGGCACTGTGATGGAATTAGAGGCGAGGGGAAAAAGACGGGAACTTAGGAAAGCCACTGTGGGGAATGTGATAGGAAATCCACCCCAGCTTTCCAAAAGAATTCTGAGGAAGTGCCCACGGGGCCCTCTTAGGCCCTATGCTGACATAATAAAGCCAACCCTTTGCCACCTTTTCCTTTCCTTGACACTACACCCTAATAATAATAATAACCCTAATATTAGCAACTATCCTTCATTGAGTGCCAACTGTATGCCAGGTACCTTATATACTGTCTTTATTTTACAGATGAGAAAACCGAGGACCAGAGAATTTCAATGCCTTGCCCAAGGTCACAGAGCCGGTAGTAGCAGTTAGTAGCATTAAGAGGAGCATTATTAATTAGTAGAGCTGGGATTCAAATCCAGGTCTCTGTGACTCCAGAGCCTGCATGCTTACCATTCTAATCTCTTCCTTCCCCCCCCCCACCCCCCGCCGCCATCCACATCCCTTCATGCTGTTTCCATGCAAATTCTGACTTCTGCTTATGGTAGGGAGACTAAGGGAAAGTAGGGAGAGAAGAAAAACATGCCACGCAAGTTAGCAACCACAAAAAGTCGGGAATATATTTCAAAATTCTGTAGGTTCCTTATGTGACCAGCTATGATGTTATTAACTTTTCAAGAATTTATCTGCAATCTGAGTGCACAAATATTTGGGAGAGAGAAAAGTGGCTGACATGACTTTTAAATTCCACACCATAATTAAAGGACAGGTTCTCACCTACTACCACTTACCACAGTCTCTATCATATGACAGAAAGAACCCCAACCCCAACACTGCCTCTGCTCCTAAATCTCCAACATCTTTGTTTCAAACTCTTTCTCTCTTCCTGTATGGCATAGATACCTGTGTTTCCCTCATGCCTCATGTACCCAACCTAGAATGTAGTTTGAAACACACAAAGGTGTAATAATGCTATTTCGGAGTCAAGCCATGCACTGCAGCCCAGACCTGAATGAGAACACTGGATAATGAATGACTCATTACAGTCTGTCTCATTTTTGGTTGAAAATAATCCTTCAATAAAGAAATAACAGATAATACATAAGACACGCATTTAACTAGAATCACACTCACTAGTTCCAGCAGATAAATTCTTAAAATTTTGCTGATAATCAGACATTAAGTTGGTTGGTTGTTTCTTAAATGTTATCTCTGATAAAAGAGAGCTTCTTAAGCTAAGATCACGTGCCTTCTAGTTTTCACAGAATTCAGAACGAAGTTTGGGACTGCAGAAGACGGACATTAGAAGAAGACATGGGCAATCCTGATTGTTTTTCTGGCTGAGGACTAGTCTTTCCCCTGATTTACTACATTCCCAGTCCAGAGTCAGAATGAATAAAGAAACAGAAAAAGAAAGCCTTAATTGACAATATAATGCCCACAAGCATCAACAGATGTGATCCCTTGTAATGAAGCATGTGGGTCTAATTTGGCATCACTAACCACTTGGAGGATCTCCTTGCTGAGTTCTTACAGGCTAGCCTTCTAAGCCCATGTTTGGCTGGCACCTGTGCCCTGTTGAAACTGGCATACCATCCTATGGGTGGGCACAGTGCCACCCGAACAGATGGCCCTGAGAGTCATCATGCCAGAGAACTACTATTGTTTCTAGCAAGTTTAACTTAACAGCAATTGGAATCTCACTAAAGAATGACAAAATGGTGGTCTACCTTTCTGTGGAAGATAAACCATGAACTATAACTGACATATCGAAAATTGGTATTTCAGAGTCATTTCCCATGCTAAATGAAGAGCTCTAGGGGAAGAAATGGCACTGCAACACTAGTGTATCTGTCCTAAGGTGCTAGCAAAAGGAGGCAACAACACATTTTAAGTTTCCACAATAAATTCGACATTCCAGTCACCTAGAGCCAATAAATGATTCAAGTCCAGGGTGCCTGGCAGCCTCAGTCAGTAGAGTATGCAACTCTTGATCTTGGGTTGTGAGTCTGAGTCCCACACTGGGCATAGAGATACTTAAAAATAAAATCTTTAAAAATAATTCAAGTTTGGGATCCTTATAAGTGATATTTTAGAACACTGTCTCTAGAATGAATTTTCTACTTGGTTCACCTACCTAGGTCTCTTCCCACTGAGAAAACACATTGTTCCATTAATAATGCCTATGTGACTTGGGAACATTTGATTTTTTTGAGGAAGAATACTTAATTTTAAAACTCACATATTTACAAATAGTGGTTGGAAATGGTAAAAGTGAAGCCGAATAAATGTTTGAGTTGATTCAAAAAGTATCGGGATGGGGGAAATTGGAGGGGGCGATGAATCAGGAGAGACTGTGGACTCTGAGCAACAAACTGAGCGGTTTGGAGGGGAGGGAGGTGGGGGGTGGGCGAGCCTGGTGGTGGGTATTGAGAAGGGCACGTATTGCATGGAGCACTGGGTGTGGTGCATGAACAATCAATCTTGCAACACTGAAAAATTAAAATAAACATATTTGGGGAAAAAAAAGTATCAGGATGGGTAACCAAAATCATTTTTAAAAGTATAACTAATGTCCCAAACTGGGGACAGAAACCATGAAGATAAAAGGGAGTGTGGGAGATTAGTAGTAGCTGAAGGAAAAGGCTATATTTAGGGTATGACAGTAATGCATAATATGGAAATTGGATGATATGGTGTAGGCCATATATTCACAGATTTCTGTCCAAACTCGCTTGTAGGAAGAGAAGTTGGTCATGTGAAACAATCCAATATCATTTCGTTTCCTCAAATAATGAACTTGGTAACTAACCCCAATCAACTCTAAAGTTTGTGTAGCACTATTTCGATCCATCTGAAGGGAAAAGAAGAGAAAAGGGGATTTATCTTTCACAAGCACCTACTATGTGTCAAACATAGTGGTATATAATTTATAGGCAGTCCTCTACATAATTCTGACATGCACAAGTTTTTGTCACTGTAGTTTTTCTAAAGAACAATCCCCCAACAACACAGTTCAAATTTGTTATCAGAGTATATGAATTGAGTATCTACTTCACTGTTAGCTTGTCAGCCCATAAATCAATACTTAACAGGTGTGCATCAGAATTAGTGATCGTGTCACTTCTTTCTTTTTTTAAAAAAGGTTTTTATTATTTATTTGACAGAAAGAAAGAGATCACAAGTAGGCAGAGAGAGGGGGGAAAGCAGGCTCCCTGCTGAGTAGAGAGCCTGATGCAGGGCTCGATCCCAGGATCCCGAGATCATGACCTGAGCTGAAGGCAGAGGCTTTAACCCACTGAGCGACCCAGGCACCCCTATGTCATTTCTTTCAAAGTCTGTCTGTGACTAGTCACTAAGCATCCATTTTTCCATTCAAATACACTAAGCAAAGTATGTCATTGTGTTGCCTCCTTGCATCCCAGTGATAAACCCATGTGACATTTTACCCCAAAATGGATAATTGAAAGAGGAAACTGTCCAACGAAGACAATAGTGAAGCAAAGAAACAAAAAGTGCCAACAATGGAAGTAAAAATCAAATCAAACACAAATGGAGTTATAGAAGAAATTATTGACCATGGGACTGATGACCCTGCTGCCATTCAAGAGACCCTAGAAATGGAGCCAGAGAACCCCAGGGAAGGTGAACTAATCAACATAAATGAGCAATGTGAGAAAATTGTGAGAAAAGGATGATGAGTTCCCAAAGGAAGTGACACCACCAAAAATTTTCATATTAAAGGGACTCTTGGAGATATTTCATAATTTTGAAAGTATAAAGGTTAAAATATTGGAAACTGATCCAAACCTGGAGAGTATGACAACTCACCAAGGCATAAAAATGATGGTCACTCCATATCTTAAGTTACACAACAAGAAGGCAAACACTGTTCAAACTACTTCTGATACATATAAAAAAACTTTTAGTTTTTAATGTTTCTAGTGTTTTAAATTATAATGTACTAAATATTAGTTTTATTTCAACTCTGTACATTTGTAACTGACAGTAAAAGTTTGTAATGATTTTTAAAGATTTTATTTATTCATTTGACAGAGAGAAAGAGAGAGAGCACAAGCAGGGGGAGCAGGAGAGGCAGAGGGAGAACAGGCTCCCCCATGGATTAGGAGCCCAAGGTGAGGCTCCATCCCAGGACCTTGAGATCATGATCTTAGCTGAAGGCAGACGCTTTATCGACTGAGCCACCGAGGTGCCTCGATAGTTTGTAGTGTTTTGACAAAGAACTATAAAGGTCAGAAAACAGTTGTAATTTTTCCCATCAGTGGGACCACTTTGCATAGTTTTAACTCGCATGGTCATTTTTATGGTTCAAATGTCACAGGTGAAGATCAGAGAAGTCAGGTGCTTAACTAAAAGTCAAATGGTTATAGATGATAGATTTGTATTTGTATGTAAAGTACCTTCAAATAGTAGGCACTCAGAAGACATAAGTTCTCTTTAAAATGATCTAAACACCTAAGTATGACTGGCCTCAAAGGTACACTCTTCATAATAAGTGACCCAACTTCCTAAAGTAAATCTGAGTATTTCATTAAATATTATCTAGAAATAGAACCCATTATATGTGGTAATTTTACCATATATACCTATATGATAAATCATTCAGGGAAAAGATAAATTATTATTTAATAAATGGTATTTGGTCAGCTAGATAGCAATTGGGGGGAAAAGTAAAGATCAAAAAACCAACTAACATTAAATTTTGTGTATCAGATGAAATAAAAAATTGCCTTACTAGTTGAAATTCTACCTGACTCTTTATATCAAATTCAGTTTCTATAGATTGAAGATACAGTAATAAAAAGCAATAGCATAAAGATTATAAAAGATAATTTGGTTGGAGTTTTCTTAAAATATTGGGGGTGAGAAATGCCTAACATAAGAACCCAGAAACCATAACTTAAAAGTCTAGAAAATTTGAATATATAAAAACTAGAAAATAAAAACTTACAAATAGTAAAATAACACCTCAAACAAAGTTTAAAGAAAAATGACAGACTGTTGAAAATATTTTCAACCACATATGATAAGATAAAGGAACATATCCCAATATATAGAGAGCTCTTATAACCAAAAACTTCAAAAGAAAAAAGTGTTAAAAAAAATGGCAAAGGGCACCTTATAGAATAAGAAAATCAAAACAAATGGCAAGCATATGAAAGTATCTTCAACTTCAGTAATCATTTAAACAGCACAAGAAGAACTATAATGAGATATCATCACTCATTCACCAGGTTAGCAAAGTTGAAAAAGGTCAACCCAAAGAAGACAATCACGAAATACAAAATCCTAGTATTCATAAGAATGTGTATGGGAGCACTGTTCAGAATGGTGAAAAACTGGAAAAAAAAAATCCAAATGTGCCTCAACAGGAGACAGGTTAATTTATTTACCATGCAGCCAACAAAAAACACACTGATATTTGGGGGAGGGAGAATATGGAAATGTCTGCAACCAGTTTATCTTTTTTTTCAGTTCTTTGAATGATGAAAGTAGGTTACAGAATTAAACATATAGTGTGCTACCATTTATGTCAAAACGTCTACACTCTATGGTGCTCCGTTGATTTCCACAAATTGTACAGATTTGTATGACTTGGTATTCAAAATAGAAATCTACAGATTTGCATTATATAATTTTGTTATTGTTGGAAACACTTTTACTATCTTTGCTCCAAACCTAAGAGACCAATTTGTTTCAATGGACACCAATAAAAAAATATCACAAAAGACAGGAGTTAACAGTGAAAAGGTAAAAAAGCCATAGTGGGTTCAAGAAAAAAATTCAGTCTCTCCAAAGTCAACAGCATGTAAATGAGTCATCTGAATTTTAGTCTAAAATGGTGGTCTAAGTAATGAAAATTCTTTTAATACTGCCCATGAGTCATCATTAAGGCACAGGGATTTTGAGGGAGAGTGACATAAAGCAAGACTGGCTGTGACCTCTCACCTACACAGAGCCCCAGGTTACCTCAACTCTCCCCTGAAAAAAGATGCATCTTAACCTGGTATATAATTTTGGGATCTGCTACCCATTGTTTTATTTCATCTTTATTGAGGTATAATTAACATATAAAATTAAAAGATATTTAAAGTATACATCGTGCTTTGATACACATCTACACTGTGAAAGGATTCCCCCAATCTAGTTAAAATTAAGACATCCATCACCTTGCATACTTTGAGGGTGGGTAAGAACATTTAAGTTCTACTGCCTTAGCAAATTCCAATTATACAATAGTGTTATCAATTCTAGTCGCCATGATTCACATTAGATCCTCAGACCTTATTCAATTTACAGTTGAAAGTTTGTACTGTTGGGGCACCTGGGTGGCTCAGTTGTTGGGCCTCTGCCTTCGGCTCGGGTCATGATCCCGTGGTCCTGGGATCGAGCCCCGCATTGGGCTTCCTGCTCTGCGGGAAGCCTGCTTCCCTCTCTCCCACTCCCCCTGCTTCTGCTCCCTCTCTCACTGTGTCTCCCTCTGTCAAATAAATAAAATCTTTTAAAAAAATTAAAAAAAGAAAGTTTGTACTGTTAAGGGATACCATGCAGTATTTGTCTTTCTCTGTCTAGTTTATTTCACCTAGCATAATGCCTTCAAGGTCCATTCATGTTGGTACAAATGCCAGGATATTCTTTCTCATGACTGAATGATATTCCTGTGTGTGTGTGCATATGTGTATATACACACACATCATCTTTTTCCATTTATTTGTTGATAGACACTAATGTTGTTTCCATATCTTGGCTATTGTGAATATGCTACAATCAACATGGAGCTGCGGTATCTCTTTGATATCACTACCCATTTTTATGTTAAACTTCTCTCATGGCAGTCCTGGAAGCTTCCTACCCTTTCTTAAGTTACTTTTCTTTTTAAAGATTTTATTTATTTGAGAGAGAGAGAGCGAGAGAGCGCGTGAAAGAGAGCACACGCGCATGAGTGGTAGGGAGGGGGCAGGGGCAGAGGGAGAGGCAGAAGCAGGCTCCCCGCCGAGCAGGGAGCCTGACCCAGGCTGGATCCCAGGACCCTGTGATCATGACCTGAGCTGAAGGCAGTTGCTTAACTGACTGAGCCACCCAGGAACCCCTCTCAAGTTACTTTGAGGGAAGAACTGACAGATGCCACCAAGTCACTGATTTGTAAACTTTCTGATTCTTGTTGAGCTTATTGTGACCTAAAAAAAAAAGATTCAAATAATTTCTTTCCATCTTGAATTTAATTTACTCTTTCTTTGTCCATTGTCCAAGCCAGCCCTGGTCTTGCATAAGCAGGATCTGCAGGATCTGAGTTCAGAATTATGTACAGGATTCAGTTATCAGATGATGAAATGAGGCTGCTTTTCGTTTCCTGGGTCATCTCTGGGTCTACACCATTCTGTTTATCTCAGAAGAAACAGGGCCTGTGTGCTGACCCTGAGAGAGTATACATTCAGTACAGTCTGCTCTCTTCCCACCCCGAGGCAACTTGTCCCACAAACTGTCCTTTGATTTCTTATTTTTAATTAGTATATTTTACTTACGAAGTGGCAGCATGGCAAAAGTCATTCTAAAGGTGAGTTCCTTGCTTCCACTCTGGGCTCAGGGGTCAGGGTTGGATCTTGAGGGAGTGACAGATGGGGAGCACCTTTCAGGGAGCCCAAAGCAGAGAAAGGCCTCAGTATGGGTCCAGTCCTTGAGGGAAAGGCAGAGCCAGGAACTAGAGGGCCAGAACAAAAGAGATCCACAATGCAAAAGCGGAAACTTAAAGGGGAGACAGAGTCAGTAACAGGCTCTGGTCCCAAATCCATGATTAGCTGACTCTGCAAACTTAAACAAGTTAGTCAACTTTTAACTTTTCTGAGCCTCATTTTTTTCATCTCTATCAAGGGGCAACTAGATCTGCTTTGCTGATATCATGAGAATATATTTGGAAAGAGATTCAAAGGTAAGGTCCTGTTTTTTATTAAGTACGAATATTTTGTCACTGTAATTCCCTTGTTTTTGAAACTCTAGGATAGAGAGATGACGCATGGAAATCGAACATGTGTTTTTCTTTTTGCCAGTGTGAGAGGTGCAAGAAAAATCATCTTGAAATCTTTGAACATTGTCAATTTTCTTTTTTTTTTAAGATTGTATTTATTTATTTGGGATAGAGACAGAGAGAGCATGAGAGGAGAGAAAGTCAGAGGGAGAAGCAGACTCCCCGTGGAGCGGAGACCCTGATGTGGGACTTGATCCCAGGACTCTGGGATCATGACCTGACCCGAAGGCAGTTGCTTAACCAACTGAGCCACCCAGGTGCCCTCAATTTTCTTTTTTTTTAAGATTTTATTTATTTATTTGAGAGAGAGAAAGTGAGAGACAGAGCGTGAGTGGAGGGGGAGGGGCAGAGGGCGAGGGAGAAGCAGACCCTCCACTGAGCAGGGAGCCCGATGCATGGCTCTGACCCTGGGCCCTGGCGTCATGACCTGAGGTGAAGGCTGACTCTTAACTGACTGAGCCACCCAGGTCCCCCAAACATTGCCAATTTTCAAAAGTGTCCCTATATGGCAACAGTAAGGGTGAACTTGGATTTCAGTTTCCCTTTTATAGAATCCAGAGGCCCATCTTCGCTGAACTATGGGAGCCCCTAGAGTTCCTAGCCATCTGGAGGGGGTGGAGGAGAGGTATCAAGAGGGAGATATTGCCAGGGTGCCCAGGTAGCTCATTCAGTTAAGCGCTAGACTCTTGATTTCAGCTTATGTCATGATCTCAGGGTCGTGGGAGGAGCCCCTTGTTAGGCTCTACACCCAACACCCAGCTCGGAGTCTGCTTGTCCCTCTCCCTCCCTCTACACCCACTTGTACTCTCTCTCTCTCAAATAAATAAATAAATAAAATCAAAAAAAAAAAAAGAGCATCTGACACTTGGTTTCAGCTCAGGTCATGATCTCAGGGTCGTGAGATCTAGCCCCACATTGGGCCTCAGTGCTGGGCGTGAAGCCTGCTTAAGATAGTCTCTCTACTTACATGCAGGCTAATTGAACATAGTAATAAAAAAAAGAAAAAAATATATAAATTAATTTAAAAAATAAAAATTTAAAATATTCTCTATCTATATCTCCCTCTGCCTCCCTTCATCTCTCTCTCTAAAAAAAAAAAAAAAGAGATACTACATTTTCTGCCAATGAGCATGTGGGAGCCTGAGCAATTAATTGGAAAAAGTGAGAGGTATACGCATATTTGCACCCTGAGTTCCCAGAATAGCTCACACGAGTTATTATAGGATACCTATTTGGCAAATTCAAGAATTTCAGGACTAAAATACGCATGTCATGTCTGATAGGGAAATTAAAGGAGGCAACAGAGCATGGAGAATAGAGAGGGAAATTAAAGGAGGCAACAGCCATGTACCAAGATGAGGAAATATGAAGAAGCCTTCAGGTGACTTGAGTTTTAAGAGTGAGAGCCCAATGTGTGATGTGTGGGTGCGGGGTGGGGAGGGGTAGTGGAACTCAGGGCCCGCTAAGAAGGTAGGGGGCAGCTATCAAAGATCTTGAAGGCCCTATAAAGGTGCTTCTCCTCTAGGATAAGATTGTCCTCTGGGCCTTTGAAGGTTTCTACACTAGCAAGTGATCTGATTGGGTCCAGGGGAAACAGAAGGAAATTCTCTGCAGCATGACAGTTAAAACTACACCAAACTTTTCTGCAATGCAATCTAAATATTTTTAAAAACCAAATTTAAATAGTTTAAAGTCCCAGAAGCCTACTATCTTTCATAACACTACATTTATCTCATAATTATTTATATTATACTCAAGGTTTAAAAGATACAAAATTTAAAAAATTCAAAAAAATTGAAAAAAAATTCAAAAAAGATACAAAATTAAATCCTCTCTAAATGTAAAAAAAAAAAAGTGTGTAATGAAAGAGCTCTGAGAAAGCAGGCAATATAAACACAACAAACCAGCAAGATTGCATTTAGGTAGATGATAGTACAGTGGAATGGGTTGTTTTTCTTCTTTTAGCTTAGATGTTTATTTAATTACGCACATATCTCTTTTTACACACTAGTGTGTCACTATATCATAACATTTCCAATTCAACTGAGACTTGCTGGGAGTGTGGTTTAACACTCTACAAAACAACTCAGATCAACCCTTTCAAGCAAACCTAAAACCATGCTACCAACACCACAATCTGCTAGGAAATAGAACACTCCAAATGAAGATCTCGAAGAGAAGCAATAAAGAGGAGTGCCAGAAATGAAACCACATGTTTCCCAAGAGCCAGTGAGTTGTTGGGAGACAGAAACGCTTGTCCATGAATACTGTTCACTTAAGAGGTGTGGCACAAGAATGGTCCTAACACCCCCTAGAATGAGAAATATTCTTGTATGTAATTGGACTATCTTCCCATCTGTAAACTCGATGCTGTAACATTTTCACTACCATGTGTAACCTTTTATTAACATTCAGCAACCTTTGAAAATAATTGCCTTCTCCCTAAAAGGAATCCGTTATAAGGCAATCAGGTTATGTAGCTATTTCCCGTTCGGCTGAAACGCTGAACAACTGTCCTTCATATAATGCACATGTCATGGGAGCTGGATTCTGAGCGAGTGACTTTCTAACACCGAGTCATGCTATCACTGCCTTATGTGGCACTCAGGCCAGAAAGGCATTCTGCACACTTAAAAACACATTTTTCACCATATGTAAAGACCTTAAGTCATCTGAATCTGAAACAATTTCTTTTTTGAGGAAATATCAGCTATTAATCTAACTGTAGACAGAAGGCTCTAGGGGGCAAATCTGATTTCTTTTTAAATTTCTTAAAATTTACCCTCAGGTAACAAAAAACATAAGGCTGGCTGGATGAAAAGGAGAGCGCGGAATAGATGGCATTGCTTCTTCCCGTGGCCCATACCGAAAACTCGATATTAGATCATGAACATTAACTCGGAATTCACATTCCCGATTTCAAATTAACATGATGTTCTTTTATTAGGCTAGAAAGTGCCAACATAAATCAAACAAGAATAGCATCTTTCCCTAAATAATAAGTAAAGAAACATGATAGAGTAGGAAAGTACCAAATTAGCTACAAATTTTCCATCTCATTGTTTTCTGTAAAATAAAATTTTATAACGAACATGCTCTATACAAGCTGTGCCGGTAGGTCTCGCTTCCAAAAACCCTCACAGAGCAGTAATAAAAACCAAGCATGAACTCTAGGACATCTGCTACGGCATTGTTATCAAATGCAATCATTTTGGTCACAAATCTAGACTCGTTTCAACTTTTTGTTGAAATATTAGTTTGTTTGCAGCATCTCCAATCTGGCACACAAGGACTGACAGATGCTCTGGTCTTACCTCAGCTTCAACTTACACGGCTTCTCATTATACTAGCTGTAGCTCGGCAAACTAGTCCTCTGTTCTGGAAGGCGGACAAAATGCCATCTGTCTCTGCATGGTTATCAAAACGAATACTGCAGTGTGAAGAAACTCCGCTCCAAATGGAAGAATGAGGAGGAGTTGCACCCCATCCGTATCCTATTACAAATTACATATATATGTATCTGCATACGTATGTAGATGTGTGTCAAGATACCTGTGTACATGACATATACATATTTATATTAGATGTATATACATGTGCAAGGGATCACCATTCAAACTTCCCAGTGATTCCATAATGTGAACCAAAAGGCATGTCTCACCTTTCTGAGCTCTATTTGTAACCTGTGCAGTTTACATCATCTGACACTAATTATTAACTAGAAGGCAAGAGAGCAGTACTCCCCAGCAAAAGATTCCAAGGTCATTCTGCAATCGAAAGCAGGTGGGAGGCTTACTGTAAAAATCAGGCTAGATTCAGAGACAATGGAGAGAAAGAAAGGGGGAAAAGCCTTTACAGAAACGAAAGGACATGTGAATTTCCACTATAGTATCCATACCTGCAAGTCAGAGGTGGGCAGAGGCGGATGCCAAGGACATGGACAAGAGTGAGGAAGAGGGCAGGGATAGAGGCTGATACCCCAGAGAACATAAAAATGATACTGATTATTTTGGTAGCCCTGAGAGGAGGAGTGTGGCTAGGAAAGTACCAGACCCCTTACTTGCAGCAAAATGGGGAACTCGAGCGTTCCATGTGACAGCATGTTTAACTTTGATTCTTATATTTCCATAGATTTGAAGCACAGCAATGGAAAAGAACTTTCAACCTGGAGAGGCATTTCATACTTCGAGAAATTCAAGGAGCTCTTTAAAGCCAGTATTTTCTTCCACGGAGGTGCTGGAGATCAAAATCAATCGTATTGAGGATCTTGAGATTTGGAGACCCTGACTTAGGGGATATTCAGCCCTTTACTCCCGAACCTCTTGACATTTAAAGTTGCCTGCTCAGGGCCAACAGTATATTCTCACTAGCCAGCAACTGATAGGTACCCAAGTCCTCCGGAGTCCATATGAGGGCCTTGTTATTTTCAAACTAAGTCTTTGTCTGAACCCCTAACCCCAGACATCTGTCTAAAAGACTGATGAGGATTAGAAATCAGAATGAATGCTGGTTTTTACTCCAAAGTCAATTGGTTTGGATCTGTTTACATAACCTTTTGTTTAATTCTATAGTTTATGAGAAATGAGATTCTGAAAGCCTTATATGAAAGCTCTCAGTCCAATTCCCACATGGGTCAGTTCACTTCACTCTGTCACATGTCACAGCCGCATGCTGTCCCCTCACCCCATTGAACCATCTGGCAAATGGTGCTGCTGGTCACAATGGGAGCTAAGAAGAAAATGTGGCCAGACCAGTGCAAACCCATCCTCGGCGGGAGGGGGCAGGAATGATCAGAAGTCAGGAGGGCCATGTTGAAATGCACAGGACAGCGTATTCATTTTGCTGCCTCTTCCGCTCCCACACTCAATTTCATTTACAAGTGTCCTTGCTGCTAAAGTTGTGTGGGGTTCCGGCACTTCCCTGTGACTAATCTGTAACAGTAAACTTCACCGATTTATCATACTGCTAGTCTATGTTATTGTGATCAAGACAACAGAAACCCTTTCGAGAGAAACATCTCAAGGAAAACAAAGCACCCTCGCAGAGCAGGAAGTCAGCTCTGTGCTGGCGTGGTCTCAGAACGGGAAGCCCACTCAGGTCAGCCGGGCTGTCTGTAAAAGTCCTCGGGGGCACCCTGTACTCATTCCCCACTGGGCTCCTGACGCCTGTCTGCCCCCTCCCCCAACTCTGCTTTTCTCTTGCACTTTGATTTCAGACTCTCCTCCAATTCTTGGTGGCCCCTCATCCTCTTTCTCATCCATGCCCTTGAAGGAGCATCCCTGATACTCACTTTCTGTGCTTCTGGCCAGGCCCACTGTGCTAGGCACGAAAGTGGAATAAAGCTGGAAGAGCTTCGGGTGGAAAATCAAAAGATCTGAACTCCAGCCCCACCTGAAATGCTAACAACAGCAAGCCATGAAGCAAATCCACTAACCTCTCCATACACTTGCCTTCTCCTTTTTCAGATGGAGAGAATTACACTGACCTTGCCTCTTCCATAAGGAGAAAACTGTGCCTGGCCCAGAACAGGCACTCAATCAGTATCTATTAGCATATTGAAAGATTAGAAAGTTACAGTGTCATCTAAGTGTAAGGTGATATTAAAGCGTTATCACCAGAGCGATTAATTTTAAATCTTACACTTCTCAATGTTTGCGTCAAACTAAGATGGAGGCAATAACATGAGCTAATATTTACTGAGCACGTACTAGGTGCCAGGCAATATGCTAAGCTGATTACATGGATTAACCCATGTAATCCTCCCAAGAACCCTATAGTATAAAAACTTATTACCTTGATTTTACTTATGAGAAATGTGAGGCTCAGAGAAGTTAAGTGACATATCTCAAGTCACCCACACAGGGGGTAAATGAGAGCGATGGGATTTGAGTTCAGAGTTATCACCAGCTCAAGACCTGTGTTTCCATGAGGCCATTCTACAACTGAAGATCAAAGGAAAACAGGCAGTAGGAAATATAAATTAATCACAAAGCAGACTTATGTTGATGTCATAGACCCCAATAACCTCACAGAAGACAGAAAGCACCTACACCTGAAGCTCGTCACAATGCAAGATCAATGAAGCTAGAGCCACGCTCTATCATGACCTTAGTGACAATGTGGCCTTTTATAAAGCAATCCCTTGTTTTTGCTATCAGTCCACACTCGGATATATTTAGGACACCATTTGCTTTGCGTTATGTTCAGTTGGCAGTACATCTGCCATATTGTTCCTTGATTCGGTAAGGCAGCAGTGGGAAGGTAGGCGGAGCGGTCGACTTGGAGTCAGAAGAGCAAGGTTCTGGTCCTGACTGGCACTAACTACCCTTTGTTCTCTCGGTGGTACGTTAAGGAGGTTGGAATAGATTCCATATTAACCTTCTGCAGGAGCCACAATTGCATGCTATCGCACTGTTGAAGTTCATGTTTATCTCATAAATCTAAATGGACTGAGGGCAGACCAGGGGTGAAAAGAGGGGGGATTCAATTGCTGAAACACCAGAGAAAGCATTGGAAAATCCATAGACCCTCAATTAGCCCCAACTGCTTGAAATTTCTCATGGCAATAATGGGATTTTGGTGATGGTGGTGGCGGTGATGGTGGTGATGAGGGTCTATTGGCATCATTTACTGAGTGCCTACAATCAGCCTAGTATTTTACATACATTGTTTCCTCAGAATACTGCAAGGCAGGTATTATTATACCCACTTTACCGATGTGCAAACTAAAGCCGAGAGAGATGAAATGGCTTTCTGAGATGACGCAGCTGAAAAGAGGCAGAGCCGATATTCTGATTATGGGGCTCCAAGATCTCACAGAGGAGATCACGGCCCCTTATTTGGCACTGTGCATCCAGTCCCTAGCCCAGGACCTAGCACTGCCTGAGTGTCTGATTCAACCAGTGCTTACTGAGTGAAGGAGTGACTCCAGACTGCTCCCACCCCTCCCTGTGTTGTCTTTTTCTCTGTCTCGCTCCAGATAGTATGTGAGGCGCTATACATATGTTAGCTCACATAATCGACTTGTGAAACTTTGAGACAAATAAAATTATTCCCATTTTAGAATTGAGATAAGTGGCGACTTACCCAAATCTGCAAACAAAAATAGCTAGAAGGGGGAGTATCGGGCTAGTTTCAAATACTGACCTTCTTACAAGATTTTCAAATGATCTGTCCATTATGAATTAGTATTTAAGAAAAAGAAAAAGAGAAGTAATCTCTGAGGAATTTCACTTTAAGTGATGGACTTGTGGTTCTTGAGTTCATTTTCTTTTCTTTTTCTTTTTTCTTTTTTTTGCAAGAGAGAAAGAGAGTGGGGGAAGGGGCAGAGACAGGGAGAGAATCTCAAGCAGACTCCCTGCTGAACATAAAGCCTGACACGGGGCTGAATCCGTGACCCTGAGAGCATGACCTGAGCTGAAATCAAGAGTCGGATGCTTAATAGACTGCGCCACCCAGGCACCACTTGAGTTTGTTTTCAACTTTGCTGCCATTCTCTTCCACCATAAATATATACACATATACCGAAGCCAGTGACCTCTTGGGTTTCAGGTTTGGTGCCATTTGAAATGCACACTCTGAACACCCAGCCTGGCGCCACTCAATCGTAGCACCGCCACCAGAATCACCTTGTGAAAATTAAGAGGCACACAAGCGACTTGTGTATTCTTCCGGTTCCTCCCTCAATCTCATATATTTCACCTTCATATAAAAGCAGACACATTCATGCTGAAAGACATTTAATATTAAAAGTTCAAATGGACAACTTTTGTTGGCCTTCACTTGGTAAGAAATGAAGACAAATAAAATGTACCTTTTATTTCCCATATATCCCAATTTTGTGAAACTGTCAATGTCAGTTATTTAGGACTGCGAGCACATGCGAAATTTCAGCTGAAATGATGTGAAGAGCAAAAGAAGCATTAGGAGTTTCACAGATTTCCACTGGTTAGCTTTCTTTTTATAGAAGAAAGTTCCAGATATCACACAGCCTCCACAGGGGGCCCCTGGGCATCGCTGGCACCATGCCACTTCCGTTGGCAAATAGCTCTTACAGAAGCATAGAACGTAGTCTGTCATCTCGGAGTCTGATCGGGGTGCCTAGGTCTGAATGAGGCCACTCCTAGCACAACCCCAGTGCCACTCACAGTACAAAATACCACCTAGTTCTGTCACCAGCCCTGTCCCTGTACTCATCCTGCACTCTCTCCTCTGCATGCTTCACACTGCCCCAAACTCCATGCCCCTTCTGGGCTTCACCCCTCATGCGTGCTGTTCACCTTCATTAGAATGACCTTTCTGTCCCATCCTTCTTGTCAGCAAAGTGAGCACCTACACTTCTTTTATGACCTGGCTTGTCCTCTGGGAAACCTCTCCTCAGCTCAGCAGCAGAAGCAATTGCCTACCACCCCCACTGTGATGCATACATTCACACCCTTCCCCGTACCATTCAGCCAGCGTGTCTATTTCCTCCACTAAACTGAAAGCTCCTCAAGCCAGGTACTCTTCTGTGAGTATCCGGGCCTCTGTGCCTAGGCTCCGTTGGTTCTGGCACCTGGTAGATGCTCTGTAGAAGTTCAGTGAATGAATACATGTGGACTCTCTATAGACATGGCTCATTCCTTTCTTCTAGTCTTCAAAGCAGAAAATTCAAAAAGGCATTTCAAAAGCATGTCTTTACTGCAGCTGCCTGGTTAAATCTGTTCACTTGCCGTAGAAGGCCCTCTTTTTGCTTCTGTAAGGCATACATCTGACAACATGAGTTTACCTTTAAAGTGGAGTGTCTCCATTCCGAATGACAAAATGAGATGGCCAGGAGGGCCAGAAAACTGCAAAGCAAACTGCGATCCAAAATGAGAGGTGAGGGTCAACCTCTTACATTCAATCATATGCAATGCTCCAAGTATTTCTTGTGATTTGCGTTGTGTTTTCAAGCACAACAGTATGGGTAATCTCATATCAAACCGCTCATTCATTTGGGAGTTATTCCTTCTCCTTTTTACCTAGGCAATTATATCTTAACATTCTAAAGGTCCTTGCTCCCAATCTTCTGCCCTAAAGATATTAGAGTACAAATAGCATGGTCTTTTGCTCCTTATGGTAAGCAAAATTTTAAGATGACCCTCAGTGACCCAGATCCCTGCATAAATCTCCTACTCTTGAGTATGGGTAAGTCCTGTAACCTATTTCTAAGCATTAGAATATGGCAAAGGTGATAGGATATCAGACCTTTGATTATGTTACATCATATAGCAAAGATTAAGGGATTTTGCGGATGCAACTAAGGTTCCTAATTATCTGACATTTAGTTAATCAAAAGAGAGATAAGCTTAATAAAGAAGATGGCAGAGGAGTAGAAGGCTGAGATAGTGTTGGATCCCAGAAGTTCAGCTGGATAGTTATCAAACCACTGTAAATGCCTGCAAACTCAACAGGAGATAGAAGAAAGGAAGAACAGCAATTCTAGGAACAGAAAATCAACCACTTTCCAGAAGGTAGGACGTGCAGAGAAGTGATTCCGAGGCGACGGGCCGAGAGACCGCGGGGGAGAGGGGCCGGCTCCCGGCAGCCGCAGAGCCGCAGAGCCCACAATTGGGACTTTAAGAGTCTGCTCCACTGAGG
>CM052801.1:97834600-97908544 GCA_028533885.1 Nasua narica | reverse complement strand
GGCGAGCCTGGTGGTGGGTATTGAGAAGGGCACGTATTGCATGGAGCACTGGGTGTGGTGCATGAACACTCAATCTTGTAACACTGAAAAATTAAAATAAACATATTTGGGGAGAAAAAAAATAAAAATAAAAAAGAAAGAAAGAAATGGGGAGCCAAAGCCTTCATGTATGAGTCACAGCTCCACAGTGAGTATTGCTAAGTTAGTTTTGCCTTTTTCAGGGGCACAGACTATATTTGAATACCTGTTCAGCCACTGAACACATGTTCTTCACAACTCATGAGTCAGTCCTATCAGAAGACAATGTGGATGCCCATAACATCAGCCCTACCAACTGCTTGTAAAAACAACTCCTTAATAGGCACCTGGGTGGCTCAGTTGCTTACGGGTCTGACTCCTGATTTTGGCTTAGGTCATGATCTCAGGGTCCTGGGATGGAGCCCTGCATTGTCGGGCTCTGTGCTCAGCAGGGAGTCTGCTTGTCCCTCTCTCTCTCTGCTCCTCCCCCTGCATGCTCTCTCTCTCTCAAATAAATAAATTCTTAAAAAAAAAAAACAAAACAGCAACAACTCCTTGAGGGTAGGAGTTAGCACAGATTCAACCCATCATACATTGCCCAATGCCTGGCATAAATCAGTGAATGACTGCTCTCCTGACAGGTAACCAATAGATTCCTTTTGATGTGCTTTCTGATGAGAACCTTTTTCACACGAGGCATCCCTTATTTAACTCATGAATACTGTGTTTAATAGCTACTCATAGAGAGCCTACTGTCTACTCCCTGTCTCCTAAAACCATGCCTCCTGACTGATGCTGGAAATTTCAGAAGTCTAGTTGGCCTATTAAAATTAAGCACCCCCAGGGGTGCCTGGGTGGCTCAGTTGGTTAAGTGTCTGCCTTCAGATCAGGTCATAATCCCAGGGTCCTAAGATCAAGCCCCACCATGGGTTCCCTGCTCAGTGGGTGGCCTGCTTCTCCCTTTCCCTCTGCTGCTGTCTGCTTGTGCTTTCTCTCGCTCTCCCGCTCAGTCAAATAAATAAATAAAATCTTAAAAATTAAATTAAATTAAACACCCCCATCAGGAGTGAGATGCTGTAAAATTCTCTTGGTGTAAGTCAGACCTTGAGCAAGGCAGAAATTAAGCACTCGAAAAAAGAAGAGAAGAGGCACTACTGAAGGTGGATAAAGGAAAGTTACAGAATGGGGATATAGAGGCACAAAGGCCAAACAGTGCTGGTGGTACAGAATGCCTCGTGTGTGCTCTGCCCAATACTGCAGACTTCCAGAGTGGGGCTTTGGGAGGACATTTGGAGTAAAAAAGAATTACACCCACTAGGATGGCTACAGTTTGGAAAAGTGGAAAATAATCAGTGTGGCTGAAGATGTGGAGAAGGTGGAACCTTCATACACCACTGGTAGGAATGTAAAATGATTCAGCCACCGTGGAAAACACGATGGCGTTTCAATGAGCTATTCATAGAATTACCAAGCCTGTGTATATGTTTAAAAGAATTGAAAACAGGCGTTCACATTAAAACTTATACACAAATGTTCACAGCAGCATTATTCACAATAACCGAAAAGTGGAAATAACCTAAGTGTCTATCAATAGATGAGTGGATAAACAAAACGTGGTCTATCCACACAATGGAACATTCTTCAGCCATAAGAAGGATGAAGTGCTGAGTACTGACACATGCTCCATGTGTTAATCTCAAAATTTGTATGCTACATGAAATAAATCAGTAGCTAAATGCCACATACTGTATGATTCCAATAAGCAAATCTTCAGAGGATTTAGAGGAGAGGAAAGTGGAGAGTAACTTTTAATGGGTATGGGGTTTCCTTCGGGGTAATAAAAGTGCTCTGGAACAAGAAAGTGGTGATCGATGCACAACATTGTGAGTGTACTAAATATTGTTGGATTGTACACTTTAGAATGGTTAAAATGGTAAATTCTGTTATATGCATTCTATCATAGTTTTTTAAATGTCAAAAAAAGTCTGAAGAACGACATTTATTTTTGTCCAAAATAACAGGGAATTTTAATCAATAGGAGACTGAAACAATTTTTTCTTTTCTTCCTTCTTCTTGGATTTTCTTCCCTTCCAGTTTTTTTTCCTATATAGTATAAAGCTATCTCTAAATTCCTTTGTTTGCATTATAGCTCGTAAATGCCATACCCTTTCATTTTTTCTTTTCTTTAAAGCAATTGAACCTACCAGTGCAAGTCACATTGTTGTCAATAAACTTTGGTTTTGTTTTTATTTTTTTGCAGTTTTTACATTTATTTGACAATCAGTAGTTAGTTCTCATCCACATTAACTGTCTATAGATCTTTTTTTTAAAGATTTGATTTATTTATTTGAGAAGGAGAGAGCGTACGTGTGCATGAGTCGGGGGAGGGGCAGAGGAAGAGGGAGAAGCAGACTCCCTGCTGATCTGGGAGCCCAGCTAGGGGGCTCAGTCCAGGACCTGAGATCGTGACCTGAGCTGAAGGCAGATGCTTAACAGACTGTGCCACCTAGGCGCCCCTGTACATTTTTCAAAGTGGTGACAGGCACATAGGGAACCAACGTATAGAGCTTGTCTAGTGAATCTTCATCCTCGTTACATTTTCTGGACGGCTGCGCACAGATACACTAGGGAACGTTCCTTATTCCTTTGGCCCAAACAGCTTTGTTGAGCCTGGTGTCAATGTGCACATCTGGAGTTCCCATCTACTCCGTGGCACATTTCCCGATCTCTTTAAGTGTTCGAGGAACAGCCTTCTAGAAACCCACTCCATGGATGCGCTTGTGAACGGTGATGGTGTTTTCTCTGGTCACTATCTCATTGATGGAATAATGGCCCTTCTTCTCATCACCCTTCTTTGTGGGAGTCATTGTGCCCAGCCCTGGTTGGAAAGGAAGAGCTTAACAAACTTTTATTCTAATAGTGCCTGCCTACCATGTGTCAAGAACCATTCCGGGCATTTGGTAAACATTTTCTCAATTATTATAGGAGACAGAGGTTTTTAAATTAAAACAGCAACAATATTTCTTGAGATCAATCTTTGAAAGGAGAAATGTAATGAGAGGTACCAAAGGTGAAAGACCAACAAAATGAATCTAATTTGGAAATCCTCATTTTCATCCTAACGGATGCATTCATTCATTACTACAATGAAAATTTACTGAGTATCTACGATGTGGCCCTGGCTGAGATGGCAGAATGATGTAACAGATTCTTCCCAAGGTCAATTTTGAGGGAACATGAAGAGTCATAGAGTCATTGAAACAAATATAATCTTAGTCTACAGGTGTGAAGGATTAAACAGAGGAATGTGTTAAACCCCATTGGAGGGTAGGTGGACAAGATCATTCCCTACAGTTCCATATTTGTGTGTATGTGTGTATGTGTGTGTGTGTGTGTGTTTCTATATAATATATAGGAGTCCCACTGTCATACCATCCTTGGGGTCAGAGCCAGAGAACTTCTTGGTTAGTGGCGAGTCCATGATCCACCAAGTGTTTCTAGCACAGCCAGTAACTGAATACCACATTGGACCTGGTCCACGGAGGGTCATGCCAAACTCTGCACTATGTAGTGTATAGAGAGGATCGTGTGATATTTGGAGACCCATATGTCATGTTCTGACTCCAAATTTTCTACTTTTCTACTATTGTGTAATACAGGATCTTCCAGACAAGAAAAAAGTTGAGCTTCCTCAAGTCTATCTTCTTACTCCTGATGTTCATGACTTTCAGGTATATGTTAGGAGGACACATACAGCACAAGAAGAATGTTCTTAAAGTCCCCACACACACACATCACTAGAACCTGAATAAGGAAATAATGAGAAAAACAGCAACCACGAGTTCTCTGCAGAACAAGGCTGGTCTGTATAGAGAACAAAAATTACATGAAAGACATGAGAAAACCACACCCCAAATCTGAGAGCTTCGGCTCAGTGATGGAAGCTTCTGATAAGTTCCTCTGTTCATGCTTTTAATTTATCATTTCGAAGCTCATCTATGAAAACAAGACAAAAAGTCAAATATAAAGCAAAACTAGGAAGCAATTGTTGAACAACTGAACAAGAAAAAAACCTGAATTGGAAAGGGCTAGAAAGAGCAAGGGCTCTGTAACCTACAGAAAACCTCGGGACATTTTCTGGATTAATTTACTCTCTTTCTGCACCCAGGCTGAGTGGAAACACCTCAGTATTTGCCATTTTGGCTTATTAGTTAACCTCTGCTCATACCTTCACTTCAGAGACATTCATGTATACATAAAATTGTCAGCCCCCAAAAATAGATTCAAAATATATAAGATTTGAAACATTATTAGAAAAATACTATCTTGCTGTGGTGGGATTTTAGAGTACATAAAGGGCATTCAGATCCATTGTCTCATTGGATATTTAACCTAAATAATTTGAAATCTTCTCATCATATATTTTCTGTTCTGTGTATGTTCATACTAGTATTTTCTAGAGAACTGCATTCTGTATTTCATAGATACTATCTATCATTGTCAGTAAATTAACTTTCACAGTAGCCTTAAAATGCCAATCCTTACGTGAGAGGCAAAATTAAAAACAACACCCCCCCCAAAAAAAACCCCAATTGAAAACCCCATTGAAGGCTGTAAAAACCTTTATTAATGGACTTGGTATTCAAGAGTAACAATGGGCACAGTGGTTCTGTATACTAGGTATACACTAGGTAAGTGTATACTGCACTGCACTAGGTAAGTGCAGATCCAGCCCCTCCGGGGAAATAAAACAATAGAACCTATATTTGGGGGACCCAATTTTCATACCAGCAGTTAGCTTCCTTGCACTTTTAAAAATGCAAAATCCTCACCCCTACGTGCAGTGCACCTGGTTGGCTAGCTAACCTCTCACTGTGACCAGAAGCCCACCTAATGGCACCTGTATAAGCAGAAACTTGGTTGCGATTGTTTCCTCAATGGGGCTCATCCAACGTGAAGTATTACTACAGACATGCCCCTTCCTTATTCAGGCACGCAAGTCACTAAGGACTTAGAGGAGAGAGCATTTGCAGGCTCATTTTGCAAGGGGGAACGAGGGGGGCATTCTTTCGCTGCTGTGAAAAAGGAGGGGTAAAGGGAGAGAGCCTTTTTCAATAAATATACTACTTATAAGAAAACCTGAGTACTGAAACAAAATTGAAAAGGAAAGCACATTTATCAGGGGGGAAAAGATTTATTCAAACATTAAAGCTCTTGTGTTACCTCTGTTTTCGTTCGAGATACTCGTATTTTAATACCTCTGTGTTCCAGCTTCTCCTCTTACTGGATATGAAGCTAAGTTTCTACCCCATGCTCATGATTATGCTGTCAGCTAAATGATCAATCATGCTATCGCCAATTTCACATTGAGACTTCAAGGCAGGGTGAAATCAGAGAACAAAATGGCTGTGGGGGAAGAATTTGTTTAAATACCGCTAGTTTGGGGAGCTGGCAAATTGGTAAAAAAAAAAAAAAAGAAAGAAAATGATGGAAAACATATGAAGTGTAAATGCATCTATCTTTAAGGCAGATCCATTTCAAAGCTTTCCACAGCACGAAAGTCATTGTGTGATACATCTCAATGTTTAGACTAGTAAAATACCATAATCGGGTTGCAACTAAATGCCAATATTTCAGTCCATCGACTGTGAGCACTGATTTGTATTTACTGCATGTCTTTTAACTATGTGAATACAATGAATACACTGAAGGCTACTCCTGAAATGAATCTTGATTTTATATTTATAACCAGAAAAATGTTTTAAGAAAACACAACAGCCGCAAATGCCAACCAAGAGAAATAAAAGCGATCAGAATGAAGCCTTGTAATATTTTCGACTAACGGATGTTAGAGCCTATTCCATATGTGTGAAGTCCCATTTGCAACAACAGGAGCTGGAGAGAGAAGGAGCTCTATGTTATGAATACTCCAGCAGCGGTTTGGAAGCAAGATATTCAAGGAGAAAGCAGGCAAGCTTGGGTTCTGATTCAGAATTGAATCTCTTCCATTTCACTTCAGCAAGCAAACAATGCCTACTTCTTTTAATATTGATGTTATATTTAAATGCAAGTTTTGAATGACTGCTCTCTAAAGATTCAACTGATGGGAATGATCTACTGTTACAAGGGCAGATCATTCTTGCTTAAAATCAATCACTTTAACTCTGCCTTTGTAATAATTCATGATATAAACAATTCTTTCTTCAAGGATGGCCCGCCATTAATTCTAATCTTATAGTGCTCTCTACTGGTGATAAATTATGGGAAACCTCATTAGATATCGAAAGGTCTAATTAACTTCTCATCTTGGACTCACATCACCATTCAAGTCCAGTGTGGCACCTCCTAGTTCACCACACTGGGCGGAATCCAAGGTGCACCAAGAATCTCCCTTCTTGAGAGACAAAGGCACCTCCCCGTGAACCACGTCATCAGAGGCCCTCTAAACCGTGAAAAGAGTCCCGACTTCAGAACAAGGAACATTTAGGCAGCGTGGCTGCAAGACAGGTTGAGTAAAAATCGCTGAGTGAGGAATCGAGAACTGGACTGGAATCCTGGCTTTGGGCCACAATAGCCCTGTGACTCTGAGTAAGTCATTTTACCTTTTCGAGCTTTAATTTTCTCATCGGTAAAATAGAAATGACGATTCCCATGCTACCTATTGTACTGGGCTGTTGTAACAAATGAGATCATAGGTAAGATCATACTCGGTAAAAATGATTATTATTATCATTATCATTACAGATAATGACACTATTTTCATTAAATCAGTGAGCCTTAAAGCTTTTAAGGCTTTAATCGGTAAGATCTTTTTAAAACTTAATCTCACATAGAACTTTAGTATATCAAACCGATTTTGCTAGGTGTATTGTAGGAGTTCAAAGGTGAGACTACTTACTTATTAATCAAGTCCATTAATGACAAGCACAAAACTGGGATATATGGGAAGTATCGGGAGATATTGGAATACATGGGAAGTATCCGGATATATCGGGATATATGGGAAGTATCGAAATCCGGGGCTGTGGCTGTCAATTGAACTGGCATTTGCCTGAACATCTAATTTGTTTCTGGACTTCCTTTGGTTGCCTAGTATTGGAAAAATGATAATTCGCATAGCTAAGGCTCTGTACACACGTGCCGAGTAGTGACCTCACATGTGCCATTCTATGTGCAGGAACATGCCTCAGCTTAACATTTCAGCCTCTCTTAATCTCAAGTCTAGCTCCTGTTAATCAGCAACATATTCAAAAACTTTGAACCAATAAATACACACACGTGCAGAACAGGAGTCTGACCACAAAGCGTGCACAAAAAGTGTTCTGCACAGAGCACAGGTGTTACTGCTTTCTCTGCTTGAACTCCCCCCTTGCGTGCCTCAGGAGACTCCAAAGAAGCAAATGGAAATATATGTAATATTTTAGCACCAGGGACGGATTAAAAAGTCCTTGTTGGTTTAGCAGTGCTGGGAGGCATTATTTATAATTTGGCATCTTTATAAAATTACCACATATGGTATATTTACAGTTTTGAAAACCCAGAAAAGTAGAGAATGATAGGGAAATACATTATCTGATAATAACATGATTCATCATCATTAAGCCCTTCCTCCTTTGTCTTTTATCCCCTGCACCCCGCCCCTAGTCTGTTTCTAAAGAACACCAAGTTCTGGAGCACACAATTTTTGATCTCCGGGTTGTGAGTCTGAGCCCCACATTGGCCATAGAGCTCACTTAAAAAAAATTAAAAAATAAAGAAGACTGACTTAGAAATTCTTGAAATTCTAAATTTGGGTTTACATAAAAGCAGTCTGTTTCCTACCTGTTCTATTCAATTCATTATAAATATGTGACAGATTTCATTAAAATACATACCTCATTTTCACATATGTGTGACAACAATTGCTTATAAAAAATCAGAGCCAGAATTAGGAATATATGAGACCAGTGATGAATTGTTTAAAAATGAAATTATATACAACTAGGTTACATATGACTAAAACAGACTAAGATTACTCGTTACTTAATACTGCCATTCATTTCGACATTTCAAGGTATTCTAACCCCCAAATGCCTTTTTAGTCAAAGTAAGAACTCTCAGATGTTGATTGTCATCAAACAGAAAATCCCAAGCAAATGACACGCTCTGACTTCTCAATCTATTCAAGTGAGGAAATAAAAAAAGGAACATTGCGATTTGGTAAGCATCTGAGAGAACTATGAAGACCACCAAGGAAGCACATTAGAGGTTCAGGGCCAATGGAAATTAGGTTAATTCTAGAATCCAGCACACACAAGGATCTTTCGGCTCTGCTCACATTGGAGGGGCTGGACTGAACCTTCAAAACCTGAGAGCTCTCTCCAAAAGATGATGTGGCAAGCACAGACATCGTGAGTGTGCCTATGGGCACACACATACATTTATGCACATGTGATTCAGAAACCTTCCAAATCATTTTGCTTTATGCTTCAGACTGACTTCATGAATCGGACACTCAGAACACCTTCTTGCAGATGGAGACGCCACCACTCCCGACCCCATCCAGCTCGACTACTCTGGTAGCATTGCTCTAGTGGCTCCCCTGTCCTCTGAATAGCCCTTAAGAATCCTAAATTTGGGCCTGCTCTTGTTAGGTTGATATGGCGAGCAGCCAGAGAATGATTCCTATTAAGGAAGGGTGACTCAAACCTAATGAACCAATATGGGAGAGCACAAGAACACAGTTCCTTCGCTGTCCTTGGTTCTTGGATTGGTACATTGCCCTTGTTCGAAAGAAGCTGAACTTCTGCCAATAGCTTTGGCACATCCTTGGTTGACAACCTGAAAGCAGGCACTCAGCAGGATTTTCGTTTCACTTGACTTCTCAGCCATACATCTCCTTGGCCTAGACCTAAGCTCAAAAAGCCCACAACTCAAAAAAAATATATATTCTCTTTACAATCCAGACTTGCGTTCGGCAACTCCACAGGACAATGAGAAGACTACATTGACACAGGGAGACATGGTGACATCCAATTTCAGCCACGCCAGTCATTTGGCATCAAAACGTGCACCAGCTGTGAGAGTTTGGATCTTGATAAGTCAGAGGATACTGGAAAGCTGACAAGATACTGCTGTGAAAATGGTTTCAACTCCTTAATGCCTGCTCTGCCCCCTTATTTTCATATTTTGGTCCCCATGTACAGGCATAATCTATAAAGAAATGAATGCAAAACCCCACGAGTCTGGGCCTTGCAGGAACTTCACCAGCAGACACGGTCACCCTTAATCATCTGCCAGCATGTTTTCTCTTAAATGGCTCTAGTAGTAATAAAACTGATCATCATAATATATGTACCATAAAAAGAGGAGAGGGAAGTGAATGAATTTACAAGCAGGAGCTTCTTGGAGACTTGATCTTCTCCTCCGGAAGTTGGTGAATTTCCCCATGGGTTTCAACAGGCAATTGGCCTGCTGACGGGTTATGGGTGGTACGGCCTCAAATGGGGCTCATGAGCTACAGTTCCAAGTCCACGACCACTCTGCCCTTGTTCATTAGTGCTTATGAGAAAATAAAATACTTCTTTTAATTTTGCTTTTATTGCATTTTTGTGAAAGGAAAAGTTATTTTAAGTTTGTGGGGGATAAATACTTTTTCCTCATTATTTATTCATATGCATATTAAATCTCATAAACTCAAGTTGCCAAATTCTAACCTGCTGATGAGGGTGAATCTTCATGCTTTCCATCTGTTCAACTGAGTCAACAAGATGCTCAGGCCTTGGCCTGTGTTTCCACAATCAAAAACCAGTGTGTGTGTTCTTCACGCACAACAGGGGAAGGGAAAGAGGGTAAGGCTTCAAACACAACCAAGTAATTATCAGTATAAAAAGTCTTCTTCCCCACTCACATAGACCTTGTTATAGATCAGAACTGAGCCTTTTATCTAAACAAGAAACTGATTGATTGTTTTTAGTTCCAACTGCCTCTTAATGTGATTTTACAGGAATTCCATGTTGGAAATGAAAGTTGGTAGAGACAAAGGTATTTTCTCGAGCGGTTTTTACAGGACTTAGCCTCTCATCCAGGGCAGATTAATTGATTTATAGGCAGCATGACGCTGGTGATGCTAACAGGAAATATAAAGAGAGGAACTTGTGTTATGTCTTGGGCTCAGGCAATTTGCATTAGGTAAAAAAAAAATCAGTTCCAGAATTGTCTGTCAGCCAAAGCTCAGTTTTTAAATCATAAAACCAAGCCACAGATGCAAAGGTCACCCAGCATAAAATTATGAGCATAACTAGGGGGAAAAAGCCCTTTATGTGTCAAGAACAGGAAGCGATTTTGTGTTTTTCTACAAAAATTTACAGTCAGCAGCTGAAGGCAGAAAAAGCAATAAATTATAACAATTAAATCCAAAGTAACTCACTGTTTCCACCCAAGGTCACAAAGCTCGATACAAAAGTTGTGGCACAATATAAGACAGCAAATAATGTGCAGGGTAAACAATATACATACTCTTGATTTTTCATATTTATTTCTTGTGTACAGGTCCTGTTAATGTCACTTATGAGACAAGGAGGAAGGATTGAGAAAAGATCCATTACTCCCCATCTGCTATCCACTGACAAAGGTGAGTAGGTCTATAAACAAGCACATGCTCTTCAGTAAGTGTTCAAGAATGGACTCATTTCATGCACCCTTCATTTCTGGCATCTCTCCTGATGATACTGCTACTATTCACAATAATATGAACTCCAGTTGGTCAATCTCCTACTATGTTCTGGGCAGTGTTTGAAGTGCCTTCGATAAGATATCTCAAACCATCCTCACAAAAGCCTTGTGAGGTAGATATGCATACCCTCATTTTATATATCAGGCACACACACACACACACACACACAGCAGGTGGCCCTAGTCACTATTTGAACTCTGGTCTGTCTGAGCTCAGGCTCTTATTTATTCCCAAGACTCTGTTGGTCTTGAACAAAGTAATAGTGTGGCCTTTTCCTGGATCCTAACTGATAGCTTAGAATCACTGAATTTATAACTCATGGTTGGAATTATTTATTTTTCCCCACATCATTTCTAATAGTCTCTCCCCCTGGGCAGTATGTTCCAAGACCCCCAGTGGATGCCTGAAACTGCAGATAGTACTGAAACATATATATATTATTTTTTCCTATACATACATACATACCTATGATAAAACTTAATTTATAAATTAGGCCAGTAAGAGATTAACAATAATAACTAATAATAAAATAGGACACTTATAACAACATATTATAATGAAAGGTATATGAATATGGTCTCTTTCCCAAAATACTTTATTATATTGTACTCACCCTTCTTGTGATGAAGAGAAATGATAAAATGCCTATGCGATGGGATGAAATGAGAATGACATAGGCAGGCATGTGATGTAGTGTTAGGCTACTTCGAACTTCTGATAAGACATCAGAAGGAGGATCATCTTCTTCTAGACCGCAGTGGACCACAGCTAACTGAAACCATGGAAAGCGAAACAGCTGATAAAGGACAATTGTGTAATGATTATACAAATTCTTTGATTTCTCCTCCAAAGAACAGGAAGGGCAAGGCTCACCAGTCATTTCTGTATTATTCCAATTAGGTTATAAACTCTTTGAAAGCAGGCACTGTATTTTGGAAGAACTCTTCTCTTCTACTCCCCAAGTTCCTGTCTCAGTCAGGACATTTCTGTTGTCTCTGGAGCTTATGAGAAATTTTCCATTCTTTTTTTCAGCCCTCCCCTGGATCCTCCTCGAGGAAAGAAGAAACGTTCATCAGGTTGCTCGGTATGAGGCAGAAGTCACTGGGCAGGCAGGGAGATTCCCTTTCTCTCTGGTAGTAAACTGTCTCTGGCAAGCAACTAAATAGGACTCTTTCCCTGCTGATTGTCAGGAAAAGGTGGAAACCTGATCTTTAGCTACTTCACTCATGATAGGGAGTGTGATGGTTAATTTTATGGGTCAACTTGGCCAGACCACGATACTCAGATATTTGGTCAAACACTACTCTAGATGTCTCTGTTAAGATATTTTTTTAAATGAGATTAACATTTAAATCCATAGACTTTGAGTAAAGCGGAATAACCTCCATAAAGTGAGTGGGCCTCATCTAAACAGGCTTTTCAGAGAAAAAGACTGAACTCCCTGAAAGAACAAGGAATTCTGCCAACAGACTTCCTTTGGACTTAAATTGCAATTCTTCCCTTTATCTACTGCCTGACAGCCTACATTTCAGATTTTGGATTTGCCAAGGCTTCACAGTGGCATTGAGCCAATTTCTGAAATTAAATATCTTTTTTTTAAAGATTTTATTTATTTATTTGAGAGAGGGAGAGCCAACGAGAGAGAGAGCATGAGAGGGGAGAAGGTCTGAGGAAGAAGCAGACTCCCCATGGAGCCGAGAGCCCGACGTGGGACTCGATCCCGGGACTCTGGGATCATGACCTGAGCCAAAGGCAGTCGCTTAACCAACTGAGCCACCCAGGCACCCTGAAATTAAATATCTTGATAGATAGATAGATAGATAGAGATAGAGAATTTAAAAAGCTGAATATCCTCATGTAGGTTGTAATTCTATTTAACAAAAAGCAGGTGTAAGAAATCAGCTGCCTATAAAACCCCCAGTCATATCCTGAATGATTTTATGTATCCCTGAGTACTTTGTACATAGTGGACCTCCAATAAATATTTGTTAAGTGAACGAGTTTGTGTTATAAACACTGCTAACTTCTATTTTCAATGCCTTGTGCCACATGAAATCCTAAAGAGCTGCTTTTACCTATCTTTTAAATAGGGGAGTTGAGATGACTGAATTTAAGAAAAACCTGGCCATATGGTTTCACGCCATATAGAGAAGATTGCAGAGCTGACTAAAAGTTAGCAATCAACCTTCTCCCTGATATGTGAACAAGATATATTAGATTTTTATTGCTGTGTAACAAATTACCACAAACTTTGTGGCTTAAAATAACACCCATTTATTAGCTCACTCTTTTATAGGTCGAAGTCTGAGCAGGCTCATCTGAGTTCCCTGCTTAGGTCTCATGAAGGCCAAAATCAACGTATCAACAATTGAAAAAATCAAGGTGAACTAGCCTGGGCTCTTCTCGAGAGACTCTAGGGGAGGATTCTAACTCCAAGCTCACTAAAGTTGTTGACAGAATTCAGTTCCTTGCAGCTAAGGACCGAAGTCCTGTTTACTTGCTGGCTGTTGACCACGGACTACTCTCAGCTCCTAGAAGCCACTCACAGATCCTTTCCACCTAGCTCCTCCATATTCAAATCAACAATGGTACATTAAATCCTTTCTCATTTTTCGAATCTCTCCGACTTCCTCTTCTGCTACCAGAAGGGGAAAACTCTGCTTTTAACAGGCTCACATGGATTGGGAAAGGCCAGCCTCCACAATTTCCTTACCTTGCAGTCAACTAGTTAGTAACCTTAATTACATCTGCAAAATTCCATTTTCCATGTAACAGGATAACCATGGGAGTAACACCTGGGGCCTGGGAGTCATGGTGAGGGTTATAGGTGCTATCTTAGAATCCTGCCTACCACAAGGATTCATGCAGACTGTCAAAGAGATATTATTCTGGCACTTGTTAAAATGGTAAGGAAGAATTTATTCAAGATTACTGCAGTAAGGGAGAGACTATCACAATTAGGGAGAGAGACTGAACTCAGTTTCCAATATGCCCAAGACAGCTGGGGATTTGTAGCAAATGAGAAGAGTGAGGAGAACAGTGAAGGGAAATTACGAAGTGGAACTTGATTAGATATCAAGGGTAGAGACTCTTACTAAACTGACTTAATAGGATTCTTGCAACGAGGAACTTGATCACACATAAACAATAGGAAAAGAGGAGCTTGGTTCAATTCCAAAGGTGAGGGGATTCTCGATAAATTGGCTTAGCAAAATTCTTTGCTAAAACTGGGCTCAGCCAAGGTCAAGGCCTAATCAAGAAGAAGATTCAGGAACCTGACTAAAATTTGGTTAAGGAGAAAATGTCTGTCCAGACATCTGACTGTCTTATAGGCAAATAGGCCTATTAAGGGCTCAACATGTAAGTAGGAAGAATAAGTGGTTATCCATGTAATGATATTCAAGAGATTCTAGTAAATTCTTTGCCAAAAATATCTCCTCTTTCCAGGTGACTACCTGGTACTTCCAAGGAAAAAGAGAATACAGGGACAAGGATATAGAAAGGGGAAGTGAGGAGGTGTCACAGCCAAAACTTTCTCTTGGCCAATACACCTGGAGACAAGCCTGGTCATCTGCTATGATGAATCATCATCATTGACATTTCATAACTCCCTCTTCTAGGGCCTTGTGTTCTTTCTTCTAATCACCACACAGCTAAGAGGTCTCATGCCAATCAGCACAATGCCACACACAGCCCAGACACTTGAGTCCATTTTCATTACAAGCCATTCTTTAAATCAGAAAAAAGTAAACACAACACAAAGAAAAAAAAGTTGACAAGGCCCATGCCTTAGCATCTTTGTCAAAGTTAAGAACTATCAAAGAGTTCAAACTGACATCTTAGAGCTGTGACACTGAAACAGAAATCAAGAACAGATAGAGTCAATTATGTTCTGGTCCCACTTATGTGTGGAGCATAAGGAAAAACATGGAGGGCATTGTGAGAAGGAAGGGAAGGGTGAATGGGGGGAAATCGGAGGGGGCGATGAACCATGAGAGACTGTGGACTCTGAGCAACAAATCAAGGGGTTTGGAGGGGAGGGGGTGGGGGGGTGGGCGAGCCTGGTGGTGGGTATTGAGAAGGGCATGTATTGCATGGAGCACTGGGTGTGGTGCATGAACAATCAATCTCGTAACACTGAAAAAATAAAATAAACATATTTGAGGGAAAAAAAGTACCTAGTGATATCTTTCAGCTTGGAACCTCCTTCCTTTAAGGTTTAAACATTGCTATCTAATTACCTACCTTTCAAACATGAACATGGAAACTAAAAACATTAGTGTTCAAAGAGCCCTTATAAATGATCTAGCTCCCCAAACCCCTTAATATTCAGGTGAAAACACTTGGCTTAGTAGGGGTCTAAATCCTTCCATGTGGGAAATGTCAAATTTTGGAGCCTATTTGGGTTATTTTAGAGAAATCCAGCTGCTGAGCAGCTGTAATGTGAGCTCTGATTAATCTATTTAGGCATGTGGAAGATGACACTTATGTGCTATGACTTCCCCACTCCCATGCAATTCTCAATCCTCACTGTTCTCTAAACAAACCATGATCTTTGATGCCTCCATGATCTTGCTCATGCTGTGCCCAAGGTCTGGAGAGGTTATCTCACCATTCAGACTCATTCTTCAAAACAAAGTTGAGATGTTCTCTCCTTTCTTTTTTCTTTTCTATATCTTATCTGGACCTGTCCCTCCATCTCACTGCTATTTCCAGGCAGAAAACATGGTTTCCTCTATTTTATCATTTATCATATAATATTATTTCTTTAAATGTCTGTCTTGTTCTCAAGACCAGGGACTTTACCTTATTAAATTTTATACTGTCCTCACCTAGCAGAGTATCTGGTTAAAGAGCTTAAGAATTTGTGGAATTCAATTGATTTGTTGGTTACTTGCTTGCTTGCTTGCTTGCTTGCTTGGTATTCAGGTAAATTGGCTGCTTGGTGGGTAGACTAGCTCACTGACTGGTACATTTTCGTAGATGTAAGAACATGATTCTCCAGTTCTCTCCAGGAGGTATAACCAGGAAAGGCCATTCATTCATTGCTGATGATGGATAGAAAACATAATTGTGAAGGCTCAAGTAAGCTGGGTCTGGATTCAAATTCTGGTGTCATCCCCCATGTACTCTTAAAAAACTGCAGCCTTGGCTGAGTAGCTGGAGGTCACAGACTTGGCAGGACTATCAACAGATTTTATCATTCTGTTGAGGATCCGAAGTCTGGCTATTATTTGTGAATAGCATTTAAGAACTGTCTCAATGTGACAATGGACTTATAGACACAAACCATGTTTCATGATATTCTGTAATCCCTGGAAGCCCTGCAAAATAGTGTTACATTTGGAAGCACAGCTCCATTCACACTACTAGCAGGTGGTTACCCCTTGGATTATTTAACCGCTCCAAACTTTTCTTACTAAACTATATACTTAACCACAATCAGAACCGAAACTATGTAGCTGGTCCCTATATAGGGTGAAAATAACTTTAGAATACTGTCAACTATGGGGCCTTCAGTGTCTACCTGTTTAACAAAAGGGAGATTCGGGTTTTCAATTACAGCCAGTGCTCCAGACTCCCATACCATTATACAAGTCAGTCCTAATACCTATCCTGTCAGAATGATTCTTTACCAACTTCATTTAGCTTCTCCCAGCAGTTCCTCACCTACCCCAAATTTGAAGCCAATTTAGGGATCCTTCTTAGTACTTTTCAGCTATGAACAAAAGTGTCAAGTAATTGTCACATACACAAAGCCTTGCTCAGAGATGTTTATGGAGAGTGAGGTAAGGATTTTTGTGTTCCTATTTACAACATGTAATGTGAATGGAAAGGCCCAGCCATTGCTTGGTTTTTCTTTCACTGTCAGGACCAGAGAAGGAACCAGCAATATGCTTCTCTGATTTTTCAGAGGTTGGTCTCTACATTTACCACTCAAGAGGTGGTTCATTTCCCCTTTTCCTGCCACAAAAAAAGGGGGGATTTCCTCAGAGAGAAAACACAAAAATGGAGCAGCATACATGAGACCTTAAATTAAACTCTTCTACCCCAGCACTTCTCAAAGTTTAAAGGGAGAACAAATCATCTGCTGAGCTTTTTAAAATGCCAATGTAGAGTCACTACATCGAGGATGGGGCCCAAGACTCTGCATTTTAACAAGCTCCCAGGTAAGGCCTATGTGGGCTGCTCTGCAGATTACAGTTGGAGTAGCAAGTCTACCCTCTCCCCAAAATACCACACTCTTTCCTACAAAGGAGCCCATCTTTATCACCGCAGATGGACCTGGCCTTTGCCACCTCGTTTATTCACTTATTTTTTTTGTTTGCCATAGATTAGCAGATTAATTCTTGTTTTCTATTCCACATGTCTATTTATCTATTGTTGCTTCTTATTAATGTTGCCTGTGCTTTTTTATTATATTATTTGTAGTGAAGGACAGGAAATATGTATACCCCAAAGAAACTGGTTTTCCCCTTTGAGTCTGTAGAATCCTATCCAGTCCCAAAATGCAGCTGCCCACAAAGAGCAGGGGCAATCCAAAACTTTGCCCAAGAGAAAAATATTCTTAACCTCCTAGGCACTCAAAGAACTACAGCAAGAACTTCCCTGTCTTATCGCTAGGATCACACAATTCCTAGATAAGAAAGTCAAAATCTGTATAAGCCTCCCACCTAGTGCATAGTGAGCAGATTTCCAGTCCAGTTCCAAGTTCAAAGGTTTTCTCTCTCCTTAATACATCAAAAATGTTCCCCTAAATTCCAGTATTTTGTCACCCAAAGGCATTGCCTTTCATACCTAGATGTATCACAAACACCTTTTCTCATGTGCTCTGAGGTTTGTTTCAGAACATTTTCAAGACTTCGGAGGAAGTGAAAATTTTCAGCCAAGAAGCCCCTCTGACTAACCCTTCCTCTTCCATTTCACTCTCCGAAAAACCTGGGGCTTCACGGACATTTCTATAAAGACTCCTTTGAGGAAGGCATGATAGAGGTTCCTGCCCTGAGTTATTGGATTTGCACTTAGGGGGACCTGTCTCCAGAATATATTGAATGAAACTCCTCCCATTTTCTTCAAGACAGGGCTTCAAAAGGCTTTTCAAAGAATGACGTCTTTCACAACTCCTTTGTCTCACCATGAAAGAGGCTATAAATCAGTGATGGTGCTACACTCATTATTACTCTCCATATTATGAAAAGAAAAGGCCAATAACCTGGCTCAACAACTAAGGCTCACAGACTTTTAGATCCATGAAAACCTGAGCTCCAGTTGTGAAAGAGAACTTACCTCACTGAGGCCTCACTGTCCTCATTAACTATTGTGAGGATTAGATGCAGGTGAAAGCATTACTGAGCCCAGAACCTGGCAAGGGTAAGTGGTCGATTGGTTAGCTAGTATCCTCTCTACATCTCTGTTTCTGTTTGTGAAAACAAGGATGGTAGGTATTCTGCTGAATAAGGTAAGATACATGGCCTCTACTTCACAGGGTTATGGAGATGAGATAACTTGATAGAGGTATGTTCAATATAATATATTTAGAACAGCGCCTAATAAGTAATAAGTGCTCTATAAGTGTTAACTTCATTATTCCATTTTAAATATTGTTAATGATGATGGTAATAATAACAAAGCCCCTCGAGAACATGGGACTGTGACACCTGACTGCATTAAGTTCCAGCTTCCCATTAAGGAGTCTCTTGAGTATCTGAACCCAGTAGTTCTTGCTGGTTCTGTCTATAGGGAAGTATATGCCCTTGTACGGTGGCTCCCAACCTGTCTGCTTCAGAATCACCTGTACGATTTTTAAAAGTACAGATGTCAGAGCCCCCGCAGCAGACCTACTGAATCAGAATCTTCAGGGTGGGTCCAAAGCATCTTTATTAGTAATAAGAGCCATTGGTGATTCTGATGCACACCACGTTTTGAGGAACACTGCCTTCGACAATCTCGTGGGCCTTTCAAAACTTAGAAGACCATCATTCCATTATAAAAGGCATCCAGAGTGGCCTCTGGGTGGCGCAGTGCATTAAGCATTGGACTTTTGGTTTTGGCTCGGGTCATGAACACGGGGTCTTGAGATTGGGCCTCATTTTGGGCTCCGCACTCAACACAGAGTCTGCTAAAGTTTCTCCCTCTTCCTCTGCCCCTCTCCTCTCTTGCTTGCTCTCTGTCTAAAATAAATAAGTAAATCTTAAAAAAAAAAAAAAAAGGGATGGGCATCCAGAGTCATACTCATCAATGGGCAAAATAGTTCCTGATATGAGTTAGGGGCACCAGAAAGAGGTGATTAAGGTATAGGAAAATATGAGCTACAGTGAAAAGTTTAAAAGATCTGTAATTAATTTAACTTGAAACAAGAAAGCCTAGGAGGGAACTTAATGTTGAAGTAGCGAATAAAGGAAGACTACATAGAAGTGAGAATGGCTATCTATTCTGGATGGAACAAGACAAATAAACCAACAGTCTGTATAGACATGCTACAAAAGTCAATCAGCAGACACTTCACTAATCTACAACCAAGACCTGCAAAATCTATCTATCTATATCTATCTATCTATATATAGATAGATAGATATAAGCTAATACTCATAGACCACTTACCGTGTACCACACACTGCTCTAAGCACTTTAAATATTGACTCTTAATGTTCTTAGCATCCAGTGGTGCATGTACCACCATTATCATCATCATTCCTATTGCTACAGATGAGGAAACTAAAGCACATAGAAATTAAGCTACTTGTCGAATATCACACAGCTAAGAAATGTTGGAGCCAAAAGCTGAACCCAGACAGTGTCATGCTAGAGGCCTGTTCTTAACCACTATTTTATACTGCATCTCATCCTACTAGATTTAGGCAAAAGAAATGAAAAATCAAATGTCTCCAGGTTTCCTCCAAACCTTCACTGCTATTGTCTATATTTCTATCACATCAGTAGCACTCAGCAGTTGCTTACATTCAGAAATGTAGAATTATATGCTACTCTAATTGTAGGATGTTACAAACTTTTCTATGCCTTGATTTCAATACCTGTAAAATGGGGTCAACATCTTTTAGCATTTGACTAAATATTCATAATGATGTGTAAGGCCGGTTGGTATGTACAACCCAAGAGATTTATGAAGAATTTCATATGAGCCGGATCCATGAATGCACTTCAAATCCTTATTTCTCCCCAGAAAGGTGCATTTCCACCTCATAATGAAACTGTTTTGCTGCCTTCACTTTTTGCATTAACTGTGGCAAATATTACTATATGCACTATCTGTTTGATGTATATGGATTGCAAATTGTAAATTAATCATGGAAGTTCTTCTGGCATTATCACAAGCTGTCACAGTGAAGATTAAGTGGTTGGTAATGATGATTGCTCAGTAAATTGATTGATAGCAAAGGAACTCATCAACCTGGTCTATTATTAATACAGCACACACTTTATAAAATCTCGATTGCTGATAAAAGAACAATAAAAACCACTTTGTTGACAGAAGAGTGCATTGAAAGTACTTGGACTGATAACTGTATCATGTTCTTGCCTTGCTCTTTCAGAATTTGAAAGCATTTAGACAGTAATTGGTAGGATAGGGAAAATAAAGCTGTTAGGAGAGATTTTCCTCTTAAGAAATCTGTCAAAAAGTTCTTGGTGTTCCAATATCAACCAGTGGGCTCAAGGGAAAACAAGAAGTGAATTGCTAAAGTACCAGTATCAGACTGGGGTATGCAGTCTCTGGATGGGCTTATACATGCAGAAAGGGAGACAGATCCCAGTGGAGGTTGTGATTCCTTCTCTTCTTTCCTGTTATTTATGGTGAAACAGATTGAGGTTGCCAAAGTGCAAGCTTTAATTTTGCAGTCCTGGACCTATGCATTAAACTGTACTTTAATTAATCAGAATGGTCAAAAAGGGATTTTTGGGGTTAACTGAATTCTCGAGAATACTGACAATATTTTTTTATCAATCATGTAAATTATTTTTATATATGTGGTAAACCACAACATGATTTGTATGCCATACACCAGTGGATCCTCAATTTTTGTTTTTTTGGGGGGGGGTTTGTTTTTTGTTTTTTTTACTTTTTCAAAAGAGAATTCATTTTGTAATCCTCAATTTTTGAAGTGAAAATTAATATATTATTAAAACTATACTACATATAAATTTATTTTAATTTGATCATTTATAAGATAAAACAAAATCTTGTCTTATCCCTGGTAGACTGTCATCTTTTCCTTATCCAGTGGTAGAAAAGTGGGTAAAGTAAGTAGAAAAGAAGTAGGAAGAGGAAAGAAACCCCTGTACTGAGTCCAGGAAAATCCCACAAAGTCTCTTGCATACAAAGACCCCTGGAAGCTGCACTTCCAATATCCAGCTAGACATCTTCCACCTTGCTGTCCCAGCAATACCTCCCACCAGTACCTCCCAGGTCAAAAATCTTCCATCCCAAACCTGTTCCTCCTACTGTGTTCCCTCTTTGGGTTAATAAAGGGAGAGAGCCTAATTGGATAGTATGGGAAGAGAGGCAGTTGAATAAAAGTGGTGTAATAATGGTCTGAAACAGCCACATAAAACTGACAGAATGGTAGTCACTCTTGGGGCCCATTATAGGCTGGGGGCATGGGAACATGGATTCCACTTGAGAGGGTTACAAAAAAAAAAAAAAGGTTACCCTCAGAAACACAATCTTCAATTGAGGGAAGGCAATAGGTGATTGGAGAAAGCAGTAAGATTATAAGGAAGCTGCTTAACAGTGAAATGAGAATTCCCAAAAACAAAGAAGGGCTGAGAAGAGGGAAAGGAAGGAAAAGGTGAGCTAGGGTGAGACTACTGAAGAAAAGAGCTGACAGAAGAGGTTTGGGCTCCAAAAGGGGATTGTGACTTCTAGATCTTGAGGTCCCAGAGAGCAGGACTGTATCTCATCTCCCAGAATCTACACAATCACCCAATGAGAGGCACCCAGTGGTGAACTGGTTAATGTTGAACAAGTGACTTCGCAAGAGAGAAAAAAGTCCTGATGTGTAGTGTTTACTGATTTCATGGCGTAAATAGTCTTATGATGGCTGACTTCAGATTACTAACACTATGTCACTGAAGGCAGAGTCGCGAAGAGGTATGTGCAATCAGCTCTTGCTGGAAAGTATGAGCTGGCTCCAGCCTGACACTGGCATTCATTAAACATTTCTCCAATTCACAGAATGACTTTAAATCTGGAATTGTAGGACAGGCAAGAGGAATGAATGTCATTTCCTCTAATTAATGATTGTTCATTTGTAAGACTAATCATGTTCATCAAACAAAAGTAGATCCTGGTTCTAGTTACAATGCATGATAACTGAACTCCGAATGAATAAATATGACCATGTTCTCCCTCTATTCTCTTCCCTTTCTCATACATTTTCTCCTTTCAAGTAGAGAATGGTAGGACCCAACAGGGTGTGATGCCTTGTTCACGTACCCTTTGTGTTGTCATGCCTGGCCACTGATGGAGGCGGCGTACACGCCATCCTCGATTTTACCTTCAAATAGATTGGAACTTAATCTTGCAGTTTTTCCTATCTTGAGTTCTCTAGGTTCAAATGGCTCTTTCATGAGGCTGTGCAGCTACGGGTTATGAAAGCTTTTGTATTCTACTTCAGGGTAGCCGACACCACAGATCAGGTGTTGTTAGAAGCCAAGACCAGAAGAGTAGCAAAGAAAGGAATGGCATGGGGCCAGGGCCAGCCAGCCAAAAGAGGCAGGGAACCCAGGCATCTGGAAGCATAAAGCCAGGCAGAAGGCTTATACACCAAGAGATCAAGGAACATCCAGCAGAAAGATTGGAGCTGAACAAGAAGCCAAAGGCCTTCTGAGACAGAGACACTTTATATATTTCCTGCCCAAGATCAGAATCTCAAAGCAGAGGAGGCCCCACAACCTGAGGCAGGAGATGAAGTCGGAATGTTTTCATAGCTGTTCACAGAGACGACAAAAAAGGCATCAGCCGCTGGCGAACAGTAGTGTTTTACATCTCTCCATACTTCACTTGCAATTTCTTGTCTATTCTTCTCACTAAACTGTGTAAAAACTTCTGTTCTGTTTTTACAGAGTAAAGACCCCCATCAGGAAGATGAAAACCAAAGCTACAAATATGGAGAAAATATCTGCAAACCCCATGTCTGAAAAAGTTATCACTTGAGTACTGGAGGCCCCTGAACCCTTAGCCCTGTCTCTACATTTTATATAACTGTACTACAATATCAAAATCAGGAAATTGACATCAGTACAATGCTGTTAACTCGACTGCAGACCTCAAACAAAATATATTTAAAATTCTCAAAATTCAACAGTTAAAAAAAACCAGTCTAATTAGAAATTGTGCAAAAGACAGACATTTTACCAAAGAGAAGCTATGGATAACAGATAAGCACATGAAAAGATGTTCGAGATTAGCCAGTAGGGAAATGGACATTAAAATGATAATGAGATATCACTACTTACCTATCAGAATGGCAAAAATAAAAATAGTGACAATATCAAATGCTGGAGAGGATGTGGAGCCTAGATCATTCCTAAGTTACTGGTGGGAATATAAAATGTTACAGCCACTCTAGAAAAGAGTATGGCAATGTCTTACAAAACTATATATCCATTTACCATAAAACCCAGCAACTGCACTCTGGGGTATTTATCTCTGAGAAATGAAAACTTCTGTCTGCTCAAAAATATATACATAAATGTTCATGTAGCTTTATTCTTAGTAGTTGAAAACTGAAAGCAACGAAAATGTCTCTGATACAGACTCTGATAATATACCCATGAAGGAATACTACTCAGCAATAAAAAGGAATAAAATAGTGATACATACATTAACTTGAATGGATCTCAAATGCATCATAGTGAGTGAAAAAAAGCCAATTTCTAAAGGTTACACACTGTATGATTGCATTTATATAACATTTGTGAAATGACAAAACCATAAAGACGGAGAAGAGATTAACGATTGCCAGGGGATAGGGACTGGGGCAACTGAGTGTGACTATAAAGGAGTAGTACAAGGGAGTTCCTTTGTGATGATAGAACAGTTCTGTACCTGACTGTGGTGGTGATAACACACATCTATATATGGATCCAATGGCCTAGAGCTACACACACACACACACACACGTGAGTACATATAAAAACTGGTGAAATCTGAAAAAAATTTGTAGTCTAGTAGTTCAGTATTGTACCACCATATGTCAATTTCTTGGATCTGATGTTGCACTATAGTCAACATAAGATGGCACCATTGGGAAACTGTGTGATGGGCTCAAGGGACTCTACTGCTTACTACTTCCCAACTTCCTATTAGCCTATAATCATCAGACTACAGACTACATTCTTTTCTAAATGAAGAATTACAGAAATCCTGGCTAGAAGAGAGCACAGCAGGCATGTTTGTACACTGTTGTGAAGGGTAAATTGTTGCAACAATTGGGCCATAGATATCAAGATGCCTGCAATTATTTCTTCTCTTTACTCCTGTAGGATTCTATCTTTGGGAGTTAATCAGATATTTATTCAAAATGCATGTACAAAAATGTTCACAGCACAATACCGATGAGACAGAAACTATTTAACAATGGAGTTATGACTAAGTAAATGAACCTTATCCATAGGGTACATTATCATGCAGCCATTAAAAACCATGATTTTGAAAAATATTTAGTACATGTGGAAATGTAAGGTAATAATTGGGATGTGTAGTGATATGCATACAGTATTGCTAATTGAAAAAAATAAATTAAGGAATAAAATTCTAGAAAAGTATCACATTTACAGAGACTAATTCTAGGTGGCTGGATTTTATGTGATTTTTATTTCTTTACACTTTACTAAAATTTCCAAATATTATAAAATGAATACACATTACTTTGTAAAGAACAAGAGTATGTGTGTGTGTGTGTGTGTGTGTGTGTGTGTTTATAGGTATGTGTTAAAGGATGATCTAGCTTAGTATTTCTCACACTTTTACGTGCTCTTGCTAAAATGCAGATTCTGATTTAGCAGATCTGGAGAAGGGTCTGAGAGTCTACATTTCTAACAAGCTCCCACAGTATACCTATATTGCTGGTCCACTTTTAAGGAGCAGAGGTCTAGCTGCGCTAAGCCCAAAACGATTACCAAATAGTTATTTGGAAGAGAAAATACGTGTTGTCCCATTTTGAATAATTTTTAAGATATACTGCAGAAAATTTACATCATAAAGGCCTTGTCACAAACTTCTACCCACCCCAGATTCTGATGCATCAGCTCCCACAAACATCAAAGTTTAGAAAAATTCTCATTCTCTGAACTGACAAAAAAAAAGCTAGGGGACGTTTCAACCAACCAAAAACACTGATTCAATAAATTGTGCCAGGAAAGTGTCTAGCAATTCAGGTAGAAGACCTATAGTATCATTCCAAAACGAATTCCACAGGGAGGGTACCTGGTGGCTCAGTAGGTTAAGCGTCTGCCTCCGGCTCAAGTCATGATCCCAGGGTCCAGGGATCAAGCCCCGCATTGGGATCCCTGCTCAGTGGGGAGTCTGCTTGTCCCCCTCCCTCGGCCCCTCATCCCCACTCATGCTCTCCCTCTCTCTCTCTCTACTCTCTTTCAAATAAATAAATAAAATCTTTTAAAGAAAAATTCCAGGGGTGCCTGGGTGGCTCAGTGGATTAAAGCTTCTGCCTTTGGCTCAGGTCATGATCTCAGGGTCCTGGGATGGAGCCCCGCATCGGGCTCTCTGCTCAGCGGGGAGCCTGCTTCCCGCCCCCCTGCCTCCCTCTCTGCCTACTTGTGATCTCTCTTGCTCTCAAATAAATAAAAATAAAATCTTTTTTAAAAAAACAAATTCCAGGGACGCCTGGGTGGCTCAGTTGGTTGGGCGACTGCCTTTGGCTCAGGTCATGGTCCCGGCATCTTGGGGTCGAGTCCCGCATCGGGCTCCTTGCTCCGCGGGGAGCCTGCTCCTCTCTCTGCCTCTGCCTGCCTCTCTGCCTGTTTGTGTTCTCTCTCTGTTAAATGAATAAATAAAATATTTAAAAAAAAAAAAAAACAAATTCCACAGGGATTAAAGAGACAAATCTAGAAAAAAATAACTTTAAAACATGTGTGTGTATATGTATATAATATATGCTAAAATATATAAAATATGGATGGGTATTCTCTGGCTGAATGAAAAAGAATTCCCATGGATAAATGCAGTAGAGGAATAATAACTAAGACTGAACACTTATCATGTGCCAGGTACTATGCTAATTTACTTTATAAATAGTAAAGATTTTTTCAAGTTTTTAAATTTATTTGAGTATAGTTGACACACAATGTTATATTAGTTTCAAGTGTACAACGTAGTGATTTGACAAGTTTATACATTATGCTATGTTCACAAGTATAACTACCATCTGTTCCATTACATCGCTATTATGATCATTGAGGGGTGGGTGGGGGAAACAAAAAAAAAATACAGTATCATTGACTGTATCCCTTATGCTCTTTTTGTTCCCATGACTTACTCATTCCATAACTGGAGGTCTGTATCTCCCTCTCCCCTTCACCCATTTTACTCAACTGCCCGCCACCCTCATCCTCTCTGGCAACCATCAGTTTGTTCTCTGTATTTATAGATCTGATCCTGCTTTTTGTTGTTTTGTTCCTTTTTTTAGATTCCATTTATGAATAGAATCATATGGTATTTGTCTTTCTTAGTCTCACTTATTTCATTTGGCATAATACCCTCTAGGTCCATCCATGTTGTCTTAAATGGCACAACTCACCATTTTGTATGGCTGTGCATTTTCCTTATCCATTTATCTATCAGTGGTCACTTAGGTTGCTTCCATGTCTTGGCTACTATAAGTAATTCTGCAGTAACCATAAAGGTGCATACATCTTTTCAAGTTAGTGTATTCATTTTCCCTGAGCAAATACTCAGTAGTAGAATTCTTGGATCATATGGTATTTCATTTTTAATTGTTTGAGGAAACTCCATACTGTTTTCCACTATACCAATTTACATTCCCACCAACAGTGCATGAAGGTTCCCTTTTCTCCACATGATCACCAATACTTGTCCTTTCTAGTCTTCTTGATTTTAACCATTCTGACAGGTGTGAGGTGGTATCTCATCATGGTTTTGATTATTTCCCTGGTGATGAGTGATGTTGATCATGTGTCATGTGTCTGCTGACTATATGGATGTCTTTTTTGGAGAAATGTCTATTCAGGTCATCTGCCCATTTTTTAATCAGACTGGGGTTTTTTTTTGGTGTTGAGTTGTATATATTTTGGATATTACCCCCTTATCAAAAATATCATTTGCGGGGTGCCTGGCTGGCTCAGTTGGTAGAGCATGTGACTCTTGATCTCAGGGTCATGAGTTCAAGCCCCACATTGGGCAAAGAGCTTACATTAAAAAAAAAAAAAGAAATATCATTTGCAAATATCTTCTCTCATTCAGTAGGTTGTCTTTTAATTTTGTTGGTTGTTTCCTTTGCTGTGCAAAAGCTTTTTATTTTGATGCGGTCCCAATAGTTTATTTTTGCCTTTGTTTCCCTTGCCTTATGACATATATCTAGAATAATGTTGCTATGGTTGATGTCAGAGAAATGACTGCCTGTGCTTTCTTCTGAGATTTTTACTGTTTCAGGTCTCACATTTAGGTCTTTCATCCATTTTCAGTTTAGTTTTGTGTATGGTGTCAGGAAATAGTCCAAGTTCATTCTTTTGCATGTACCTGTCCAGTTTTTCCAGCACCATTATTGAAAAGGCTGTCTTCTCCCCATTGTATATTCTTCCCCTGTGTGTCATAGATTAATTGACCATATAAATGTGTGTTTATTTCTAGGGTCTCTATTCTTTTCCCTTGATCTATGTGCTTATTTTTGTGCCAATACCATACTACCTTGATTACTACAGCTTTGTGGTATATCTTAAAATCTAGAATTGTGATACCTCCAACTTTGTTCTTCTTTCTTAGGATTGCTTTGGTTATTTAGAGTCTCTTGTGGTTCCATACAGATTTTAGTATTATTTGTTCTAGTTTTGTTAAAAATGCTATTGGTGTTTTGATAGGGATTGCACTGAATCTGAAGATTGCTTCGAGCAATGGACTTTTGACATTTGACAATGGACATTTTGACAATATTCTTCTAATCTATGAGCATGGAATACCTTTTCCTTTATTTGTGTCATCTTCAATTTCTTTCACCAGTGTTTTATAGTTTTCAGAGCACAGGGCTTTCACCTCTTTGGTTAAGTTTATTCCTAGATAGTTTATTCTTTTTGGTGCAATTGTAAATGATACTTTTTTTAAATTTCTCTTTCTGTGACTTCATTGTTAGTGTGTAGTAACACTACCATTTTCTGGGTATTAATTTTGTATCCTGCCATTTTACTGTATTCCTTTATTACTTCTAGTAGTTTTTTGGTGGAGTCTCTAGGATTTTCTATGTATAGTACCATGTCATCTACAAACAGTGACAGATTAACTTCTTTACCATAATGGATGCCTCTTATTTCTTTTTCCTGTCTGATTATGGTGGCTAGACTTTGAGAACTATTTTGAATGAAAGTAGTGGGAGTGGACATCCTTATCTTATTCCTGGCCTTAGAGGGGAAAGTTCTCAGTTTTTCACCATCTGGGACATGTTAGCTGTGGGTTTTTCATAGATGGCCTTTATTATGTTGAGATATAATCCCTTTAACCCCATTTGGTTGAGAATTTTTATCATAAAGAGATGTTGAATCTTGTCAAATGCTTTTTCTGCATCTATTTAGATGACCATGTGATTTTTATCCTTCGTTTCATCGATGTGGTGTATGACATTGATTGATTTGCAAATATTGAACCATCCTTGCATCCTAAGGATAAATCCCACCTGATTGTGGTGAATAATCTTTTTAATGTATTGTTGTATGCCTATTTGCTAATATTTTGTTGAGGATTTTTGCATCCATGTTCATCGGGCATATTAGCCTATAGTTTTCTTTTTTTGTAGTGTCTTTGTCTGGGTTTGTATCAAGGTAATTCTGGCCTTGTAGAATGTATTTGGGAGCTTTCCTTCCTCTTCTTTTTTTGAAATATTTTTAGTAGAATAGGTATTAACTCTTCTTTAAATGTCTGGTAGAAGTCACTTGTGAATCGATTTAATGCTGGACTTTTATTTGGGGAGAGTTTTTTATTACCAACTCAATTTCATTGCTTGTAATCAATCTGTTTAGATTTTCTATTTCTCCCTGGTTCAGTTTTGGAAAAGTGCTTATTTCTAGGAATTTATCCATTTCTTCTATATTGTCCAATTTGGTGGCAGATATATAATTTTTCATACTATTTTTTTATGTCCTTTGTATTTCTGTGGTGTCCGTTTTTATTTTACCTCTCTCATTTCTAATTTTATTTATTTGATTTCTTTCTCTTTTTTTCTTGATGAGTCTGGCTCAGGGCTTATCAATTTTGTTTATCTCTTCAAAGAACCAGCTCTTGGTTTCATTGATTTTTTTCTATTGTTTTTTTAGTCTCTACATCATTTATTTCTCCTCTGCTCTTTATTATTTTCTTTCTTCTACTCACCTTGGGCTTTGTTTGTTCTTCTTTTCTAGTTCATTTAGGCATAAGTTTGATTTTTTTATTTGAGGAATTTCAGGTGGAGGCAGGGAGAGTGTTCCCCCAGCTTCTCAACCCTCTTAAAACCCATCTTCTTTTTCTGTGCCCCAGTACAATGGGGGCTGATATGGGCTTATGGACCCTGGACTCACTGAAGTAGTAAGCTCACTGAGACAACTGGACCTAACCAATATGGTGTCCAGACCCTGCTATGGTCTAGACTTTAAAGGTGTGGCGAGAACATAAACCAGGTCATTCTCCAGTCCCTCTGACCTAGAGAGCTTTCCCACAATTCCTGCACTGCTTGGCAGAGTCCTAGTTTTGTCTCTTCTTTATGCTATTTGCTCTTTTAAACTGTGGCTTTTCTCTATGCCCAAGGACAGAGGAATCTGTTCCCAGTCCCTCAGTACTCTCCTTCCCCATTGGCATTCACAGTATTGGGGGTGGGGGGAGGGGTCCTTTTTTTTTTTTTTTACCATGTCTCCATCTCTCTTGCTGTTGTCTTGCTGTTCTCTCTGTCTTTGGTTGTTCAGCAGCTGTTTAGCCAGCCCTCAGTTCTTCTTCAGGGGGAACTGTTTTATTAGTAAGTGCAATTAGGTGTGTTCCATGGAAGAGGTGGGTTCAGGGTCTTCCTACATCACCATCTTGACCAGAACCACTATGCTAACTTTTCACATGCACTATTCTCATTTAGTCTTTACATCAAACTATAAAGTAGAGACTATATTTTCCTGATGTTATTAAGACATTATTTCTAAACTTCACAGACTATAATTTAGGTATCATTGTTCACATTTTACAGCTAATGAAATTGGGTCATAGAGTATGAGGTTGCCTAGCGTCATACTGCTAGTAGCAATTGGCAAAATCCAGTTTCTGACTCAAAGCTAGGCTCTTCACTGCACTGCCTTTTTGAAAGAGCCACACGTTGACTACAGGCAAAAATACACTCCTGCGTGCCCAATATCATAAAATTAAAATGCAAATAAACTAGGAATATAATTACAAATGTGGCAAAGGGAAATTATCTTTAATATATAAAGAGCAGTACAAATTGAAAAGAAAAGCTCTATGACTCTAATGGAAAGAGAGATCAAGGACAGGTATAGCAATTCACAAAAGTGTCTGTGTGTGTGTGTGTGTGTGTGTTTGTGCGTGCGTGCACATATGTAATATATGATTAGAGGAATATTGGCCAAAGCATTAACCAATATCTTAGTGGTGAAATTATTAAATTACTTATTCATGGCTTTATACTCTTTTGTGCTTTTCACATTATCTACAATGAGCATATATTATTTTTATGATCCGAGAAAAATAAAAGCTACTCATGTTAGCTTCAGATAACCCTGGTCTCATTGTAATTGCTAGACTCATGATCCATTGTCCTCTGGAATTTCACACCTACATTTGACAAGTTTCTCTGGGACAATGTTTACTCATTCGTTTGTTCATTTGTTTGTTCATTCATCCATCTAGTATAATAATTATTGAGCATCTACTAGTGTGTAGCCAGGCAATAAGTAAGTAAACTATGCAGACATGGGCTTTGCATACAAAAAGCTATATTAGGAGATAAACTTTATGTAAATTACATGATTAATTAATCATTAATGGTGCTTAAGATATCCTAAGCTATTACAAATGGTTCCCTGTATTCTGCTTGTTGCTTTCATCTCTATATAGGCTATCTATGTCAAATGATCCTAATTCACTGAATAATCTATCAGTCTTTAGTAAGAAGGTGATGTCTTATGAAACAAAAGAACAAGGCATTTAATACAGTCACTGTCTCCAATTACATTTTTAATTGAAATTTTTATTGAGATAATTGCAGATTCACATGCAGTTATAAAATAATAGTTTCCATGTACCTTTGGCTTAGTTCCCTCTGAGGGTAATGTTTTTGAATTGGGGGAAATTGGAGGGGGAAATGAAACATGAGAGACTGTAGACTCTGAGCAACAAACTGAGGGTTTTGGAGGGGAGGGGGTGGGGGGTTAGGTGAGCCTGGTAGTAGGTATTGAGGAGGGCACGTATTGCATGGAGCACTGGGTGTGGTGCATGAACAATGAATCTTGGAACACTGAAAAAATTAAATTAAATTGAAAAAAAACTATAGTATAATATCACAACCAGGATATTGATATTGATATAGTCCGCTCAATTTATCCAAATTTGTCCTGTTTTGCTTGTACTCATTCGTGTGTGTTTGCATGTTGTGTACACGTGTATTTAGTTTTATGTACTTTTGTCACTTTGAGACACCACCAGTCAAGATAGAGAAGACTTCCATCACAACAAGGATCCCTTCTGTTGGGTCCATTTATAACCATACCCACATTCCTCCTCTACCTCCTCCCACCCCATCCCTAGCCCCTGGCAGCCACTAATGTCTTCTCCAGGATATACAAATGGGCAAAGGATATGAAGAGACATTTCAAGGAAGAGGATGTACAGATGATAAATAAGCACATAAAAAATGTTTAACATCATTAGCCGTCGGAGAAATGCAAATTCAAACCACAATGAGATGTTACTACAAACCTATCAGAATAGCTAAAATTAAAAATAGTGACAACAGCAAATGCTGGCAAGGATGCAGAGAAACTGGATCACTCATCAACTGATGGTATGAATATATTATGATACAGCAACTCTGAAAAAAGATTGGCAATTTCTTATAAAGCTAAATATGCAGTTACCATATAGTCTATAAATTGCACCCTTGGGAATTTATCCCAATTAAGTGAAAATTTAAGTTCACCCAAAAATCTGTACCAAATGTTCATAGCAGCTTCATTTGTAATAGATGAATGGATAAACAAACTGTGGTACATCCATACTATGGAATACTATTCAGCTATACAGACAACATGTTTGATGAATCTCCAAGACATTATGTTTAGTTGAAAAAAGACAGTTCAAAAAGTTTATACATTGTATTATTCCATTTACATAACAGTTATGAAATGTAAGACATTGTAATTACTTGGAGTTTTGTTTTGTTTTGTTTTGTTTTGCTTTGTTGTGGCTCCATTCTCCTCAGGATCTTTGACGAAACCACGCTTGTAAATTGCTTAGATGAGTTTGGCACTCTCTAGGATAAGGAGCGTATCATATTTGATCATTGAATCTAGTTTGCTGTGATTTATAGCCAATATAATTATATCAGAGAGTTTCAAGGGGCACAGAAAACTATCTCCACCCTACAGATGATGAACTGAGGTTCAGAGAGGTTAAATGTTTTACCCAGAATTACACAGCAAGTTCCTAGCATAGAATCAATATCAGGATCATGGAGATATCCTCACTCCAAGCAAGAATTCTCCAGTGCTTCACTCCAACACTTCTACTTGGGTGCAGTGCCACTGTTTTCACTCTTTTCCTCCTACAGCCAGAGACACTTCCTTACTTCTTGAAGAAACCTCTGCTGCTACCAATCAAGACACTTGCTGGAGATACCAAATGAAATACACACACACACACACATCAACACAGCCCTGCTCACTGTTTGTGCACTTAGTTGGCAATGAGGATGATGATGATGGTGACAAATGAAGAGAACAGAGATGGCTAATATGTGTTGGAGGCTTACTATGTGCCAGGCACTATTCTCTTTAACATGAATTAACTCATTTAATTCTTATGACAACTTTATGAAAAGGGTGCATAGGGCTTTTTTCTTTAAAGTACTTACTTACCAATTTTTTTTCCTGTGTGCCATGTGGCACCAGTGTCCTCTGCTGTGTAGGGAAAGTCTCTCTTGGAGATGAGTCCAGAAATCATGGTGTTTTAGCATAATACTTGCTCCCAATCCTCTGAATTACCACTTTCACTGCTATCTTTTCAAAAGACCTGTGTGTCTTTGAACATGAAAAGATGTGTGTCTTTGTTCATGAAAAGATGCTCATCATTGGGGAAATACAAGTCAAAACCACAATGAGATATCACCTCACACCTGTCAGAATGACCGACTAGGTATTTACCCAGGATACAAAAATACTGATTTGAAGGGGCACGTGCACCCCAATGTTTATGGCAGCATTATCAACAATAGCCAAACTATATGGAAAGAGCCCAAAAGTCCATTGACTGATAAATGAATTAAGATATCAGAGATATATATACACAAGGGAATATTATTTAGCCATCAAAAAGAATGAAATCTTTCTATTTGCAATGACATGGTTGGAGCTAGAGTGTATTATGCTAAGTGAAATAAGTCAGCCAGAGAAAATAAAAATATCATATGATTTTACTCATGTATGGAATTTAAGAAGCAAAACAAATGAGCAAAGGAAAAAAGAGAGAGAGAGACAAACCATAAAACAGACTTTTTAAATAAAGGTTTTATTTATTTGAGAGAAAGAGAGAGGGTGAGAGAACATGAGCGGGGGTCGGGGAGTGGGAGAAGCAGGTTCCCTGCTTAGCAAGGAGCTCAATTCAGGACTTGATCCCAGGACCCTGGGATCATGACCTAAGCCAAAGTCAGACATTTAACAGACTGAGACATCCGGGTGCCCCCATATAACAGACTCTTAACAATAGAGAACAAACTGAGGGTTGATGGAGGGAGGTGGGTGGCAGGGATGGGGTAACTGGATGATGGGGTATTAAGGAGGCACTTGTGATGAGCAGTGGCTGTTATATGTAAGTGATGAATCACTGAATTCTACAACTGAAACCTATTCTACTGTATATACCACCTAGAATTTAAATAAAATTTTGAGACAAAAAAAGGAAGTGAATACAAGTTCAACAGTGACAGCTACAGCCATACTCTTGGATTGCTGATGCCTAGAAACTTGTACAAGGGAAATCCATGAGGTGATTCCAGCTATTTCTGTTCCTTTTTGGTGGGAGAACTATTTCAGTGTAAGGCAGGAGCATAGCACAGTGGTTGAGAAACCCAGCTCTACTGCTTATGCATACAGGACCTAAGGTAAGGCACTTATTACATCCGAGCCTCAGTTTCTCCATCTGTATAATAGGGATAATAACATTCACCTTGGAGGACTGAGAATGGGATTAGAAATGATGTAAATAAAGTGCCTGACACATGTACAGCCGCTATTCATTTGTCAACAAAATCGGTTCCCTCTTTTGCTCAGTATAAGACATCTTACTGAAGAGCACTCTTCCTTAAGCACACCAACCCAGAAAGTCCAGAAGATCATTTTTAAAGAGCTGTGTTACCGTTCAATGATGGTACTTGAAATACACATTTACTAAGAAGGGGAATGGATGTTGAGTACTTTTTTTTTAAGTACTTCTTTTTACTTTAAGTACATCATCTTTTCACGTTGTTTCTAATCTGCTTTAGACTGCTGTTGTTGTTCCTGGTTTTCAGCCATTCTATAAGGTGCTACAATTCCCTGTTCTTGATCTTAAACTCTAGCTTCTTCCGCAACATCTTTCTGAAGGTTTTGCTACTGGTGTTTCTAAGCTCATTTAAATCTTCAGCATCGGTTGTTCCATTTCCTCTTCAACACACTGTTTCCTCAAATCCTCATTCTTCTCTTTAAGCACATTGAGCCATGTTGCTAAGCCATCAGCATTTACTGAACACCTACTTGTCACCAGATACTATTCTTAGATTACAGGGATGAACCTGTAAAGCCCAGCCCTCATGAAACTTTGGTCACAAAACCTACCAAATTTCTATTATGAATTTGGCTGAAATTTAAAGCAATTTTTACATTGTATATTATTTTGGAAATTGTCAACAATTGAGGAAAATATTCTAGTTTATAGGGCAATGCCAAAACTAAACCTGAGTCCCCACTTTCAACAGTTCCGCTGCAGGCCTTTAACTTGTACCTTACCACATGGAGTCAGCACCTTGAAAGCCAAAAAGGAGGAGCAAAGAGCATTCCCTTCTATTTCAAAATCTCCTTTCAATTTTCAATGAGTCGCTCCTCACTTGCCTCTCCCATCCCTGCCCAGCCAGCTATTCACTCTGTTCTCTGACTCATACACCATCAGTTAGGTTCTTGGTCCATTCCTTGGTCCCATTTGTTAGACTTCATTATTTCAGCTCTTCCAATCCCTCCCACCCCCCACAGGCTGATTTGTCCTACTTTGAAACCTGTGTGACCCTGCAACTCTCCAGTTTGGTGTGTAGAAAGCTTGTTCTTGGCACTGCTTCCTGGCTTTCAACCCATGACCTTAAATCCCATGTACTACTCTTGTAGCAGAAAAATCCCTGGCTTTTTTATAGGGACCGTCCTTGTATTAAAGAGCAGTCCTCTGTATATTCCTCCCAGCTACTAAACCTCTCTCTTGGTTCAGGAATATTCACCATGGAACCCTCTCCTGGCCACATTGGACAACTGCCTCAAACTCAATCCCAATAGGCTTATGTAGGTACTAACTACTCCATCATCAACTCCCTCCCTACATCCTTCTCTAGCTATCGAAATCACATTCTCTCTTTCTCCTTTATGCTTTTTCTCAAATCTCCCCATCCCTTTCCACTTGAAATTAAGCTTCCTAAATGAATCTCCCACATTTACTTTCTTATCATACTTACTCCTGTATTAATCAGGGTTCTCTAGAGAAACAGATCAAAGGTCTTTTCAGGCAAAGACATTATGTGCACATCTTTCTGGAGTTGTAACTCCAGACTTCAAAGTATAGATTGCCTGAGCTCACAGGTTAAGAAAGCTAGGCACGCTGAGCTGTAGTGGTGTTGTTCCTGACACTATCACTGCTCACGTATTTCAATTAAATATATTTTTGAAATGATAGCATCTTTTTCAAAAATTTATTTTGTTTATAAGGACCAAAACATTCAAATCCCTGCTCTGCAACACACTAGCTATGGGACTTTGGGCAAGTTAATTAATCCCTGAAAAACCTGTAAAATGAGAATAATAACAGTGTCTACCTCACAGGGTTATTGTGAGGATTAAGTGAGATAATGCACTTAGAGTGCATACCACTCATATATAATAGCTATCATTCTAAAGCAATATATTCCCACATTGGCACATGATTCCCATGCAGAATTTCTAGAAATAACACCTGGATTTGAACTAACTGTTGAAAAATTCAGATAATTAGAAGCCAGGACTTGGAGGTTAAGACCTATAACTCTCCTTGTTTACCCACTACCTCCTTATTATCAAGAGCACTTTTGTCCATTATCTGTTGATGGTCATTTATGTTATTTCCACATCTTGGCTATTGTGAACAGTACTGCAGTGAACATAGCAGTGCTAATATCTCTTCAAGGTTTTTGATTCTTTTGGATAAATACCCAGAAGTGGGATTGCTGGATTATATGGTAATTCTATTTCTCATTTTTTTAGGAACTTCCATACCGTTTTCCATAGTGGTTGCACCATTTTGCATTCTAGCCAACAGTGTGCAAGGGTTCCAGCTCTTCCACATCCTAGCCAACACTTATTACCTTTGGCTTTTTAACAATGGAATACCATTCAGCTTTCAAAAACAAGGAAATTCTACAATATGCAACAACATAGGTGAACCTTATACCAAGAAGCCAGTCACAGAAAGAGAAATACTGAATGATTTCACTTACATGAGGTACCTAAAATAGTCAACTTCATAGAATCACAGAAAGTGGAATGGTGGCTGTCAGGGAAGTGGGAAGTTACTTATCAGTTGACATAGTTTCAGCCAAGCAAATGAATAAGCTATAAAGTAAAATAGAATAATAAAATAAAATAAAGTAAAATAAATTACTTTTATCAAAGGCACATCACAGGTATTCTCCCAAATGAATACTTGACAGTGTATCCGCCATCTGAGAGAGTGGACTATTGAGATGGATATGGGTAAGCCACAGTGGTTCCCAAATTCTGCTATGAAAATACCATCTAGTGAGTCCAGACTTGAGATCCACTACACAAAACAGACTTTCACTGCTTCAGTATCATCAACCCCCAACCCTTCCCATCCTTACTCTATACTCATCATATTGGCCCACATTTCAGTGCCTCCAAAAACTCATGTTCTTTCTTGTCACCGGGTCTTCTCACAGACACAGACACACAGACACACAAACACACACACAAAAATGGGGTGGAGGGGGAGGGCTGGCATACGATCGGCATTAGGAAAATATTTCTTTGATGAATAGATGAATGGAGTTCTGATTCTATTGGGATGGGGGAGTCCAGAGTCTCCTCTGTGGTGGCTCTGAGAAGTATCCTCAGAGCACAATTGGATAATTATCGGATTAGAAGTTCCCTAGGATCCTTCCCACATCTACCAGGCTGTGTGTGGTAGATTTTTTAAAGGGATGAAAACAGGAAAACAAAGTATCAATATTGGAGATCAGCAAAGGAATCAGTGCATTCTGTGGGTTGTCTCAGGATCATTTTCATCTATTTACATTTTCTGAGCAAGAATGTGACTGAGGTGTGAGGGATATGTTTTGACCCCAGGACCTGTCCTCTTTTCAGTTAGATCATCTGCATTCTGTTAGATGACTTGCATTATGTGAGGTTAGAGGATATTCCAATAAGATGTACTGTGCTTGGTCCCCTTACTTCTACTTGCCCATCACCATGCTCATGTCCTGTTAGTTGCCATCATATACCTAACCAGTACCCATTTGAAGATCATGGGGGAAAAAAAAGCTGGATGTGCAGAAGATTTTCAAGGAATCAGACTTGAGAGCCTGAGATCCTTACCAATTTAACCCTAGCCAAGAGAGAATTCTCTCTCTGGACGTACAAAGAAGTAGTGGTGATGAAATTGTGCTCTAAAGACACCTAGAGTGAACCAGATTGGTTACTGGGTAGATGCAGCCTGGTGAGAGGTTTGCATGGTTAAAGAAATGTGTTTTGTGTTTTTTGTTTTGGTCTCCAGGATCGATTCAGTAGCTGAAGATCAGAAACTATGAGTGGATAGGCAGACATTATTTGCAGTTGAACTTTTTACAACTGTGAATGCTAGGAAGGGCAAATCAGATAATTAGTGCAAGTGAGTGTCTTAAAGATAATTTTTTTATATCAAGACAACTTTCCCCTGAGAATTCTTGGAAGCACTGCCAAAAAAAATGTTCATGGTTTTTTTTAGCAATCTTCCTGGCTGCCCTCAAGAGCATTTTATAAACTGTTTTATATGTACTGGAAATCAGAGGAGTTATAAATAGGAGTCTGAGTACAATGGGTAGGTATATTAAAAGCAATGATTGCTCCATCAGAAGGCCTCACTTATAAGTATGATCTGTCTACACTGCCATCTAGGGAATCAAGGAATAGCCTGTGTCCTTTAATTCCTAAGTAGACCAAGTTCTAGCAATAAGTAAAACCTTATCTCTCTTAGCAGCATCTCTGGCAACCGGTAGAAATTTTGAGAGTCTTGTCCTCTGGGCCATTGACAATATACATCACTGAACCAGAAGCAGACAGTGAACAACGGATGGAGGTAAATGGTTTGTTAGTGTGAATGGATTTTTCAATTAAGCAAAACTATCAGAACATTCTAGTACTGTTTAGAGAGCTATGAAAGTAATTTTTCAAAAGAAATCTCTATAAATTCTTAGAGTTTTCATCTATATCTTCTAGATTTTCTATTGGTACTCACTAGCTACCTCCCCCTCCTTATCTATATCAGTGCAAGTTCGGCTAATACAAACAACAATACTTAGAGCACCTTGTTTATCCTTATATAGCATATCTATATGTATATACATATTTCACTAGAAATATCATGGATATATAGTTATATATTTAATATATTTATAATATATACTGTATGCCTTGTAGCTTGAATATTTCCATTACACAATGTATCTTGATATATATACATAGCATATGCTTTTTTTAAAGATTCTATTTATTTGAGAGAGAGAGAGACAGAGAGCATGAGAGAGAGAGAAAGCATGAGCTAGGAGGAAAGGGGAGAGGGAGAAGGAGATAAGCAGACTCCCCACTGAGTAGGGAGCTGACTCTGGGTTCATGACCTGAGCCAAAGGCAGACACTTAACCGACTGACTGAGCCATGCAGGCACCCCCATATGCTTATTAATAGACATATAACTATGCCTTATGTAATGAATGGAAATATCTAAGCCATGGGACAAGAGAAATGGGGACTCATGCTTTATATACGACCATTTAAGTAACAAAATCACCTCAATAGTTCTACTTTGCTAAGGTTAATATTACAATAAACAGTAATTTCTTGTTTTTTAGCTAAACTTTGAGAATAGCTCCTTCTTACATTTTTGTGAAATATAGCACACATAAAGAAAATGAGTTAATAAATGCCTAAGTCAACTCAACTAAAAATATTCAGATCGCAATTCCTATTCATGGGGATATAGATCCCCCCACCACCACGCAATTTTCTAGACACTAACTGAGTGTCTTACACTACCACTCAATTTTGACACTTTCTACCCAGAGACAGCATCAGATTCCACAGGTTAAGGGTTCAGTCCTAGAAGACTGGCTTCTACCCTTCAGCAGTCAGCTGCAAACCAGGTTGTTCCCATAGCCCCTGACCAACCAGCTACAGATTGGAGGTTCCCACAAACTCCTTTCCAACTCAGAATGTCAATCACAAATCCATGTTACCACCTACGCTTCTGACCAACTAGCTATAAATCAGAGGTTCTCAGAACCCACTCCACAGATCCAATTAATTGGCTAGAACGGCTTATAGAATTCAAACATGTTACTTACTAGATCACTGGTTGATGATAAAACAATGTAACTCAGGAAGAGCCAGATGAAAGCACAGGGCAAGGTATAGAAGAAAGGGCACACAGCTTCCCTGCCCTCCCCAGGGCGCCACTCTCCCAGCACTTCCATGTGTTCACCAACCAGGAAGGCCTCCAAACCCCATCCTTTTGGGTTTTTATGGAGGCTTCATTATGTAGGCATAATTGATGAAATCACAGGCATAAGTGATTAAATTCAATCCCTAGCCCCTCTTCCCTCCCCTGAGGTCTGAGGGTGGGGCTGAAAATTCCAACTCTTAATCACAAGGCCGGTTCTCCTGGCAACCAGCCCCCATCCTTAGGTTACCTAAGGGCTTTCCAAAAGGATCTCATTAACATAACAAAAGATACCTTCCGGCCTCTTTATCACAGGAAATTCAGAAGGTTTTAGGAGCTGTGAGCTAAGAACCTTGGACAAAAACTAAATAAGTATGAGAAATAAATGTTGGTCATTTGAATGACCAAGTATGTATTTCTTATAAATCACAACTGTGAGGTCTGCCCCCTGGCCTTCAAACACAGATCCCTTACAGCAAAACAATCATAAAGGCCAAAAGATGCTGGCACATTACTGGAATCTCATTCAGTCATTCATAAATATCCAGCCCATTATCATATCTTATGCATATGTCTCCCAGGACAAAGCCACTCAGGTTTGCAGGCTTCTATTCTATGTGGTCAGGTTCCAAAAGCAGGAGTGGTATCAGCAATATATAGCTTCACCCTTTTGTGCATCTGGTCTACCTTAACTAAGACACAATATCCTCTCGCTGTGAGCCTCTTTTGAGGTGTTAAAACAATACTGGATTTCCCTCATTACATAACTCATTTATCCATTCCTTTCTCATCAGCTACTATTTTTCGTTCTCTCCATTTATACCCAAACTTTTGCTACCTTTAGAAGAGGTATTAGGATCGGCCACTGTGCTGTTCTCGTTAGCAGGCAGTAATAGTAGTCTACGGTCCACTTGTATTCAGAGACGTAAGGTTATGCAGGTGCAGAGCTAGAGGGCTGTACTTACCACCAGGCAATATAGCTTCATTCACTGTTAGCCCCAATTGTTAGCCCCAAACAGACCCACTGTTAGCCCCACAAGGTGAATCCCATTAAGCCCCTAGGAATTGTGACATAAAGATTAAAAACAGTTACAGTTTCCTAGGACTCATCCCTGCTTCCAACCCTTCCTGGTCCATTGCCCAAGTAGCGGGGGGAAAGTTGAGGTGCTGTGGGAATACCACCCCACCCCACACTTCCTTCCCCAGCTCCGCCAGCAAAACAGGCAAATCTATCCAGTGGGGACACTCCTTTTAGCCGCACTTCTGCTCATGTCAAGTGTGAGCATACACTTGTGGAGATGTGTAAGCCAGCCCTTCAGCCTTTCATCTCCCACTGCTTTAGACCGATGTGTTAATTGCCCATTCCAATTCTCTACCAAACTAGTAATCTCAGGAGAATAGCTCTCTGCCCATGCTTGGACACTACAGGCTCTAACGTGTGTTCCTTGGTCTGAAGAAATGACATCGGCAGTCCAAATTAGTGCAATATCTTCTGGGCCGGTCCTTTTATGGCACTTAGAGCATTTGCTTCTACCACCAGGTGAGCAAAGGCCAGCCTAGGGTCAGTGTCTACTCCTGTCAAGACCTATTTGTAGCCAAATAGCTACTAGCATCAGTCTCCCTTGCCGGCTGTCCTCAGGGCCTTCTTCCCACTGCGGAGTCTGCTGTCTAGCCATCTGCACTCTGCGCTCTCTTTTGCTGATAGAGAGAACAGTGCTTATTGACATTTGGTGCCTCAGAGGATGCAAAAGGAGTAGGTGTATATTTAGTCCATCTCTGCATTGCTGCAGACCCCCAGTGTCCGCCTATTTCATCGACCCACGTAGCTACCTTAAGCGAGCACATGGGAATAGCTGCTTAGCAATTCCAATCAATCACCTTCTAAGCCCAGAAAGGTTCTTCTGGTGGGCATCAACGTGGCATACTTTAACGCACCCCTCAAACTTCCATACGGCTGTGCCCCACATGTGCATCCCTCTTTATAAGCCAGATTTCCATTGCTCTCCTCCCTGACCATAGGGCCAGACCATTGGCCACTGCCTATAAGCCAGTAAAGAGTCAAACACAAGGGCTTTTCCTGCCATTCAATTCTTCTAGCCCTGCTGGGAAAACATTATGTGATTCAGCCTACGAGGCTCATCCGTTTTTACCTCCTATCAGAGTGGTGGCCTCCCAGACGGGATGTTGTCCATTCACCCTGGAACTGCCATCCACAGACCAAGCAGCTCTTTGTTGAGAGCTGTTTGCAGGGCACTGTCCAAGTGATGCTAGAATCTGGCCCTTCCTCATGTAGTCCTAGAGTCAGTCCTAAGGGAAAAGAGCCTCCCTGTTAGTGAGTATCCTTGCATTCCCCAGGCAGAATAATCTGGTATAAAACAACGTCCATTTTATTGTGGAACTTCTCTGGGCACTGCCGTTCCCCAGTGCAGTGCCCCTCTGACATCACCCAAGGCATTGTGGGTATTTCAGGTTTTCAGATCAACTTATGTTCTTCAGTCATGGGGCAGCCTCAATTAATAACATCCGACAGCAAGTAAATGCCACTCACATGGAAATTCTCTAGTCCATTGTTACTGGGAGGGGCCCGCAGGTTTCTACCATCAGCCCGTCTCTACCCCCACATAAGGCTCTCATACAGAGACTCTGTCTGACCAACACCCTGGCTTCCGTTCTACACCGTGTGGGCTCGGGCGATGTGATTCCCAACTAGCATGCCCAATTAATATTGCTCCAGGGGCGGATCGATCCCCAGTCAGATACAGTGTCCGTCCCCATAATACAGTCAGGTAAAAGAGACACAAACACTTCACATAAAGCCTGCTCAAACATTCCAATTCTCCTATAAACACTTACCTTAATTCCAATTCCCCTTCCATTCCTAACTGTAGCACCCATTAGGACTTCATCAACAGGTTTGGGTTTTATAATACTAGGGAAGGGAAATGCTCCACAGCCAGACATATCCACTCCCATGAAACATTTAGGTAAAGTTGACACAACTTCTGTACATAATACCTCCTTAAACGTTCCAACTTTTATAATCCTGTCAACACTTACACTTTTACATTCTCTCAGTGTAATTGTAGCCCAGGTCAAGGCATCACCAATGGGATTCGGTACTCCAGTTTGTAGAGTTCCTGTTACCAAAGAGTACTGGAAAGTTTTCTTCTCTGCCCCCTGACCATTATTTTACCCACTCCTGTGCCCTGTGCAAAAGGCTTGGAGTGCTCAGTGAGGGATATGGCCAAGAGACCCTGGCCCTTTTATCAATCTCCCTTTTTTTTTTTTAATAATTAATCTCTTATACCCAACTTCAGGCTTGAACTCACAACCGCAAGATGGAGTTCGATGCTCTATGAACTGAGCCAGCCAGGTACCCCATCTTTTTTCAATCTTTATCTTGATTAATTGGCCTAACCATTGCCCCCAAGCAATTGCTGGTCAAGTTTTTCATTTTAATTTTTATCTTCCAGCTTTTTAAAATTTCTCCAAACAGATAAATAAGAGCAGACTTGCTTGCAGCCTATTACTGCTGGGGATCTTGCAGGGGGTCTCATCAGCCCTCCCAACCTTTGGTAGTGCTGTATTAAAACCTTTGTTTTGGGGTGCTTGAGTGGCTGTGTCGGTTAAGCGTCCATCTTCAGCTCAAGTCATGATCCCAGGGTCATGGGATTGGCCCTATATCAGGCTTCCTGCTCAAGAGGGGAGTCTGTTTCTCCCTCTGCCTGACACTACCCCCCACTCATGAGGGATCTCTCTCTCTTGCTCTCTCTCTTACACTCTCTCCCTTGCTCTCTCTCTCACTCTAAATAAAATCTAAAACATTTAACAGCCATCTAAAAATTTCCACCCTGCTGGGATGAGGCCTATGACTCCTTTTTATGTTTCCTTTCTGTTTTGGCCTCTATTTTTGAATATTTGCTTTATTTACTGTATTTATTTTTTATTTTATTATAACTGACATGCAATATATATTAGTTTCAGATGTACAAGACATTGTGCATTCACATTATACATTGTGAAATGATCACTACAATAGGCCTAGTTACCATCTGTCAGCATACAAAGTTATTACAATATTATTGACTATATTCCCTATTTTGTATATTACATCCCTATGACTTATTTATTTTATAACTGAAAGTTTGTACCTCTTAATTCCCTTCACCTATTTAATCTGACTCCCATCACCTCCCCTTATTTATTTTTTCCTCTTATTTCTTAACAATATTTTTGGTAGTTTCAAGTTTTTATTTAAATTTATTTAAATTCCAGTTAGCTAACATACAGTGTAATATCAGTTTCAGGTGTGGATTTTGTGATTCATCACTTACATATAACACCCTCAACCCCTATCACCTATTTCATTCATGCCACTGCCCACCTCCCCTCCAGCAACCCTCAATTTGTTATCTATAGTTAAGAGTCTGTTTCTTGATTTGCCTCTCTCTTCCCCCTCATGTTCATCTGTTATGTTTCTTAAATTCCACATATGAGTGAAATCATATATTTGTCTTCCTCTGACTTATTTCATTTAGCATAATACTCTAGCTCCATCCATGTCATTGCAAATGGCAAATTTTCATTCTTTCTTATGGCTGAGTAATATTCCATTATATATAGATAGATAATATTCCATTATATATATATAGATAGATCTCTGTGCTTTATAAGAAATATATATACATACACACACACACACACACACACACACACACATACGCCACAACTTCTTTTTTTTAAGATTTATTTGAGTGAGAGTGGAGGGAGGGGCAGAGCGAGAGAATCCCAAGTAGACTCCCTGCTGCGTACAGAGCCCATCAGGGGGCTCAATTCCAGGACCCAGGAGATCATGACCTGATCTGAGACCAAGAGTTGGATGCTCAACTGACTGAGCCACCCAGGTGCCCCTATATATCACAACTTCTTTATCCATTCATTAGTTGATGGACATTTGGACTCTTTCCATAATTTGGCTACTATTGATAATGTTGCTATAAATATCAGGGTGCATGTAACCCTTTAAATCAGTAATTTTGTATCCTTTGTATAAATTGCTTAAAAAATTTCCACCTTGGTGGGGGTGCCTGGGTGTTTCAGCCCTGGGTGTCTAGCTTAGCTTGAGTCATGATCCCAGGGTCCTGGAATTGAGCCCCACATTGAGCCCCCACATCAAGCTCCCTGCTCAGTGGGCAGCCTGTTTTCCCTCTCCCTCTGCTGTGTGTGCGCTCTCTTGTGCTCTCTCTCTTTCTCAAATAAATAAAATCTTTGAAAAAAATTTCCTCCTTGGTGGGCAGAGTCATTTGACTCTCCCCTGGCCTTTTCCATTCGCTTGTTAATTAACCTCATGTTTTTATTAGCATCTGTAAGACCCATGAGTTGAAGCTGAGACAGCAAATTTACTAAGGTTTCCAGATGTGGGTTTTTTGGGTTTTGCAGCAATAAAATTAAAAGGGGTGCCCAAGTGAAAGGGGCCCCATTAACCACAGAAGTTACCATGACCTGGCTAATGGGCATATTCAGCAGGCAAATATCTTGGTCATCACAAAGCTGGTCTCATGTGGCTTGCCTACGAAGCGTACTAGCTGCTTCATCTGAGGAATTCCACTTGGCATTCATAGGGGGTGATAGAGAGTCCCCCTTCTCAGGGAAAACAGACCTACAGTGGCTTTTATCCAGTCTACCAGGTTGGCTGTTCCCTCAGGAATAACCTGTTTTGCGTCTGGATCATGAGTAGTGTCAAAAACCAAACTCTGGGGGCGCCTGGGTGGCTCTGTCATTGAGCGTCTGCCTTCGGCTCAGGTCATGATCCTGGGGTCCTAGGATCGAGCCCCGCATTGGGCTCCCTGCTCGGCGGGAAGCCTGCTTCTCCCTCTCCTACTCCTCCTGCTTGTGTTCCCTCTCTCGCTCTCTCTCTATGTCAAATAAATAAAATCTTTAAAAAAACAAAAAACCAAAAACCTCTACATACTGAATAAAACAAAGCAGAGGGATGAGTTTATTGCAAGGCTTTCAACCTCCAAGCCTGGAAACTCAAGGCTATGGGAACAATGAGCTCCAATCTGCTCACAGACTAAGGGATTTTTATGGGTTAAATGCAGAAGTTATTTGGCTTTTTCAGCTGATTGGGTAATTAGTGGTCTTCTTCCCTATTTGGCTCAGGGTGGCTGAGTCAGAGGAACAAAGAAGTCCAGAGATGGTGCGAACAGAATTGACATTTGGGGATTAGCTGGTGTCCTCTGCTGATTTCTGAGAAGAGTTGTAAATTCCTGTAAGGTTACATTTCCTCTATGCACCTGTATTGACCATCTCCATTTTGTCCTTGACATAAGCGACTCCAGTTTGGTTCTACAATAGTCCATCTGTGATTGTTCCATAGTCAACTGTGTGAGAAATACATTTTGCTCATCTGAATGGCCAAATACATACTTCTTATAAATCACAGTCTCCATCAACCAAATTAAAAAAAAAGATTACTGCTACCGCGCAGAAGCCCATCTATAGCCCCTTCATATCACCACAACCCCTTGTAAGATGTTATTGTCCTAAATTGTATATAACTTTCCTTGCTTTTCTTCATGTTATAATTGTATGTATGCAGTTCCAAACCTTTCAGTATAGTTTTCCATGGTTTTGAATTTTCTATAAATGGAATCATGTGTGTTTCTTTGTGGTCTTGTTTTTTTTCACTCACCATAATAGCTGTAAGATTCACCTATGTTGTGCTTGGCTGTAGTTAATTCGTTTTTACCATTGTATATTATCCCACAATTTATTTAAATATTCTACTGATGGTCATTTGGTTTGTTTCCAGTTTTTGGCAGCTTAGAATAATACTATCATGACTATAAGCATATATTGATTTAGGGAATATACATAGGAGTAGACTTTCTCAGTCATTGTTTACTTCATTTCCTACTTCATTAGAAAATGTCAAATTATTTTCCAAAATACGTGTATCAGTTTTTTTCCTCTTCTGCCCATTTTTTATTTTTTATTTTTTTATTTTATTTTATTTTTCCAGTGTTTCAAGTTTCATTGTTCATGCACCACACCCAGTGCTCCATGCAATCCGTGCCCTCCTCAGTACCCACCACCAGGCTCGCCCAACCCCCACCCCCGTCCCCTCCAAAACCCTCAGTTTGTTGCTCAGAGTCCACAGTCTCACCAAAAGTGAGATCTCGTTTTGTTTGGTTTGAATTCAGGCTTTCTCAGCCTAGCACATGTGCCTGGACTTCTAAGATCTCCAGGAATATATAAGAGCTCTCAAAGTTCCCCATTGACCAGTAGTTCCAAATCTTCTGTTTATATTTTTGGTCATGTTCTTATTTGCCCCAACTGGTATCACAGCCTCGTGTAGCTGTGAGGTGAAACAATCACTCCTGACTGCTTTCAAGACATGTTCTGGGGTTAGGGCTTTTGGTCAAACATGACATCCCTGTGAATAGGTCTTTTCCAGGGACCTTCCAGACAAGTCAAATAGTGATAACTCTTGGGGGATGAGATTTCTTGAGGAACTACAAAAATAGTGTGTACCTCTACTGGCTTCAAGGCTGTTGTTTTTCACAACTTCCAATGGTTGTAAGGCTACTGGAGGTTTTCATGGCTATCGTGGAATTGTGGAGAGATAAATGGGGATAGAGGTTTAAAAGCCACAAACTCTGCTATCTTTATTGGGATTCAGTAGTTTTTCTTGAATAAACACTCCCAAAATTGTTGTAATCCTTTGGTTAATTTTCGGAGCTCTAAAAAAGTTAATTTTTATTTTTATTTATTTTTCTTTTGGCCAGACTTTTCATTGTTTTTATGGAAAGGCAAGATTTACTGAGGTCCTTACTCTGTCATTCTGGACATCTCCACTTCTACTGTAGGACTTTAAGAAATACCTTTTTTCAGATTAAAGTTGTTTCCCTGTATTCCTAGTTTACCAAGAATTATTATCATGAAGGATGTCGAATTTTATCATAATTTATCTGCATCTCTTGAGATGATCTTATGATTTTTCTCCTTTAATTTGTTGATATGGTCAACTACATTGTTTGGCTTTCTAATGGTAACCTTTTATTCCCGGTATATATCCTATTTTGTCATGATTATTTACCCTATGTTTTATTTCTGAATTTTATCTGCTAATATTTGCTTAGGGTTTTTGCATCTGTTAATATGACAGAGGTTGTCCTCCATTTTTCTTTTCTCTAAATGTTTTATCCTTCAGTATCAGGATTAATCTAGCCTCATGAAACAAGTCAGGGAATGTTCACTCATTTTCTATTCTCTGGAAGGTTTTGTGCAAAGCTGGAATTTTTTTCTTGCTTGAATATTTGGTAGAACTTGCCAGTGAAGCCATCTGGGCCTGGAGTTTTCTTTGTGGGAAGGCTCCTGATTAGTGATTCAATTTCTTGGTTTCTAACTCTTGTCATATGAGTTTTGGTATGTTTATATTTTGTAGGAATTCATCCATTTTATCTAAATTTTATAGTTTATTGGCACAAAGTTCTTCATAATCATTTCTTATTATTTCTTTAATATCCGAGGCATCTTTCGTGACAACTTTTTCATTTCTGATAATGGATATTTTACTGGGCAGGTATAAAAAAATACACAATTTCTCTCTATTTGGAAAAAAAAACTTTTATTCTGATAATTGAATTTTTTATAAATACAACTTACTTTAAAAATTCCTGATATTTGTTCCTATTCTAAAGGTAAATGTTCTGGAGTTACCTGAACTCAGTGCTTCTTCCCAAATAAGATATGAGATGGAAAATTCTAAATAAATTATCACCGGTCTTATAAGATTTCGTGAAATGTTTTTGCACTCATTATATGCCAATAATTATTTTTCATGCAATTTTCTCAGTCTTCTTTCTAACCTTCATTGCTCTCTTACAAACCGTACATTCTAGCTCTATTTCTATGGTACCATCCCACAAACACATCACACTCTCACCTTTAGTCTTTCCTTCTGCCATTTCCTCTATCTCTATGGCTTTTCCTTATGTATCTCCCTGTCAGAGTGCTAACCATTCTCACATAGGCAACTATTCCTCCTAAGATGAGAGAATTTCACTCTCCTTCCTACAGTCCCTTTATCATCCCCCAAAGGAACAGCTGATTTAGTATTCTCTCTGACACAATTTCAGGGAGGCAGAGCTACACAGGGAGGCAGAATGGGAGGATCAAAATGAACACAAGGAACATGGAGATTTGGGAGATGTTCCCAGTCTATAATAGAAATAGAAAAATTCCATCTTCCCTAGTTTTTGTTCCTATGTGTTCTATACTGTGGGTATCTCAAGGCAATCTCCCTTTGGGAGAGCACTGTCTCCCTGTGACACTGACATAAGGATTTGAAGGTACCAGTTATTTGTTTCTCATCCTACCTGAACATCTTGCTCTTTCAGAAAGTTTTGATGCACAAGCAATATCAACATCTGTTTCAAGGATCTCTGCTGGAATTGCAGCTTCACACAGCCAAATTGCCTATGCTTCCATCAAGGAAATGGCTATTTATTTTATGCAGCCATCTGGGCTCTAACTAGGATGTTTTGTCATTTGTGGTCTTGTCTTCTGGCTTTTTCTTTTAAGGATAAAAATTTGATGACTTCATAAGCAATTTCTCCTGTCAATAATATATATATTTTTTAACTTATGAATAAATGTTACCTTAGTTCTTTACAGTGTCACTGTGGTGATAAATATTTTGATCTAGGATTCTCTCTTCCCTTTCCCTCCTCCAATTGCTGTTATTTGGATCTACAACATTTACACTTTGGTGAAAAACAAGTTAATAAACTTCACAGGGCCCATATGCAGTTGCCTGAAGACTTTTTGCAAGACTCCGCTTCCTTTGGAAAGGCAGGCTGTTTGGAAACTCAATATGCTACCAAATGGGATTCTTCCCTACCTTCCTGCCTCCTGACAGACTACCAAGGAACTGCTTTCTCTTATCACTTTAATAAACACTCTTTATTATCTCAAACATTAGAAAGTTTCTGCATCTTTTATAGTGGCTTCTCAAGAGGACTATCACAAATGATTTGTGATCTAGTGTATAATTTCTATCCTCTACCAGGGTAGAGGATATTAGGGGGATTGGTCTGAAAACAATTTGTTTTTTAAAATACTATTCCTTCCCCCCATTTTCGAAGTAAATTTACTCAGAATTATGACTTTTATAAAGTCTTTCAAGTATTCTTATTTGAAAAGAAAACACATGATAATCCCATTGACAACACACTTACTTTCTCATCTTTCTGGCAATCTCACTAACCTGGAATGGAGCCATATTTCATTTTCAAGGAAGAACCCTGAAAGACCTGTAAGCAGCCCAAATAGATGTTACAGAGTTCATACCCCAAAGCTTATAGACTTTATTCATAGAATAGTACTTCACCCACACTCTATTTACTCTTACATTACACACAATTATATCTGGTTTTCCAGCCCACTGCAGATTAGAATCAGCCAATTAGAATGAAGAGAGGAGCTGCCAAGGGAGAGTTATAAATGTTATCAATAGAAGACACAAAACTAAAAATTCACAGCAGTTCTAGGGCATTTAAAATTGGGCAAAAAGCTCTTTACACCTCCATACCCATGAGAGCACACTGTGTTACAACCCAGTGCAATCATTGATGTTTATAACGATAACTTGGAGTCATCAACAGGATGCATTATGTACAGAGTTCTTTCTGTAAGAGAGCAGAAAGTGTGTAATATATTTTAGGGAGATTTCCATCCAAAATGATTAACATTTTAAAAGGTAAGTTTCAGCAATATAGAATAGTTTACTGAAACCTGGATTATTGAAATCTCCCCCTACCTGGTTTTCTGCCTCCAGTCTCTCCACCCAACCCCCAACTACCCACCTCCATCAAGTCATCCTTTAGGTTACCACAAGATTAATTTTCCTAAAAGCAATAGTTCTGATCAAATTAATTCCACATTTAGGAATCTCCAATGGTTCCTCGACACCAATAAAATTAATAAAATAAAATATTCAACTTAACATTTAAAGACCATCCACACTATAGCCCCAACCTGTCTTATCTATCTTCCAGCTTTATCTACCACCATTCCTTCCAAATATACGTTCTCCAGCCTAGTGGTTCTCACAGTTTGGTTTCTGGACCAACAGGAGCAGCATTACCTGGGAACTTGTTAGAAATGCATATTATTGGGGCACCTGGGTGGCTCGTTGGTTAAGCGACTGCCTTTGGCTCAGGTCATGATCCTGGAGTTCTGGGATCAAGTCCCACATCGGGCTCCCAGCTCTGTGGGGAGTCTGCTTCTCCCTCTGACTTTCTCTTCTCTCATGCTCTCTCTCACTTTCTCTCTCTCTCTCTCTCAAATAAATAAATATTAAAAAAAAAGAAATGCATATTATTGGAACCCACCACAGAATTACTGAATTAAAAACTCCAGGGGTGGGGCCTAGCAATCTGTGTATTTTTAAAAATTAAGAGAGAGAGAGAGAGAGGCAGGGAGAGGGAGAGAGAATCCTAAGCAGGCTCCAAACTCAGTGCAGAGTCTGACACAGGGCTTGATTTCATGACCCTGAGATCATGACCAGAGCCAAAATCAGGAGTCAGATGCTTAACCAACTGAGCCACCCAGGTGCACCTCCCAATCTGAGTTTTAATAAGCCTTCCAGGTGATCCTGATATACTTAAAGTTTGAAAAACACCAATCTAACCAATATGAACTGACCATTACATAATTATACTTTACCTCTCCTGCCTCTGAGGCCTACTTATGATGTTTCTTTTGTCTGGAATTCCTTTTGCCTTTTCACCCTTATAAAATTTTACAATATTCTGTTTTTAAATTAATTTTTAAGGTTTATTTATTTTAGTTTGGGGGGGAGAGGGAGAGAGAATCCCAAGCAGACTCCATGCTCACTGTGGAGCCCAGCTTGAGGCTCAAATCCCATAACCCTGAAATCAGGACCTGAGCTGAAATCAAGAGTCAGTCACTTAACCAACTGAGCTACCCAGGTGCCCCTAAAATCCTACACATTCTTGAAAAATATCTCTAATGATATATCCTTTAGACAGTATCTTACACTCTACCTAATGAGATGCAAATTCTTTCTCTTATAAATCTTCACAAATATTTAATTGCAATTCATTCATTCATTTTTTTGTTCAACCAATATATTTTTTAAAAATTTTATTTTTAAGTAATCTCTACACCCAATGTGGGGCTTGAACTTACAACTTCAAGAGTTGCATGCTTTCCTGACTGAGCCAGCCAGGCCTCTGTTAAACTAATATTCACTGAAGTTGGCTATGTGCTAGGCACAGGGCATTAGGGACAGAAATAGACAAGTAAACGGGAAATTCTACCACAGTATTCCATGCAGGTAACTGTGAGAGCACAGAAAATGCACACCTCTCCCAGACATGGAGGCTTGACAACACTTGTCATAGAAAGTGTCATCTGAACTGGGTATAAAAAAGACGAGTAGAGATAATCAGCAAGGAGAATTTTTTTTTAAGGATTTTATTTATTGAGGGGTGCCTGGGTGGCTCAGGGGGTTAAGGACTCTGCCTTCAGCTCAGGTCATGGTCTCAGGGTCCTGGGATCAAGCCCCACATGGGGCTCTCTGCTCAGCGGGGAGCCTGCTTCCACCTCTCTCTCTGCCTGCCTCTCTGCCTACTTGTGATCTCTCTGTCAAATAATAATAAAAAAAAATCTTTAAGAAAAAAAGATTTTATTTATTGAGAGAGAAAGAGTGAGTGAGTGAGAGAGAGAAAGACAGAGAGAAGGAGTAGGGTGAGAGGCAGAGGGAAAGTCAGATTCCCTGCTGAGCAGGGAGCCTGATGCAGGGCTGGATCCCAGAACCCCAAGATCATGACCTGAGCTGAAAGCAGATGCTTAATCAACTGAGCCACCCAGTTGCCTCCATTGAGGACTATTTTATATAAAAATTCATACATGATATAAAAGTAGAGAGTTAAGTTTAGTGGTATAAACAAATACTCTTACCAGAATGTCAAGGTCTCCTCAGGAAGCCTTTTCTTCCTTCCAACAACTACTGTTAACACAAAGATACTAGCCAATTGAATTATCTCCAAAGTATGTCAGCCATATTCTTGGCATCTCAGAGAGTCCCTTTCCCAAAATCCCTGATGATTAACTCACATGTGGTCTATTTCTAAATTTTTCAGTCAGATTTCCTGCCTTAAGCCAGCATAAACTATTGCTAGAACCATTATATTCTCATTGCTATTTTGACCACCTAAGACCCCAAGTACAGCCTCACTAACCTCTCTATCAAATGTCCACTCTCTTATTTTTTTTTAAAGATTTTATTCATTTATTTGTCAGAGAGAGAGAACACAGGCAGGCAGAGAGGCAGGCAGAGGCAGAGAGAGAAGCAGGCTCCCCGCCGAGCAAGGAGCCCGATGCGGGACTCGATCCCAGGATGCCGGGATCATGACCTGAGCTGAAGGCAGCTACCCAAGCAACTGAGCCACCCAGGCGTCCCTGTCCACTCTCTTATTAAAAGTATCAAGGCTACCCAGGAATTTACCTCTGTTCTAATGTTACACCAGGCAATTGATCTTCACCCAGAGTTCCACAAACATAAAATGATCTCCTCTCGTTGATTAGGCAAACTACAGTCTTGAATTACTCCAAAGTCAGATGACACCCCCAGTCAAGGGTCTGAGACCTCTGAGAGCTGATGTTTGAAGTGTTTCCTGGGAGGAAAAAAGCTATTTCCCAGTTCACTGGAGGACCCCCTCAGAGTGGGCTGAAAGTCACTAACAGTGGGATCTCAAACTACCTAGTCTGCTCAGAGAGCCTGTGTTCCTCCTTCTTGAGATAGCTATAGATTAGGTCCAGCTGACGTGCTAATCCACAGACAGGTGTCTGACATCAGATCTAAATGCTAGCCTCTAACCAAACACACTTGTGTCAAAGAGTTGTCGATGAAAAATAACTTCTCTAGAAACTTTGCTGGTGCTGGAAAAAGAACACTAAACTCAGAGTTAGAGAAACCAGAGTATTGCCTCTTCTCTGCTAGCCATCATCACCAGCCTTGTGACTTTTCTGAGCCTCATCCTCCCCAATCACAACTTGAGGTAATCAGGTGTAGCTGTCTAGCTGTGGCTGTGACATCCCAGTGTCTAACTCAATATCCATTCTTCCCTTTAGCCTTAGTCATAGAACCACCAGGTTGAAATGCTAAACTAGCTACAATATAAGCACAGATGACTATCTTGGAGCCATGCCCAATGTTCAAAGGGCAGCCAATTGCATGAGTCTCTCCTGTTTCCTATGGTTTCAACAAATGGCAACAGACACCTATCCAGATCTGAAGTTCAGATCTACCTCAGGGGTCAGGTGCTCAGACTAGTTCATAATGCTATATGCTATGATTGTCCAATATTTTACTTCAGTACTATTTTTTAAATCACAAATTAGACATTGTCTTTATTAATACCACCGGTGTTTCTTCAAATTTACACAGATATAAACCAACATCTGTGCTCATATTCCTTATTATTTTCCAGGCTTTCTTTCTGGGATCATTTTCTTCCTCTTTGAAGGATAGCTTTAAAACTTTCCATTAGTGACTTTTATGATAATAAAAGCTCAACCTTTGTCTTTCTGAAAACATCTTTAATTGCCGTATTTTTGAAAAATGTTTTTGCTCTGTGTACAACCTATATAGATGATTGTTTCCTCTCAGCCTACTGAAGATATGATTCCACTGTCCTCTCACTTCGATTGTTGCTGTTGAAATGGCATTCATCGTTGGTATTCCTGTTTTGGTGACCTATCTTTTCTCTCTGCCTGCTTCTAAGATATCCTCTTTTCCTTAGATGTTCTTTTGGGTTCACTTCAATGTCTCCAAATGAGGTGGGTTTTTTTTTTTTTTCCTCCTTTGGATTAATTTTGGTTTCCTGGACCTAAGGTTGGGTTTCTTTTAGCAATACTGAAAAATTGAAAAGTTAATTCTTTAATATTGTTATTTCTTTTATTATCTCCAACAAATCACTAAGTACAACAAAGCTCTCACTCAGTCTGCCATGTTTTTGGTCTTGCTTTCACATTTTCCATCTCTTTGTCTTTCTGCACTATATTCTGGAGAAATTCTTCTGGTCTGTCTTCCAATTCATGAACTTGTTTTCCAGCTATGTCTAATCGTCTGACTAATACAGTCACTGAATTTTGAATTTCATTTTTTTAAAGATTTTATTTATTTATTTGACAGAGAGAGAGATCACAAGTAGGCAGAGACGCAGGCAGAGAGAGAGAAGCAGGTTCCCCGCTGAGCAGAGAGCCCCATGTGGGGCTTGATCCCAGGACCCTGAGACCATGACCTGAGCCGAAGGCAGAGACCTTAACCCACTGAGCCGCCCAGGCGCCCCTGAATTTCAATTGTTTTAAGGTTATTTTCTAACTTTGTTTTGTACTTGTTTGTATTACGTAAGTGCTTTAGAATTAGAATTTACCATTTATATCAAAACAATTCGATTTGTTTTAAATTTTTAAAAACTGAGTGAGGAAGTAACTTTGGGGTCTATCCAATATAATTATTTCATTTTATGTGTAAGAAAATGAGACCCCAATCAGACAACAGCACTTCAAGGTCGCACAGTGAATTAGGTCAAAGGCAAACTTGAATCCAACTCTTCTGACCCCCAATTCCAGGTTCACTACATCGCACTCCAATTCTGAAGCAATACTTAGGTTCATTAACACAGAGAAAAGGTACTGCCACCTCTGAAACCTGTGCTTTTTTCTTTTTCTTTTCTCTAGATGTATTTTAGAATAGTCTGATTTCTCTTAGTGTCAGCTCAATCTCTTTTAAGCCCTGAGTTCAAAGGCCCCCTTTTAACTGATTTCCTTTTTACATTCAAATTATCTTTTCCAAGATAACATGGAATGTACCTCAGAAAAGAGATCAGTTAAAATTCCCTACATGTAATTACTTAGACCAAGAATTTCTATGTAACCCATCAAATTAATCATTCTAAAGTTCGTTCCAATCTTGTAGCCATGCCACACTTCACAGGTTACAAAACATTCTCACATCTATTATCTCTGAGCTTCTTACCAATTCTGAGGCAGATATGCAGAGGTTGTTATTACCCCCCAAATGGATCACCTGGAAAAAAATAAACCAAATATCCTCTTTTTTGCTCATTTTTGGTTTTATAATTTTTATATTACTTTTCTTTAAGAGGGGCCCTCAAGCAGTATGAGCTTTGGGCCTCACAAAACCTGGATCTGATCCTGATAACCCCCATTTTACAGGCAGCAACTGAAGCTAAGTGAAATTAAGCAACTTCTCTAAGATTTAATGGCCACCACATTATGCACATACAACATGACCTGAATTATTCTGAAGTCAGTATTTTTTCACATATAGTCATGCCAAACTTCCCAAATTCAAATGCACTTCCAGACAGTTGATAATTGAGTTAAGATGACCTGGTGGTAGAATATTCTGAAATATTCATTGTTTTCCCACACCAGCATGCCCTTGCACCACTCAAGCCCAAACAGCTAGAGAATGCCACATGCATTGCCTTCATGTTAGGACTGTCACTGCAGAAATGTAGAAAAGAAAACATGTGAATGTTCCCTTTTTTAATTTCAGCTTTTGAAGCCCGTGGCAGAAACAATGAATGTCAGGTGACAGCCTGGTAGGAGTTCCCTGCACCACCACAGCGTGGGAGCAGCACAGATAACTTCTGGAAACGCTAGGGACAAAACTAGACCCTGAGACAGCCCCAAATGGTGTGTGGAAGAGAGAGAGCATGATGAGGTCCCCTTACTCCTAAGAGAAAGTATGAGTTGGTGGGCCCAGAAGAGTCATGTGGTTGTGAGGAAGGGACAATGCTCATTAAAGTGGCATGGCCATATGGTGGGGGGCCAGAAGGAGATCAGCCATCTCAGAGATTGCTCCATGGATGTGACAGTGGACAAGAACCATAGGGGATGGTGTACATCACAGCAGCAGCTGGCATGCCCCTCCTTCTTCTATGCCATGAAGTTTTATAAACCTCCTATAGCCTCGAAGGCAGTCGGGGAAGAGAATGAGGAGGATGATGCCGATATGAGCTAAGACCTAAGAGGGGCTGAGATTCCACTTTGTGCTGTCTAGTAGACTCAGAACCTAAGAAAGAAGCTAAATTCAGTTCTAGAAATAGTGAGCTAACTTGTGCAACTGAGTTATGTGGACTATAAAATTTGTATCCACTATATCATTTTTTTTAATTTATTTATTATTTATTATAAGAGAGAGAGACTGAGAATGAGAGGTGAGAAGGTTAGAGGGAGAAGCAGACTTCCCGCAGAGCCGGGAGTCCGATATGGGACTCGATCCCGGGACTCCCGGGACTCCGGGATCATGACCTGAGCCGAAGGCAGTCGCTTAACCAACTGAGCCACCCAGGCGCCCCAACCACTATATCATTTTTAAACCAAACATCACTACATGGGTTAAAGAAGACATGATTTAGGAGAAACCACTTCTACTTAGAAACTCTATCTTCAAGTCCCAGCCCTGCTATTTACTAGCACTGTGATCTTGAGCAAGTAATTAACCTCTCGGAAACTCAGTTTTCTCATCCACGTGATGGGATCCCTATTCTGTCTTTATTTTAGTGCCATCATGAAAATGAAATGAAATCATATAGGAGAAAGCACTTTTCAAAATGTCAAGTTCTCTATACTTATTAGGTGTTATTATCAATTACACAATTCATTCATCTTGTACTATCCTTTCACTTTTCATATTTGTAGATATTATTGTCAGTGTCTGGAGAAACATTTGCTTTGTAAATACATTTTGTTCCTTTTCATAGGATATACCCAGATAAATGTGAATGAAATCGTGCAGGTCCTCACTCTAACCCTGGTGTACAAGAAAGCATCAGGGAGCTGGGGGCTGGTTGCTGGCCAGAGGCAAGGCTGCCAGGTTTTCCAGTGTATTCATCACTTATGGCTGCTGTAACAAATTACCACACACTTAGTGCTTTAAAGCCATACAAAGGTATAACCTCATACTATCTCAGAAGTCCAAAATGGGTCTTGGTGGGCTCAAACCAAATCGTCGTCAGGGCTGTGTTCCTTCTTGAGACTATAGAGGAGGCCCCATTTCCTTGCCTTTTCCAGATTCAAGAAACCACCCATATTCCTTAGCCTACAGCTCCTTCCTCCATCTTCAAAGGTAGCAGCAGAACATCATTAAATCTCTCTGCTTCTGACCCTCCTGCCTCCCTCCTACAAGGACCCTTGTGATTATATTGGGCCCGCCCAAATAAATCAGGAAGATCTCCCCATCTCAATAAATCAGGAAGATCTCCCCATCTCAAGGTTTGTACTCTTTTTTAAAAAAGATTTTATTAATTTATTTGAGAGAGAGAGAACACGAGAAGGGGAGGGGGAGAGGGAGAGGGAGAAGCAGACTCCCGCAGAGCCGGGAGCCCAGTGTGGATCTCCATCCCAGGACCCTGGGATCATGACCTGAGCTGAAGGCAGATGCTTAACAACTGAGCCATCCAGGTGCCCCTCAAGGTTTGTACTCTTAATCATAGCAGCAAAGCCCCTTTTCCATGTGTTATTAGTTTTTGGGAGCAGTCACAGCAAAGTACCATGAACTCGGTGGCTTCAAACAGAAGTGTATTTTCTCCCAGTCTAGAGGCTGGGCGACTGAAATCAAGGGGTCATCAGGTGCATTTCCTTCAAAGGCTCTAGAGGAAGGTCCTTTCCTGCCTCTCCCCACTTCTGGGGGTCCCAGGGGTTCCTAGGCTCATAGCTGTAGCACTTCAATCTCAGCCTCCATGGTCACATGGCATTCTCTGTTCTGTATGTCCCTGTGTCCACATTTCCCTCCTTATGGAAGGCCACTGGTCATCTTGGGTTAAGGGCCTTCCTTGCTCCACTATGACTTCATCTTAGGTACATCTGCAATGACCCTGTTCCCAAATAAGGTCACATTCTGAAGTATTTAGGATGAGTACATCAACATATATTCTTGGGCGGGGGGACATAATTTGGTGGTTAACACCAAGTAAGACACCATATTCACAGGTCCTGGGGGTTAGGACATGGACATCTGGGGGGTCATTGTTCTTCAGATTCTCCAGACGGTTTCGCTTATCCACACTGCGAAGACCTCCAGGCTTTGCGGGAGAGGCACGGGCTAGCGAGCAAGGACCGGTGTGGTGACACAAGAAGAGTCCTTCCCTTGCTAAGCTGGGTTCAGATTGGTCTCTACTTCTTGCAGTCACACAAAGTGAGAGCAAACCCTCTTACCTCTCTGAGGCTCAGTTACATTGTGTGAAAACAGGTATAATAATCTCCAGTTCCCAAGGGTAGATGTCATAATTCCACGAGGCCAGTCTGTAAAGCACCTGGCATGTCAAAAGCACACATGAAATGGGAGCTGTGATCATGTGTCCCCACACCCCAATTTTTGAGGAAAAAAAAGTAAAACTTGATTCCACATAATTACTCTCACTGACACTTCTATTCTATGTTGAAACAGCAGATTTTTCTGTGTGACCAGCTGGCCCTGCCAAGGCAGAGTAAAGGCTCAATGAAGAGGCCACAGGCCAGGTGGGGGCAGGGCCCACCACGTCCCACGCTGGCATCCCCCTTTTGTCTGGCCACTGTCCCTGGACTTGGGCCTGAACGCTGCAGAGGACTTCAACCCCAGGAGAGACCCCGAAGCCAAGAGCTAGGGTCGTCCTGAACACACCAAAGACCCTAGCCTTAAAATTTTCAAAGAAAGAAAATCGAGAAATGGTCCACAGCCCCCACCAATTCCCTTTGTGTCATCTCCTCATATCTCTTAAGCAAGCACAACGTCACTGGAAAGCACGGTTTTCAGGAAGGAGAGCTGAAAGAAGAGGTGCCAGGAGCCGGAGAGCCTAACTAATTTTGCCGCTGTTTGACCACAAGCATGAAACGCTGGTTGGATTTGAGTTTCTCATGGACTCGTGCCGGTTGTCAGGGAAAGAAGAAAAATGCTTACACTATGGCTTGTGAGGTTTTTTTCCCCCAAGTTTTATTTTTAAATTCCAGCTAGTTGCATGCAGGGCAATGGTAGTTTCAGGCGTAGAATTCAGTAGGTCATCACTTCCATACAACAGCCAACACCCAATGAATCCACGACAAGTGCCCTCCTTAATCCCCGTCACCCGCTTAACCCATCCCCCCACCCACCTCCCTCCATCAACCCTGAGTTTGCTCGGTATGGTTAGGAGCCTGTTTCCTGGTCTGCCGCTCTCGTTTTTCCCCACCATGTTCATCTGTTTTGTTTCTTAAATTCCACATATGAGTGAAATCATATGGTGTTTGTCTTTCTCTGACGGGCTGCCTTCACTTAGCAGGATACCCTTGCGAGTTTTGTTTCCGAGTGAAATCACGGGAGAGGAAGAGGCAGGAGAGGATAAAGGAGAGGATCAGACGCCCGGCAGGGAAGCAGACGCAGGCCCGGAGAGAGCTAGCAGGCCTCTGACTTCCTGCCTGGAAACATCCTCCCTGCGACGCAACTACGTTAACAGACCCACCTCAGCAGGGACGTCGTCTGTGTCTGCTCGAGCTGCCACAAAGAGGAACCACAAACCAGGTGGCTTAAACAAGGGAAATTTATTGTCTCGGTGTTCTGGAGCCTAGAAATCCAGGATCAAGGGGTCGGCAGGGCGCTTTCTCTTAGCATGCCTTTCTCTCAACTTCTGATGTTGCCGGCAGTCCCCGTGTTCGCCCCAGTCTCCGCCTCCATCTTCACATGCCCGTCTCCCTGGGTGCATCTCTGTCTTCTTATAAGGACATTAGTCATGGATCAGGGCCCAACCTACACCAATAGGACCTCATCATAACGATTTGCATCTGCAGAACCCTATTTCCAAATAAAGTCACACCCTGAGGATCGGAGGGTTAGGATTTCAACATCTCTTTCTGGGGGAAACACAATTCAACTAGTAATAGAGGTGAATTAGGCCACATGTGCTTCACCAAAATGCACAGTGCAGAGGGCTGAAGAGGTCGCCACATGTTACACCAGTGGTTCTCGAGCCCGCCCGCCCCGGGGTGGACACTTGGCAATGTCTGGAGACATTTTTGTTGTCCGATCTGACAGAGTGAGGGGGAAGGTGCTACTGGCTTCTGGTGGGGAAAGCCCAGGGATGCTGCTAAACACACCACAGAGCACAGGGCAACCCCCCCCCTCAACAAAGAAATATCTGGCCCATGGTGCCAAGTTGAGACCCCTTGCGCCACAGTAACAAAACATTGTCTGCTTCTAATGCTCTCCTCTTCAGAAAAGTATCCCTCTCTACCCAACTGGCTCCCAAAGCTTACTCTCTCTCTCTCTCTCTCTCTCTCTCTGAGGAGCCATCACGGGCCCTTTGACTTTGAGTCCCGTTTTTACTCCCTTCTCCCTATGACTTGCCAATTCGAGGCAAGGTCTTCAAACTGATGAGTTCTAAGGTTTCTCCCTTTGCCATGCTGCTTGGCTCCTGCCTGCCTGCTGGGCCAACAGATGAAGTTGTGAGGGCTGCTGGCTTCCCCACATCTAATCCCGAGGCTCAGCGGCAGCAGGGAAGGTGGCAAATGTTCAGTAGCAGTTGCTGGTGACGGAGACCAGCAGCAGCCAGCCCCAGGGAGACCACCGCAAGCCCAAAAGCCACTTTAGCACATTTCTCCTCTGTGCTCAGATTTGCAACCAGGACAAAGCCCTCTGCTGTGCATGGGGTCTGGGGAAAGGAAAACACAGAGCTCCTTCTTAATTCTAGGCTGGTTAAGGAATTTGGATGACTGGCTGGGATCTCTTTTTTAATTTCACTTCTGTTATTAATATTGGTAGATTAATCTGAGCCACGAAATGCAATGGGCGATGAATTTATGTGGCAGTTAAATAGAAAGCAGAAAATTTCCACATGAATGTGGTTTTATCTAAAGTAAAATGGCTTCTGCATTGATTAGGCTCTGGTCAGCAAACCATAATAACCTACACGCTGGTTTGCTAGATTACATTAATTAATGTATGACTGCTGATTAATATTAAATAACCTTCTGATTAGGCGCCAATGTGATTTTTGTTCCCAGCTTATAGACTCTGGGTTTTTATTCTTGTCTCTTAACATTGTTATGTTTCTTAATCAAATATCTATGTGCCAAATTTAGTAATTCACACTATAACTCCTGGCCAGTAACGTCAAATGGTGATCTAGCCTTGTATTTAATTAGGGAGGAAAAATGTCTTTTCTTAAAATGTAGCATTTGGGCCCTAGTTACCTATTGTTTTGAACTGGTTTGCATTTGGGATTGAGGCATTGAGGCATTGATAAAATATTCCCATTGCCCCTTGATTTTCAGATCAGCAGTACAATTGCAAGGGAGACTTCCCCCTTGCTTGGAAAGCAAGCGGCCTAAGAATGGTAGCTAGGGCTTTCAGACAGGGCCTGTGTCTGTTTCTAGGGCAAAACATCCTTCCTCGCTCAGCACCCTCTTCTGTTTCCCTTGGCCCAGAGCTCCCCCGTGTGATTTGTCACTACAACTGTTACTGCCAACGGAAAAATCCAGCCCTTTCCGCTGTGGAAATGCCATGCCTCCATTTTAAACCACCCGTCTCAGAAGCTCTTTGGCTGGATGTTCATCTTCATCACGGGGCACGAAATGTGACTGAACAGGGATTCATTTAGGAATTCTCTGCACACTTTTTTTTAAATTTTGAAATATTTTGCTTCGGTTTGAACAAGTGTGCCCCTGTTTCTGGGAGTCAGGCACGTCAGGAAGTGACTGTACTGGGCTAAAAGGAAGGAGAATTCTATACTCTTCCATTTTTATCACAATGTGAGCTAGTGGTCAGATACAGAGGATGATGTCCTAAATTCCTTCAATGTACCAGTTTACTTTTTTTTGTTGTTTTTTAAGATTTTATTTATTTATTTGACAGAGAGGAGAGAGATCACAAGTAGGCAGAGACGCAGGCAGAGAGAGAGGGGGAAGCAGGCTCCCCGCTGAGCAGAGAGCCCGATGCGGGGCTCGATCCCAGGACCCTAAGATCATGACCTGAGCCGAAGACAGAGGCTTTAACCCACTGAGCCACACAGGCGCCCCCCCATTTTAGTTTTCTAACTTCATATTTTTCATTGTCATTTATGAAATATTCATATTATCCAAAAAGTAACATCACTCATGTACTCTCCACTCAGATTTAACAGAAGTTAACATTCTGTCATATATGCGTCTGAATTTTCTGTTTAAGATATAAAAGTTGTAGCTCAAGCTTCAGACCCCTCGCATATCTTCCCTCCTTTTCCTTTTCCAGAGTAATCCCTCTCTTGAAGTTGGTGTGTATATTTCCCATGAAGGTTCTTTCTTTTCTTTTTTCTTAGTTCATGTTTTTTATTAACCCATATGAAATTACTTATCTTCAGGTTGTTGAAGTAATAGGTCAGATGGTAAGTATCCTCATGAATGTTTTTATTCTGATCTCTACATGTTTGCATTCATAAGCAATATATAATATTGTTCTGGGTGATTTTTAATTTGCTGGCATCAAACTGACCACTTCTAAGTTTAAATCCTAGGAAAACTTCCATGCACACACACAAAGAGACATGTACATGACAGTATAGTCATTGTAGTACTGTTTGCAATAGCAAACAAGAAAGTGAATACAATGTAATTGTCCATCAGTAAGGGAACAGATAAGTAAAGCTGTGTTTTATGCACACAATGGAATACTAGACTACAGTTGAAGTTAACAGACTAGATCTACATGTATTGACACAAATAAATCTCAAAAACAATGTTGAGTGAATAAAGCAAGTTACAAAAACATTTGTACAGGATGATACCATCTACTTACCTGTTTAACCTGATCTGTAAATTTAATTTTTCTTATGTCTATTCCTTCACATTTAAAACACAGATCTCAAAATAGTGTTTCACAGTTATTTCATGTAAATATCTTTTCCAGTTTGCAAAGCACTTTCATATACACAACCTCATTAATAAAGACAAACGGGAAGATGAAGGTGGAAATGTTAAAAAGTGCTTCTTCAGCTTTTGGAATCCTGTGAGTTTTTAGCAAAGACATGGTTAGCTTGAGGAAGCTAGTTGGATGGGTTGTATTCTTATCTGGAGCACTATCCTGCCCGACATGTGAAACCCAGTAATGAACATAAGCCTCCGACCTTGGAAAACATGCCCACATTGGGTGTAGAGATTCCACTGGGGGAAAAAAAAAACCAAGCCTGCCTTCAAGTCACAGATCTACCACTTCCTGAGTCACAGATTTGCAACAGACCTTGGGTTGGGGTTCTCTGGTTATTTGCCAGATTCAGAAAATAAAAACTCCAAGGCACGGTTTAATTTAGGGGACATACTTGTATAAAGAATTATTCATTGTGTATCTAAAATTAACATTTAGCTGGGCATCCTGTATTTTATCTGGTGGTTCCACTTTGAACAAATGAATTCTCTGTGATTGAGACAGTTTTCCCTGGAGAAATGCCCCACAGAAAATCTGCATTCCCTGTTCCAAGTCACACCATGGGGGAGGCAAGCCCCAGGATGGGGTCAGGGCTACTTGGCACATAGTGTCCTGAAGTCAGAGACCCTAAACGACCTATTTACAGCCCTTCCCATGAAGAATAGTCCCTCCCAAAGTACACATGGTGCCTTATTTGAGAAACACTGTACCAGATGCCTGTGGGATAAGGGCAACTGTATCTATTTATTACTGAGGTCAGTATTTTATTTTATTTTATGTTATGTTAAGATTTTATTTATTTATTTGAGAGAGAGCGAAAGCGATCACAGAAGGAGAGAGATCACAGAGGCAGAGGGAGAAGCAGACTTGCTTCTGAGTGGAGAACCCAATTTGGGGCTTGATCCCAGGACCCCGAGATCACAATGTGAGCCAAAAGCAGACGCTGAGCTGGGTATTTTATACTGGATAGAAATTGTTGTCTGCCCCCTCACTTGGACTATGTATGGTCCTGTGCCACACACAAAAGCTGAAATTATGGGATAGCAAGTTAAACAATAAGCAGAAATCACTCCAATTCGCTTGCCATCACTCCAAGGACAAGCAACAAATTCTCATTACTTAATACTCATGGTTTTTTGAGAGAAACTTCCTCTTTTGTTGAGACTTTGTTCAGACAAGACAATGGATAAATGAAAGTTATTTCTCTACTTTATTATTATTTCTGATATATTCCACTCTCTAAGTGCTAAGAGATACACAGGGATACACAGAATGTACTATAGCCCCGTCCAAAAATTGTGTGCTACGAATAGCATGAAAGGAGGGAAAATAAGAGGATTCTTGTCTTATGTCTGCTCTGGAACCAGTGGTTATTCCATAAACAGAGTAAAAACCACACACTCTTGGTCTGCTTGAATCTTTGGGTGGGTATCTTAGCTCATATTAAAAACATTCCCTTCCCTTCCTAAACACGTTATCACTCTCCATATTGCAGCTCTGAGTCTGGTCGCACATTGGGCCCAAATAGAGGGACTAAGAGGATAATAAAAGTAAAATAGCATGTCATGTAAGGCAGTGATGCCCTGACATCAGACACCGGAGTTCAAATTCTGGCTCTGTCACTTTGGAAAGTTCCTTAACTTCTTTGTGCCTGTTACCTCATCTGTAAAATGAGGGTAGTAACACATACTTCGAGGATTTACAAGGATTAGAGAAATAATGGATGTCAAGCACTTAGCAGAATGTTAGGCAGAGAACAAGTGCTCAATAAATATTTATTGTAATAATAAATACAGTGATCCTCTCAGAGCAGTGTCCCTTCTGATACCAAGCCTATAACAAACACAGGCAGGCTAAGGTCAGCTTGGATAACCCATGTCTGGACAATCAGGGGGAATTGCCAGCCTATCTCCTAGCTAAGTAAAGCCTTCCTGAAAGCACACGGGTGTGCGTGTGCACGGACACACACACACACACACAAGCCAAGCATAATAATGAAATGGCAGTTCACATATAACTCAGATTCAATCACATATGCTCTTTTTTTAAGAAAAGGTTTTTCATAAACAACTTATTATTGTGTTTGACAGCATCCCTTGACAGGTTCCATTCCTGCCTTCTTCCACGTACCTTTCGATAAACCACAGGGATGGAAAAACTGAAAAGTCAATTTCCCAGGCTCTCTTACAACTACGATTCTGGATGTGAATTCCACATAGCCGAGATGCACTTTCAATTCCAAATCTTGGAAGGTGCAAGTGCGACAAAAGTCATCTTCTTGTGATTGTTATCACTGCTGGTCGAGGGTCAGTGAGAGGGCGTGGAGGCAGCTGCCCTGTTGGCGGGGGCTGGAGCAGCAGCTTCCAACCCTCGGGGCTCTGGGTCCCAGTTACAGAGCTGCCTTCTGATCCCCAAGCTTCTAGTCCTTCCAAGGATTTTATAAGCACTGAACCCTGACTGATACAATTCCCTAGATGCTTTAAAAGCCGTTCCATCGAAAGACTTGAATAGTAGTAGTGAGGCATGAACTCTGTCTCCTCAGGGTCTGGGAATACAGCCCCAAATGAACCCTTGCAGGTATTAAATGTCTAAGGCTCATGTTTTATTTCAGAAGTGAATGCAATACTTGAATTCTGATTCATAATTCATCTGTTTGTTTTAATAGGAAAAATGTTTTTAATTTTTGGCCGGCAGACAAATATATACTAGAGGAAAATATGCTATGCTTGTTGTGTGTCATAGATCAATGGTTCCCAGACCAGGATTTCATCAGCGTATGCACAGAACATCCATAACTCTAGGCTCTTTGGTCCAACACCAGACCTTCAGAATGAGAATCTCTGAAGATGCATGGTAGACCATGGAATCTGAATTTCTAAAACTCCTCAGTTGATTTGAAAATGATTTCTTTGGATCATCAGGAAAATACGTTCCTGGACTTGGTTCCCTCAGTTTCCCCAAAGACATTTTTTCAGTGATTGAGTTATGATCTGATCTATCTTATACAAGATACCATATGGTAAGGTTTTTTTTTTTTAAATATTCCTCCTTTAATATAAATACAAACACAAATACAAACAACAGAGCTGACCTACTTGTCCTTTTTGTTTAGGAACCAGAAAGCTCAGAGCTGAACTCTGCTCTCTGCAGTAGAGAAGTCATTCCATATTCCTGGTATAGTCATCTCAATCCTTCTAAATGGTTATCGCATTTCTTCCAACAATTTGTCTTTTTAAATTTATATATTTATTTTTATTGTTCCATTTCAGGTCTTTTAATATTGCAAACAGTTTTGAATGTAGAAAGGATATGATTTATAAGTTAATTAATTGGCATTCTTTGGTTTTGGTTTGTTCAAGATGAATGACAGAACTGATTATACCGAACAACAATTACATTCAGCATATGGAGGTCTCAGAGGATTGTGCCAGCATATGCTCCCCTTATATCATCGTTTATTCAGACTACATTCTCATAAAAAAAAATCCTTGAAAATGCAGGGAGAGAAGTTAAGAGTTCCTTTCTAAAGACATGCCAATTTTACTGTTTAGTCTCTCACTTGCAGTCACATTGCTAACTACTGGTAGCTCATCATCTTTAATAAGGAATTCTCCAACACTAATGAAGTTGAGAGAGCAAAAAAAAAAAATGGTAGGAATTCAGTAAATGACACTTTAAACCAACTACAGACTGCCAACACATCTTAAATGGGCATTTTATTTTCCCTTGGTTGACTCTAATACGTGAGCCTTTAAAAAAAAAATAAAATAATCCATCCCACCCCGATAACCAGATCAAGGCACTTAGCAGGGATTTTCTTTTGCAATCGAGTCAATATACAAGTTTTTAAGACAGCTATCTGCCAGGTTGTTTTCAATTCCACAGAAAACAAAGCCTGCTCTTTGGTTAGTGAATCAAAAAGAGAGGAGTGTTATGTGGTTTGGCTCTCAATTTGCAATATGAGCAGCTTGCAGGAAGACTGGGAGGAAACCAACAGGTGCAGGTGACATGCACAACACAGTAGAAGCTTTCTGTAATCACAAGAAGCTTGGCTCGTGTCACCATAGGGGAAAAAAATGAACTCTTTGGATAAATGTTTATAAAGAGAAAGCTTTATATGGCTGATATCTCCAGTGACCAATAAACTATTTTTCTTTGGGAAGTGAAACAATAAACAAATGCAAACAACTGATTCTGTTTGGTAGGGAATTGCTTTGCATGACCACAAATATTTTGTTAATACATTTCATCTCGGTGTGTGGATTTGGGGACTAGGGTAGGGAAGACGGACACATTATGTCCCAGTCATACTTAGGTCTTCTGACTCCCATCCATCTACATCCATCCATTCCTACATCAATCCACTTAACAAATATTCACTGCCAGGGCACTGCACTAAACTCACTTTCAGAGAACTTATTAAACAAAAATGGCTTAAACTATTACCGACCCTGAGGTTGTTAAGGCATTGACCTAGTGCCACTTTCTTGAACCCCTCAACCTTCTCAGTAGGGGGGCGATAACTGACTACTTTGAGACACGGTGAAAGTTGTGGATATTCTCACCAGAAAAAGTTCCCATACACACAACGTTTTAGATACAGTTTAAGAGGTTTTTGGACCAAATTTGACAAAATGGTACTTTCATAAAAGTAATCCATAGGATGAGACAGCCAAATAGCATTTTGTGCTCATATTTTGGTATAACTTTTCATATAAATGCATTCACAAAGCAAAAACAATCCTTTTGTTGGATTTCACATCCTGCTTTTCAAATCAGAAAATAAGGTCACCTTATGGGAAGGCTGCAGAGAAACATTCTAAGAGTATTCCTCTACTGCCATCCTGTGGATTTTTGTTAAAAAAAAATAGTAAAAAGCTGCACTGGTATTTTTTCCTTCTCATTTTCAACACCCAAATACCCCTCACCTATGTTCACCAACTGCAACATCTAGCTACACCCAGTCCACATGGCTACACACCCACATGCCCACATTTCCCTTTTCTCAAATCATAGAAAAGTAGGCCACTTTCATCGTGACACTTCACCATAAAATATTTCAGTATCCATTTCCCAAGAAAAAGATCCCCCTCTTTAACTAAATCAGCAAACTCTGAAAAATCACCGTAAATCCAATATCCAGCATCCAGTCTATACTACAGTTTCTTCTATTGTCTCCAAAATGTCCTTCATAGCTTCTGTTTTTCCAATCCAGGATCCATTCAAGACTCAGAGCATTTGGCTGTGTCTCTTTAGGGTCCTGCAATCCAGAGCAATGCCACACCCCCAACTCCTTCTGTCCTTCATGACATCAAATCCTTTGAAGAGTCCAGGTCAGTTGTCCTTCATCATTCCTCACATTATAGAATTGCCTGTTTCCTCATGATGAAATGCAGGTAAAATATTTCCAGCAAGAATATCACATTGTTCTCATCACATAAATGTCACATAAATGACATTGTGTACCTCCCACTGGATCTTAGTGGAGGCACTCAGTCAAATCACTACCAGCACTGGCAGCCTTGGCCACTTGGTTAAGGTGGTGGCCACTGGACATTCCCATTATAAGAGCACATTTTCCCCTTATTAAAAATAACCTGTGGAGTGATCGTTTGAGACTTGTTCCCAAGAACATTCTACCCAGTCATATTTGCATCAACTGAAGAGCCTTACCTCAACCAATTATTCCTTCAAGGGTTACAAGACAGGAATTTTCTAATTAAACCATTCCTTTTATGTTTAATAGCTGGCATTCTTCTGTAAAAATAAAAATAAAAACAGAGATTTTCTCTTTTATTCTCTTCTCCTTTAATTTTAAATATCACCATGGATTCATGGATTTTACATAACTCAATGTATTATACAGTATGACCAACAGTGTTTTTTAAGTTTATTTACTTAAGTAATCTCTACCTTCAATGTGGGGCTCAAACCCATGACCCTGAGATCAAGAGTCACATGCTCTACTGACTGAGCTGGTCAGGAGCCTCTACCATTATTATTATTTTTTAAGCTGTCTTCATTTTTTTTCTTCAAATTTTCATTTAAATTTTAGTTAGTTAAAATATAATGTAATATTGATTTCTAGGGTAGAATTCAGTGGTTCATCACTTACATAAAACACCCAGAACTCATCACAAGTGCCCTCCTTAATAGCCATCACCCATCTAGCCCATCCGCCACCCACCTACCCTCCAGCAACCCTCAGTTTGTTCTCTATCTTTGAGAGGTTTATTTCCCTCTCTCTCTCTTTTTCCTCCCTTCGCCTATGTTCATCTGTTTTGTTTCTTAAATTCCACATATGAGTGAAATCATACGGTATTTGTCTTTCTCTGACTGACTTATTTCACTTAGCATAATACACTCTGGCTCTATGCACATCATTGCAAATGGTAAGATTTCATTCTTTTTGATGGCTGAGTAATATTCCAGTATATATCTATACCACATCCTTTTTATCCATTCATCCATCAATGGATATCTGGGCTCTCTCCCTAATTAAGCTATTGATAATGCTGCTATAAACATCAGGGTGCATGTGCCCCTTTGAATCTGTATTTTTGTATCTTTTGGGTAAATATGTAGTACTGTAGTTGCTGGATTATAATATAGTTCTATTTTTAACTTTTTGAGAAACCTCCATACTGCTTTCCAGAGTGGCTGCACCATTTTGCACTCCCACCAACAATATAAGAGGGTTCCCCTTCTCTGCATCCTCATCAACACCTGTTGATTCTTGTGTTAATTTTAGCCATTCTGACAGGTGTGAGATGTTATCTCATCATGGTTTTGATCTGTATTTCTCTGATGATGAGTGATACTGAAGCATCTTTCTATGTGTCTGATGACCATCTGAATGTCTTTTTGGAAAAATGTCTATTCCTGTATTCCACCCATTTTTAATTGGATTATTTGTTTTTTGGCTGTTGAGTTTGATGAGTTCTTTGTAGATTTTGGATACTAACTCTTTATCAAATATATCATTTATAAATATCTTCTCCCATTCTGTAGGTTGCCTTTCAGTTTTGTTGATTGTTTCTTTTGCTGTGCAGAAGTTTTTTATCTTGATGAAGTCCCAATACTTCATTTTTGCTTTTGTTTCCCCATCATTAGTATTTTTGATGTTCAAATTATTCCAGAATTAGCCAGAATTTTTCCACTGGAGGGTGTCCCTCCAGTTTGGTTTCTGTGTCCTTATGACATGTTCCCATCATTCTCTGATCTTTTTCTTAATTTCTGCTCCAGCAAGATACTCGGGCTCATCTTGTACTTTCCTTGAAATCAGCTACTTCTTTAAGGAAACCTGATTCATCTTTGTGGGAAATGATGTATAGAAACAAAGATCTGAGTGCTAGGTATGTTCATTGCTATTGGAGAGCTTTTCTTCTTATATCCTTTTGATCAATGTACAGAGATAAGGGGAAATACATGCCTAAACAGACACACACATTTTAATCATGAGTTCAGAAGACTTCCTTGATAGAGTAGCCTTCTAGCCAATATTCTAACAAGAAAACTAGAAAAGTCATGTTTTAAAAAATATCTTTTGTGAAGCAATTGAGGGACTACTGAGGCAGCCAAAATTTGAGAGACCAGATCCAGAAAGAAGAGAAGCTCATTAAGGTAAGCCCTACTTTCTGCATACTATTTTCCCCTCAGGATCTTTTTGACATAGGGTATAATAAGATCAGCTTTAGGTTGTCCCATGGGGTTCAGAAGACTATAAAAGTAAAGTTCAGAGTTGCCAAGGTAGCTGACAGTTGAGGGATCAAGATCCTAGAGAGATAGGAGGACACAAAATAGAACCTAATACGTGGAACCAGTTTTCTTCTAGAGGTATTTACAGTTTAAGCTGTGCAGAGAATGAGGCTAAGGAGTAAGGCAGAAAGCATCAGCAAAGCAGAGCAAGTTTGTTGACAGGCTTACAGTGCTGGAGAGAGAAAAAGAAGTTATAAAGTGCCAAGTAGAAGAAGCCCTAGCAAACAACCCGATTTTTATTTGGAACTCCTAGAGGACTACCCCTAGAAATGGGGGTGAACCAGAGGCAAACCTGGACATATAAAGACTGCAAACTAGCCTTGAGTCAGCAAAGTCTATAGTTGAAATAAGGTAATCTGAATCTCTGCTACCTGCCAGAGGAGAGGGGTAATCCTCTCTGGAGGAAGATAACATGATCTGGAGCCTTTATAATTTTCACACATTATGAGCATTTGATCAAAATTTACTGGCATACAAATTAACAAGACCAAGAGCAAAGAAGAGAGGATAGAAACAGAAACATAGGTGATACTGAGGTTATCAGACACAGACTCTGGAATAATTGTGATGAATAAATTCAAGAAAATAAATGGTAAGAGAGAAATTTTCACTAGAGAACTGGAAACTGTAATAAAAAGCCAAATGGAAAGTCTGGAACAGAAAATAAATAAAACTAAGACCTCAACAGATGGATTTAACAGCAAATTGAGCAAAGTTGAAAACATGATTTGTGAACTAAAAGATAGGTTGATAGATAATATCTAGAAAGAAGAATGGGGAGCAAAAAGGATGGAAATGAGACATATGAGATATGGTAGACAGTGCACTTGAGAGACCCAGAAAAGTGAGAGAATGGATCAGAAGCAGCTCTTGAAAAAGCAGAAAAATTCTTTGAGAAACACAGTTCAGTAAAACTGACACAAGAAGAAAAGAGTCTTATATGAGTGTAAGAAATGAAACTTGTTATTAAAAAGTTACACTGCAGACCTAAACAGCTTCACTGGTAAGTTCCTTCAAACACTTAAAGAAGAAATAACATTGATCTTACACAAACACTTCCAGAGATCAGAAAAAAAAGGGGGATATTTGCCATCATATTTTATGAAGCCAGCATAACCAAAACTTGAAAAAAATGACAAGAAATGAAAATCACATAATAATAATAAAAGGGGCAGGAAGGAAATTTGGAAGGTGATGGATATGTCTATGGTCTGGATGGTGGTGATTGTTTCACAGGTATATACTTATCCCCAAACTCATCAAATTATATACATTAAATATGTACAGCCTTTAACATGTCAGCTATATGGGGTAGCAATTCTCATATCAGATAAATTAGATTTTAAGCTAAAGACTGTAGTCAGAGATACAGAAGGACACTACATCATCCTTAAAGGGTCTATCCTCCAAGAAGATCAATCGCCAAACTGTGGAAAGAACAAAAATGCCCTTCAACAGACGAATGGATAAGGAAGATGTGGTACATCTATACAGTGAAATATTATGCCTCCATCAGAAAGGATGAATATCCAACTTTTGTATCAACATGGACAGGACTAGAAGAGATGATGCGGAGTGAAATAAGTCAAGCGGAGAGAGTCAATTATCTTATGGTCTCACTTACGTGTGGAGTGTAAAGAAAATCATGGAGGGCATCGTGAGAAGGAAGGAAAGGGTGAATGATGGGAAATCGGAGGGGTTGATCCTGGCAGGTGTCCTTTCTGCCTCTAGGACACGAACACTTGTTCCATTCCCCAGATTGGGGAAATTCTCATGTAGAATTTGGTCAGCTATATATTCCAGTCTTCTGTCTTTCTCTACCTCCTCTGGGATGCCAATGATTCTGATGTTGCAATGTTTCATGGTGTCATTTATTTCCCTAAGTCTGTTCTCATGATTCTTGAACAGTTTGTTCCAGTTCTCCTCTTGACCTTTCATCTCAACCGTTTTATCCTCTAGATCACTAATTCTATCCTCTGTCTCCATAACTCTAGCTGTTAGACTATTTAGATTGGATTGGATCTCATTAATAGCGCTTCTTACCTCTGCTATACTGGACCTCATTTCTGCCCTTAGCGCTTCTATAATGTTTTGCTCCATCCTAGCCATTGCCT
>CM052801.1:97738083-97834100 GCA_028533885.1 Nasua narica | reverse complement strand
AAAAAAAATAAAATAATATAGCCAGGAGATCAATCGCTCTATGCCAGCTTATAGAGATCTTCCTTATTCTTTCTGCAGATGCACGGTAGTCCATAAACCAGGCCCCTAGGAATGGTCAGTTAGGTTATTTCCAATATATTGCTATTACAAATGATGCTGCCATACAGCATACAAATAACTTTGTATGTATGTTGTTTCATATTTGTGGAGGGACATCTCCAGGCTAAGTTACTAGAAGTGAGATTGCTGTGTCAAAGGACAAAAATCTTGCTAACCCTTCCTCCATAGGAATCATCTTATAAGGATTCCATACTCCCACTAGCAGTGTTTGAGAGTGACTGTTTTTACAGAGTATTGCTCACAGAATGTGATGCCAAGCTTGCCAAAACTCCTCCACCCTCACTCTCAACTAATGATGTTGCTTCCTACTTAACTGAGAAAGCTGAAGCAATAGGAACCTCCACAGATTCCCATGACCATAGCCTTTGTTTTTGCCCACATTCTCTGCCTTCTTGCCTATCACCATAGGTGAGTTTTCCTTGCTCCTGTCTAATGCCACTTACGCATCAGATCCCTAAATTCTCACCTGTTGAAGCACATGATTCCAACAAATTTGCACTCTCTCTCTTGTATCATCAATGTTTTACTTTTTACTGGGTCTTTCCCATCAGCATACAAACATGCTGCTATTTCTCCCACGAGAGAGACAGAGACTCTCTTAAGCAACATAGACATGGGAAGGGAGAGGGGGAAAAAAAACATACCTTCTGCTCTTAATGAAGAAATGGAGATATTATCTTTTGATGATTTTGAAGTACACTCACCTGATAATGGTGCTTTCACCAGTGGCTCTCAAATTTTGGTGTGCAGCAGAATCACCTGAAGAGCTTGTTAAAGTAAAGATTTCTGATTCTATAGGTATTGGGGGGTGGGGTATAGGCACTACAATTTGCATTTCTAACATATCCCCCAAGTGATACTAATCTCGCTGTCCCAGGAACCTCACTTTCAAAACTGCTGCTTTACTTCCTCTTTTTCCATTTGATATACCATGTCTTAACTCAACACAATCTGCATTAATTGTGCATTTGTCAATAAACTTCAAATAGGAAAATGATCTCTTTCTTTTCCCATTATGAAATACACTACCTTAAGAAAACCACACTTCTCTTTATCTCGGTCCCCACCACCTACCAACTACTGCTTGATTTCTTTATTCTTCTATGAAAAATCTCTCAAAAGAGTTGCCTGTATCTGCTGTCTCTAATTCCTCTATTTAGTCTTCCTTAAACTCATGTGAAACAGACTTTGACTCCATCCACTCCATCACACCACTCTCATCAAGGTCTACAATGACCTCAGTATTGATAAGCCTTCAAGTGTAAGTTCTCATCTTATTGAGCTATTGGCAGCATTTAGCCATGGGTCACATCTTCCTCTTTTCCTCCCTTGATTTCCAGAACACCATACACTTCAGGTTTCCCTCCTACCTCACTTGACACTCCCTGTCTCCTTTGCTGGTTCTCCTCTTTTTCTCTACATCAATTTTGGTATGCCCCAAAAATTACTCCTTGGTCCTCTTCTTTATCTTATTCATTCTATCCTGTGGCTTTCAATACCATCTATAGGGTACTGTTTCTATAGGGTACTGTTTGGCAATTCTCAAATCTTTATCTTGCAGCCCTGGACTCCTGACTCCTATATCCAATGACCTAGTCAACATCTCCACTTGAATATCTAATAATCATGTCAAATTCAACATGGCTAATTCCTGTTCATCCCTTCAAATCTGCTCCTCCTACAGCCTTCCCCGGATCAGTGTTGAGAGAAACTCCATCCTTCCAATTCTTCCTGGATTCCTCTCTTTCTCTTATACCTCACATCCAATCTGTTAGGATATCCTATCAACACTTTCTTCAAAATATCCCCCAAATCAGATCTTCTTAATATCACTTCTCACCTGATTCCACTCTGGTTTGACCTATCTACATTGCTGTAACAGGCACATCATTGGTGTCCCTGCTCCTCCTCTTGCCATTCTAGTCTATTCCCAACACAACAACCTAAGTGATTCTATTAAAACACAAGCCAGGTCCCATCTCTCTTCTGCTCAAAACCCCACACCAGCTCCCATCTCATACAGAGAAAGCCCAAGTCCTCACCATGGCCTACAAGACCCTATCTGTCCTTTGGCCTTGCCCACCACTCTCACTCCTTACCTCCTACCCTTCCCCTTGCTCTCTGAATCAGCCTCACAGGCCTCTTTGCTGCTTCACAAACATGCCAGGCACATTACTGTCTTGCGGCCTTTGCTAAAGCTGTCCCCTCTGCTAGAATGCACTTCCCATGGATATCAGCTCAGCTAATGCCTTCACATCTTTCCTCAAATTGTCCCTGCTTAATGAATTCTACCCTGACGAGTCAGTAGTGCAATCTGTGCCTCCCCTCAGTGCCACCCTGAACTCTGTTCTTCTGCCTTCTGCTCTACTTATTACTTTTTTCCATAGTACTTATGACATTCTAACATACCACATAATTTATTTATTAAGCCTATTGTTTCTTCTCTGTTTTACCCTTAACACATGCTATGTTCCAAGGAGAAATGGAAAGAAAGCTCTTCTCTCCATAGGACTCTGGCCTGGTCTATGGGGCCAATTAGAGGAACAGGTACTATACTCACTCATCCATTACTAAGATTCTGCCCCTAGTGGCCAGACACAAACCTAACCAGGCCCCATGCCCAATGTAATGAACCTATGAAAATGGATGCCTCAGTATGTCTAAATCTTAGTTTTTACTCAGATATAAACTTCCACCACATATAAAATAAGGTGATTGGATTAGACAACTTTTGGTATTTTCCAATTCTAAATATTCTTATTACACTTAAACCTAGCTTAGATGGTTAAGGTCCATTTTCCAATGCACTAGTTATTGTTAATGCTTATTCCAAGTATGACCCTCTACTTAAAAAAATTGTAAGTCAAATTTTCTAAAAGCTGTTCTGTAAGCTATTTTATCATGAACATGAATCCCAGGTCTGTCTATATTTGAGTGAAGGACTTAAACGTTCTGACTGATCAATCATTCAATTCATCAGGTGATTTTTTTTACCCTCCAGTGAATCAACTGGTCATTTGACTAAACGGTCTAAATAAACCAATTGTGGAAGAATGTTTGGAAAGTCATTTCTCTAACTACAGCAAGAAACTGTGGCCTACATAAAAGTGAAAATGAACAAGTATTTTCAGGCTATATTTACCTTTCCATTGTCTAACACATTACTTGGCAAGGCACACAAATGTCAGTCAGCCCAAAACTCTTCTCCCAGCCTTGGTACTCAATTAAGACAAAGTAGACAGAATATTTGGGAGTTACATTGGCTCTCCCTGGGTGATGATAGTCTACATGACCTAATTTTTGGTGTTACTTTTTTAAAACTTTTATATTGAAATAATTATAGATTCACAGGAAGTTGCAAGGATAGAACAGAGGGGTCCCACACATCCATCACCTAGTTTTACAAAATGGTTACATCTCACTTAACTATAGTACAATATCAAAACCAGGAAATTCACATCGGTATAATGTGTGTGCATGGTTTTGTCATTTTATCACGTGTAGGTTCACTGTTATCATAACTGCAGTCCAGAAACAGAACTATCCCCTCGCCCCAAAGATCTCCTAGTGTTACTCCTTTATAGTTACAGCCACCCTCTCCTCTCTACATTACCTGTTTTTAACTCTTGAAAGAATAAATGGCCCTAGGGGCACCTGGGTGGCTTAGTTGGTTAAGCATCTGCCTTTGGCTGATGTCATGATCCTGGGGTCTTGGGATGGAGACCCATGTTAGACTCTCTGCTCAGTGAGGGGTTTGCTTCTCCCTCTCCCTCTGCTCCTCCTCCCTGCTTGTGCTTTCTCTTACATGCATGCTCTCTCTCTCTCAAATAAATAAATAAAATCTTAAAAAAAAAAAAAGAAGATACTGCCTCAGATGGGATTTCCCTACTGTGACACACATATCTCTAAAAATTCCAAGAACAGATCTCCTTCATTTTCATAACCAAGAAATCCCTGACAACTCATCAAAGCTGTTTTGAACCTGGGCTCACAGCTAGCAATCTGCTTTATTGCCTTAAAAACAAAACAAAACAAAACAAAACAAAAAAACAACCCTGAGATGTATAAAAGCCTTTGTAGGAATATTTAACATTCAAATATATCTTAATTAACTTATTATATTCTTGCTCTGGTTGAAGCATGGATTTTACAAAATCCCCTTAGTAAGTGATTGTTTAAAATGCCTGCTCCAATGACCTACTTACATGCTCAATAAAATAATGCAATCTGGATCCAGAGCTCTGAGGAATAACATTCGATCACTTTCTCTCTCCAATGTGAGAGAAGAGTCATACAATGTGAAAAAAGAGAAAGAGCTATGGGTCACAAATGTCTAAAATACAAACTGTCTCACTACAATGGGAACATTCCTTCTGTGTTATGTCTCCCAATCTCCACCAGTTTTCTTCTCCTCCCCTACCCTACCATCCTTCTACTTTTCCAACCTATCAGATTTCTTTTCTCCCCACCCCACAATAATCTACCCCCAAAGACACTAAAGTCAATTCTATCCACAGAAATTCTATTAGCTATCTCAAACATTTCAAAGATATGAATATATGATATATTTTTGTAATAAAAATGGTACTCAACTATATAGAGAGTTGTATCATTTTTTTCACTCTTCATATGAACATTTTCCCACGTCATTAAACGTTTCATTATTCTTAAAGGTTTAATACAGAGAATTCTGACAAAAGAGCAGATTAAGTTGAAGTAGACCCATGCCTTATGTTAAAAAATATATAGGAATATTGGATAAAATATAATCCAAACAAATTTTAATACATAGACTAGCTTGGAAGGAAAGTAAATTTCCAGGAGTTATAAGGGAAGAAAGAAATCAGAGCCAGAGTTAGGGTGACTGTCTTGGGTTTAGCAAGGAAAGTCCTGCATCCAAGAAAACCCCTCTGTTCTGGGCAACCAGGACAGTGGCTTTCCTTGCCCAGAGCAGTAACGTTAAGGGAAGCTGATATACAATAGACTTATTATGGACTCTAGGTGCTGGATATAACACTCTTATTAGTCCCAATTGTTAATTCTCTTATGGGAGTGCCTTGCTGGCTCAGTTGGTGGAGCAAGCGACTCTTGACCTTGGGGTCTTGCGTTTGAGCTCCACATTGGGGGCAGAGTTTAGTTACATAAAACAAAACAACAACAACAACAAAATAGCAGCTGCCATACCAGCCTTCATTGTCCTGTTCCCGACATTAAAGGAAACACCTCTAAGTTGTCTTCATTAATACTTACTCTTTATTTTCTTTCAAAAGGTTAAGGGAATTTCCTTCTATTTCTAGTTTGCTAAGATTTCTTTCAATCATAAATTGGTGCCAGGTGCCTGGGTGGCTCAGTGTGTTAAGCATCTGCCTTTAGCTCAGGTCATGATCCCAGGGGTCTTGGGATGAAGCCCCAGGTTGGGCTCTCTGCTCAGTGAGGAGTCTGCTTCTCTCTCTCCCTCTGCCTGCCACTCCCTCTGCTTGTTCTCTCCCTCTGTCTCTCTCTCTCTGTGTCAAATAAATAGATTAAATAAATCATATGTGGGTGTTAATATTTATCAATTGCTTTCCTCTGCACCTTTTCAGAAAATCATGTAATTTTTCTCCTTCAGTTCATTAATATAATTATATTCTTATGCATTCCAGCATTGAAAACATCCTTGTACTGCTGGAACAAAGCCTACTTAATACATAGTTGGCTTCAGTACACACACACACACACACACACACACACACACACACACACACGTAGGATTTTTGTCTCTATGTCCTTAAGTTAAATTGGCTTCTAATTTCTCTAATATTCTTACATTATCTTCTTCTGGTTGTGATATCTATAGCACACCAGCCTCATAAAAGTGATGGGCAGTTTTTCCTGTTATTCTACTTTCTGGAACAATCTGTGTAAGATTGGGATTATCTGTTCCTGAAATTTCGGTAATATTCACCTTTTTAAAATGGGGTCTCACTCTGGGGACAATGAAAGGAAAGTAAAGAGTGCAACTAAAAACTCTTACCCTAACCACTTTGCCATCTGTAGGCCCTAGCCAATGTCTGCATTTCCCTTCATGTATTAACCTTGCCTTAAGGCTTTCAAAGATTTTTAGTTGCTAAATTTGACACTGAGTTACTATTACCTTCTCTATCACTTTGTTGGCATTGGCAGTGAGTTAAGGGACGGGGGACTAGGTAGGTAGAGATAGAGGGGCTATGTGATCAGAATCATAGAAATTCCAAAAATGCAGAGGTGTAAGGAAACCAGAGATAAGGGAATATACCAGACCACCTTGCCCCAACTGTCCGAGGAGGGGGATCTTATTTATGACAGTCTCCTTTGGTCAATGGAAAATAACCAGACCCTAAAAAAGAAGTAAGCCATTAAAAATGTTATCACTGGTCCTTAATCAATGGTGCAGCCAGTGGAGAAGTTAAAAAGATTTGAGTTCCCTGGTTAGATTTCAATAAAAGACCAACCCTACAAGCCCTTAGTGGCAACCCAGCCAGGACCCCCTCACTCCAGAGAACTTTTTCTGTATCCTTGCTTAATAAAATTTTATCATTTTACTCACTCCTTTTGGTCTGCGAGTTTCATTCTTCAACTCCATGAGACAAGAAACTTGCTCTCCGGTTTCCTTTTGGTGCCGAAACCCGGGATCACTCCCACCGAAGGGTGAGTAAAAGCAGCCTCTTTTCTTTCTGAGGAGACATCTCTCCTTTAGATAACTTCTCTTAATAAACAGCAAAACCAGGTACCTGTGGGCCACTTAAAGGCGAATAGCGTGGCTTCCTGTCCTAAGTCTCAGGTGACAGGTTTCTGGACAAAGGTTTGGCCAATCCCCCTTCCTCAAAAGAAGGGAATTTTGGCCTAACCCTACCCAGTTCTGCTTTCTGTTCACTGGCTTTTCTTAAATGGCTCTCTCCCACCTCAGGGACTTTGCTTATAGTAGGGCCCTTCCAACCCTTGAGGATCAGTATGCCCTTTTAATCAAGGATTCATTTCAGGATTTAGAATCGCCTTTTATCCTCTACAGTTCCTTCTCAAAGCACCTGGGAATTTTGTGGGTTCAATAGTTCTGAAAGTGGTCCTGCTGACTTTGTTATCTGGGGGAAGAATGTTGCCTATGTAGATAAGACTTTTTCATTTAAAAGCGTCTTTGGTGAAAACTTAGTTCAGGAGGAAAATCTTTTCCTCATTTTTGTGGCCTGGTAAGACATATGTTTTTCTGTTAAGTATAATTTAGGTTTAGTCTCAGCCAGGAATTAAAAGCCAAGTTATCAGCAAGCAGGATTAGAGCTATCTCTTTATATGATAAATTGGAGGCAGCCCAATATTTCTTGGGCATTTACTCCCCTTGGAATACTTTGGGCAGTAAGGAAGGAATTACAAACCCCAGCCAATGCCTTGACTGGTTGCATTAGTGACTGGGACTTTAATGGGTCATGTAGATGAGTTTTCTTGTTTCAACAACAAAAATATCAAATTATGATGATGCTAAATCTCAGGGTCTGCATTGCTCAACAGGGCCATGCTTACAAAGGGGAGTTCAGGTATAAGGACAGGAAAAGCCCTCAAGGGGTAAGGCAAGGACTCATAATTGAAATTTGCTTATAATTGGCCTGACTGCTGAGGCACCATCAAGCGAATTTACATGACCAAACAATGAGAACTCCATCACACAGCTCTTAAGAATTAAGAGCCACTGGGTGGCTGAGTGGGTTAGGCCTCTGCCTTCCGCTGGAGTCCCACATCAGGCTCCCTGCTCAGCGGGGAGCCTACTTCCCCCCCCCTCTCTCTCTGCCTACTTGTGATCTCTCTCTCTCTGTCAAATAAATAAATAAAATCTTAAAAAAAAAGAATTAGATCATTGGCCTTAAGTAAAAGCCTAAAAGACAATAAATAAATAAACGAATAAATAAATAAATAAATAAGGTCTTTAAAAGGATTCCCCGCTTTGCGTTAAGGTTCATGGGGGACCACACGGAAGGACTGGCATTCACGCGCTCTGAACCTGCCCTTTGGTTTCCACTGGTGACCTTGGGGATCTCAGAGACATGTAAAAGGATAGAGAACCACTCTGGGGTAGGGGGGTGGGGGGGTGGGGGTGGGGGTGGGGGGGTGGTGTCACACTCCAGGGAAGCCTCATCCACAAGCAGCACATGACTCCCACTGAGAGAACCTAGCTGTTTAATTTGCATTCTTAGCCTTCTAAAGAGATACTAAAGTTTAAACTGTTAATCATGCCAAGCCCCTTATGATTAGGCTAGATTTTGGTCGGGCGGGATGTGTGTGTGTGTGTGTGTGTGTGTGCTCATGGAATCCTGAGGAGACAAGGAGAATCAGCTGACTGATGGGTAAGAGTGGCCACTACTCCCGCCGGTCTCATCCCTCCTCAACCCAAGATGTTAGGCCAGTCTTTCACCTTGGGTAGGCAAACCAGGCAAGGCCTTGGTTCACAGGGGAGAGCTAATATGTAGGGATACCTTCATAGTCACCTCTCTATAACAGGTATGGGGTAACTCCTACTGGGATCACGAGATGGGAAACCATTCTCCATGGGGATTCCTCTTTATTGGGTACTGCAAAATTGGGTAATTTCCCCTTGTAAAACTTTTCTAGTATTTTCCAGGGGTTAAATATAGCGAGTTCTTCAAGACAAGGTAAAATAAGATGTGACCTCCACGGCAAGGCATGGTCTCTTCTTCAGTTCCCAAAGACTCCCTTGGGGTGCCTTTTAACCCATTGGAAACAATTTGGACTGCAAACTTTAGGAAAGCACCAAGCTCCTGTAACACTCACTGCATGGCCTCAGTGGGATCTATCAATTAGATCTCTTCTGCAGGAAACAGGGTCACTAGATGGAGGTACCCTAGGTCCACCCAGGCTTTCAGAGCTCTAAATCAGGACCCAGACCTAGGGGCCTCTTGCAGAATGTGTTTGGTCATAACCAGACCAGTAAACTCGCTCCTGATATATTGGATGATAATTATCTAAACAGGCCTTCTCTGAATAAACCCAGGTTGCTGGAGGAAACCCCAACCCTTCCTGGAAAAGGGGATGTTGACTCTCTCTCTCACTGAACCTCCTAATAGATGTAGGGGCTTTTCCCTCATTCATTTTCCAGGTTAATGGCTATAGTTGGAGCCAACTATGGTTGTCTACCTCAGGATGGGGACTTTAAGGAATATTCCCAAGCAGTTGTTGAAACTCTTTGTTTCAGGAAGTTCCCTGTCTTCTCCGGCCTGACATGGACTGCCTAATCCCACTTGTTGGTGAAAAAACATAGCGTTTGCTCATCTGTCCAAGTGGATGAGCTTTAGAACTGGGAATCCTTTTTCTCTGCCTTCTGGCTGCACTTTGCCTCTTCTGTCTCCCCCACCCGCTCCTGTTTCTGCACCACCTTGAGTACAGCCTGCATACACCACTCACCTCACCAGTGACTCAGGTAAACTGACTGACTTTTAAAAGTGGACCCAAATGAAACATATTCAGTATTTAAATTAATTTTAATTAATTAATTAAAATTAATTTAGTAAACTAATTAAATTAAAATAATAAATATTTAATTATATTAAGTTTTAATTAATATTTATTTAAATATATTAAATATTAATTAATATTTAATTAATAATTAATAAATTTAATTAATTAAAATTAATTTTTTCATTTCTTTACGATAGACATGTCTTTAAAGTTATCAGCATTAAATATGAAATTTTTATTCTATTAATGTTTGTGAAAGGTCAAATGAGCAATAGCTATTGCAATGTGTTAGCAAAAAGATGACGTAAAATGATTGTTAATTGGCTGTCTCAAAGCTTTCATGGTTAATTGTTAAGATAACTTTCAAAGTCTTTAGTAACCTGAAACTTAAAAGTTTTGTTTGGATGATAAGTGGGATTAAAGTCATTGGACATCTAGATCTTTTCTCCATATTTATCCTAGAAGCCATTTCTACTGAGGCACAATTACAAACAAAGGCTTTAGCCAAGCATACAACAGACCTCCTGGTAAAAAAAAAAAAAAAAAAGCCTCAAAACTCACTATGGGACTTCCAGGACTTACTATTACAATAGGACTGCAACATAAAATAAGCAAAACAGTATGCTTGCTCAGTAGTACTCTAAATGATACTTCCCAGGCACTAGATACACTCAGCCAAGAAGTGAGTGAAGTCAAGGGACTACTCGAGAATCACACCATTGTTGACTGTCTACTATTGCTACACCATTTGGGGTGTCATGAGTTTCCTCACATGTGTTGTTTTAACATTATAGTTAATTCCTCCAAGGTACCTCAATTAATAGGGGACCTTTATGATCAATTACATAAGATCAAGATATTCACTGGTCTATTTGACAGAATTGGTAACTGGAGATCTTATCTGAGGGATGTGATCATAATTGGGGGCCTAATACTTGTTTTATATTTATCCTTATTCATGTAATGATGCATGCACCATTTGATGTCCATCATGGCCCCCTGGAGCCATACCAGGCGCCCTTGGACTGACCCCTGGATAGATTCTAACTGCCACACAACCAGCCGCCCCATTTTAGTAGGGAGCAGCCAGAGCAGTCATCGTCCCATTCCCTAACAGCAATTAGGGTTACAATTCCAGGGGGAGGAATGAGTAAGGGACAGGTGGGGCTAGGTAGGGAGAGATGATAGGGCGCTAGGTGATCAGGCTCACAGAAATCCCAAAAATGCAGAGGTTTAAGGTAACCAGAGATAAGGGAACACACTATACCACCCTGTCCTAGGTGTCTCAGTTGGGGGGTCTTATTTATGACAGTCTCCTGTGGGCTTGTTTCATGGGCATGCAACTTATGCACTCATAAACAGGCTTAGCTCTTAGAAGGGCCCTGTGCTTGGTTTAATGTTCTGCTGTCACCATCTTGAAATTCTTAACTGTAAAAATGGAGACCTGTATTTTCATTTTGTACTATGCCCCATACATTATATAGCTAGTCTTGCTATTCCTAAATAATTTTTTTCCTAAATAATTTTTTTCTTTTTAAATATTTTATTTATTTATTAGAGAGAGAGAGAGATTGAGAATGAGAGGGGAGAACGTCAGAGGGAGAAGCAGACTTCCCGCAGAGCCGGGAGTCTGATATGGGACTCGATCCCGGGACTCCGGGATCATGACCCGAGCCAAAGGCAGTCGCCCAACGAACTGAGCCACCCAGGCGCCCCCCTAAATAATTTTCTATTTGAGTTTCACCTCCTTCTCTTCTTTCTACCCTGAAGTTAGAACCCATGTACAAGTACAATTGAGATCTGGGACAGGCAGCAGCTAACCCACATATTACAGCTTGGTTTGAGGCTTTAAATTCAGCCTGGCAACCCTATAGTAGGTATTATCAGTTTTCCTAGTCCTCCCAAGGGAAAGTTGTACATCACTTAGACCATAAATAGACAAGAAATATTTACAAAATGCTATAATGAATAAAATGTGTATTCTTACACTAAAGAGAAGCCCTTATTTATAGAGCATTTCCATTGTCCATGATGCTGATATCTAAGAGAGATCTTGTCCTCATTTTCTAAACAACTGAACTTTACATCTATCCAGATTCTCTACCAGTGTCTGGTTGGCCATTGGCTAATGTGGAAGAGCTTTGGTTTTGACCAGTCGGTCATTCTTGGTTTATTTTTCTTTAAAGATTTTTATTTGTTTGAGAGAGAGAGAGAGCACAAGTGGGGAGAAGAGGCAGAGGGAGAGGGAGAAGCAGACTCCCTTGCTGAGCAGGGAGCCTGCTGTGTGTGGGACTCAATCCCAGGACCCCAGGACCATGACCTTAGCCAAAAGCAGACACTTAACTGACTGAACCATCCAGGTATGCTGGTTGTTCTTTGTTTAATGTCTCAATGTCTGTGTAGTTGAGGAGAATGTTCATCACCTCTGGTTTTAAAGCAGTCACCTCAATCAGTTTAAGTTCAGGCTCTGCATCAGAGGTACTTCTTGTTTAGTGTCTTTTTATTTGGAACAGATACAGTAATGGCTTGAGGGAAATGATTCTGTGACTGTTCAAGTTTGCATGTTAGTGACACACTTATGATCTAACAATTTATCTCTTGCAGAACTTGCTCAGCCATGTCAGACATGATTTAGTAGTGTATTAGGCATTGGTGTTGGGAACAGCTCTCTGAAAAACTTGTTTCCTTGCCACTCTTGTGAGGGTCCCTTTGGTTTTTAATCTTTAATAATAACAACCCTCAATTGCTTCAACTTTTAATCTCTGGTCCAACATTTATTATGCACCTCTAGTTGCTCAACTGCCACTCTAAACTCACATTCTTTCCTCCCACATTACCACTTAATGGTAATCTCTGTCAGTGTCCCCTGCAACTTAGTTTCTAATCTGTTAGAGAACCATTGCAGATGTTCCTAACTATTGCTTTGAAAGTACTGCATCAGACTATACTTATATCCACAGATTGCCACTGCTTTTGCTAAAATTTCAATTTTATACTCTAAAATGTTTCCTTGTGTAGTTGTTTTATTACTTACTTCTACCCAGAGTTTTGTTTGTTCTTTTTAATTTAGTTTTGCCTGAATGCAGTTCTTAAAATTTAGAGCAGCAGTATCAGATTCTTGGGGAATAGCTTTGAAAGCAACCACTTGTTTACTAAACTGGTGATTGTTTGTTGTACAGTTTGGCTGTTTTTCTAGACATTAGTTTGCCTTGGAAGTGCCCATTAATCATAGCGAAAGAGAAGAATGCCACAAAATGTCTTTGTTTCCAATCCAATCATCCAATAGGTATTTTATTTGTTGAGCACCTTCTCTGTGCCAGACACTGTCCGAGGCACTTGGGATATATCCCTGAACTGAACACAAAAAACTCCCTCTGCCCTAGGAGAGCTTATATTCTGGCAAGGGAAGGCAAATAATAAACAAATAACTAAATTATATGGTATGTTCACAGGTGATAAATGCTATGGAATAAACAGAACAGGGTAAGTTGGGGATCAGTAGGGCTTTCTCACTTGCAAGTCACTCTGTAACTCAAGTTATCTGGTTTCTGCTCCCATCTCATCACTGAAACTGCTATTGCCAAAGTCACTAATGACTTCCATGTTGCCAAATCCTGTGGAAATGAATCAGAATTTTGATGCTGTTGCTCGATCACTCCTCTTTGAAACATGCCATCCTCCTGGATTTCATTATATTGTTCTGTAGAACAAAACTTGCCACCCCCAAATCTGTCTCTTTGGCATGTGGATTATCTTAGGCTGATTCTTTTTAAGAAATAGAAAGCTCAAGTTTTTTGTTTGCTTTTGTTTTTGTTTTGTTTTTTTTTTTTTTTTTGACTTCCTGCTAACTGCCTAAAAGAATTCAGATAGAGGTCCTACTTTAGGAAGGGAGCTATTAGCATAGATAACTACAGTATAATATGGACTAGGTGTGGCAGACAGAGAGGAACCTAGCAAAGTTTGTTTGTTAACATTTTTCTCTGTATCTCATTGTTTCTGTATGACCCAGCAAACATTTGCTTACCAAAAATTTACTCTTTTTCGGCTACTGGTGAATTGTCTTCCCTTTGAAGTCCCAGACCCCTATACCTTTTCTCCTTAGCTCTGAATGGCATATAAGGCTCAATTGCCTGATTGCCTATAGGCCCTAAATTCTTTTTTTTTTTTAAAGATTTTATTTATTTATTTATTTATTTATTTATTTATTTATTTATTTGAGAGACAGAGAAAGTGAGAGAGAGCATGAGAGGAAAGAAGCTTAGAGGAAGAACCAGACTCCCCGTGGAGCCGGGAGCCCGACGGGGGACTCGATCCCAGAACTCAAGGATCATGACCTGACTGAGCCGAAGGCTGTTGCTCAACCAACTGAGCCACCCAGGCGCCCAGGCCTTAAATTATTTATGGAGCCTATGTATGCACATAATTAAATTTGATTTTCTCCTGTTAGTTTGTCTCATGTTAATTCTTAGACCAGCCGAAAGAATTCTGAAAGTATAGAAAAATTTTCCCTCCCCAACAATTCTCTCCTGCTTATCCTCATACTTCTCAGTCTCCACTGACAGCTACACCATTTCTGACCATCCCTTAAATGTTTGTGTTCTTCTAGATTCTGTTCCAGAAGATTCTATTTCTTTTTTTTATTATTCTTCCTGGTTGATATCAATCATTCACTAGGACTTCAATTATCATCTATATATTGATGATTCCTTACTTTTATACATAACCAGACCCTTCCCCTGAGCTCCAAACCCATATATTTAACTGCCTACTAGTCATTTCTACCTGGATGTTCCACAAGCACTTCAAACAGCCTATCCAAAAATGACTCATCTTCACCTGCCACACCTGTCCTTCTTCTCATTATCTTATCTCACTGAATAGGAATCTTTCCAGTTGGTTCATCACTTAGAAACCTAAAATTTATACTCTCCTTTCAACCTCCTCATTCCTTCCCCACACAAACTAATAACCAAGTCCTATTAATGCTACATGCTAAACAGCTTTTAGATCTATTTACTTTTATCCACAGTGCCATTACCCTTGCTCAGGACATCATATTTTCTCATCTATATTAATACAACAGCCTCATAACTGATTCTCTTTACCTCAGTGCTGCTCACTTTCAATTCTCCACACAATAGTTAGAGTGACCTCTAAGGATATAGAGCTAACCATACCATTCTTGTGCTTAATACTCTTCATTGGTTCCCTTCTGTCTAAAAGATAAAACTCATTTTTTAAATGTGCGTTATAACCAAAAAAAGGAAACCAACCAAAAACCAGACTCTTAACTATAGAGAACTGGTGGTTATCAGAAGGGATGGGTGAAATAGGTGAAGGGGATTAAGGGCACACTTACCTTTGGAGCACAGAGTAATATATAGAAATGTTGAATCACTATATTGTATACCTGAAACTAATTTAACACTGTATATTAACTATACTGGAATTAAAATTTTAAAAATGGCCTAAAAAATAAATAAATGTGGGTTATAAAGTTCTCATCAGAGGCACCTGGGGGACTCAGTCGGTCAAGCATCCTACTCTTGATTTCAGCGCAGGTCATAATCTCTGGCTCTGCACTCAGCACGGAGTCTGCTTGTCCCTCTCCCTCAACTCCTCCCCCCACTTGTGCTCTTTCTCTTTCTCTCTCAAGTAAATAAATAAATCTTAAAAAAATAAAGTTCTTTTAAACTAACATCTAAGTTGAAGTTTCTACCATCTGGAACTATTTGCCGTATTCCAAATATTCCATGTACTTGGGCCTTCATATATGAAACACTCTTCCCACCACACACTGATTGCATAGGAAACACCTGTTGGTTCTTCTTACCTTCCATTTTATGCCTCTTCCTAAAGTCTGGGCTAAGTGCCCCTGCTAAATGCTCCCACAGAACTTGGCACTCCTTCTATCATAGCCTTGTCATTACTTCTCTACCTGGCTTCCTCTCCAGCAGGACTGTGAGCTCCACGAGGGAAAGGCCAACCTTATCTTGCTTCTGACTATCTCCACACATATAAAGTGCATTGCCGGGGCGCCTGGATGGCTCAGTGGGTTGAAGCCTCTGCCTTCCACTCAGGTCATGGTCTCAGGGTCCTGGGATCGAGCCCCACGTCAGGCTCTCTGCTCAGCAGGGAGCCTGCTTCCTCCTCTCTCTGCCTGCCTCTCTGCCTACTTGTGATCTCTCTCCCTCTGTCAAATAAATAAATAAAATAAAATATTTAAAAAAAAAAAAAGAAAGCGCATTGCCCATAGTAGCGGCTTAATCAATGCTTGTTGAATGAATGAACAACAAGCCCAGGTAAACTTGAGCCTCATACATTTCAAAAGAGGAAAGTGAATAATAAAGAAAAGACAACTTTTTAAAAATCAATTAATGTATGTCATAGAACACAACTGTTTCTTTAAAAAAAAACATTAATAACAGTGTTCAGTTCTTGGTAGTAGGATTATAGATAATTTTTTTCTTTCTTCTATAGAACTTTACCAAATTTTCTATAATGAGTCATTGCCTTTTATGGTAGAAAAATAATGTTATAAATTATAAAATAAAAAGAAGAACCCCACTACAAAATATTTTTACCTCTTTTCTTCAAAATAAAGACAGACATATACAGTGAAATATGATCACTGGGTTCCCCCACCCCCAACCACTTTGCTGGAATGTGAATAACAACATGAAATCTCTGCCTTATTTAACCCTGCCTTATTTCACCCCAACAGAAGTATATGTTGATAACATAACCAAAGTTGCAAAAATCACATTAGTACCTAGGACCTGAATTGTCACCAGTGGTTTTCATTTTTTTTTAATTCTGTAGAAACTATGTTTAATAAGAAGAACTCAGATCCTTGTTTGATGCACAGAAACAGAACTATCAACTTTATTTTATATTTGGAAGTAAACATGACAAAAATAAGAACTAATTTTTGTCCTAAAATGCTCCATCAGGTTTGGATGACTGGGACAGTCTCCTCTGCTCTGAATGGTTTGTGTTCTTCTCAGCGGGAAAATAATGCTACAGGAGAAAAGTAGAGTTAAACAAAGTTGAAAGGACTTTAGTTGAAAGGACTAGTATACATACATCACATTTTGTTAGAAAAGGAAATGACTGCAACAAAGTTTTCAAACTCTATATATTCAGTGCTATGTTTAACTTATATATTTTCAGTTTGCCAGTGTATCATCTTACATTACTGTGAGGCTAAGACAAAATACACTGTGGCAAATACAATGACAATTTCTGAATAACAAGGTGAACTTCCATGCCCCAGTAAATGGCCCACAGAAATTGTATTGTTAGTCTATTTATATCATATATGTGTGTCTGTGTGTGCATACATATGAACATGTATATATTGCATTAAACTTATACAAAGCAATGATATATAGGTATATATATATATGTATGATTATATATATATACTTACATATTACCTTACATAGTATTACCTTGCGTATACCTTACATAGTTATATGTATTACCTTATGTATTACTTTACATAGTTATATACATATACATAGTATATATATATTTCCTTACATAGTTATATACATACATACATATATATGGATATATATATCCATATATATATATAATACCTTATATAAGGATTTTGTTTCTTCTGAGATAAGTCACATTACCTATTCATCTAGTCCAAACCTCTTATTTTGCTGCTCGGAGAACTGAAGCCCAAGGAAAGTTAAGAGAATTGCCCAAGATCTCACTGTACATAATGACAGAACTGAGACTAAAGCCAGAGTCTCCTAACACTAAGATCAATGGTCTGTTATTCCACTCCTTTGCTTCATAACTGAGGCTAGAAATTAATTTAAATTTGAGTATTGCATTTCAATTTTTAAAGCATTTTCACATACATCTTATTGTTTAAGCTACACAAAAATTTCAGCTGATGGTATCAAGTTGCTGAAAGGTTAACTTGTCTGTGAAAATGCCACAAGTTAATGGCCTGAGTCTCCTGACCACCCTCAGTCCAATACTCTATTCCCTGATACCTCTCTTCTCACCGACCATTTATTCTTAGTTGGCTCTTCATAATTATTATGGAAGGAGGAATCTCCAAGCCTAACAGATCTGTAAGCCTGAGGGACAGGTAGTCCCTGCTGTATGATTCTGGGATCCCTCAACCACTTATAATACTAAATTATTTAAGTTTGGGGAACAGGTAGCTGAAACTAACAGCTAGGATCCAGGCTTTGACTGAGATCTGTCAGCTTCCTGAAGCTACCCTCCTTCCCCTGGATATCTGGCATGGTCAGTGCATATGGGGAACTATAGCCATTACTATTTAGCAAGGGTCTTTCATGGAGCTGCAGAGTCAGAGCAGGCAGGTTCCACTTATTTCTTCTAAAGGGCTGAACTATGTATAACAAACAATGTGGTACCCAAACAACTTGGTACATTTCTTGTCTACGTTCCTAGAATCCAAATATCCCTAATGATAATACTGTTTCAGAAGCTCATATCCTGTGGTCCAAGCATTTGTGAGATAAAACAAACAAAAAAACAAACAAAACACATCAATTGACCCAAGATGGTGGTAAAAGTAATTGAATATTAAATGCTTCAATTTTATATCCTACTGCTAATTACCTTTGGTCTCTTGCTCCTTTTCATCACCTAAACCTTCCTCCTCTTCTACTGCTGTCCGTAACTTTTCAGCAACCCTCTTTATTTTCTTTCTTTGTTTCTTCAAGCCCTTTAAAATTCTGTTGACTTTCCTTCGTAAAGGATTGGCCCATTTGCTGTAATATTAAAACTTCAAAGTGAAGCCTTATTTCTCAATAGTGATAGAACAAAAACAATTATGGGTTATAAAAAAATGATGGGTTATAAAGAAAAGGCTATTTATCCGCATAACTCTTTATACATTCCCACCTGATTAATTCACCATATTTAACAAATCTGATAGAAAATATTGCACTTGGCTCATTTATATTTATCATTGTAACCACTACTATTACTCTACATAGTATCATTTTGATCACTTGATCCTCTTCCACAATAGGAATGCTGCCGTACTCCCCTCGGCTGACATCAATGTTACTCACACTTCAAGACCCAGCTTATATATTATTTGCCTAGGGAACCTTCCCTTCTACTACTAGCCTATAGAGATTCTTCTCTCCTATTAATTCCAAAACTAAATGGCAATAGTTCGCATTACATTATCATCTATAATTTTACAAGCTTGCACTTACACTATTGCTATCATTTTATACTCGATCTTGTACTTCCTTGCATTTGTGTGGATAGTTGGGGTTGGGGGTGCCTGAGAGTCTATCACAGGCTAAGAACTTGGCCAAGTGCTTTACATACTTTATCTAATTTAATCCTCACAACCACGCTATAAGGTGGATATTGTGTTTCCTGTTCTGCAAATAATTAAGCTGGGGTTTAGAAAAGTAAGATAACTCACCCAAGGTCATACATAGATAGTAAATGGAGATGCTAGGATTTGAACCATGGTCTGTTGGACTCTAAAATACAGCCTCTTTCCCTTAGACCACACTGCAGCATTAGCGAATAACGACTAATAACAATAAGTATGACACACTTCCCCTGTGCCAAGGTCTGTATATAAGCCCTTCATGTGCATGACCTTATTTAATTTTCATGATGACTTGATGAGGCAGGTTCTTTTTCTATCATTTCCATTTTTCAGATGGGGAAACTGAGGCACCAAGGAGGAAAGTAACTTGCCTAAGGTCACCAGACTATTCAGTAATGACGCCAGGTTTCAAATCCAGACCTGCCTAAATCTAAAGAGTAATCTCTCACTCACTATGTAAACCCGTCTGCTTTTCCCCTCAGAGCTTGGAAATAACTTTGGGCTAGAGCCTTACTTTGTGACTTTACATGTCCTACAGAGCATTGTACCCAATGAAGGTTCAGAAAATGTTAGTTGATATTTATTTTTATAAGAGATTCACTTTATTTTTTAAAAGATTTTATTTTTAAGTAATCTCTACACCCATTATGGGGCTTGAACTTACAATCCCAAGATCAAGAGTGGCATGCTCTAACCACTAAGCTAGCCAGGTGCCCCAAGATCTTTCACTTTCTAAAGATCTAAGCACAAGCCAAGGAGAAAAACTAGAAATGCTCAAAGCAAAGGTAAGGACAGAAACCCAAAAGAGAAAGGAAGATTCCCATATGATATTATGAAGAGGTAATGATAGATACATAGTCCTATCCTCAGCTCAAAGCTAGGTAGTATACAGAAGAGGAAACCTGGCTCCTGACAGTGCTACTTAGCTATACAGAGCAACCTGGTTCTTAGCATATAGGGCCCAGAGATTGATAAGCCTGTCCTTGAAATGATGACTTTGAAGGTAATACTTTTCTCTCCTCAAACTGCATTACTGGGTTGTCACTGAGCTCCACTAGGTAAGACATATATGGAGCAAATAAATACTTTTTCCTCAATTAATCATAAAAAAGTCCCCAGGCACAAGTGAAATAGTGGGTGAAGCCCCAAAATATATTTTTTATGATTTACCTATGGCCTCTTTATATTTTAGTGCTGTTAACTTCAGTCTCAAAAAAATAACTGAAATAACTATATAGTTCTCAGTTTCTTGGGGCCAGATGTGGTTCAGAATGCAGAATATTTTGGGTTTTAGAAAGGTAATATAACATAATATACTGAATATTACATGGCACTTCCATAAGGTCTGAAGCAATATCTCATGATCAAACACAGTAATATTTCTACAACAAAATATATGGTTACTCATTTTAAGCATTAAATAATGACTAGAAAATCTCAGGTCAGGTCAGCTCAGGTTTTGTTGCCAAATGAGTTAGGAAAAAAGTTTTAGGTTTGTAGAACTTTTTGAACTTCAGAATTTTAGATAAGAAATTGGGGACTTATACTTTTTTCTAATGTGACTTCGATATATTTCATTTCACATAATTTTCTTTATTCATAGATTTTACTTTAAATTTAAAGGAGTACATTTCACACCTTAATTGACAAAGAGAAATGCAACATGGCCTTATTACTTTAAAATGCACTGCACTAGTCTAGTTTGCAAAGAACTAGGTTTTAGGTTCAGCTTTAACACTCATTACTGAGATCCAAAGTTAGATATTCTACCCCATATCTATTGAGAATGCCCAAGAGGGAAAGTAGGGGTGAAATGATTTGTCCAGAGTCCTAGAGGTGATTTTCTTCTTTTTATGTAAAATGTCATATTGTGACCAGCATACTCACACTTGAAATGTACAGATCAACTTACCTTGTACTCATTCACTCACTGACACATTTGCTCATTTATGAAATAAATACCATTCTAAATACTAGAGACATAAAGATGAATAATATATGCATCCTGTCCTCAAGAAGCATAAATTTTAGAAGGGAAGACAGATGTATAAGCTGGTAATTATATCACATTGAAACAATCCAAACAGAGGTAAGCAGAGATTGTTAGGAGACAAAAAGGAAGAGGCCTGACCCAGTCTGGGCTGGAGGCCTGGGGTAAGCTTCCTAGAGGAGGTGACATATAAGCAGAGGCCTACATTAAGAGTGGGGTGAGCCAGATAAAGAAGAGTGGAGACGGGAAGATGTACAATAACATTTCCATCAGTGGCTGGTACACTGCATGAAAAGATCAGAGTGGCAAAGAACTATGTTGTTTGTAAACATCAAGTAGAGTGGTGCAGCTGGAAACACTCATTGGCTTACCAGGAATGTCTTGTGATACAGATCTATACAGTTGTGAAATTTTTTTTCTGTAAGAATTCCCAGGAACCTATAGATCTAGGAGCAGAGAAGTAGTGTGCATTCAGTTTCAATGCAACAAAGGAGCTAGAAAGAATGGATTCATGGATCAGACAATAGGATCCAGGCTGGATAAAGAAATCAGATAAAATTAAAAGGCAGAAAACAGAAGATAGGGGAAAAGAGAGTTAAAGAGCCTAGAGGTCCCAATGAGAAGAGGTATAGCAAGAGTAAAAGAAAAGAAAAACCTAGAGGACAAAGCACCTATAGTCAAAGAATAGCTTGAGATTTGAAGTTTAAGATTTCAGAGACTCAGAGGTTCAATTTTTGCTGAATGACAAGATTCAGGGTATGGGCATGAAAGTGAGTAGTCAATACAGAATACAGGAGAGATACCTCAGAATTGAGTGCATCAGGGATCTCTGAAGCTATGGGCTTAGATGGCTCTTAACATAGACAGTGAAGCTGCCCAGGTAGATGACCAGATGGAGAAGAACACAACACCGGTCAAGTGCCCAGACCAAAGTAAGAGCTCAATAAATATTTGCAGAAAGAATGAGTGTATAAAGGATTGAACTGGAGAGTCTAGTGTAGTTCCAATTGGGCAATGTACCAGATTCATTTGGGGCGCTTTAGAAGATACAAATTTCAGGTCCAAATCCCAGACTTACTAAAATCAGAATCTCTTGGGTACAGTCTGTGGATCTATATTATTAAATATTCCCAAGGTTACTTCCATACAAGTCATCTATAAACTAGAGCATGATAAATGCTGGTCTAGTAGGTTGATTTTTCCATGTTTCTTAGCAAACTCTAATTCATTAATATAAATATTAATTAAGACAGCTAAAGAATATAACATCAATCTTATGGATAAAAAAACATCAATTTATCATTTTCAACATCAAAAGATACAGAATCCACCAAAATGACTGACTAGATTATTTCAATCATTATTTACTGAGTTGTCTACCACATGATCTAGAGACCTGTGGTTCTCAAACCTGAGCGTACATGAGAGTGACTTGTTGGGCTTGTTAAAACACAAATTGTTGGGCTTTCACCCCAGAGTTCTGATTCAGTAGGTCTGGGGTAGGGCCTGGGAACATGTATTTTTGACATGCTCCCAGAGGAGGATGATGATGATGATACTAGTACCTTTGGGGAATCACAGCTCTACACTCAGAAGTACAAAGCCTGGCCCCTTGTCCTCACAGAAGTTACAATTCAGCCAGAGAAAGAAAATTAATAACTGGAGGGAAAGGATAATTATATGTAATACTATGTGGTTAAAAACAGAAGTGCAGAGAGAGGCTCCAAGAAAAGAGAAAACATCTGGAGAAGTTGCAGAACATTTTGTTGGTGAATTGGAGCAGTTGTAGTATGAAGGTAAGAGAATTCAAATTAGTGAAGAGGATGAAGAAGAACAATCCCAAAATTTGGGAGCAACATGGCAAAAGAACAGAGGCAACAATAAAGCCTGGGGTGTGCCAAGGAATGTAAAGATAGTTCCCTGGATGAAACACAAGATACATGGAGAGTTATAAGAACTGTTATTGGAGTTACAGAATGAATCTAATATAGATAACTTTGAAAGCCACAGCCTTTTGAATGGACATGAATTAACAAGATGCCATGGCGTTTTTTTTTTTTAAGATTTTATTTATTTATTTAACAGAGAGAGAGAGAGAGAGAGATCACAAGCAGGCAGAGAGGGTGGGGGGAAGCAGGCTCCCTGCTGAGCAGAGCGCCTGATGAGGGGCTCGATCCCAGGACCCTGAGACCATGACCTGAGCTGAAGGCAGAGGCTTTAACCCACTGAGCCACCCAGGCGCCCCGATGCCATGGTGTTTTTATCTACATTTGTTTTCTTTCTATTTTCTATTGTAGAAAAAGCAAGGAACTCAGAAAATAGATGGTAATCCTTGCTCCATCACTATGTAATCTTGAGCAAGAGACCAAACTCTCCTGTACCTCTGTTTTGAAGGTCATATGAGACAATGTATATGAAAACTTTACATAAACTGGAAAAGGCCAAACATGCTAATTGTTTTTACCTGTACCTTTTTTTATGGAGTGTGACTTTTTACTTTGGGTATTTGTATATACCCCTGATTAGACTATGGTGTCCCTTGAGAGCAAAGCATGATCTGAATCAACTTTTTGTCCTTCACATTACCTAACACAAGGTCTGGAATCCAGATATTCTTTTTTTTTTAAGATTTGTATTTATTTATTTGACAGACAGAGAGACAGCGAGAGAAGGAATACAAGCAGGGGGAGTGGAAGAGGGAGAAGCAGGCTTCCCACTGAGCAGGGACTCCAAGATTTCTAGTCTGGGAGACTAAAGAAATCACTGATAGAAATGGACAGATGTCAAGGGGAAATGATTTGAGAGAAAAAAAGATAAGTTCAATTTTCCACATGTTGCATTTAAGGTGCTAACAGAACATTTAATTCATGAGGGCAACTGGAAATATGGAAGAGGTAGAAGTAAGGATTTCAGGATTTAGATTTTTTAAAAATTATTTATTTATTTATTTATTTATTTATTTATTTATTTGAGACAGAGAGAGGGAAAGAGAGCATGAGCAGGCGGAGGGCTAACGGGAGAGGGGGGAAGCAGACTCCCTGCTGAGCAGGGAGCCAGATGTGGGGGCTTGATCCCAGGACCCTGGGATTAGGATCTGAGCCAAAGGCAGATGCTTAACTGACTGAACCACTCAGTCACCCTCCCCAGGATTCAGATTTAAAAGAGTCATTCACCCAGAGAAAACCAGAATATTACGATCAGAAAGGACCTCAGGAATTATCTAATTCAATTCTCTACTCTAACTTCAAGAGAAAAGCAGTACCAAAAGAAGTTAAGCACACTATAAAACTGGTAGGAAAGGCAGAACTAGAATACAGATCTTTTCAAATGTTCTTTCTGATACATGCTTGTAATATTCTCTGGTAAATGAGAATAAGACTTTGGGAAACAACTACAGTTGGGAGAACAAAGAAAAGCAAACTGCGATGGATCAGAATGGTAAGGGGAACAATGAAATCCAAGGAAGGAAATTTTCAAGAAAGGAGCAGTCAACAGTGTACTACTATGTGACAAAAAGTTCAAGTTGGATGGGAATTGAGAAAAGGCCACTGCATTTTGCAATGAGGTTATTAGTTACTTGGCAACAAATGTTCTTTTTAATAGTACCTACTATTCCAGAATTCTCTAAAATGCTGCCCTTGGAGTCTTTGCAATGGGAACACCTCAGACATATAATCCGCATATAATGAGATTCTCTTATTATTTCTGTAACTAAATTACTTTGAACAGGGTCCAAGAAGAACCGGCTTTATGTGAGTTTCAAATCTATAGTGACTCATGTTAGAGCAGGGTTCCAGTTTGCTCACACTCTCATCTGATCATATTTTATCAAAGTTCTTAGAGACTAGCCATACTTTTAAAATTTATAGACTTTATTTCCTTTCTCTGAATTCATATGTATATAATCCAGGAACTTCAAACCTTTCAGCAGTTGGCTAATTACTGCATAAAGCTTTTCAAAATAACATTACTAATTATATTGTACAGTATAATGAAACACAAAAACATGGGGATTTGAAAATGTAAATGCCTATTTTTAAAATTCAATGGGTGATGATTTTTAGGCAATTTTTGACACATTTATTCCTAATTCTTTACCTCCCTTTCTAAGAAACTAAGTGTTATTAAGACTATCTGCATAATGAAAACCACATTATAATAACAGAGAATCACGCAGCAGGATTTGTCTCAATGTAGAAATTTTCAGTAACAGCCATCTGGCAAGTAGCAACATTGAAAGTGTATGGGGGATGTGCTATTTACATCATCTGTGTATCAGATGATCTACAATCTTTTTTAAAAAAAGGCTATTTATTAGTTGAAAGAAAACATAGTTTTGTTATCTGAAGACTAAGTTCTGAATTTTTTCTTAATTCAAAGTTGCAAATTCAATCTGATAGGAAGAAAAAAAAGAAAATGCACTCCATCTGAGTTTAATAGGCATGGTATTATAATGTTTGAATTTACCACCTTACCAAAGCTATGTACATACTCAAGTATCATGTCGCTATATAATACACAGATGTTTAACTGGCCTATGCATAGAGATTAAACTTTAAAAACAGATAAAGATTAGAAACTCAATTTGGCACTTGAGACTATTATTATTGGCACTCTATTACTGTAACGGGAACAATTCTGCCACCACTCGTCTTCTCTCTCCACTAGAGCCCTCCTACCCTGCTTCCTTTTGTCTTCATCCACCTGATCTTTTCCTTTCTTCATCTCTATATAAGTCTTAAATCTTCCAGTGAAACTTAAACCTAATGAGGCTTCTGATCCCTATTAATGTGAATAAAAATAGATCTTACATAACCTTGAAGATGTAATGAATTTCAAAACTCATCGTATATGCAAGTTTAATAAGGCTATTAGTAGCAAATTCTTAGAAAGCATTTCACTAATGCTTTCTGCTCCCTTTTGTATGTGTACAACCAGCTCAAGCGGTCTTGAGTTCTGTGTACCTGGTTCATACCACACCTGAACTCAAGTCAAGTAGAAGTAGAGACTCCATTATATATTACTCCAGGGGCAAAGTTCACCCACCTCTGCTCACAAATGATGAGCAGTTAAGAGGGGAGACTCCATCTGGATGTAATGAATTCTGTAGGAGCACCCTCCAACCTAAATCTTGTCCTCCCTTCAAAACTCAGCTCAAATAGCACCTCTACTGTGGAGCTCACTCTGCTCTCTCCCACTTATCTTGATCCCCACTGCCTCAGAACCTTGACAAGTTATGGCCACCACTCTTTTAGTCTTTAATTATATTCCATCTTATACTGTTATTTAACATGTCATGCTTGGGACTTATTTTAAGGTAGATTAATCTCCTTGAAAGTAGGGCCTATGTCTTGGACATTTCTGTATCCTCCCTAGCACAAGCAGTGACTAAATATGGTCAACTATGGAAAGCATGAATTAGACACCAAAAGAATGAAATACATTTGGCTCTGGAAAGTGATTATCCTCTTCCCCTAAATTGCTTTCATTTCTCCCACCTGCTCATATTACTTCTCATTTTTACTCCTTCCAGCTCTAGCCAGTTGTTAGCTCCTAAGGCAATCTGTAAATAAAATTTGCTGTCCAAATTGCAAGAGCTGGGGAATGTCAAAACATCACTTGTTTTGGCTTACAACTAAAGGCTGAGAGGGGAGAGGTACAACATCTGAAGGTACGTATATTTAATGTATAGGACAGGATCCAGCTGGAGGAGCTTAAGAGTATCTTCCAATGCCTCATGAGTTCTTCTAACAAATAGGTCCAGATCATGTTACTGCAGCTCTGCTTTTGCTTTTAGCCCCTCTGATTTAGACAAACAACTGTGTTTGGCTACTTTTTCTTTTTAAAACCACTACATATTGATTTTACTGCTGCATCTATTTCCTTTTATGTGGTCATTTATTTTACCTACTGTAATATTTTATCTATCTCTTTATTCTTTGAAATGAACAGAAGGTGAGTTAAGGGGATAGTTCTAAAGAGATATCTTGACTCCCAAAAGGCAGAGGTGTGGTTAGCAGGCTTTGGCTTCCATTTAAGCTCCTTTTTGATACCAAGGATAGGATCTTTATTCTAACACAATTATTCCCCTTGCCTCTAACATCAGCTTACGAGGAAAAGCTTGACAGTGTCATATCCACCCTTAAACATCCATTGTTCCTGAAAATTAGGCTAAGCGGCAAGCTGCCCCCACATACTCTAGAATTGCAACAAACAACTCAGGATGTCTGAAGGAACATACCACTCTTACACAGAATCATAAAATAAATTTTTAAAATAAACAAATAAATAAATATATCATAGTAAAACAACATTTTTGGTGTTCAATAAATATACTATTCACATTGGTCAAGTCTCTCAAGCAGTTTATTCTATGTAGAAAGAAGAAAATATATTCCTATCAAGGAATAATTCTTTGAATTTCATTTTTTTTTTTGGAATTTCATTTTTTTTGGAATTTTTTAAAGAAAAATCCAGTGTACCTGAATATCCCCATTAAACCCCTTGGCAGAGACACAATACAGAGTCCAAAATGAAATTATTATACCAGTCCTATTATACTAGACTCTAAATTGCATGGCATAATCCTAGCCACAATTTTCTAGCAAATATTATTTCATTTTTCATTCATGGGTTATCTTTTATCTGAAATCAAACTTTGAAGAAAGGTCAAAAATTCCACTCTTATTCCCAGTCATCTGTGGAAAGAAAGAAAATGAGAGAGGCCTAGGGATTACATACTCAGTATAGGAAACTAAGTAAAAACTGAGAGAACTGTCAGCAAACTGGAGGAGTTGAAAGGCTGTGACTCCACTGTGTCTTCAAAATGGTCTGAGAAGATGATATAAGCGATGATAAAGTTTAAATTACTGTAAGACTGCATTCCAGGCTAGCCAATGCCATCTACTTTATTTCTTCATTCATTCAACCATTCATTTATTCAACAAAAATATATTAAGCACCTTAATATATGAGGAACCCTGCTATGGACTGAAAATACAGTGTTGAATATGACACACTCATCAAACTCAAGGAAAATGTACAAAAAAGAAAAAAAAAGACTTAATGATCTTTATGGAAAACAAGGTAACTTGTGTATAGTATAGTGTCAATCTTCCAGTGAAATCTAAACAATTTTTTGGTACCTCAAATACCACTTTCTCATTAACTTGAATAAAAACATCAGAGATGCTTAATCTTCAACAGGTGCCTTTTCTTTTCTTTTTAAGATTTATCCAGTCATTTGAGAGAAAGAGTGCACATGCACGTGGAGGAGTGGGGTGGGGGATGGGGGATGTTAAAGGACAGAGGGAGAGAAGCAGACTCCCCACTGAGCATGGAGGCTGAGGCAGGGCTCCGTCTCATGACCCTGAGACCATGACCTGAGCCAAAATCAAGAGTCATACAACCAGCTGAGCCACCTGGGCACCCCAGGTACCTTTTCTTTCCCTGAGAACTGAAGGAAATACCTACTCTCAGGGTCATGCTAGTGCTCTTGCACAAACCCGAGAGCGAGTGCCTCCTTAAATTTTGTGCTCCAATTATCTCACTCACCCTGGCCCTGCTCTCTATCTCCAAATCCACTGTTCCAGTAGGTAGGGAGGTATTCTTTTTAAAATCTTAGAACCATCATGCCAATAGACTACTGAGATCTTCTATAAGATGTTAAGAAGAAATCTGATACAAATTGGCTTGAAGACAGACCAAGGCTTTTAAGACCCAATAGTAGATGACTGGCTACTAGATGGAGACAACACTTCTGGGAACTCTTCTGACTTGCAGTTAATAACCACTTCCACTCACACACTCCCAGCTCACTAATGTATTTTTCCTTCCAATTGTCTGATGAGGGAATGTACAGACTATGCAAGAGAATGTCTAAATTTATGGAAAAATAGAATAATATGCATTTAAGAATATTATGGTAACTCTATTTTAGGTTTTTCCTAAGCTATCTTCTTTTAAACAAAAGGGACCCAAACATAATCCCTGTGTTTCTAGTGCATATGAATAAATGTGTCTACACAGAAATATCCAAATACACTCAGCAATCAGCAAATAAAAGTTTATGTTTGCCTACCTCCTCCGGCAAAGAGAGCAGCAATAAATGGGCAGACATCCCAGGATGATCATGCTGATCACACCAAGCCCAAACATCCGGAACATCTGTGTAGGCTCTGTTGGTTTAATTATATCCTGTTACTTTTATGACTTAAGCAAGAGAAGCAAATCTGAGCTCTTTCATAAAGTTTTTATAAAAAAAAAACAAACTACCACCAGTGAATAAAGTAAAATAAGGAGGTATTCTTATATGACAGGTAAATATCTTTGCTACTCTATCAGAAGCAGGAGTTTATGAAATGTTCTTGAAATATAGCTAAACACTACACTTGAAATACATGTCTCCCAAAGGAAGACTTAACAAAATGATCCTACTGTTTTTGCTAACAGACTATTATGACTCATACTATATATTTCTTCTTATGGCCTAAGTGTGTTTTTTTCCTTGGCCATATGTTATACATTGTCGAGCACTCAAGGAGTGAATTAATCTATGAATAGTTAACTTGTAAAGGAATGGCTTCTTAAATGTTTACTTCCAAATTATAAAACATTAAGAAATCAAGAATTTGCAGGTGAATAAGCATATTAGATTTTATTTATTTATTTATTTATTTACTTCTTTATTTTAGAGAGAGACTAGGGGGAAGGGCAGAGGGAGTAAGACAAGCAGACTCCACACTGAGTACGGAATCTGCTGCAGGGCTTGATCTCACAACCCCGAGATCAGGACCTGAGCCAAAACCAAGAGTTAGACGCTCAACCAATTGAGCCACCTAGGCGCCCCAAGCATATTTTATTCTTATATTCATTTGGAAATGCATTCTAATATGATTGGGGAATTACAAGTCACGGTTCAATTTTCCCCTCTATAAAGACCAAATGTCTCCTCACACATAATATAAAGACTGAACTGATGAATGAATTATAAACAACAGGCAACAGTGTTGAAATTGTAATTCTATATTCATGATCAGGTTTCGGTTTCCATTATTAATACTAGATGTTCAACAAAGAGCTGTAAATTGAATAGGGACTATATTAACCTAAGACAATGTTTAGCATGCATCCTTTTTATAGTATTTGTTAGTGTTTAATCATATCTAATATGTCCATCATGGGACCAACTGGTAATATGTCCCCACTGTCCAAATGCAGGAGCAAAAACAGATGGTCTAATTCTTAAAAACTTTGTAAAGAAAAATAGTCTTAAGAACCTGATTCAAAAACAATAGAACAAAGAGAAACTAATTAAAAAAACCTTAACAAGGAACATTTGAGTCTACTGTTACATACTGAGATGCTGAAGACAAGATAAATGGGAAAAATTCTACTCAAGTAGGAAGACAAGGTGCAACAAGAAAAATAAGCTAAGGCATGCCTGGTTGGTATCTTCTCTCAGGTACTGAGGTTTACGTATCATAAAGTCTGGAATCTTTGGAAGAAGATAGAGAGTGACTAAAGCAAAAGAAAAGATACCACTAATTTTGAATTGCCAAAGTCACATCCAAGGTCGAAGCAGAAACTGTTCATGAATAGATGCCTGACCACCTCAGGACTTTTACAGAGAGTTTTGCTCTAAGGCTGGGAGCCCCCTTTAAGTGTTAAGCTGGGAGATTCAAATTTAAATTTATGCCATTGTGACCTATTCATTTGATTTTTAAAAATAGAAATATAATAAATGTAAAGGATGAACTTACTGTCTTTTAATGGGGCAAAACAGCTGAAGTTACTGGTCCTGAAGGAGGTATAACAGCATTTGTATTCCAAACATTCACTCTTATTATAATCTTGCAGCTCATTGCAAGGCTTTACCACCTGATTCTCCTTTGGAATGCATGCTTTCAGAAACAAAATCCAAGAAAAAGAATTCAGTATGGTTAATAAGCACTTTCCCTAATTAAATAATGACTGCAAAATAGAAAAAAATCATTCAAACTGGTGTGTTTAAAGACTGAATAACATATACAAATAGTGATGAATGCTGAAAAAATAAGAGTTAATCTAAAAATTACCACAAAGCTATTAACATCACATTTTCGATTCTAGATCAACTGCAGAAAAATATAAATTGTTAATGGGTCATTGGTAAGGTAGTTTTAAAAGGACTATAGATCATAAGCTGAGTAGTAGGATACAAATATAACACAGAAGGAGCTAAATAACAAGAAATATCAAATGTCTTTAAAACACCTTGTTAAAATAATACCATAGATAGCCTCTCAATTTTTTTAAGCTACAGAAACTCACTGAATATGTCAATGAAAATGAATGTAAGTAAAATTCACAGTTTATTTCTAGAATATAAGGTAAGTGGCACTATTGATATTGACCTACTTTCTGTGAACACTTACATATTAGCACTACAGTATTTTTTAAGATTCTTCCTTTTGGACTTAAATTATGTCTCTATGATTTTGAATAGGCAATGATTTATAGCATGAACACCAAGGTTCATGCAACTGCAATAAATCCATGCATATCTGAATCTATAAGACTTGCAAGCTCATAAATAAATAAGTAAATAAATAAGTAAATAAATAAATAAATAAAGACATGTAAGCTCAAATAACTGATTTTAAAAAAAAAAACCCGCTTTATAAGCAAATGATATATAAACAAATGACAACCAAAAAGACAGATAACATGTTTTTATTCAAAAAGAAAACTTCCACAGTATGGCTTAAGGCCAGCATAGATTCAGTTCGATCTCCAATACTATCAACAACTACAGACTTTGAAAAGTAATAACTGATATTTCATGATCGCTCCAAAGAACTTTATTTAATGTCAGCAAAGAATGATATCATGGTTACAGGCATATTTTTTTTTTATCTCTTGGTATATTTTATTATATTCTCCTTTTTAAAGGTTGGCAATTCCTAAAACTAAGGTAAAAGTAATAATAGCTACCATTCACTAGGTATCTATTTTGGCCAGGTTCCTTGCTTTACACACATTTCTAATTTTCACAACGAACTCTCAAAATGAGTTTTTAAACCCCCATTCTAGAAATAAACAAATGAAGGATCAAAGTAACCTGTGCAAGGCCATAAATTTAATGCATTTCCAGCTGACCTGGATATTTATTTCCCACACATTTCAGACATGTGAGAGTTTGGTTTACTTTGTTGTTATATACACCGGGCAATCTATTCTCCAATTCTGCCAGGCCCACAGTGATTTTCTTCCCAGGCTGGCCTGGATCGGGAATACCATGTTCAGTCCTAGGCATCACACACTCAGAAAAGGGTGACCATAGCCAGGGCCTGACAGAGATGGTATGGACTTACTGCGTGTTGAATTCTTCACTATTGGCATTGTTCAAAGACCAATTTCCAGGAATGGAAGTCAAAGAAGAGATTCTAAATCACAGAAGAGACTGGACTGGGTGATCTCTAAGATCCCACCTAGTGCGGAGCTTCTGTTATTTTACACTGAAATTGCATCTGATGGACTTTATGCCAGATACTAAAATTAACTTTCAGACTTAAATTACTGAGACACCCGTATTTTGAAGAATAAAAAGGGTAGACTAATTTTTATCAGGTTTAAGTATATAATTTTGTCCAAAGAGAGAAGGATCGTGTGACCTCTCAAGCTTCCCTGCCAGTCTGTCTCAAGGTTATCACTTTAATGGGCAAGAGATAAATCTTTTATGAACAACGGCCTGATGACAAAACGGCAGGCTTTTTTTTAGTGCTTATGTGAGAAGAGTGTTCCTTTTCAATTATACAGAGGAGGAAATAAATTGGTTAAAAGTATTCCACATCTTATGAACTTGTAGTTATTCTTTTCAAAGAAATAGCATATACATTTTATAAATATTTAATCCCTGTTTTTGAAAGATTTGAATCAACCTGGGTCCAAAGTTTCTCTTAAAATGAACAGTCTAATTTTGTTGGGCAACTCATACAATTGATTTTGACTCAACTTACTGCACCAGGTTGAAGGAATATTTTGGAAATGCAGATATTCTTATTTAGACTATTTTTAAAGGTGGCTTCAGTGTTTGTATAATGTTATTAGAGGTAATTATGGGACAGTGCATATCTGTTTTCTTCATAAGCTCTAAAGCTTAAATCATCATTTGTTGTTGTTTATGACCAACTTTGGCACTCACTAACCATTTTTTTAGTTTCACAACATACCATCTTCTCAGATTTCTTTCTTTTTTTTTTAAAGATTTTATTTCTATTTCTATTTTTTTTTAAAAAAATATTTGTTTTAGAGAGAGAGTATGTGTGAGCTGGGGTGGAGGGTAGAGGGAGAAGGAAAGAAGCAAACTCCCCACTGAGTGTGGATCCCCATGAAAGGCTCGATCTTGTGACTTGAGATCATAACCTGAGTTGACATCAAGAGTTGGATGCTTAATCGACTGAGCCACCCAGGTACCTCTATTTTTATTTTTATTTTTTTTACAGTAAACTCTATGCCCAACATGGGGCTTGAACTTACAACCCCAAGATCAAGAGTCACATGCTCTACCAACTGAGTCAGTCAGGCAACCCCTCAAATTTCTCTTTCTTCACTCAACTTGACCATGGCAGTTTTTAAAATTTATTTAAGGGCCTCATTTATTTTGCTATTCTTATTAGTAGTAGGTGTTATAATGCCTGTTTTGTACTTGATGAAACTAATATAGAGAAATGTGAAGAGATCTATGCAAGATCACAGAAAAATTAAGTAGTAGAGTCTGAAATTAAACAGATACAATTTTGTGCTTATATATGTACATCAAATTATGTTAGAATAAATTCTCATGATTTTTAATAAAAGCTTCATCTTTGTAATTCACATGTCAATTTATTTAAAGATTCTCCTTGAAAGGGCACCACATGCTGTAGAAAATAAAACATGTTTATTTGTGGTTAATAATTCTCAGGGGTCATCATGTGCTTGATAAAAACATTATATACAGAATCACAAAAAGATGATGTGACTTGAAACCTGAATTTTTTATCATTAAAACAGATGGGAAAACATCTGGTATATTCCATAACATCAGAGCCACACAGTTCCCTGATTAATGCTAAAGAAGAAATTGATTTCACAATACTGGGTCAGTGACTAAATTTCAGGCAATGCCATTAAGATAAATTGTGAAAGGTTTAGATATTTGTGAAGGAAAAGTATTTCCATAAAGAGTTAACAAACATTTATGGAATATCTTAAAAGTACAGTCTCAGGTCATCCTCACAGTTCTTCGTGGTAAATATTTTCATTTTAAAGATGACGACACTAAAGTTCAGAGATGTTACATCACCTAAGGCAAAGGGCAGAGTCAGGATTAAAACTCAGGTCTGGCTCTCCCCAGTGCCAATAGACCACACTGCCTCCTAGATATTTAACTACTCTTTTCAAAAAGAGAACATTGGGAAGAAAAAAAATCAAAGAACTTACTTGTTGGAAAGAAGAAATTTAACAGAGTTTCCCAAATGGAAGTTTCTTCCAGAGATTGTCCATTAGCATTTTCACTGCTCCACAGAATACGTTCACTTGGAGACACAGAATTCGAGAACCCTTAAGAAACAGTGAAATTATTAATCCCAACATATAAAGCATTAATCACTTTTTATGACCTTTTAATAGTAATTACCCTTTGCTTAATTAAATTAATTATGGAAAGTCTAAGGGCTAACAGATATTATACTTACATCTCATAACAGCTTAGGTATTATTAGTAATCAGAATGTGATTCTGCTGAGAAACTGAAAAACTTAATTTTTTAAAATTTTTAATTAAAAATTAATTTTAAAATGCTTAAGCTATAGGCTAACACATCTCACTGTTATACTGTAAACTGAATTACAATACTGAACTTGCCTCTGACAAACAGCATTGACATTCAGAGGCCCAATCAATTAACTTGGAAACAATATGTATCCCAACTAAATCAGACCCCATCACAGAAACTCTTGGCATATATTGATGGCTTCTTTATTTACTGATAAAAATCAAGCCCTTAGACATTGTAAAACTCTCCTTATCCTTCTTCCTCAACACTTCAAACAAAAACTGCTGTTAGTTTTATTTGCATCATTCCCTCTTATACAAGAGGAAAGTATATCCATCTTTGTTCCTGTAGCATGGATTTGTCCATATCATTCAATATTTTTCAAGACTATCTTTAATAATTTCATAGTATTCCATTATATGACTCTATTACAACTGAGTTAACCATTCCCTCATAGAAAGACATTTAAGTTATTCACAAGATATTGATATTATAAAGAACACTGCATAGAACTCATAGATACAAAAACAAAACAAAGCTCACAGACAAAGAAGAGATTGGTGGTTGCCAGAGGCAAGTGGTAGGGGTAGGTGAAATGGGTTAAAGAAATCAAAAGGTACAAACTTCCAGGTATAAAATAAATAAGTTCTGAGGATGTAATGTACAGCATGGTGACTATAGTTAATAATACTGTACTTCATATTTAAAGTTGCTAAGAGTAGATCTTAAAAGTTTCCATCACAAGAAAAAAACATTTTAACTATGTATGATAACAGATGTTAACTAGAGTTATTGTGATCATTTTGCAATATATACAAATATCTAATCATTATGTTGTACACCTGAAACTAATGTAATGTTATATGTCAATTATACCTCAATAAAAAAAGAAAAAAAGAAATAAAGGACACTGTAATGATTACCACTGGGACTATATATTTGCCAATAGCTATGAAAAATACCTTAGGATAAATTAGTAAGGAATGGCTCTTGATTCTGGTGACACTACCCTCCAGCAAGCCTGCCCAAAAATACGCTTCTACCAGTAGTGCAGGCAAATACCAGTTTTCTTGCACCCTAGACTTTTTGTTGTTGTTTGCCAGTTTGATGGCCAAAATAATGATATCTCTTTTGTTTTAACTGTGCCTTTAGTCATCAGTGAGCTTACATCTTTCATACATTTGTTGAATACTAGAGAACTTAAGCTTTAGTCTGTCACATATGTTACAAATATTTTTCAAGGTAGTCAGCTACCTTTATATTTATGATGTTTTGGGAAGTTCAAAAGTTTTAAGTGTTTTTTGTAATCAAATGGATCAATCTCTTCCTTTACTATTTCTGCCTTTTGGGTCATGTTTAGAAATACATTCTAAATTCCAGTATTTCCTTCTAATCTAACACTTTTTAAAAAGATTTTATTCATTTATTTGAAAGAGAGTGAATAAGTGAGAGAGAGCACAAGCCAGGGGAGGGGCAGAGGGAGAGGGAGGAGCAGATTCCCGTCTGAGTAGGGAGCCAGATGTGGGACTCCATCCCAGGACTCTGAGATCTTGACCTGAGCTGAAGGCAGGCACTTAACCAACTGAGCCACCCAGGTGCCCTCCTTCTAACACTTTGGAAATTTTTATCTTTAATCCATCTGAAATATATTATGAAGTAAGGATGCTTTTTTTCTAGTTGCCCAAATACATTAAGTCCATCCTTTCCTACTTATGATACCATCATCATATTCTATGTCATTAAAGAGTTATAAATCTGATTCTTGGGCACCTGGGTGACTCAGTGGGTTAAGCCTCTGCCTTTGGCTCAGGTCATGATCTCAGGGTCCTGGGATGGAGCCCCGCATCGGGCTCTCTGCTCAGCAGAGAGTCTGCTTCCCCCTCTCCCTCTCCCTGCCTCTCTGCCTACTTGTGATCTCTTTCTCTCTGTCAAATAAATAAATAAAATCTAAAAAAAAAGTTACAAATCTGATTCTTGACTTTTCTACTCTGTTCCATGACTCTATGTATTCATGCACCAATACCACCACTGTTATAATTTATCTTACATTGTTATATGTTTTAATAATTGATCTGGCAATTCTTTTATTAGTCTTCACTATAAAAATTTTATCCTTAACTCTGAAGAATTTTTTAGATGAAGCCTAGAATCATTTTATCAAGTCAAAAAAATCTAATATTTTTATTGTAATTATGTTCACTTATTTAACATTCATTTAAAAACATTTATTGTGTGTCTCGTGCTAGGCATGAATTCAGTTGTATGTCAACTCATTTGGAGAGAAGTGATAACTGTACAAAATTTTCTCACCCAATGATAGGTTTGTTTTCTCCACTCATTCAACAATCTTCTCTCCCTGAGTAAGGTTTATAGTTACATTCATACAGGTCCCATGCCTTATTCTTACTACGTTTACTCCCTTATATAATATATATTTTGCTATGTGAATATAATCTATTTCATCACATTTTCTAGCTGATTTATGCTGGTGTGTAAGAAAGCTACTGATTTTGGTTCATGTATATTCTGATTTACTACCTTATTTGACTCTCTTTAGCTCTCCACTGTTCTTCATTTTCATTCCAGACATATACAATCATATTATCACTAAATATAGATGGTTTTGCCTTCTTTCTTTTCAATACTAACAGCTCATTTCTTTTTATTCTCTCACTGCGTTGCTAGAACTTCTGAAACTATGGTGAAAAACAGCTATGATAATGGGCATACTACAGTTGATCCTGACTTTAATGGGAATGCACTAGTGTTTCATCATTAAGTATAACTTTGACTGCTGGCTTAGGATAGTTATTTTTTATTTTAAATTAAGGATGCATTCCTCTAGTCCTAGTTTACTACAAATTTTCAGTTATTATTTTGTTTCATTTTTAATCAAGAATGGAAGTAGGATTTTATCAAGTGCTTTTACTATTTACTGCCACAATCATACTTCCCTCTGCCTATTAACTGTTGAATATTAATATATTTTCCAATATTAAAATATTCTTGCATTCCTGAAACCCACAAGTGCTAACACTTTATGTAGGATTTGTGGATCAACATTCCTAAGTAAAGTGTGCCTACATTTCCTTTTCTGCTATTTCTGTAGGTTTTGGTGTGAGGTTTATATTTGCTTCATAAAATAATCTGGGAAGCTTCCATCTTTTTTTTTATACTGAAACAATTTAAACAGCATAGGAAATATTTGAGCCATTAAAAGTTTGGGAAAACTTATCAATAAATAGGCTGACTCTGTATTTTGCAGAGGGAATAGTTCAACAACATTTCACTTCTTCATGCTCATGAGCCAATTTTAACCTTAATTTTCCTAGAAAATCATCCTCACTTACAAAATAATTATTAGGATAGAATCATAATAATATTCACTTACATCTTTTAAATCTCCTTTATATCACTGAAAATATCAATTCTTATTTAATGAGACCAATTTCCATACACATACACTTGAATATGTGTTTTCAGCCTATAGGGTACTTTCTTATGACATGAAATTTATTATATGAATATTAACTTTATTATGCATGTTAAATAAAGCTAAAATGTGTTATTCAAATGTTCAATATCTTTATTTTATCTGTCAAGGACTAAAAGTTATGTATTAGAGTCTCCCACCATGACTGGTTTTATCCATTTCTACTTGAATTTCTAAACCATTTGTTTTATGTATTTTAACACTATGCATAAATATTCATTAATCAGTTTTTTTCTTCACTGTATATTACATATCTTGACAATATTTAAAATAACCCATTTTGTTCTGTTTGTTTTTCCTAACTCCTACTCATTCAACAGATATGTATTTAATGCCTACTATAGTCTAGGGTTAAGGGATACATCACTGAACAAATCAGATAAGAACCCTGCCCTCATGGGGCTTAAAATATTGTGGAGAAAACAGACAAAAAATAATTAAACTAACAAATTAAATAATTAAAAATTATAATGAGTGCTGTGAAGAAAGTAGATACCAATACAGTTTAAGGTAAGGGACCTACTTTAACTAGAGGATGGTCATTTTCTGAGATGATATTTCTGAGATGATATTTAAGCTTAAAAAAAGGATTAGAAGAAGGTGGACACACAAAGAGTTTGGAAGAGTGCTTCCAGGACAGGGTACAAAAAATGAGATTAATATTGTCAGGCACACTTCAACAGAGTAGAGGGCTCATTTCTCTAAGCCATACAGGAAAGGAACTACAATTAGAAGTGGCTTTGACAGGACCAGAAACTGCCATTTGTTCACTTGGTGCCCCCCTTCCCCAACTGACTGTCCTTGTCAGTGCACCATCTTAGGAAAGTATTGGCTGGCAGTAGCACACTGTGGCCTAAGTCTCCACTCTAGGTTTTCTTCTACAGGGGCTGTGCTTTCTGGAGTCCCTCCAGGAAACAGATTGATCCCCAACTCAAAGTACCCTAGCCTCAAGCCCCTGCCAGATAGGCTTGGCCTAAGCCTGTGGTAAAACACATGTTGCTGCAACTTCTCTCAGTAGCGTCTGGCCTGGCCTCCTCTCTATCTTTCAGAAATCCCTCCAAATTTCTGGCATGTCGATGACATGGAACCTTCTTGGTTCTCTTGGTTTTCAACCATTATAGATCTTTTGGTCATTTCAATGGGCATTTGAAATAGAGAAAGCAATTAAACATTTTACTCAGATAGGCACCATGAGTGGCAGCCTGAACCAAAATTCTCCAGTATATTTAACCTGCACTCTACCTCTGGTTTCTTCCCTACACTGAAAGACAATCATTTACAAATTACCTTGAGCAGTATTTCCCAAAGTGTGATATGAGTACCAACAGCATTACACGAGTTGATTTTAGGAGGAACACAGTTGAATATTTATGGATGTACTTATTTTTTGCTATGTATTTACTTTAAAGGTGTAGAAAGAAATATAAATGACTATATTTTATATATATGTGTATATATATACAACACATATACACATATACATACACAGACATGTGTGTGTGTGTGTGTGTGTATGACTAGGATATCAAAACTACCATGACACCAAACAAGGTTGACATAACTCACCATACAGCAAAGCTTTATAAAATCCCCTTAACATTTCTGTTCTTTTGTCCCTGGGAGCAATTCAACCATCCTTTCCTCTCTCCAGAATCTCCCATCAGCGCTCACCCAAGTCTTCTCAGATCTTCCTCTTCACCCTGTTAGGCTCCCGACTCTTTCCCCTCCCGCATTGCTTTTCGAGGCAGAATAACTTGATCCTCTCTGCCTCTAATTTGGATCTGTACACTCATTATGCTCAGCAAACAAAAGATTAGGAGCCAGCTTCCTTAAAAGGCAGCAAGAAATGGTAAAGAACCAATTATGTTTCTCTGTCACAAAGAATTTTATTTTTTAATTTCCCTGTTACAAAAAAAAGACTGAAAATCTAACTACATTGAAAAAAAGAAAAAGAAAACAGACTCAAAGCTACAGGTTCCATGGGTATGAGACATGTGCAATTCACAGAGTCTGGCTCTTAGAAGGACCCTACTCTTGGTTCAGTGTTCTGCTATCACCTTGAAATGTGTAATAAATTTTGAACAAGGGACCTTGTATTTTCACTATGCAAATTATGTTGCCAGCCCTGCTCTGCAGGGAGGTCTCTCAGATGAGGAACTAGATTAAAGAGTGAAGAGACAGAATGGGAGCAGTGGCTAATGGTATCACACTGGAGAAGATTCTGCTGGGGATTTCATAGTTGAGGGTCAGTCCTTCTGGGCTTTGGCCTCAAATAGACCTGAATTTGCATTCTGGCTCTGCTACATACTAGTTGGTGAACTTCAAATCAGTAAACTTCTCTTTGCCTCAGTTTATTCATCTGTAAAATGGAGATATTTATTTTGAAGGATGGTAAGGATTAAATGAAGTCAAAAATAAAGTGCTCAGTACAATGTAAAACAGGTAAATATTTTGTCATTTGTCCTTCATTGTTTATTTTTATTGCTTATAATTTTAAATTTAATAACATTACTTTGTTTTCAGGGTATTTATTTTTACGAATAATTCTCATAATAGCAAATATGACCAGTTTTCAATTTACAGTTGTGCTACAGTTTCCTTTTAAAATAAATATATTTATGTAAAAAAAAGTGGAGCAGTTTAACAAAATATGAAGAATTGGTAACATTAAGATAATCAAGAACTGTGCAGGTGTTATACAAATGACTGAGGCAGGAGAAACACACATCTAGTGAAATCTCAATTTTTAGACAAGGTAACTGAAACCTAAAGAGGTAAGGTGACTGACTCATCAAAGGTCACACAGCATGTCAGTGGCAGAATAAAGATAACTTGGGTCTCCTAACTCCTAATTCAGAGCTCCTCCAACCACACCACAGGCACAGCTGGTTAAGGCAAGAGCAAGCTTGGCGCTTAATGAGGTACATGGCAGGTAGCCAGACCTTCTTTCAACATGTACTGCCTCATTCATTCCCCAAGGATAGCAGGTAAGTAAAGTATTCTAATAAAATAATACAGAAACTAGTCACATGGTTTCGTCCATGGAGCTGAAGTATTTTGAAAATATTACCTATTAGTCAATCTTTATTTCTTGTTTTATGTTTTAAATCTCTCTGAAAAAGATGTGCAATGAGGACTGATTCAATAGGTTACAGAAAATTGGTGGAATAGGTGGAATTAAATTCCCAGTCCCCAATCTGCTAGTCTCCTCATCCTATATGCCACCAGTCTTTATGTCTTCTACATAAATATAACCTGAAAAGCAAAGTGGCTTGGGAGCCTAAATGAAAATATGAAACTAGAAATATCCCAGAGCTACCTCAAGTCTTTCAACTTCAAATTCCATTGGTGATATTAAGTCTAAGAGAACTCAGAAGGGTCTGTCTAGGAAGGAGAAGGGGAACTTTAGCTCTAGGACCATGCAATTTGCTTTCACCATAATCCTCCCGGCCATGGCCACATTATTTTACGCTTCAGGGTGTATTAGTTTGCCAGGGTTGTTGAAACAAAGCACCATAAACTGGGTGACTTGAACAACAGAAACTGATTGTCTCACAGTTCTGGAAGCTAGAAGTCCAAAATCGAAATGTCAATAGGAATGGTTCCTTCTGAGCCCTGGGAGAAAAAGCCTCTCTCCTTAGCTTATAGAGAGCCGTCTTCCCCCTATGTCTGTTTATTTGTTCTTTCCTCTACAAATGTCTAACTCTTTGTCCAAATTTCCCCTTTTTATAAGGACACCAGTCATATTGGATTAGGGCTCACTTCATTTTAACTTGGTCGCCTCTATACTTTTTCTCCAAATAAAGTCACATTCTGAGGTACTTTGGTTTAAAATTCCAACTTTTTTTTCTGGAAGGGACACAATTCAACCCATAACACACTGCATTTAGTTAAATTAATTAAGTTAAATCATTTAAAATGCAAAATGATACTTAATCCATCCAGCCATATATCACCTCCTGGGAATCTGGGAAATCTGACAATATAAAGAATGAATCATGGATTATTTTTGGAGAAAACATGTTAAACCTATATTGGAAAAAGTCCCCATGGAAATAAAGAAATCACACTGAATAACAGTATTCTTTTTTTGTAAGAGTTCTACTGAAAATAGAAAATGAAGAAATCATGGACTAAGAAAAAAATGGTGTACAATTTATAGTTTTGTTTTTTAACTTACTTTTTCAGAGAATGAAAAAGCTCTCAGTTTGTAAGGCTCTCAAATGTATTTGTAACTAACATTTACAAATACAGTAAAAGTAATTCAGAAATACTTTGGCATTTTAGATGAATAGAAGAAAAAATAAATATGAATCATTTCAAGTAATATGATTTGCAAGCAACCATTTAAAAAGTATCTTAAGATATTTATGAAAGAGCAAAAATTCTATTTTCCCAACTTATATAAAATAGCTGATAGAAGAATGCACAGCATATACTTAATATTAAACTTTGAATTTCATCCCTCACCAAAAGTTACAAACCCATAGTTATGGCATAGTATATAGAGGTCTCTGTTCCATTTACTTACAATGCCTCTGCTAGATTTTTTACTCTTTCTTTGGCTGTGGGAGGACCTTGGTTGGAGGGATGGAAGGCCTTGGAGCAGGCAGAGAAAGAGAAGTCATTGAGCTTAGAGGTGGGGATGGTGGAAGGGCTTTGGTCTTGAGGCTGGAGCTTGAAGGAGGGAAAAAGAGTGTGGGAAAGCCAAGCCCACTGGAAGGGAGGGCAGGCCAGAGGGTTAAGGTAGAGAAGGTGCTTTTGAGAAGGCCAACTTGGAGCTAAGGAGAGAAGGCTGTGGGGAAAGGAAAAGTATTTGAATGAAGGACAAGAAATATTTAGAGAAGGAGTGGGAAAGGCTTTGAGTGAGGAAAGTGAGGCAGCAAGACCATTGAGGAGGAGGAAAAGAAGACTCGGGCAGAAGGAGAGAGTACCTATGAGCAGTGAAGGAGGAGAAACCTGTGAGTGGGGAGAAGGAGCCCCCCCCCCGGGGGGGCTGAAAGAGGCTTCTAAAAGGACTGTGAGTGGAGAGGGCCTGGAGGAGGGTAAATAAGGAGATAAGAGAAGGATTTTGAGTGAGTTAAGGAAGGACTAAATGAAAGTAAGTTAGAGAGAATGGTGTGAATTTAGCAAATGAAGGCATTTTCCCAGGGAGGTGGAGTGAAGACCTGGAGCGAGGGGAATAATCGGCTTTGTGAGATAAAGAAGAAAGGCTTTTGAGGGAGGGGAGAGGAGGCCTTGTAAGGTGAGCAAAGGAAAGTCATCATGGGGAGGTGAAGAATGGAAAGACCTTGATTGAAAGTTAAGAAGAACTTCTGAGAGGTGAGGGAGGGAATACATCTACCAGGTGAGGTGACAAAGAGAAGGCCTTTACGAGTATAAGTAAAGAAGAGCACATCTTTAAGAAAGGAGGGGGGGGAACCCACAATTCCACTCCTAGGTATATGCCCAAGAGAGCTGAAATCACGTTGACACAAACACTTGTACACGAATATTCACAGCAATATTATTCATAATAGCCAACAACTGGAAATAACCCAAACACCCAGCACATGATCAACAGATACACAAAATGCAGGATATTCATGCAATGGAATATTATTCGGCCATTAAGATGAAATGAAGCACCGATGCGTGCTACGACAGGTATAAATCGCAAAAAACGTCATGCTAAGCAAAAGAAGCTGGATACAAATCCCAGATATTCTATGTTACCTCCGTAGGAAACAGCCACCAAAGGTCAATCCCCGGAGACAGAAAGCAGGGTGATGGTTGCCCCGACTGGGAGATAGGAGGGAGGAAACGCTTTACGAACGAGTGTGGGTTTTCACTTGGGCGGATGAAAATATTTTGGAACCCGGTAGCAGCAGCGGCTTTGCAACGGTGAAATAGACTAAATGCCACCGACTCGCTCACTATAAAACGGGCCATTTTCCGAGAGGCGAAACTCACATCCGTGTTTCGAAACAAAAGGCAGGGCGTTGATGGAGATTAGAATTTTGTTGGGGAAGTCGGGTAAGAGGGTCGCGATGAGGGCCCGGGGAGGGAAGGGCTTTCGGAGGGGCTCTGAGCCGCGCGAAAGGGGAGAGGCAGTGGGCAGCGCGGGGGAAGGCTGGGGGGGAGGTAGAGACGAGACTGCGTGGCTCAGCAGGGGCTGGCCACGGCCACTCACCGGTGTTCAGGTAGTAGCACAGCAAAAGCAAGATCCAGATGGTGAGCAAAAGCAGCCCGAAGCGCTTGTGGGCCCACATCTTCACCAGAGAATGGCGCGTCTCGGCCCGGCGCAGAGACGCCTGCCAGCCTGGCTGAGGCGTGGCCGCCATGACGGCCTGGCGCCCGGGAATGCTGCCCCCTGGGTGCGACCCGATGGCTGGGTTATCCGCACTACAGCCGGCCTCACAACCTAGCAGCCTGGAGCGGGCCCCCCACAGGACCCTGGGCTTCGACCTAGTCCTCCCCCTCATCGACCTCCCCTCGGAAGGCATGGCTCTGGGTCGCCGCCTCACCGAAGTGACGCCTCAGTGCCACCGAACCGTGACCCAAAAGGCCCTGCGGCGGTGACGCTGACGTGACCCCGTCAGCCGCACGTGCCAGGCCCCGCCCCTTTTTAACGGCCGTACTGGTGTCTTGCGCCCCCTCCCCCACCCAAGGCCTGGCCCTTCTTCAGCTTGTGAAATGTCGGTGAATGAATGAGTGCATCCTGGGGCCTGCACCTGTGACGTGACTGCTTGTCACGGATCCACCAAATATCTCGAGGGAATTCAGACTCCGGCCTTGGCTGCCCATTCTTCCCCAGATTCAGCCTTGTGACACGCGCCATACTCAATGGCCACTACCGTTAAGTTAGTTAGTCCCCGCAGTAGCCACTAGCCAGATGTGGCGGTTTAAATGGAAATTCTATCAAATTAAAATTAAACGGAATGAAGGAACCAGTTCCTCCGTCACAGTAGCCACGTATCAAGTGCTCAGTAGCCAGACATGGCTCGTAGTAACCATATCGGACCAGGGCAGTATGGAGCGTTTCCATCATGGCAGAAAGCTAGATTGGGCAGTACTGGATGTGCATAGTGACTAGTGAATACGGTAGATAATCCAGTAGGTTGTTACACTGTAGGAGGAGCTTTTAAGTGGAACGACATGATTGATATTTGCCTTCAGAAATTTTAAGGTTTAGTTGCAAATAAATGAAACATGACAACATGAGGACAAAGAATGTGTGAGGAACACGAAAGAGTGTCTCAGAGCACTTAGTTTTTATTCCCATCATTTGCCACCGACCAATGAGGTGACCCTAAGTGCCTTCCTACTGGGCCTCAGGGCTGCAATGTGTAAACAGAGAGTTAGCATCGTCTCTAAGCCCCCCTTTGACTCTTAAGTCTGACCCGTGGGCAAAATCCCAGTAGCTTGCATGGTCTGGGCACATCTGCAAAAGGAACATGTAGTTGACGCTGGCTTACCTGTAGCCTACCTCATTCCAGTTTTCAAAGGATGTGAAAACTGCCTCTCTTAACTACATTTCCGTCCTTATTCTTACAGTATTTTACTCTGCCTTTCCAAGTGGTTTTCTACTGATTTTATTCTATTGTTCTTATTGTTGTTTCCAACGTTAATAGGCATTCCACAGGGGGAAGGAGGGAGGAAGGTTTCTATGCAAATAATTCTTGACACTTAGCCCACTCCACCCCGCCCCTACATCCAGGAGCAATTCATAATGCTCTTTAGTTTCTTACAGGATCTAACAAGAAAAGAACCCGCTTCTCTCTCTTTGTATTTTTTATAAATTTTTGTTTTGCTTCAGCTTTTCCCAAACTAATTTAACCAGAGGACACCTGCCCCACAAAACATTATTAACAGCTTCTGAAACTGCTGCTTGCAACCCTGAGAAACCGAAGTACCTGAGGTTTTACCCCACTTGCGAGTAACAAGGTAGGCTGCTGCAGTTTCAGTTGCTGGCAGAAGATGCAAGACAACTGGAGCAGAGACAAAAGACGAAAGCTCCCCTGAGACACACAGAAACTTGAGGGATCCATGAACAATTGCCTCCCAACAGCAACCTTCTTCATGTCTGTCATAGCACATGTGGAAAATGATCCTGTGACCAGGCCCAGGCAACCACCCTGAGGGCTCAGGGGATTAAGCTAGAGCACATGGGTTAGGCACTCAGCTCTTGACCACCTCAGAGTTTATGCTCTCCAAGACTTAGTTTCCCCTTCTGCAAATTATGGGCTATGGGCAGCCTGATTATGAAGATGCCTTCCGGCCCTGGCTTGCTGTGACTTGTCCTGGACAGTAGCATTTGGGTTGCTGTAAACAGGCAAGGCATGGCAGTTCTACAACAATGCAGTACTCCTAAGCAAGCCACATTCTGCCATTTGAACCCAAATTACTAACTGGGACTCAGAGGAACAAAAATCCCTAAGATTATGCCTGAGTGATCCTTGGATTACATAACACTAATTCAAGATTGGAGACACAAAAAGCCATGTGAAGTGTCCATTTTGAAGATTATCAGATGGCGATTTAAAATTCTGCACTGGCGTTCCTCTTTCATTCTATATTCTCAGGGGAGCTAAATTTGATACTAGTCAACCCAGACCTAATTAGGGAGGAAAATCTGTTGTATGGGCATGAATACAAGAACTGCTTCATGAGGTGATACATACCACTGCTCAGAATGCGACTATTGTTCTTATGGAAAATTGAGAGTTGACACTATTTTTTAAATATTGCCATAGACAGACAGGAAAAGATGCTCAACCTCAGATAATCAGGGGAATGCAAATTAATCAACAATGAGATATCATTTTATACTCATCAGATTTGCAAAAATTAATAAATATTCATAAGAATATGCAGAAATAGAAATTCAGTCATTGCTGGTGGAGATGTAAGTGGGTACAACCACGTTGGAATGCAATTTGACAACACTTTGTAAAGTTAAATATCCACATATTCTGTGATGCAGATGCAGAAATTCCACTTTTAGGGATCTATCCTGTCATCCATGTGTAAAAGAAGACATGTACAAAGACGTTTATTGTTTTAGTGAAAGCAGTGTAGAGGATGTCTCAGTAGGGAAATGGAAACACAGTGTAGTTCCATCCTATGATGTAGTATACTACTAGTATATAGTACTTAATGGCAATCAAGATCAATCACCCTAGCCAACATAGTAATTTTCTCCCTCTCTCTCATTCTCTCTCTCTCTCTCTTTTTTTTTTTTTTTTTTTTTTGCTGCTTTTCACATGAAGTGGCAGTCCCAGCTTCTAGTTCAGTGGAACCATTGTTGTGTTCCCTGAAAGAAATCGTCCTCTCTTAGATAATAAGCTTCTAAAATAGCAGAAACCAGAGTTGTGGGAATGAGAAGCAAAATGCAAAATTTTTGCAAGTGAGTCATTAGGTATTTCTCACCACCACCCCTTAATTCTTAGCCTCATGGGTTCGGTTATGGGAGAAACCACGATATATGTTGATGGGCCCTAGTTCAGAGCGCATGACACATCTTGTGAGACAAGACCTCAAGCTCATGTGGTGCTTTCTCCTAGGTAGTGTCATACTAGGTTTTCAAGAGGTAATTTCATTGTTCTATTAGGCCGACCCCTTTTTTTCAGCTTTATTAAGGTATAGTTGCTAAAAAACAAAAGTGTAAGATACTTAAAATGTACACAGAGTGATTTGATACACATATATACTGTGAAAGGATTCCCACTATCTAGTTAATTAAGATATCCATTACCTCACATATTTAGCTCTATCTCTTGTTCTCTTTTCTTTTTTTTTTATGAGAAAATTTAAGTTCTCTCTTAGCAAATTTCAATGATAGAATACAGTGTTATCAACTATGGTCACCATATGTCACATTTGATCCTCAAACTTTATTCATCTTATAGCTGAAAGTTTATACCCCTTTTACTAACCTCTATTTCCCTCACCTCCCAGCTCCTGACAATCACCTTTCTTCCTTTCTTTTTTTTATTAACATATAATGTATTATTTGCCCTCGGGGTACAGATCTTTAGGTACAGGTCATCAAACTTACACAATTCACAGCACTCACCATAGCTCATACCCTCCCCAGTATCCATAACCCAGCCACCCTAACCCTACCCCCCAGCAACCTTCAGTTTGTTTCCTGAGATTAAGAGTCTCTTATGGTTTGTCCCCCTCCCTGGTCCCATCTTGTTTCATTTTTCCCTCCTTTCTTCCCACAACCCCCTGCCCTGCCTCTCAAATTCCTCATATCAGAGAGATCATATGATAATTGTCTTTCTCTGATTGACTTATTTCACTTAACATAATACCCTCTAGTTCCATCCATGTTGTTGCAAATGGCAAGATTTTGGTTTTTTGGTGGCTGCATAGTATTCCATTGTATATATATACCACATCTTCTTTATCTATTCATCTGTTGATGGACATCTAGGCTCTTTCCATAGTTTGGCTATTGTGGACGTTGCTGCTATAAACATTTGGGTGCACGTCTGGCAATCACTTTTCTACTCTCTGTTTCTATTTCTATGAGTTTGACTTTTTTAAAAACTTAAGATTCCACATACAAATGATACCACAAAGTATGTGCTTTTTCTGCCTGGCTTATTTTCTGAAAAAAAAAAAAAAGTTATTGGACTATGTTCTAAACAAATTTCTGTGACTACTGTTGAGTTGTAATAATACATATATAAGCTTTAATTCAGCACAGTTTAATTGCATATCCTTTAATCAACACTGTATTTACATGGAAGTTAAGTTGGAGAACTTCCAGTTTTAGAAAACTTCCAGCTGGGCAATCCCTAACACCCATTGGACCCAACAACATATGCTCATTTTTGAGAAGAAGTTCCTCACAGCTTAAAATCATGCAATATCACTTCAGCTATAGTTCATGTCCCCAGTACTTGTGGTTGTTTAGTATGTGTAAATGTTAGCTCATATGTGAAATAACAGTTCATTCATGAATGATTTTACTCAATTTGAAAATCTTTAAAATTGAGATGGATCCTTCTTTGTACATTGCTGTTCTTCTTTTTTGTTTTTTGATTTCTATTAAACTAGAATGTTATTATTCATTTCTGCAACAGACCAATATATAGATGTAAGTTTGTTCCCCTTTTTTCCAAAAAAATATTAACGTAATTAAGAAGTATTAACTCATTGTTTTTCTTCATTTTTTTGCACTCGAATTCTAATATTTATTTATTTATTTATTAATATTTCTGGTTTGATTATATATATGAAGTTCAATAAAAGAAAATTTTCACACTGTCTGCATTTCTTTTCTGGCCACTTATGTTTATTCATTTCATTTAACGGTTATTCCTGAAAATCGTTGTGTCATATGGAAGAGAGAGGTGTTAAAAAACAATTACTCCAATGTATCTGGTGTGAAATACGCTTGTCATCCAGTGAAAGGAACTGATACCTTTGGTCTAGTTGAAAGACTGGGCCTCAGGAAGCCTTTTCTAGAACTGATGGTTCTAGGAAAATGCAACTTTACCTGTGATCTGGGGATTGAGAACGTGCTGTCAGGACTGTTGACTCCAGACCCTCAGCAGCAAAATGAGTGCCCTGCATGTGACACTTTGCTCCCCATTTGGCTCAGTTTGGAATTCAAGCATGGTATAATTTTGTCTAATTGGCCGTAACGAAATCATATCTAAAACCCTGTTTGCAAGGTAATCTGGGAAATGTAGTTTTTAGCTTTCTAGTTTCCGTAGTATATAAGGCAAACCCCCAAAGGTTGGATGTTGAGCAAGCCACTATCACCTTCAATAACTTCACACCCAGTCAGATTAGGGCTACTGCCACCCAGACACATTCCACTTCTGACTCACTCTACCGGCTCCTTCTGCTGTGCCTGCTGTCATAGAGCATCCTATATCTGCATCTACAGCTTTAAAAAAATTAATTATTTATTAATTAGAGAGAGATTGAGAGCGAGAGCACAAGCGGGGGAGTAGCAGGCAGAAGGAGAAGCAGGTGCCCTGCTGAGCAAGGAGCCCAGTGTGGGACTGGGTCCCAGGACCCTGGGATCATGACCTGAGCTGAAGGCAGAGGCTTAACCCACTGAGCCACCCAGGCGTCCTTACATCTCTATCCTGATGCAGAGAAACTATACTAAATCCTTACACTTTTCCTTTTCCCTGCTTGCCTTCCCCTTGAATGGAGAAGTTTAGCTTCCCGGGTTCACCTCTGTCCTGAAAACCCTCTGTGATGGACGCTGCTCCTCCTTCCGCTGTCAAGTGGAGAGAAGGGGTCAGTAAACGTTTTAGATCCCTTTGCCCCAGACCATGGTTTCAACGCTCGTGGTTGATCTCCTCTGTTTTGGAGCTCACCTTATCTGATTATACCATCTGTTTCATTTTTCTACATCTCAAGGGCCTACTACTACTAAATTCTATTCTCTACTTCTCTGTCTTCCTTTCCATCACAATTCTCGGCCATTATCCTTGCAATGAAACTAGCTACATGGCTCTTTCACCTTCCCATTTTCAAATCAGAAGGGCACTGAAGTATTTATCCTCCTTAAACACTTTGCTGCATTTGAAACTGTTAACTTTCCTCCTTCAGTGAGGGAAGCTATGTGTCCCTACAGTCCCATAAGCTCTATGGGAGCAGGGATCTTGTTTATTTGTTGATGTATTTTTAGTGCTTACACAGTGAGTGGCACATAGTAGTCACTGAATAAATGTATTTTAATGGTAATTGCTATGACAGAGCATAATTCTCACATCCTTCTAATCCCTAGCTCATTGGCTAAATGTAGGTATTCCCTGAGATTTAGCCCCCTGCTACCTATTTGTGATGTTTTTTTTTTTCCTGAGTGATATACTTATTTTCATTTCTTTGGTGGTCACTCTGTGTCAGCCGTGCTTTCATTTTTATATATCTAGCCTCACCCCTGTCCTGAGCTCCAAACTGGAGATCAACAAAGCATTCAATGTTGTTGCTCCTGGGAGAATCAGATGGAATAAGTCAAAGGCCCTGGGCTCTGGGAGCTGCACTCTAGTGTAGGAAGCAGTCATGTAAAATGCAATTATAACACAATATGATGAATGCTTTTAAAAACAAAGCTATGAACAGAGTGCTGTAGGAACACAGAGGAGAGGGCAAATAATTCAGCCTAAAGTTGTCAGTGAAAGCTACTGAAAAGTGACATTTAATTTAAGTTTTGAAGATTGAATAGAAAATGTTCAGGCCAACAAGATGGGAAAGATTTTTTTATTTTCGTGGAGGAGGCCGAACAGAGACCCGGAAGAATGGAAGGCCATGATAGATGTGGTATGTTTGGGAGTCAGAGATAAATATTCTGCCATACCTCGAAGTATGTACAAACCTGACCTTTCAATCTTTTTCTCCCCAACCAATACCTGCTCCTGGCTTCTTTTTTTCCTGTGGATTTTCTCATCCTTCGGATCCCTTTGTCTGCCAACCTCTGGGTTACCTTGGATTTTTCATCCTTCACGTCCATTTAGATGCCTGTTGATTTTGCTTCAAAATATTCCTCAGTCCCATTCCTCCTTTCTAGTTCTACCTAAAGAATCCTAGTTTAGACCTACATTACTTCTTCCCTTGACCAGCAAAGGTTTCCTGAGAGATCTCTTAACCAATAGGGTCTCAGAGTTCTAACACCCCTTACTCACTGCAGTCAAAGGATTCTTCCTACTAAAGTAACCTCTGCTGGCTCCCTAAAGGCTACAGTATAAATGATGACAATAAATCTGCTCCCTCCTTCAGGAAGCAATCTCTGGCTTTGGTGCTGGGCTCTCCGCTAGGCCTTCTCTTTGCTTCCTCACTCTACCCTGTCCCCACAAAAAAGGACCACATAAGCTCCTGCCACTGACTTGCCATTATGTCCTGATTATTTACAAAACTGCAGTTCAGATCTTTCTCCTGAGCCCCACTGAAGTATCTCTGCTTGGCTGACTCACAGCACTGAAAACTGCTCATGTCCCAAATTGAATGATTATCTACCACAAACCTGCACTTTCTCCACTGTTCACTCTCTCAATCGGAGGCACTACATTTTGTCCAGTGGCTCAAGTGGGAAATCTGGGAGACAACTGAGTCCTCCATAGTTTCCAATCCCCATCAGTCAATCAACAAAAGCTCTATATTCTAAGTCTGAAACTAGGTGTGATGATTAGTTTTCTGTGTCAACTTGGCCAGGCTACAGAATCTAGTCATTCCACCGAACATTAGTCTGGGTGTCTCTGTGGGAGTATTTTATAGCTGTGGCTTAGCATTTACAATCAGTTGACTTTAAGTAAGGGACGTTACCCTCAGTAATCTGAGCGGACCTTATCGAATTAGTTGAGAGATGCTGAGAGCAAACTTGAAATGTTTGCCAAAGAAGAAACTCTATCTCAAGATGGCAGTAACAATTCTGGCCTGCGTTTTCAGCCTGCCCGCCTGCCCTAGGAATTCTGAACGTGCCGGCTTCCATAGTCGCACAAGCCACTAGATCTAGATCTAGATCTAGATCTAGATGTGTTTTATAAATTTTATGGGTTCTGTTTCTCTGGAGCGCCTTGACCGATACACAATGTCTCTATTCCGTCCACTGCTCTTGTTGCCAGGTCACTCTCCTTTCTGCAAGGCAGCTGGTTATGGTCCTGACAGCCCAAACGCCTTTCCTTGGCTCCTGGCTCATAAGAGCTCACTCGCTCTGCATTTGGCTTACAAGAGCTGAGGCTGGGGGGGAGGGTGAATGACGGCCGCATTCACAGTGAATTCAGAGAAAGAAAGATCCGCTCCATGTTTTTCACCTCCTCCACTCACTGTTGGGGTTTTTTGCAACATAGGATGACGTGTCTTTGTTTACACTGAGTTTCAATTCCTCCGTTAAACACACATGCTTCTAGATCTTCCATCCATTTTTGATTGCCCCATCAACAAGGTGGGAGAGTGAAGAATGCCTATTTTCCCCTAGCTGGAATTGGCATGGGACACCAAAGGGTCTAAAAAAGTCTCCAATTCTTCAGGGTTTATAAGGTTGGGCTAAAGATAATAAAATGCCGAAGTTTTAGTACCTTAACAAAATAAAAGTTTATCGCTTGCTCATGCTACATGCCCCATGCAGGTGAGCAGGGACAGTCTGCTCATTGTTGTCCCTGTTACCCGAAAAGATGGAGGTGACACTGTCTTGGCAAGCTGCCAGCTCTACCTGAGTTTCCAAACTGCTGTATCAGGGTTAGAGAGTGTGGAGAATCACAGTATCCTGGCTCGCCAACACGTCAGCCCAGGAAGGACGTGCATCCTTCCTGCTTTCACCTCACTGGCCAGAGGAAGTTACAGGGCCAGGCTTCACCCAAGGGAGGCATGTGTCTGGAAGGAAAGAAGAGTCAGGAACCGTGCTGAGTCCTAGAAATGTGTAACACTAGCATTAATACGAACAGCAATCCTTTATGGGGGATGAGCCACGTACTGCGCGCTGTGCTAAGCACATTATATTAATCCCCCTAACAGGCCTGAGGGAAGTGTTAATATCTCCATATTTTGGGGAAACTGAGGTTCAGGGAGATTGTATGATTTGTTGGAGGCCGTGGGTGATATTTAAGCTGGGATCTGAACCTACGTCGGTTGACTGGCAGGCAATACTGGCTCTCCTGCCAGCTGCTCACTGCCGACGCTGTACCCTCGTACTTAATGCCCTTTCCAGAACTCTGTGCTCTTGCACCCATAATGCCCTGGGCCTGACCCAAGTGGGAAAAGTGCATTCTTGGAAAACTCCTGTTTACCCCTGCTAATCCATTGCAAACCAGAAGCCCTCCGCGAAACTTCTCCTGACTTCCTCCTGCAGAGCTCATTGCCCCAGGCTCAGCCGCACCCAGCTCAAATCCTTAGCAGAACCCTCATCACATGGTTTTGTTATTATCTGTTAACCTGATTTTTTCCACTAGACTGTGGCTCGAACAAGGGAGCCATGTCCCATTTCTCTCTGTGTTTCCAGGCCAGAGGCAGAAGAGCTGAAATCCAGCCAGCACTGGTTAAGCAGACATGCCAGACATGAGTCTAAGTGCTTTACACATGCCAATTTCACTCTCGTGCCACCTCGGTGAGTTAGGTGCTGTTATTAACATCATCCATTTTACCACTGAGGAAACTTAAACTAGAGAACATTTAAATAACTTGCCCAAAGCCTCATACGTAGTGAATAACTGTGCTGGAATTAGAATTCCCGAAGTCTAACCCCAGAGCCTAAGCATGCTTAGCCACTATGCTACTGCTTGAAAGTTCTTCCAGCTCCTATCTTAGCCCTTTGCTCCTAAATACTTCATGTATTTCCTAAAATCAGGAATATTCTCTTATATAACCACAGTACAGTTATCAAAAATGGGAAATTAGCATCGTCTTATTATGTAATCTACAGACCGTATTCATAGCCAAGTTTCCCAGTAATGTCCACTGTAATAGAAGACAACAATATTTTCTGGTTCAGGATCCAGGGCAAGACCACATGTTGCATTTAACTGTCATGTCTTTTCAGTATGCTTCGACCGGCAATAGTTCCTCGGTGTTTCTTTGTCTTTTATGACCTCAATAATTGTGATGAATACAGGCCTTTATTTTGTAAAATGTCCATCAATTTGAACTTGTCTGATGTTTCCACATTATTAGATTAAGCTTATTAATTTTTCTAAAAGGAACACTGCTGAGTGAGCTGTGCCCTTCTCAGTGCATCGTATGAAGAGACACGATTAGTCTCTTTGTCCCTGTAATAATTATCTATTATCTTATGCTAATTTTTCTGTTTCCCAGTGTCATTTTCTTCTGTATCTTCACGTCAAATACACTGACTCATGGTGTATTTTTTTTAAAGATCTTATTTATTTATTTGACACAGAGAGAGAGAGACAGAGAAGGAACACAAGCAGGGGGAGTAGGAGACAGAAAAGAGCCTGATGCAGGACTTAATCCCAGGACTCTGAGTCATGACCAGAGTCGAAGGCAGAAATTTAACAACTGAGCCACCCAGGCACCACGTGGTGTATGTTTAATAAACATTAATTGTATGAATAAATCTTCATTCCTCTAAAAGAAAACTATTAATCAAGCCCAGACTATGTGAATCATAATCCTAGTTTCTTCCCTTTCTCTGTCCCCACATAATAATCACTGAGTCCCACTGATTCTCTCTCCTAAATATCATAGCGATCCCACCATCTCCATTCTCAATGCCATTGCATCAGCTCATTATTCCAACAACCTGGCCTCCTTGCCTCTAGTCTTGCTCCCTTTACTCTATCTTTGGGAGGTGAGTGAAAGAAAACACCAGTCCTGTATAATGGATACAAGAATAGGTTTAATTGTTAAGTGTTGGTAAGATGAGGACCATGGTCTCATGTTGTATCATTATCCCACAGTGAAACCTGTCTTCTCATGGGGACCAGAAATTAATTGGATTTGTCAGTGGGTTTTCTAGAAGTGGTGACAATGGCCAAGAAGAAATTGTGAAATGAAGAGGGTCCTAAATAAGAATACAAAGTTCATCATGAAAACTCTAGGGGCCTGGGTGGGAGGTGGTTGAGAGCCATGTGGCTAATTCCTATAGTTGATATTAGATAGTGTCACTTGCAGTGAGGTATTCAATCAGAAACAGCAGGAGCTGTTGGCTACAGTGCATACTGCTTAGTCAGTAAATGACCCAAAGCTATGCAGGTATCCAACACAAGCAGAGGTAGGGAATCAAGAATATCTTTTGTAGTGAGACCCCAGCTATCTCATTGGTAATCTCCTGGGGTAAGCCTCAGAAACACCTCCTGGTGGGAGGTAAACCCATATAAAATGGTGATATACTGCATCCCTCATGCCCCCAGGTAGATCCTGCTAATGGGACCAGAATCTGGGGATATATAGTCTGTGCCCGCTGGGTCTTTGGTTACCGAAGAGTTGTATGGCTATTCTCAGGAAGCGGGTAACCTTGTACCCAAGTAAAAGTTGGGAGGAAAGGGAGGCGGTCCCACTACACAGAAAAACTAGCCCTGGAAGTGGGTGAGAAGAACACAAATGCTGCTTTGAATTGGGTCCAAGGTGACTTTCTGTACCCATGTAGCAGGGACATCACAGGCGATGGACACACGAATGTAGAAAATCAAGGCAAAGAGGGGCTGAGTCCCCTGCCTGGTTGAAGCAATATCAGAGCTGCTTTATGATAGTGCAGTGCTGGTAAGATCCCCCGCAGCCAAATCAATTGGGGGTGACATAGCTAGCTTTGCGATAGTTGGCAGTATGGTCACTACCCAGATGGGTACAGTCTGTCCATATCTGGACTAGGAAAAGAGAGGTTATTTGCCCCTTGATCCTCTACCTGCTTCCCAGAGTTGGATTTGTCCATGCTCAACCAGTTGGGGTCCATGAGCTCCCCTCAGGAATGAACCAAGCCTTATTTTATATGCTGGAGTGAAAACCTCCACAGAGCCCCAAGGGCTCACAATTCCATTACCAAAGGGAGCCAGTCCCTTGACATCAAGGAAGATGGCTACAGTGACTTACTGCATGAGCATAAGAACCACAGGAGTGTCCTCAACTTGCAGAGGAGGGGTATGAAAAACCTAGTGTCAGAGTTGTCTGCCTGGTGGGGAAGGACACCAGATGCCATTTTAAATTTGTGTACATCCACATCTCCATTCCCTATGTAGTAAAAATTCTCCAGTTACTCACTATGGTCAATGGAGGTCCAAAGAAAGGGGGAAGTATTATTACATAGTATGGTGCCCATGCAACTGTGCCTGACATTCCCACTTGCTACCCTTCTACAGTCAGGACTGTGTTTGTGCCAAGGTCATGTTTCCTGCAGACCACTTCCAGCCCTGGATTAACAGTGGAGGTACAAATGTAGATCCATTCTTATGAGGAGGAGAACCCCTGTAACAGGCAACTTTGGTTCAAGAACTCCCCATCAGCCTGGTTGAAACTTGCTTGGGACTGTATTAGAGCCTAAGATCCTTCCTATCCTATCCTCCTTCCTTCCTTTTCCAGAGGCCCGTGAAGTATATTTGCCAGTATGAGCCAGTCCTGTCTTCCGTAGCATGACCATGTTCACCCTGAATTACAGTTTAGGACACTTCCTGTGAGTGTATCTTCTTTGTATATCAAATGACAGCCCTTTGTCGTGGTTTTGTTACTGTGCTGGGTCTGGACATAGATCTAGGAGGCCACCATGGATATGGATATGACTGATGTCTCACGGGCTCAGTGGACTTATTTCTTGCATGTGCTTTGCTTTTCTGAGGATGTGGCCCTTTCTAGGAGACAGATATATATGTGACTTATTAATTGAGCTTGGGGCGGAGTTGTATTTGTTTTCATCATGTTATGACTTGACTAGTCTCAGCCTGGGTCGCTTAAAGGCCCGACTGGAGTGAGGCCATTCGCAGCAGCCCATGAGTCCATGAAAAGTTGTATTTCATCCATTGAGGAGCAAAATGGTTTATTACCAAAAGCAGAACTTTGCAGGTCCCCCCTTTGTGCAGAGCAACTAATGCCACGGGTTGTCAGCACTTAACCAGCATCATAACAGATGGCTTGGTTCTTTGGTACTTGTTCATCCATCAGTGAAACAAGTTTCCTTGTATGGTACCAAGTCTCAAAATGGAGGCCCCTATTAAGCCAGTCACTCAGGCCAAGCAGCCAATGGGTGCATCTCGGTTCCTGTTGAGTGAGTAGCCACCTATTCTTGCAGGTGGCTTAACCCCCAATTAGAGGTACTTCCATTTCACATTTTCTCAGTATGTGGCACATTGTCAAAGATTAAGCGATTGTCTCTCAGTTCCGTGTTCTGCTCTGCTCCATCACCAGTGCTGCCTATTGGCCTCTGCCCCTAAGAGTCTGTAGACAGAGACTGGAAGACTGTGGTTCGTGGTTCTTCACTCTAGCAGGAATGGTTTGCTCTGGTAACAACAGCTGAATCCAATTTCCAATTTCCTCCCCCCCCCCCCAAGAACAAACATCATCATGTCTGCTTGGAGACACCAGCATCAACCAGTTGGCTGGGGTGCCCTCCTCAGTGGTCCAAGTCCCAGCCCCATGGGGGTCTTCTCATGAGTTACCAAGGTACCAGTATCAACCAACAGCATCCCTTTCCCAGAGGTCTGGGTTTGAATTCTGTGGGCCTCTCCTTTGAGCCTCATCCCTTTGTTCCCCTAGGCCTAACGATGGCAGATGCTTCCTGTGGACCCACCTCTGTGTTACCTTAATGATCCTGTTCTGAATTTTCAATCCCTAAATGTCTGTCTAGCCAATCTCTATATTAAATTCTCTGTTAAAAGCACTGGTATGATTTCCAGTTTCCCAACAGGACCATCGCTAATACCCCAATGTGATGGAATATGGTTTAGTGACAAGAACCCATTGTAGGATGGGAATGTTGGAACTGAGAATCACTTTTTTCTGCAGTGAGACAATGTGTCCCCACCAGAACAAATAACTGTCATTCAAAAGGCATGTACCATTCTGTGGTGACGAGATGACCCACCCATATGCTGGCAGAGTCTTACCGCCAGAGGCATCAGATGTGAGAAGACAGGTCCCAGAAACTTAAAACTCTCTGGGATCAGGAGTTATGGTGGTGGGGCAGGTATTGCTGGGCTGCCTGTATTCCTTCTCTGACTTCACTGCAGGAGGCTCTGATCACATTTGGCTACTAGGCTGATGATTAGGACAGGTTCTTCTTCTTCTTTTTTTGAGATTCTATTTATTTATTTGACAGAGAGAGACACAACAAGAGCAGGAACACAAGCAGGGGGAGTGGGAAAAGCAGGCCTTCCGCCGAGCAGGGAGCCTGATTTGGGGCTCGATCCCAGGACCCTGGGATCATGACCTGAGCCCAAGGCAGACGCTTAATGACTGAGCCAACTGGGCACCCCTTAGGGCAGGTTCTTAAATAACACTCCTAGGTGCAGGTTGTGCTGCCTCTAATACCCAAAGAAGCCAAATAGGTGAGAAGGGCTTCTTTTGTGTAGCTAGTGTTTGCAAGGCCAACAGATTTTCCTGATTAGGCTGTGGAATAGCTCTTTGGGCAGCTACTCATAGAGTCCCCAAGCCGGGCACTCAAGTGGCCTGGTCATGGTCTCTATTCTAATTCAAGGTCTTGCCACCTGTGCACAGTTGGGAGCATGCATAAGGAGCTGTGAGGGCCACTAGGAAAATATCAAGAGAGGGGTGCCTGGGTGGCTCAGTCAGTTAAGCATCCGACTCTTGATTTTCGCTCTGGTCTTGATCTCAGGGTTGTGAGTTCAAGCCCTGTGTTGGGCTCCACGCTGGGCACAGAGTCTACTTAAAAAAAAAATATATCATCGGGGTGCCTGGGTGGCTCAGTGGGTTAAACCCTCTACCTTCGGCTCAGGTCATGATCTCAGGGTCATGGGATCAAGCCCCGCATAGGGCTCTCTGCTCAGCAAGGAGCCTGCTTCCTCCTCTCTCTCTCCGCCTGCCTCTCTGCCTACTTGTTATCTCTCGCTCTCTGTCCAATAAATAAATAAAATCTTAAGAAAACAAACAAACAAAAAACACAAAATATCATCAATATAATGTAGCGGACTTGCCCAACTCATTAATGATATGCTGCAGTTATTAAGTATTGCTGGGAAAGTTCAAAATACCTGAGGCAGGACAATAAAGGTAAACTTCACGCTTTGCCAGGTGAAAACAAAATAATTTTTTTTCTTCCTAGAGAAATCTGGAGAAGACATTAGCAATGTCTAGGGCAATTCTGTCCAAGAATAATATAACATGAGCCACATATGTAATTTAAAATTTTCAGGGCGCCTGGGTGGCTCAGTCCATTATGCATCTGCCTTCGGCTCAGGTTGTGATCACAGGGTCCTGGAATCAAGCCCCACATCGGGATCCCTGCTCAGTGGGGAGTCTGCTTCTCTCCCTCTCCCTCTCCTTGTCTCCCCAGCTTGTGCTCTCTCTCTCTCTGAAATAAAGAAATTTAAAAAAAAAATCTCAAAAATTTTTTTCTTCTAGTAGACTTATTTAAAACAAAAACAGTGAGAAGAGGCAGGTATAACTAATGTTAATCACATAGTTTAGTTAACCCAATAGATCCAAAATATTAACAATGCAGTATTTAAATATAAAAAATAATGAGTGAGATAATCTTCAAACTAAGTCTTCAGAATCCATTGTATATTCTGCACTTAACAGAATGTCTCAGTTCAGACCAGCCATGTTTCAAGCGCTCAAAAGCGGCCACAAGGGGCTAGTGGCTGAAGAACTGGATGGTGCCACGCTAAGGCCACATACCAGATGCTTTGAGTGTCGTGGCGGCCACCATTAAAACCACAATGCGCTGCCATTGGGGCGACAGGCACTGGATTTACTCCCTGGCTAAAGAGGGCTGGGAATTGGAAGACACTGTGGCCTACCACTCCCTCTTGGCAATGGGATAAGCCTTGTATGTACTCTGTCTCACCTACTGGTATGTGATTCTGTTCCAACTACACAGTCGTGGCAGGCTTTGGCAATACAAGAGGCTCTGCATTTACTGGAAAAGATGGCAATACCCACACCCACTCAGTAGGTCAGTGTATCACTGAGCCCAGCATGTCAGTACCTATTATACAGTAATTGTGCCGAGTCTCTTGGCTGTAAGTAAAACCCACCTCAAACCCTGCCAGGGAAATTCATTTACTGTGCACTTACTGGTCCGGGAACAACAATGCGTTGGGCTTTAGCATTGGGTGTGTCCAGGTCTGCTGGTGGGTCCAGGTCTGCTGAATCCTCCCCACTCCTGTTCTAGCCTACACGGACCAGGACAGAATGTCAACAATCCCCTTGAAGAGGGCAGACGACTGGGCTCTGGGCCAAGTTTGCTTTTGAATGAACTCAAATTTGAATTGAAGGGCCCACTAGCCTTTGGGCTAGAAAATCGGTCTTCTGGGTGGCACAGAGGCCTGCTGGAGATGGGGAGTCTGAAAGTCTCAGCAGCGTTAAGATGTGGCTAACCACTTGCCTTCCTCCTTCTTCCTTCCTTCCTCCTCCTTCCCCCTCTTCCACTTGGGCCCAGGGATGCCCATTTTCTCTTTACGGGGGAGGGTTATTTCTTCTCTGGGGGTCTACCCTTCCAGAGGGCAAGCCTGACAGCAACCTTGTACACAGACGACCAAATCAGAGCTTAAAACTGCTGGCTGGCAGGGGAGCTGTCCGGGAACCCAGATCACTAGCCCCTGTGACCTCGTGAGAAGCTGGCTTTGCACTGTGGGGCAGAAGAGCCTCCTGAGAGTTGGACTCGGGCCCAGTCCCTCCTGCTAGCTGGTTAGAAGGTAACTTGACAGGGGCTCCCAGAGTCATGGGACAATCCTGTCTATCCCGCGACACTTTAAGTGGAAATCTGATCATTTCAGACCCTTCCACAGCACCCTGAGGTCCAACCCCTAACATGGAACTGTAGGCCTCCCTGACAGTACCTCGACTCACCTCTCCCTCAAATTCTGTGCCTAGCCACACGGAACTCTTGGAAGCTTCCCAAATACAGATTTCCTCATGCGTAGATTATTGCCCGCAGCACCTGTACACCTGGCTAACTCCTCCTCCAATCTGTTTTAAGTAAGATTCACTTCACCTGAGAAGCCCCCTCCTGGCTCCACACCATCCTGATCCTGGCGGGTCCCTCTGTGTGCTCCCACCTTGCCCTGTGCATTTTAGCACTTCCCGTGTACTGTATGCTGCAACTGCCCATAGATTCAAGCTCTCCCATCTGACAGTGAACTTCTTGAAGGTCCGAGATATTATCCCTGCACCCCCAAGAAATTTGTCACATGCCTGCTATATAGTAAATATTCAGTAACAATTTAATGAGTCAGACGAAATCAGGGGGGTGGTTCATTACCACGGACTCTTTGTAGTTTTCTCCACATAAAACATGAATACTTACTAATGCATATACAACTTTGGAGTTGGGATACCTTAGCAACCACTTCTTGAAGTCATGGAAAAACTGAAACACGGAGTTGAAATGACTTATGCAGTAACTACAGAGCCAGTCTATGCCCCTGGACAAGTGTGGAATCTACCCCGAAATTCCATTTTCCACAGCCTAACTCCCTATGTCCCTTCCTGTCATGTAGTCGCTGCACTACATTTGCAACTTTTAATGATACATATTCCTTAAGAACCAGTAGTTTTTTGACGCAGTATCTTACAGGTTTTGATTTCCAGGGAAATCTGACAAAGATGCCTTAGTATTTATTTACCAAAGGATCTTTATACATGAAGAAATAACACTGGGATTTTTTTTCCTGCCGCATAAGCCATCCAAATTCTGAATGATGCTGAATCATCATTATACTCCAATTCCCAGGATTCTGTGTAACCGTCTCTTGTTGATACTCAGTCTTCCAATTTTCAACCTACCCCTATAATCAAACCTATGGTATACACAAATTGGTGGGAAAACCTTTAAGCACTCAGTTTTGAAGTTTAGTCTTTAATCATTTAGCAAGTGCAACTTGCAGAGTTTTAATGCCTCTCCCACTAACATAAAACTCCTTAGCATTAAAAAAAAAAAAGATTTCCCCCTTTCTTCATGATAAGTTTTCAGAAAGAAATGGAAAGAAAATCTCTTTTTAAAAACAGATTTATTGAGAGAGAATGAGAGAGAACGAGCAGGAGGGGCAGAAGAAGAGAGAATCTCAGAGTCCGTGCTAAGTGCTGAGCCTGGCGCGGGGCTCAATCTCACCACTCTGAGATCACCACCTGAGGCAAAACCAAGAGTCAGATGCTTAACAGACTATGCCATCCAGGCGCTCCAGAAAGAAAACTTCTAAATAGTCCCAAATAAAAATTTTAAACAGCCCTAAATAAACATACAGTAGAAAAGATGCTTAAGATTTAAATATTGGTATCCGTGGGGCACATGGGTGTCTTAGTTGGTTAAGCAGCTAGCTGCCTTCGACTCAGATCATGATCCCAGGGTCCTGGGATCAAGCCTGGCATCAGGCTCCCTGCTCAAGGGGGTGCCTATTCCTCCCCCTTCTTCCCCCTCCTCCCCACGCTCATACTATCTCTGTCTCTTTCAAATGAATAAAATCTTAGAATAAATAAATACTGGTACCTGTAAGCCTTTTGAGCAATAAAGATTAGCATCTGCTAATGGCTATTTCAGAATAACTGGTTACCTGAGGCATCAGGAGATCATGAAGGAAAGATGCTATTTATGGCCATGAGACAAATGGACTCAACAGGGATCACATCAGTATATTGACTCTAAAACGCATTATAGTCCTAAGCACTAGGAGCTCTAAGATCATGATCAGATGGGAGAAAGGTCTCTGAGTAAGCCAAGTTGAGTCTCAAGGCTAATGTTGCCGATAGGTTATTTATACGTAGCACTGAAGACCACTGTGAAACCAGGAAAACCCAACCAAATTACTCGTAGATTGGTTTTACCTACCACATCCAATGGACTGTACTCAGCTATTTTGGCCCTGGAAGAGTCCAGAACCAGGCAGAAGAGGTAGCAGAGAACCAGATAAGTAGAAGAATGAAAACCCAGAAAGGCAGAAAACGAAGATGGAGTTTTAAAAGGGGCGTGGGGGAGGGGCACCTGGGTGGCTCAGCGGGTTAAAGCCTCTGCCTTCTGCTCAGGTCATGGTCTCAGGGTCCTGGGATCAAGCCCCACATTGGGTTCTCTGCTTAGCAGGGAGCCTGCTTCCCCCCTCTCTCTCTGCCTGCTTCTCTGCCTACTTGTGATATCTCTCTCTCTCTGTCAAATAAATAAATATTTAAAAAAATAAAAATTAATAATAAATAAATGAAAGGGGCGTGGGGGAGGGGAGAGGCAGGCCATCAACGTAGAAGAGACTGTCCTGCATCCTTAAATCATTTTGGATGCTAACACGGAGTATTTCGACTCGATCACCTCTCCACTTTCTACCCTTTTATCTCGGTGGTGCCCAAGTTTCAGGAAGTGACTACAACAGCTACTTCAGGCACCTTCTACCTACAAATGCATCATTTATTTTATTATGGAGATACTGACATCAAAAGTTTTGTTTTCTTTTTTAAACTACATAGACGTATTTAGTATTTTCCAAATGCCAGAGTGTTACTTATGTGTGCACAGACAGGAGTATGTGTTTAATATGGTTTGGTGGCACCCTGTGTAATTAATGTGTTGAAATCTTATGACTGGGAATACAGAGAAGCATTTTCCAGTGGTTATGTTTTTGCCTTTTAAGGGCACATAAAACATCATTTGCAGGGCATAAACTCTTTGCATGATATATAACTCCCCCCCCCCCGCCAATATTGCTAATATTTGTTATATTTAGAAATTTAAGACCAGGAGCAAACATCTGTCAGACTAATTTTTTGCTTTTTCATAAGTGCAACTTTTTAATAAAAATTTACATCTAGATAAACAATCTTCAGATTTTTGAAACTTTAATAAGATTTTAAAAACATCATGACTTAGAACTGAAAAACATACACGTTTAGCACACAAATATTGTAATACGAATCAACTCCAACTCCATTTGAAAACATGTGAATCAAATTACAGTTTTAGAAGTTAGTAATTCACATTTAAGCAAGTTAGCGCCTTGCTGAATTCAGCCTTTGTAAAAAAAGAGACTTAGTGCATATTGTAATGGCACAATGTGCTTTTGTACCATTTTGTTGATTTTTTTTCCACCTTATTAAACAAGATCAAGTTCTCGAGAGTTGGTAGAGAACAGCTAACTTCCTAAGACATGTGAAACTTCCAGTGGTAACAGTTACATTTTGTAACAGAACACTTTCTATAGATTTCTTTTCCTATCTTAAAATTTTAAAAGCAATCATTTGTAAGGATTGCATCAACATCAATTTAGCAGAGGAAGATCAAACTTTATTGAAACTGCTTGCATACAAAATATATTGCACTATAACCAAACAAATGTCAACATAAAATCCAATCTGTTGTCGCTAATATGTACAGAGAATATTGCCCAAGAGCAGTTACATTACAAGGTCATTCTACCTTGGTTAATTATCTACAGTATTTTAAACCAAACAGCTTACAGATGATGTGTGCAAGGTACCAATTTCTGTTTTCAAATACTATACATTCCCAGAATAAATAACTAAAAATCAACATTAATGTTTGGCAATACTTTTAAAAGACTTTTTAATATTCTTGAAATCATGTGCAGTTTGTTGCCATTTTTATATGCTTATTTGTATGCAAGGAAAAGTAACTGTAAAATGAAAATTCAAAGAAATAAACTCACAAAATACATCAGAGGCAGAACTTCGGTTCGCACAGCTCTGTACAGACTCAGTGGTACCCCTACTTGGAGTTATTTTTTAAGAAAAATATAACATCTGAAGAGTGAAGGTCCTTCACATATTTTTCCTCAGTAAATTTCATTCATAAAAAAGACTGAGAAACAGAACCAAAACCCAACACATCAAAAGACAAAAGAAAAAAAACTAAAGAAGTATTTGTTAACCAATTCTAGTCTTCTTTCCAATTCCACTTATACATTAGACCTCATATTTCAAAGCTTACAAAACATTTAACCTGCTTCCAATATTTCTTAGACAAAGTACCTGTACTTCACAGGATTATGCACACATGAAAATGACCTTTCTATCTCCCCCAAATAACCTTGAAATTAAAATATGAAAAACTTCACAAAACTTGGGGAGGACAAAATAAAAAAGGCTCTAAGTTAAAATTGGTCATCAGGCCAAAGAGCAGGCATATCCTACTAACTTTCGACCAGGAAGATTTGTTCCTAGCTGAAAACATTTTAGCCTCTCTCAAATGAAAAGATAGTTATTTCTTCTCCTGTCTATACAGAAAAATTACACATCCCTCTCAATAACACTATTTGTCAAACTTCAGTGCAACAAAACGAAAACAAAAACAAGTTCTATTCTTTATACTGCCTAACCTGATGTTTCTGTAAGGAAAAAAATATGGAAAGCATGCATTCTGCTATAAAGTACTAATGTTTGACAGGGTTTGCTACATCTTTAACATTTAGTGTCTCCAACTTATCTTCCCTGAACGCTGCATCCGAATATAATATTCCTACCTGCCAAGATATAAAAAAGGCACAGATCATACAACTTTTTTTTTTTTTTTGCTAATGAAAATGACAAACGTCACATCACACACATCTCAGGGTCCACTAAAATACTGGAAAAGTGGACCAGACATAAACTGACACAGGACATGAAATGACATAGTATTTCATGGACTTCTATAGGAGATTGAAAACAGAATTGTAATATGATTAGCAAAAATGCTATTTATTCAGAAAAACTGAAATGTACCGGCAAGTTATCACCCAATGCAGGAAAATGGTCCAAATTAACAAAAAATATCACAGCTCAGTACTTTAAAAAATAAACCAAACTAAAATCCTGCCCTGAAGTGCTAAAGTATAAACTTAAAAGCAATGTTTCAAAATTTCAACGTTATCTTTTTGTGCAAATTTGAAAATTGTTGCTTATGGTCAATACCAAAAAAATAAAATTCTTAACAGAATTTGTATTCATTTCATGCCCTGTGCCATCTTGCCTACTATTTGTCTTTGGCCTAACAAAGTTTTCTAATATGGAATAAGAGTTATGGAAATGGTTTAGGAAATATAACTTCAGAATTATGCAGTTTAGGGTACTCCGTTCACAAGTGGTTGCTGACCATCCACGTTGTCTGGCTTTTCCTTCTTCTGGTTACGATCTTTACCCGTGCGCAGCCGATTACCTTCACTGGAGGTATTCTGTAATGTTTTAGTGTGGACACTCCTTTCATTATTGCAGTCAACTCTGATCTAAAACAAGTTATAGTTGTTATATACACAGACCATATCCTACTGTAATCTGTAATTGGCCTGACAAGAAATTTAAGCCTGAAGTTTAAATTCCACATGGTAAAAGGGAAAATAGGAGTGAGAATAGAGGAAGTGCAAGAAATTAAGGTCAGGCAGGATTTTTTATTTATTTTATGACTTTAAAACATTCCTCTTCTTTAACTGGAACACACTGGTCATCTCACTGCATCCAAAGTTAGACAAAAACTCACAATCCTACCGTGTCTTCTTCTAAGCAGGATAAAATAGTGAGAAACAAATAGTTAAAATCAATTACTATTACTAATTATGAGATAATGTATACCTGTAATACTAGTGTTCAAAAGAATGGGTTATTCTTGCTTATTCTTAAAGACTGTGAAACTCACAAGGGACCCAGATTGATGCCTTCCTATTCCACCTACCAGGATAAGAAGTCAATTCCCTTGTTAAGTAACTAGCTTTTAGTTTACACCTGAATTATTATCTATCATGGGTAAGATTACCCTTCTCTATCTATACTAAGGCTCCCACTGTCTTACAGTAGAAAAATTTGAGCGTTGCTTTCTTGTAGCTTGTATTTTCAGTAAGGCAAGTCAGATAATCATACGACTTGAACTCGGAAGAATAATAATGGTACAGGGAAATTCGACAACACTATTGTGTGGAAGGACTTGAATCCCAAGACATGTGTAAAGATGAATGCAATTCAGAAAATAATATCCTAAGATTTATACGATAGTTTAAGTGTCAACACAGAACACTTAAAACACTAACAATTCCAGATGCTGTATAAAAGAAGATAATACTGAGCAATGGGCTTAAAGCAACTACAAATATTGATCTGCTTGAAGTACAAATGCTACATAGATCTCAAAATGGATTGCTCTAATTTCAAAGTGTGTTCAAGTGTTGGGTGTCAGTGTGCATTCTAAATGTTCGGCTGTCAAGGATTTAGTGCTTTGACTTGTATCTATTCTCCCACATGGAAAACACAAACCTTTTTATCTGATGTCTCATTTTAATTATAAATACAATTGTGAATATGCATCCTTTTAACCAATATGATCAAGACCGCCAAACTCCTGGAACATGTCACTTTAAGCAGGGAATTAAAAGACTGGCAGATAAAAGCCCTCTATCTCTGTATAGCACATGTACGTACATCATTTTATCATCTCTTTACCCAGGTATAAGGTCTTTTCTATTCCTTGAGAACCTGCCAACAGTTAACATCTACTTACAACTACTACAAATCCTACGGATTATTCTGTCATGAAGTTTGTGCTCTTAAAAAGCATCTCACTAATATTGGGTGTTAGTCCTAAACCAAACCATAGTCAATAAGGAACCCTAACTACTTGGATTAAGGATTAAGAATTTAACAAGCAGAGGAGAATATGGGTTCTGGGAATCATACACCAGGGTTCAAATATCACTCCACTGTATGATCACTCTGTGATTGCAGACAAAGGACTGAATCTTTCTAAAAGCTTCAGTTTACTCACCTAAAGAACAAAAAAAATAAAACTACTTACCGCAGGGGGCTGCTGTAAGATTAAATGAGATAACACACACACAAAGCACTTAACAATGGTGTCTGACATGCTCAGGAGTAATTTTAAAATTATTTAACAATAGGTTCAGCATAGGTGATAACCAACTGAAATGGGATCTCAGAATAGAGGCTGGTTTATAAACAAACAGCTGGCTGACTCAGCATGTACTCGCTGAGAGCACCATCGGCCCTGCCTACCATGATTATTAACTATGAGATAGACACCGTCTTTTCCTTACTTTCCATTCAGAGATCCCTATCCCTACAACTCAGGGGAGGAGGGGTCCACAGGGTTTACTCAAGTGTCTTCTCAGTACATTCCAGGATGTCTCTTTTCTTGGGGGAATTGGGGGGAACCACCAATGTGGTATTGAAGTCCTAATGGACTGTCGAAGTCTTCACAAATGCTTAAGACTGCATAGTCTCTAGAGAAATTGTCTTTGTATATTTGTCACAAAGAACTAAGAGTCTCCACAGTTATAATGTTGAAAGGAAAACATGTCACATGTCACAATTCTGCAACTTTTCAACATGTTTAAAAATCACGTAAAATAAACTTGTAAGTCTCAAACTACGGTAATTCAAATAATTTAGATGTAAAGAGGCACACAGTTTACCTGGAGAGATCCGTCTGCTGTTCTTCCTTTAGCCTCTCTTGGATTACGTGGGCGATTATCTGTTCGGGAGTGATCGTCGTTTCCTATAGGGCCATTTTTAAAAGGTTCAATAGTTAACTGATTCTGATGTGCTTATTGGAAGTTCTTTATTCCTACCTTCTCAATTTATTTAGAACACAGAATCTAAAATATAATCAACAATCTAGTGATTCCAGTTACATAATGCTTAGAAATCTAGCACGCTACCAAGAAGCAGAAATTATTTCAAAGGCATTACAATTCTGCATCAACTATGTCACAGGTCAACCTGAGCTAATGATCACATTATGTGTAGAATCCCGAAAGAAGCTGAACTAGTTATCGGCGTTTATTTGTATGTTCTACACAAACCACGGGAAGGCTGATGTTCTATTGATTACTGCTGAGCCTTTCCTCTGCTGACCAGTAGAAAACAGGAAAAATGGGGTTTTAGTAATATATCCCTGAATCACCAAGATTTTCCATAGAACTTCAGTTGTTAAAATTCACCTTTAATTATTAAGGAATGAACATCTCTGTACCTTTGAAGCCACCTCCACGTCCTCTTCCTCCCTGTCCTCTTCCTCCACCGCCACGTCGTCGTCCGTCTCCTCTGCGTAGAAAGTTCTCCCTCTCTTCCTCTGTTGGAGCTAATGACCAATCACTGAGTTCGTCTCTGTGGTCAGATTCTGTTTCAGAAGCATTTGATGCTTCAGAATTAGTTCCTATCGAGAGTTAAAAGTTATATACCGTTGTCCGACTTAAAAAAAAAGTTAGGTTAACAGAAGCTTCCAGAGACGTTTCAGGGGTAATCCAATACTCTTCCCAATTTATAAACCCAAAGAGTATTATCACCTTCCATTTTGTAAAACAAATTATCTTATATTCAAAATGAAGGGTTTCACAATATTTGAGGAGATTTTGGTTTTAAATGTTTTTGGTTCTTGTTAAAAAAAAAAAAAGGTATTTTATTAGCCATCTAAGTTCAAACCTGAGTGTGCCACATCATTAAACAGCTGTGCTCCTTTAAACATCTGCGCTCTCTGGAGGAAGAGTTGTCTACAACAGTTAAATGCAATACCTTGATAAATAAACCTCTATAAAGAGAGTTCCTTTTAACAAGGTTTGGCCCAGGGACAGTGGGGAATGGATACATTTTGGTCACCTCTGAGAGGGTGGCAAAGGCCACCATGGCAACTGTCTCAGGGAAGGGTCTTTTGTGGGATCAGGGATTGAACTTAGCTGAAAGGGGATATGTTTGCCTGATGCTTGGTCCACAACCTTCCCTCCCACTCCCACTGAAATAATTTATCATTAATAAAGGAATTATTAAGATAAACTCATTATGCGTGAGGGGGTGGGTTAATGATGTGGGGGGGATGGGAGTGGGGGGAAAAGAGCTCCACGGTGAGGTGGGACTTCAACAGCAAAAAGAACAGACTGTTGGGAGAGGGGTTAGGGGTTAGGTTCAAGGTTGGCCTCAGGAGTAGGTGTCTTTCTCCCCCACTCCAGAATATCAACTCTACTACCTCTCTCTCTTCCTCTGTTGGAGCTAATGACCAATTATAGCTTCACCATTATAGCTTCTTTCCTGTGGATCTTGAAGGCTTTTCCATCTTAAAGAGTTCCTTTTTGAAATGCAAATATTTGTGAGATGGATTATACCTTATACCATCATTAGCAAGTTACATAGTAGATACACAGTTGAGCAAGAAAGACAGTAGGCACTGGCAGGTGGGGACAGTGTTCAGTGGAAGGTACTGGGAGAGAAGAAAGAAGCACTGACAGAAGAGCTGGGAAGGCAAAGAGAAACTTTGCCTACTTCTTGACTGTGCCTAGGGCTGACTTTGGCCATGACACTCAAAATCACCTTATGAGCCATAGGATGCAGAGCCCTGATTTACACAGTCCATCCAGCAAGTATGACCAGCACATGCCTGACAAAAAATGAGCCACAGTACACAAATGAAAATAATTTTGGCTATACAGTAATAAAATCAGGAAAGGCCTTAAGAAAGTCATCAACACACAAGGGCTTAAGCAGATTTATCCCCAAGTCAGAAAGTGGACACCTGCCCTGTAAACTCTAAGTGTTATCATCAGGTTTTAACTCTGTATGTCTCTTGCAACACAATTTGACCCACTGTGAATCGGAAACCATGTAGTGAGAAACCGTTATAATGGGGTTCTAATGAATATTAGAGATTAGCAGCTATTAAGTCTAGGAACAGATAAAGTTACTGAGTAAAATGCTTAGTTTGTACCTGAAGTATATCCAGGACCGCGTCTGCCGTGCCCCCTATTTCTGTAAGGTCTACTACCTCGACCCATTCCTTGACCATCATCAGTCACATAGCCTTTTTCCTTATCTGTACGATTTGGTGGTGGTCTAGAACTAGCTCCAATCTGTCGCAACTGCTCATCAATTTGTAATCTCTCCAAACGCAACTGGTCTACTTCCTATTTAAAATATACAAGATAACAGTAAAAATAATTTGACATTTTACTTAATAATACCTTTCTCCTTTTCATCAGATAAAAAATATACTGGAAATATTTCAATTTCAGTTCTAAATTTATAGTAAACACTGTTACACAAAATTATCAGAAAATTGAATGGTCTCCTTAAAAAGAAAAATTACTATAGATAACAGATTATTGATGTCCATAATTAGAGATATAACAAAAATACTCAGCATTAAGATTCTACTGAATAGAATTTAAAGTTGTTTGAGTTGGCACTATTATCCAATAGAATCTGTTAAGGCACAGATATGCTAGTTGGGGGACTTCTTATTGATAGGATATTGAATAAAACAACTCTAAAATGCAGGTAAATGACATTTAAGGTTTAATGAGCTAACCTTAAAAAATCACACACTGTAAATAATCTTAGAAATATATTTGCCAGATAATATCTTAATTTATGAAGCACTGAGTTTGGGCCATTTTCTGCTTTCAAAGAACATATATTATGGCAGGTTTTTGGATGTGATTACACCATCAAGGAAAAATTATTTTCAGGGAACTGAAAATGCTCCTATTCCTTATATGGCAGGGAAAGGGGGGGACACAACTATTTAAGAGCTAACCAAAAAAGTTAAATCTTAACATCATGCCTTGAAACCTCTTAAAGACTACAACTGTGCTTAAACAAGTACAATGAATAGTATTAATGTTGATCAAAATACACACTTGGGGTCCACTGACAGACCCTTACACATAGTGCTTCTGGTATGTTGGGCTCTGTGAAATCCAGATGAAGCCTCAATTCTAACCCCTGTCCTTCCAATCTACCCATAAAACATCTCCTTCACTGGCTAATAGGGAACTGGATCCATAACTCTAATACTACTGGGTGTCTGACTAAAGAAGTGGCCATCAAAGGGACTGCCTACATGGACAGTCACTGGATAAGCCCCTTTTTAAGCCAAGTTCTTAAAATCTTGGTTTTGGAAGCTTCTGGAAAATAAAGGGCAGATACATTTAATCTGCGCTCTGAACCAGAATTTGTTTTACAAAGGACTTTAACAAAAGAGAGAGTGAGTAGTTTACTCCAAGAGTAAAGCTCATGGAATGGGTGTTATCTTGCAAAACAGAGTGGTAGTCCAGGTTATCCCACTGGGGCAAAGCAGTCACCTTTTGGTGAGAGATGCCAGGCCCAATCAAGGGAAGATCTGGTGATGAAAAGAATGGCAACAGGACAGCTGCTGATAACCAAAAAAGATATTCAATTGTGAAGAATAAATAAAAAGATCTAAAAAAGAACATTAGTCAAAAGAACAAGGGATTGATTATAACGCAACCCTAACTTTCCAGGTCATCATAATTATTTAAGCTAAGAATATGAAAAAACAACAACAACAACAACACATAGAACAGATTACAAATAAAACACACTTTAAAACAAAAATAAATAAGCAAACCAATGGGGTTTTTTCCTACCCATGCAAACCTTGCTGGATGAAACCTTCCCATTTTCAATTATACCATAAGATGAATGAAATGCCTAACTATTGCACTTTTCCCCCCTTATTTGCATCCAAAAATTGTTTCTTTCAAGAAATCAGCAAAAATATTCTTAATATAGGATCATAAATAAAATAGAAAGCTGGATTATTTTTAAAATCCTATTTAGTACTTGTACCTTAGTCACTTGTAATTTTGATGCATATGGATATAAAGAAGAAATTATAAAAGTGACATGGGTAAGATTTTATTTCACTGAATTATAGAATATTTTGGCTAAAAGAAATTTTAAAAAGCATTCAGTACAGTGAGAAGCGACTTGCCTAAAGTCACATAAGCTAGTTCATGGTAGGAGAGAGGCCAGAAGCAAATCACTGGACTGTCAATCCAGTGCTCTTTCCACTATCCCTTGTAGCCTCCTAGTTCCTGATTTCCAGTTTGCAATCTAGAGGAGGTATAACTGTACAAATACTAACTAAAAAGAGCATCTACAAGACACAAGTTGTTTATATTTTGTAAAACAGAGCATAGAGAAAAATACAAAGGATAAACATTTAAACAGGACTTCATGAAACACTGGGATTTCCTTAATAAATAACATAAAAGGGACAAACAAAGGCAAGTGTTAACAGACAAAATTTGGCCTGGAAAAAACTCGCAGAAGCTAGAAAAGATCAATTGGATGAAAAGGCTATGTACAGGAGTACCTACATTGAGTGTTAAGGGTTTAACAGAAAAATAATGGGAAATAGGGGGATTTATTGAGAACTGGGATATTGGTCCTTAAATTTATAGTGATAGAAAATGGACTTGAGTTTTCAGAAGGAATATAATAAGCAAAACAAAGTGAAATTTACTCTATTACCTTTTACAGGTCTTTCATTGTAATGTACAGGCTAGAATGAACCTTCACTGCTGAAAGACTGACTGTGGAGTTTTTATATTTTAGTACAAAAGGATTAGAAGTTAAAGTTCTTTTTGCTCTCACCTTTAAATAGTTCAGGTGATAATCCAGAAGAACAGTGGCATTAGCAATGCTGTCCTTTGTTCCCACAAAAACAAATGGTACCATACCCTGAAAAATAAATGGCAACAATAATCCTATAAAATTAATAATGGATTAATTTGACAAAAATGCAAATAATAACTAAATCCCTAGCATAGGCCCTGACAAATAGAAGGTACACAAATGTTTGTTAAAAATATAAACCAATACATAGAAACAAAAGTAATTGGCATATTTTACACAACTACTGTGAATAACAACACATCAATACAGCAACCCTTTGAGTGTACCAGATTATTATGTTTCAAACGCTACTATTAAATGTTGGCAAAATCACAAATTATGTAATTCAAAATTATACAAGCTCTGATATGAGATGCATAAACAAAATGAATACTTTAAAGTACTCTAATTCATACACTACAGGTTTTATCTGGATCAAATTCTTTATAGAGAAATTCAAAGTTAAATACTAGGGCATGGAAGTAAAAACTAAATCCATTTTGCTAACCAAGTCAAGAGGGTACAAACAAAACACAAACAAAAAGAATTAGGATAAATCCTCTGCACTAAATATTCTGTGCAGGGGACTGAGGGTAAGAGGCAGATCCATGAGCACAAAATTTAGCATTTCAATAAATTTCAATAATGTACTCTAAAAATTGTAAAAGGTTGAATCATAAGGAAAGTCTGATTTTTTCTTTATGGTACTACTTTAATAAAAAGACAGATTTTTAAAAAGCAATATACTAAAAAATTTAACCTTCTAGCCCATCAGTACAAATGAGAAAAAAAATACTTCTTGTCACAAGTTCTAGGGAAGCTTAGGTGTTGTGCAAACTAATAGCTGGCAATTAGGACATTCAAAATCGAGACTACTTCAGTATTTTGCTACTGGAGAAATACAGATGGTTACTGATATTCACATATGACTACAGAAAACCATACAGTGGCTTTGATGAGGATATAATTTTCTAGGCGAAGTTTCTAGGTGTGAAAAATCAAGAAGCTATCTCTTTAGCAAGTATCACTCTTTTATATAAAAAGAGCATTCATCTGATAGCTGTGGCTACTGCTGGACAGCTTTTGCTTGCCTGCATTCAGGAGACAGCATCTTAAATGTATGCGGGGCTGGAACAGTTTTTTTCTTTTCCATTCCACATGAACATGGCTGTTGATGTGGAACGAAACTGAACAATTAGGAATTAATGCTTGTAAAATGACCTTTATCTGGTAGGCGAGGCACTGCTTCCTAGTAGCAATGACCACCCGAAGAGTCAGGTGCCACTGAAAACCCATGGGCTTCATATGGATTTTTTTGCACTGAATAATATATGAACTATGGAAATGATCAGGCCTATGCATCAGATCTCCTTTTCTCAAAAACATTTTTGACTGTTTTTTCCCCAACTGATGTTGTTACAAAGCAGTTAAACCTTATTATTTTCCAAAATGTCATATGATGAAATGCTACACTCTTCCCTCTAGACCACATATGTCCAAAATAAACTTTAAAACTCTATGTTACAGATTTAGTCTGATCACTTTGGAGCAAATAGTTTTAAAACATTTTCTCCTTCCCCACGTCCAAACTGTTGTACCCAAGTGCCACTCTAATTTGAGCACATCACTAGGGGACCAGAATAGTCAAATTAAGAAAGGCCAAGAGCACAATGGCGCCTTCAATATGGATGCCAGGAGAAAGGGATTCCTTGCCTGGGATAAGACCTGAGCTGCCCAGCAGAGAAGAATATCCGATACCTCCGATCCACTTGTGGTTATATTTCTCTTTATAAAATGGCAGTTTTTGTTTTTAGTCTCTGGTGAGCCATGACGTTTTTCCCATAAATAGTTCTCACGGGCCAGGTAGGGGGCCCTGCACCCTCAAGGAACTCATGTTGTGGCCAAAGAGATTAACAAGTGAATGTCTATGTAGGAAGTGCTACTGAGAGGGATGAGCACACTGGAACACAGAAGGGGGAAAGGCCCTTGGGCCAGTCAGGGGGAGGAGACCTGTGGCAAGTACACAAGGAAAGCTGCACAAGGAGTAAGGTCAAAGTAAAGTGGGCAGTTGGAGGGTAAAGAGCACTCCAGCGAAGGAAACATATGCATACAGAGATAACAGTGTTCAGAGAACTCTAAGTACTTCAGTATGGTTCAAGCCACTCTGGAAGGCAAAGGGGGGAAATGATAAGAGGTGACACTGGACAGGTGAGCATCAAAGAAAAGGAGTGAGAAGCAACAGGAAGGAACTTGAGCTTTCTCCCCAGGGCAATGGATGAACATACCCCAAAACACTCCTCCACCATCCCCCAACCCTGATGATCATTTGTAGTCTTTCTTAACAAGGGGAATAAACATTAAAATATAAAATTAAAATGTATTTTTCAAGGAATGTTTTCCTACCTGCCAAGCCTTGAGTTCAGGTTTCTGGGATTCCCCTGCTACAATTGATGAAACCACTAATACCTAAAGCAGTATAAGGAATGCAAGTGATGTCATTAACTATAACAAATGATACACAGAAGCCTGAACGCAGGACTTTCACTGTAGGACTTCTAAACCCATTTCTAAACAGTTAGGTTAGTTCAAATATTGAAAACCAGTTTCTAAAATATGGTTCTAAGTAGTAACTAAATGTATCTAACAGAAGGTACATTTTGAGCTACCACAACCTACAAAATTTCAAGAAATAGCCTGAAAAAATGAAAAACCACCCTCAAAAGAAAAAATGTGATCATTAATTGTAACCCCATATTTTATGTTTATACCATCATATTTGTCACTGTGAGTAAACTGAGAAGTAGGTATCACTTTGGTTTGTAACCTCTCATAAGCTGGCAATCAGATTTCAAAAAAAAAAAATACATGAGTAGCCTATAAGCCTAACCAGAGAAAACACCCAAAACACCAACTGTGACATCTGGGTCAAAGAAATTCCTTTTAGTATCATTCAAAGTGACAAATATTTCTTACCCTCTGGACTTTTGTACTGTTAGGTTGAGAAAAATGAGTGCTGTTTTCCTTTATATCTATATGTTTTTTTTCTTCTGGGGGAGTAGGTCCAACCCTTGAGTTACTGGAAGGTAGGGAATTTGGTGGCATGATTTCCTTGGTAAAAAACACAAAACACAAAAGAGAAAAAAGAACCAATTTAAAAGACTGTATTTAGCCCCGTTTTTATATCAATGATCATATTTTAAGAATATAAATTATTATAAACATTTTTGGCAGAAAGAATTAGAGAATGCAAATATTATGCAGTAAAACCCCCAAAAGATCTAACATCAGCTAAAAGAATCTTTCACAAAAGACTAGATAATATGCGAAAATTATGGCAATTTGGGGGGATTTTATTTTAAACAGTATCATTGTACAGAAGAGGACACCCTTACCTCCCCCAACCCACACAAATACTTTAAAAGTTGCTACCAAAAATCCTATTTTCATGAAGTATAAAAATGAGGGTTATAAAATTTAATGCCTGGGAAGAGATATTATGTCCGGATAAAAATGTAAAGCACACAAAATAAACACACATACATACAAACTAAAAAAGACAAAGGATAAAAGCCTGAAAACCTAATTAGTGTCCCAACTTGGGTCTCTGTCAGCAACATCAAGTAATATTTGAAAAGTGCCTTACACTCTTTTTAAAATTTATGACCATCCATTTTATAGACCGAGAACGAAGATTTGAAGGCATTCAAGTGACTGGTCCCAAGTCACTCTCCAGCTACGACAATGACTGGCATGACTCAATTTTTACATTCCTAGCATGTGCATACTACAGAGGCCCCTAAATTAACATGTTGAATAAAACAATAAGAAACTTTTATCAGATAAACCAGAAACACATGCACTATAACATACCTCTTCTTGTGGAACACTTTTCTCATTTTCGGCTTCAATTCTCACCCTCACAACTCCTGACTTGTCCACAATTTCCTGAATCAGTTTTCCATTTTTTCCTATTACTTTGCCTAAGTTAAGAAATGAATAATTCATGTTTGGTTTTAAAAACATATATCTCAAATCAGTAAGCATACCTCGCTGTAAACTATCACATAAAACTGTAAGATTTCAAAACTAAAACAGAACTCTTTTCAAAAAGACAGAGTTAAACAGGCTTTCTGTTTATTAGGTGGTCACTGTTTAAACTACTTTGATCAAGTATCAGAGGTATTTAAGTCTCATGAATTGATGGGATAATTTTGAATTTTTAAGGAAGTTCAAAGACAGGCTCTTATTTTTCATAAAAGGGTCTACTTGAAACTTGCTTGTACAGTGGTACATATCACTCTTTCTGCAAAGTTCTGTGAAAGGAATTAAGGGAAAGGACAGATAATAGAGAATACATTTGCTTATTCATTTGACAATTTTAGTTCTGTCTGTACCTGATTTAAATCTGCTTCTTTGCCCATGGTAAATATTTTTAGAATTTTATATGTCACATTTATAAAAGATACTCTAAGTCTAAAAGGGACTTAGGCTGCTGTACATATACATGTAAAAGAAGTATACATTTTCCAGGCCAATGTGTTAACATAATATTACTTCCTGTGTATCACTCATAGATTGTATCAATATATTAAAAGGTGAAGTGTGACTTCTTAATCTTTTATTAGTCACAGAACAAAAGATTAAGAAATCACACTTTACTAAGATAACTCAAAACCACAATGAAAAAACTTAAAACCAGTTCAAGATTAACATTCAATACCATCTGTTAAAACTCCAAAGACTTCGATTACTGGTAATAAATAGCCATTCTTTCCCTCATTTTAGAAAACTCAATCATATCCTTTTTAACTGCTTTCATAGCCATCATGATGCATTAGTGTAAAGCAAGACTCTGCAAATAAAAGAACTACTGGTTCTAGAAGTCTACATGTGAATTACATCAGTTTCTGAGTGCCCTCCCAAGGTACCTAAAAAAGCACCCTTACACCGGCCAAGACCATCATGTGCTTGTCCCAGCATCTCATCTAAGGCAGGGATGGGGAAAAACCTGGAAGCCAAAATATGCTTTGAGTCAATCCTACAGAAGAACCCAGGGAAAGTCTCACAACAGGAACTTGTGGTTCTTCTAACCAGCATAACCCTGGCACCCTGGCCATGGCTGACAGCCTCATTCACTCTTATAACCTTTTTTGATTGCTCAGTGGTCAGGGGACAGAACTGACACTAAATCACGACTCCTCATATAGTTAGGTCCTTTTGTCAATTATCTCTGCTCCTCCTGTCTTCAAATGAAAAGAGGTTTTTACATGGAGTTGTCCCACAGTTTTTTAATCTATAACATTTATATTTTCATGAATTAATGTGATTTTAATAAAGGTCTAAATGAGTCAGGAAAAAGAAAAATGAGCTTGGCACGTGTTGCTGTTAATATCTTAACTATCCTAAGTGTTATGTGTTAACTATAATGAACTGAATGATTAAACCAATTCACTGTCAAAGTGGATGAAAAACAAGTAAATTTTTAGAAAAGAATGACACATCCGTGTACATGCTAAAGAGAGTTTGTGAAAAATCAAGAGATCATAAATCATACTGTGGGACTCATAGAAAACTCATGCAATATTAATTAGACATATCCCTAAAGATGTGCCTTGCCAAATCTCTTACACAAAAATGCCTTCTGAAAACTCTCAACATTCCTAGTGTTGTAGTAGACAATCTCTAAAACAGACTTGTTTTATTTTATTCACTAGAAACAAAAGAAAACCCAGGCTGATTGTATTTCAGGAGGCTTTCTGGTGAAAGGTCACTGCTAGAACCTTCTTCTCTTCAAGTATGACCAGATGTAGAATCTATTTTTAATAGCAGATAATGCAATTCTACACCACACAGTTATTTCTAAATCCCAACTCAGAGCTTACTACAATTTTGCTCTACAGAACTGGATGGAATGGTTCTAAATAAGGAGGAGAAAAGAGAAGTAATATTTACAGAGTCCCATACTATGTCCAGAGCTTATCTAAATCTTTCTATCGACATCTTCCTGTTTAGTTCTGATGGCAACTCTGTGAGGTGGATACTATTATTCACATTTTTTAGAGGTAAGGAAAATAAGATTCAAGGGGGCTGAGTCAGTTACGAGGTCAAATAGCTACCAAAAAGTGAGGTAGGGACTGAAATCTACATCCAACTCCAACTCCAACACCCAGGAACTTTCCCCTAGAGGCATCATGCCATCTCCCAAATGAACTTTAGTGACTCTAACACATAAGTTTCTGTTTGGTAATTATTGAAAAAAAAACTGTCTACTGGCTATATGAGAATTTCTAAATTTAAAATAACTGTCCTAACTATAAAATGTATGCAACTGCTTGACAAACTGTAAATAAAAGGAAAATACGCATCATTTCCAAACCCCACTTATCCTCAGGTAATAAAGGACAGTGCTAAATACACAACTGTGTTCAAGTTACCTCAATAACATCACATTCTTTAGTTGTCTGTAGAACACAGCTGAATGAATAATTATGCATTAATTTCACTGGTATTTACCCTTGAACTAATTTTATTCAAGAGAAAAATATTATTCCAAGTGTTTTTTAATGGCATAGGAAGATGTTTATTAATTCTATGCTGACAAAAAATAAAAGCAGGCTAAGCAGGACTGAAATGATGGGAACAAAAATGCATAGAAGTCCTTATTTTCTTGTTCTTTAAACTTCCCAAAGGGCATGCATTACTTTTTATAATCAGTTGTGATATCAAGTTCAGAAAATTAAAAATGTATAGGCAATATGTCCCAATTTTACATATAAAGACACAGGTAGTGTCCCTGATTTAAAAAAACCCAAAAAACTGCAACTTGCTTTGATAGGTTCTGCTAAAGAGATCTGCAGCATTTGAGAATACTGGTAGATAGTTTCTGGTATTTGCTGGTACTTGTGATGATGATAGTAATGAAACAAAAGTACTCCAAGTCAAAATGAAGAACTACCATTGGTGTTGCAAAAAGCCCCAGAGACATTCAGAGTTACTTTTAGCTCTGCAACTTATTAGATTTAAGTAACCTACATTCAGATCCTCAACTCAGAGATAATTCAGAATGCTATCATTTTATAGCCCCATCAGAGAGATCAAATAAATACAAATATCCTCCAAATTATAAAGCCCTCCAATATCATTTATTTTGAAAAAAAAATGGTTTAAGATTGATTTTTTAAAAGACTTATTTATTTATTTGAGAGAGAGAGAGAACACACTGGGGGTAAGGGCAGAGGGAGAAAGTCCCAAGCAGACTTTGCACAGAGCGTAGAGCCCAATACAGGGTCCAATCCCACAACTCTGAGGTCACCAACTGAGCTGAAACCAAGAGTTGGATGCTTAACTGACTGTACTACTCAGGCGCCCCTGAAGATTTATTTATTTGACAGACAGAGAGCACGCATGAGCGTGAGTGGGGGAAACTGAAAGAGGGGGAGACAAGCAGACTCCACTGAGCACAGAGCCTGATGTGGGGCCTCAATCTCACGACCCTGAGATCATGACCTGAGTTGAAATCAAGAGTTGGATGCTTAACTCACTGAGTCACTCAGGTGTCCCTTGAAAAAAATGTTTAATTTTAAGATAAAGAAAATACACACTGAAGAAGCTGTACAAAATTTATTCTTCCAGGCACTAGTAGGTTTGAACTAGCAAAGCAGTATCTTTTGTATACCTTCTAATTTTTGAGTATCATATTTATCAAATATTTTCTGTATACTGTAATAACAGATCATATTTCAAAGCTTAAGCTTCAATTAAATGACTCCCCAAGTGAGTGAACATGGAATTCTATCAGTATAACTAAACTATTTCCCTAACTGGTGTTTTTGTAGTGTATGTCAACAGTAATTTCTGACTTACCAACTAAGTTCCTTGGAACTTGTATGACATCTTCAGCAAATTCAAGAAAGCTCCTAGCCTTTTTCACTGCATCCTGATCCTAACAACAAAGGGGAAAAGATTTAAAACAAAAGATAAGCCATATGAACTACATTTTGTTATTTTAGAAAAAACTATGTAGTAAAATATTTACCTCTCCATAAATATGAAATGTGCAGGTATCTTCATCTAGATCAATAGCAGTGACCCCAGGTACTTTTCTAGCTTGCTGAATATTAGCACCATGAGTACCAATAGCTAGACCCATCAGATCTTCTCGTACAATAAATTGTTCATGAAACCTTGAGGCAAGCTGCCTTGAACTCTGAAGAGAAATGCACATCTGATTAATATGCTTTATCAACTATTAAGACAACTATATTTAGGTCAGTCATATAAATAATCTTGACCCTATATATCAGGGGCCTATAAATTAGTTTCAGTTGTAAACTAAAAGGTTTTAGAAAATACCTCCCACAGCGTAAGTACTTTTTAGATTACTGAAGGTCTATACCATCTGATATATTTTTGTTAATAGGAAAGGACGTCTTGTCAAGTTTCCAAGGTAACTTTTAAAAACCTCTTTGCAAGGCTGCCTTAGGTAACCAATGATATCAATAATGTAATAATTAAGAAGCATATCAAAGGTTCCCAAATAAAAACCAGCTCACCGGATCTGACAGACTCAACGTTATTTAAGTAAAAAAAAAAATTAAATACCATCTTTAACAGAAAATTGTATTCACTTCATTTTTATTAAAGGATATCAGTACATATACATATATATTTTTTCAGTTTTTTTTTTCCTGGAAACTGCGCCATTTATATAACTTATCATTAGATACTGTGGTCTAGATATCCATCCCTCTGATAAAGTGGTGATATTAAAATATTTTCCTTCCCCCAACCTCCCCAACCTGAGGAATGGAATCATAAAAATTGTTGGTGCAGTCATGAAATCAAATGATCACTGAATGCCAAAGATTTACAATTTATCTTGCATATGCACCTGCAATCTAATATGAGAGTCTGTAAGACCTTGTGATCTGAATCCACAAGTATGATGAATTCTTTCAAATATTCAGTAATGACTGAACTACGTTACAGTCGACACCCCAAACTTGTGGATAATTGCTCTCTTTAAACAGCATTATCAAAATTTAAGGTTTAGTTCTAGCATGCCATAAATGAAAACCAAACATATTAGTGGCTCATGTTGAAAAATGGAAATTTCTTATCTGAATATGTGGATCTTTTTAATATTAGTAGTGAGAAAAGATAGGCATGCACACTAGTTTCTCAGTATTCAACATATCTGCTAATTGGAATGTATGAGTGTAACTACTGTAAATAATTTTAAAAAGTCTAATAGCCATTCTGAAGATTAAGTAACAAAATATATCAAATATTACTAGGACTTTCTTGTTTTTGAATCCTGGTTCATTCACCTGGTTTATTCTTTTCACTGATAATTCACTGATAAATGGTAAACCAAAGGTATCATATCATTTAAGAAGAATTAGATATTTAAGAAGAGGCATGAGTATATTTTCCATAATACTCACAATGAAAATAAGGAGGCTGTTCTGGCCTAAAAGTTATGAGAGAATTGCTAAAGAAACCACAAATGTGTGAACATAGGGATATCAAGAAAGAATGAGAGTAAAAACCAATTAAACAGACCTCCATGGCCATAAGGAGAACAAAGTAGCAAAAGGAGATATGAGTGTCTCCTCTCTTGCTAAGAGTTCAGCAATCACACATCAAGTGGGAAGGTGGCAAGTTTCACAGGGTTTTATGAGACTATAGCCTTAGCTACCTTCTCTCTTAATATGCAATTTGAAACTCTTTTTTTCTTTATTATTTTGACTGCATGGTGTTTTCCCTCTAATGAAATGAATAATGATAAGGAACTCTGGAATCTGACAGTAATACACTTGAGTTGGGACATTAAAATCCATTTAGTTTCTATGGTTATGGATGGAAGTACTAGATAGTTATCAATGAAAATAAATGTATGGTGATGGAAATTACTGGAAGATTAATAAAAGTAGATAAAATGCACCTGAAGAGACGAAATAGTAAGTTAGGGAAATAGCCTCTGGCAGGAATCTGAAGACAGGAGTTTTAAAGAGTGACAACCAATTAGAATGAAGAAGTTCTATACCCTTTTAAACAGAGATAAACATACATAATGAAAGGAATATGATTAGATATTTAAATACTCTCTAGTACTTAAATGATAACATGTTACATGGAAGAAGCATTGCCTCATTTTATTAAAAGCTTTGATGAACTTCTAGAAAAAGTGAGTTGACCAGAAGTTCCTTAATATATATCAACTGCTGCTTAATTCTGAAACCTTAGGCATGAAAAACTTTAGTATGATTAGGCTTTGTATAATTTAATTTTTCAAAATATAAAATATAGAGAATTGCAAAGAAACAGTAAATAAAGGATAACCTGCCCATATTCAAGTTTTGTAACTCCACAGTTATCATTTCTAGATGGCCTTACAAGCAGTACTAGGGAAAGCCACATACCTCTAGCTGCTTACTGGCTTCTTCATTTCTCAGTATCAGAGACAGCTTAGTGCGCAGACTCCGAAAGTGCATGTCAATTAGCATGTGTGCTCGTTTCGAGGTGACTTCATTGATAGACTAAAGGATATTTAAATTAACACTATTATTATCAAAGTAAATACTCCAAATGAAGTACATCAAAATAGACAAGTCAAAAACACTCACCAAAATGACAAGCTGGTAATTCTCTGGATCATAAGTTACAGAAAAGGCACCAACTGCCTTTTTAAAGTCCTTATGTGCCGATTCTTTGGCACACCTAGAAATAAAAAGAATAGCCACTGTGAAGTTAAGATGAATGATTGCCGACTACTGACAGAAGTCTATGCAGAGACTTGCACTTAGTAGAACTACGAATTCATACTAAACATGATACATGCAAAACGTTTATATTAGTTTCTTTGTTGTATATCCCTGAAATACTTTTAGCCCACTCAAGTATTTGAGATTACAAAGAAAGGTTCCTTTGCTGTCCAGCTCTGTAATACTCAGCCAAATCAAACATCTGAGATTTACAGAGAAAGGAAAAAACTAATTATGCTCTTAAGGGATTGCTAGTGGTCCTAGACTACCAAAGGTGACATTATTTAAGAGAGTCATTTTCCTCTGAAGCTTCCTTATTTCAGTTACATATGATTAGTAATTTTCTTTTTTCTTTTTTTTTTTTTTAAAGATTTTATTTATTTATTTAACAGAGAGAGAACACAAGCAGGCAGAGAGGCAGGCAGAGGAGCAGGCTCCCTGCAGAGCAAGGAGCCCGATGCGGGACTCGATCCCAAGACGCTGGGATCATGACCCGAGCCAAAGGCAGCTGCCCAACCAACTGAGCCACCCAGGCGTCCCATGATTAGTAATTTTCTTAACTGTTGAAGACTTTTGGGGATAGCTACATGGTACCCAATTTTGTTCTGTTGCTTCTTTTCTACAGAAAAACTGCTGACCAATTTAAGAGAGAGAAAGAAATGTATATGAATCAGAGAGCACAAAAACTTACACACGTATGCAATTTCTTCAAAAAGCAGGATTTCTATGTACTTTGAATTGCAAGTTAATGTTTATCTAAAGTGTGACACAGCCAAATCAAACTCATTACACCCCCTTGACGAAACCTTTAAAAGGGAATCTCTCACCTAAAAAGTCTTTAAGCATAACTCCAGCCCAAGGATTATAAGATTGAGACAACCTTTGGAGGCTTCTTTAACTCTACTCATTACATATTTATCTGAAAACATTAGATCTATACTAATCATTTTTAAAATTTTAAAATTCTATGAACAAAGTTTATTGTAGAAAATAAATGTATATTAACTATGTAGCCAACGAAGTTTAGACAGGTGCAGTGCTGAACTGATCATTTAACTGGAAAAGCTAAATTGGGCAATTTTTGCACTTCCTTTGCAAACCATTTTTGCCAAAGTTCATTGAATTTAAAAACTGATATCTATTATTTTAAAATTTATATTCTTTTAAATTAATTGTATATCACCTGTAAGTTCTCAGCATTTCTTGCATACTAACTTACATTTGCCGTAAGTCTTCTGGCACGTCCAGTTTGATTTTATGGAAAGTATCTTTCGTGGCAGGTTTGTTGGGATTAACCGATCGTAGACGTTCAATTGTGACAATTTCATTGTATGTAGCATCACATGCTGCATATTCTATCACATAAAACTGATAGAAATAGATAAAAGTCATTCCTGGTCATAGTTTTTAAATTAAGAACAATACGCTATATCTGTACAGTTATTTTTAAGTTCTCTAGAGGGAAGGAAAAACTCTATTTCATCGATTAACTAAAACACACAAAACATACTGAACATGTAGAGAAAACATTTCAATAAAATGACTCAAGTCAGATATTACTTTAAAATAGAAATCCACACTGAAATATAATACCTGGGTTTAGAAAAAGCAAACAGTACAAAAAATTTTAAATATGCAGTTTCCTACCTCACCCTTTATCATCCTCACTTTAGCTAACCACCAACAGCAAGGCTCTTTTTCATTTGCTCTGGAATAAACCTACACAAAAATTACAACATAGATTATATCATAATTAACATCATTCAGAAATCTATAGATTATCAGACATTGAAGAAAATTCTTAAAATAAGCCAGGTATCTTTCAAATCCATATGTTGTATGCCTTAAAGCAGACTGCAACTCTATAGCTAGATATAGGTACATAATCAGAAACTAAACAATTATCTGGGAGAGCCCTGTACAAAGCACCTTCCTATTTTCTTTGCTTCAGATCAATAATAATTAGTCCTCTGTATATGAATGCTCAAGAAAAGCAGATTGCTCATAAACCTGGGCGTAGTTGCCTTGGATACTTTGTCAGCTATGAAAATGTATCTAAAACTGTATAAACTTGTTTTTGTTTTACTCTGGTAAGTAAATAACTGATTGGAAGTTACTGACCCTGGCCTACCGCCTGGTCACTAAATGGGTGAGGCCTCTGACCACTCAAGCCCACTAAGGATACCACCCTGGCATTCAGGTCTCCTGGTGCCTAAATGAACAGATCCTTGGTCACTCTCTGGTTTCCTGTCCACGTTCTTGCTCCCCTAAAATGGACAACTCTAGGCTGGCAGTCCTCTGGATACCACCTTCCTGCTCTCACATACTGGATCAGTTCTTCTAACCGATCTCTCTGGTGACCACGTCAAAGTTGACTTACGATGTGCAGCATGGAACCTTTTGTAAAGACACCAGCAAATCAAGGTTAATGGGAAAAGAGATGGCACAGTATACATGGAGAGACAGACAGAAATACTCAAAAACAGAAAGCAGGGAGGAGAGGAGACAGAGCTCAGAACCTAAGGCTGATGAGTAACTCAAGGCTCCAATTCTTGTCTCCCTTTTACAATTGAAGTTAAAAGTCATACAACACAGTGACTAAACACAGCTTAACCTACCTTTCTCTCTTGCCCTTATCACTTCTTCTCAATTCTGCTCTAGCCAGAGAAATAACCTCAGTTAATTGTTATGTAACACAGTGAGGTCATCCTAGCAACAGCACCTCATTGGTCCCCCACCTGTCATGTGACTAAGCTGGGGGAAAGTTCCCTTAATCTTTCATTATTATGAGCATTTCTGATACAGACAGACCAGAAGACCTGGTGTATCGTGTCCCTTTTACAATCTAAGTTAATGGTTATACAATACATTGACTAATACAACTTAACCTACTTTTCCCTCTTGCCACCACCCAGGCCTTTCAACTCTCCAGCTAGAGGAATAACCTCAGTTATGTATCACTGTGAGGCAATACAGTAAGGCCACTCTAGCAACAGCATCTCATTAGTCACCACCTGTCATGTGACTCAGTTGAAAAAAAAAAAGTCTCCACTGTCCACCTCAACATTATTAGAGCATTTCTGACATAGACAGACTAAATGTCCTTGCCTTCAGGAAGCTTATAGTCTCCTGGGGTAGTGGACAACTAAAGGTCCTCAAATATAGACAACGTTTGTGTTTCCTACTAGGATCCCTCACAACACCAAGCCCAGTCCCTTATACCTAGTAGGGACTGAGTATATTTTTGGTAATTACATAGTACTTTATTCTACTCCACTTTAGAAAGAGAAAAGAACATAGGCCTGGACATCCAGAGATCTTCCCTGAGTATTCTCTAGAATAGTACTCCTGCCCCTATATCACCTTCCATCCTTACTTTTTTCTTTCATCTGCCATAATATTAGATAACCTGACTAGAATGTGACCTCATCAAAGGCAGGGGACTCTTCTGGTTCACTGTACCATCCGTATTCTAGCACAGGAAATAAGAATTCAAGGACCTAGTACGCTTTACCTTACCTGTATATAAATGTCTACTTAGCTGCTTCTTTTATACAACAAATATTCATGAAGTTGCAACTATTAACAAGACATTGTGGAGAAAGAAGAGAAGCAACTTAAAATGGTGTGAAAGGGGAGGAAGGAGAGGATAATACACAGACCAACTACAACATAAAGCAGACTCCAAGTGCTTTAAGTCCCAAAACAATTTTCAGTGGCTAGAGAAATTATGAACACAACGTTTTTGTTAATGTGTTGTATCTCTACAGCACATTTTGGTCAAAGACATCAATGGGACATGAGCAGGTAGTTCACAGCATGCCCAGTAAAAAGATGTTTTCCCTATATGTGTTTATGTTAAAACGTATAGATGAGTTTTTATAATACACCAGAAGGATTCATTGCTAAAGAAAATCTAGAATGCTGCTCTATTACAAGGCATGATTTCTTCACCTTTGTAAGACTAATTCTAATCCATTTCGCTTAAAATAGAGACAAAGTTGTAAGCTAACAATACATTATTCAAATAAAGATTCAGAGACTGAAGGAAAGGGCAAAAGGAATTTCCTAGCAGGCAAAGGAAATTAGCAGCGACTTTCAATGATGCGCCTTCAGTGCTGCTCGGGCAGCCACATTTAAGCATTATGTACTATTTCAGATCATTATTAAGATGGCTCAATCAAAAGCACATGTCCATCCCGGCTATAATTTTCAAGGTAGTTTAAGCAGTGTTAAAGACAAGAGGCACAAAAGGCACAGGCAAATTAAATGCTCCCCCTCCTTCAGTGCTTAGTAACTTGAGGGCAGGGGAAACTTACCTCAACTTCATCACTTTCATTTATATCTTTATTATAACCTACAGGTGGTGGGAATCTCACATCATGAAAGGGAATCTGCCTCTCTGGCTGCCAGCTGCAAATAAGCAAACACATAATTAACATGCTTTCTGGTTTGATGGAAATAATGACCACACTGCCATCAACTCTTGGTTAAGTGTGACCTTCTGTTTTTCTAGTTTAAAGAAGCAAATGCTTTTAAAACAGTCAGTGTTTTGCTGAGTGGGGCATAATGGCAATGTAGAAACGTTTTGACAAAGTCTGCATGCAGCAAAGCAGCCTTGTAGTTCTATTTGGAATATTCCTCTAAACACAATAGATCAACATTACAATTTTCCAAACAAGTCTTTCTTTCAGTAATTTCAACCTCTGAGAGTGCTAAATGCAAGACCACAACAGCAATTTCCTCTGATGCTTAAATTAAATGTTAGTATCAGTAAGTGTTAGTAACATCATCACCATACTTCTACTTGCAAAGGAATTTGAACCACATTCTAAGGACCACAGGAACTGGTCCTAAAGCCCTCTAATTCCCAAGCAAAATGGGGCAGCCAGCACATCAGGAATTCACAACTCACTTTTCCCCCTTTAAATTTAAGATCCCACGAGGTGGTCAATTCTTGCCATGGGTAGCTGGCTGCTGATCAGCATGCCCTGGTGGGGTCTGCTAAACCACAGAAACCCGATGGAGACAGCCTACAGGAGTTTGGTAAGTTGCCTATATTTTTAAATTTAAAATGATATGGAACAATTTTGAAAAACACCAAATTATTCTTTTATATCCAAAATGCTATAAAGTATTAAAAGACAAACTCTGCAAAAACACTGGCGGATACAACTGCTGCAGCAGTCACTTCTGGGTTTTTTCCTAAAGAGCTTTCTTTAGTAAAATCCTACTGAGAACAATGCTAATTTTTAAAAAAATATTTTATTTATTTATTTGAGAGCAAGCATGAGGGGGGACGGAGAGGAGGGATGAACAGAGGGGGGAAGAAGAGGGGGAGAAGAAGGGGAAGACTCTCAAGCAGATTCCCCACTGATACAGGACCTGACTTGGGGCTCGCTCTCAGGACCCTGAGATCATGACCTGAGCTGAAACCAAGAGTTGGATGCTTACCCAGCTGAGTCACCAGAAGCCCTTAATTTTTTTAAAAAAAGAGCCTAAATAAATAAATAAATATTAAAAAAATAAAAAGAGTCATATATGAGGTAGGAAGGGAGGTAATTAAGTCAGAATTTGTGGAAATCTGATTAGGTCTATATTAGACTGAACCCTTTCTCTGAATTACACACATTTCAAAACTATGAACCTTTAGAAAACACTGTCTTTACTTCAGAAAAGGCTTTTTATATTTACTGAAAATTAATGATTTTTAACATATCAAATTCATTGCTAAATGTGACTAGAAAAACATATAATAATACATAATTTTTTGGGTTCCAAAGGAAGAATTATTTTAAGTTTTAAGTGTACAGATATAAAAATTCAAATTCTTTATTCAAAAATGTGAAATATGGAAGGTAAAAACATAGCACCTAACATAAGCTGGTGTTAAGTAATAGGAATTACTTTTTGATTCAAAGGAAAGAAGGGGTAAATACAGTCTGAAGTTCAATTTTTTTTTAACAGAAAACAAAAAGGAAACACCCAAAGAAGGGCAGAGACTACTTTGGTAGAGACCTATCATACACTAGTGATGTGCTCAAACCCACTGTTGAATCTCAAACATACTCCATTAACACAAGGAAAACAGTTCATTGTTTCAAATTCCCAGGATGACATCTTGAAGAGAAACTTTTATGTAGCTATAGAACAGAAGAGAATTAGGAGGTCCGAATGTAGAATAATTTTAGGTTTATAGTAGAAATCTGAAAACAAAAGAGAACTGATCTTTTAAGTCAGTGTATTCACCAGACACATTCTTAAATGCATGGAGGAAATGAGTGTTTGCTTAACACTTTAAAGACTATAGGAGAAATTAAGAGAGTGGCAAATAAAGATAACTCTTCCTTTATGGGAAACTGTTTATCTAGTGATGGGAGCAAGCAGATAAGATTACATTACAAAAGAATACTCTCAAGTTGTCAAAGATTCTTCTGTTAAAAGTGTGATGTTGCTGTCTAGTATATAACCATACAAATCCATGAATACTCGAACCAGCAGAAGCAAATTCTGGAACTTTTGGCTCTATGCATTCAGAAAAAGTTACTCTATTACTCGTACTTGTATTCTGGACTGAGCTTAGTCTAGAGCTGAGAACAGGGCTGGATATTCTAAATCCTTTTATCTCTGTCCCCTAAATGTGTTGCAGGCATCCAAGAGTACAATTACTTTGTCCTCTTGGCAGCTGAAAGAACCTGCTAACAGTCAAATTACAGTATGTCTGGACCAGATACTATATTTCAACAAATTTACTGATACAACTCATATACCATATAATCCATCCACGTGTGTATGTACAATTCAATGCTTTTAAGTATATTAACAGATAGGTACAACCATTACCAGTCAATTTTAGAACATTTTCATCACCTCAAAAGGCAATCCCATGCCCTTAGTTATGACTCCCCATTCCTCACCCCCCCCCCACAGCCATAAGCACTTACTAAGCTAGTTCTTTTCTCTATAGATTTGCAACCTGCTTTTGGGATACTGTCAATTCTCTTGGTACACAAAATACAAAATATAATTGTTGACCATTCTTCAGAGTTCAATATAATCCTAAGATCATGACATTGACACTTTGGCTAAGGAGTTTATATGCACTTTAGCATCTTGAATGGCTACTCTGAAAATAGCCTTTATTAGTATTGAAAAAATTTAGTTAACAGATTTGTCTCTCCTGATAAAATGTTAACATCTATACCACTGATGTCTTCGTATAGCTAATGTTTCTAGGCCTATAAATATTTCTATTTACTCTTCTAGCAGAAAAGATTGGTTATCACTAGTACTGATTATAAATACATGAAACAGATATAAAATAAGCTAATAAGTAAATATGATTATTCCTGATAAAATATACTAGACAACTAAAACCATCAATTTCAGATTTAATGTTATAAAACCCACATTAATTTTACCAATACCCATGAATCCATTCATTTTCACCTTGTAACAATAACAAACATTTCTATCCAAACTCTCAGTTATTTATACAGAAGAATCTGGTTTTTTTCTTTACATTTAAGGGGACTGGGATGTAAGGATCAAGGTTAAATGAAAAGGATCTCTAAGGTCATTAGCGGGAACAGTCATTCCACTGGTTTTAATACTGAGTTGTTCAGAACTTCCTGGTCAGTAACATTAAGATCCATTCCTGAAAAACACTCAAACTAGACTTGAATTTTTTTAAATGAGTAAAAAGAATAATTAGTATAAAACAGTACAGAACCCGAACACTAAAATTGTATCAAGACACTTACTTGTTTTCAAATGCAACTGTTATTGAATCTTCATGAACATCCTTTACAAATGCCTGTAAGAAAAACACCAGTTAAATTAACTTCTAAGCTTAAAGATCATGTTTTTATTTAAATTTTATAGAGATACCAAATATTTCCTGTTTAAGAAAAAAATGGAGCTTCAAATGAAAGTTTTTCAGTTTGTGAGGATGACTCATTCATGGATCACATCTATATGTGGCCACCTACTATGTGTAAGGCCCAAGGAATATGGATTAGTTAAAACAAAACGTGGAAAAAAAAATGCCCCAGAGTTCAGCATCTAATGAGAGAGTGAGAGGGCTAAATAATTGAAAATTACAATGCAGTTGTTGAGTACAAACCTGGAGGTGCACTTTACGCTAGAATTACTGAAAACAAAATTCGTTCCATGCACCACACGCCAGCCAGTATAGCTCTGTTGTAACTTATCCTCTCCTTGATAAAATTTTAGAAGACCACAGTAAATGACTAAATATAATCTCAAATCTAGGTATATGCAAGCACACTAAATTTTCCTTAACAACAATATGCTGCTAATACCGCTAAAATGGCCAATTACCAGAGTTTAATTAAATTCTCGATCTCATAGGCACTTGGAGGAAAAAACAGTAATACAAAGTAGAGGTTTAAATCTTTTAAATCTGATGACACAAGTGCTAGTAATCTGCAGAAAGACATAACAAAAGTAATATCTAACTAATTATCAAGAATTCTTTAATCAGCATGCCGTCCGTAATTCTATAAAATGAAATAACTAAAGTAATAGCTAACTAATTATCAAGAATTTTTTAAGCAGCATGCTGTCCATAATTCTATAAAATTAAGTTTTTAATAGGTGCAGGAAAGGAGGTTTTGTTTTTGTTTTGACAATTAGAGGAGTAGGATAAAACATAAAGAAACCCAAGAGGCTTTATATCTTAATTAATTTTAAAATGGCTTGAGAGATTTAAGCTTCCTACTCAAATTTGTTCTGTATAAGTTTCTCTCCTTCCTTGGTTTCTCCCAGCCTGTGGGATTATGGCCAAGCTCTTTTTCTGGTTTTAAAGGGCCCTTCCTGACCTGGCCCCACCCCTCACCTCTCCAAGCTTCCTCTTTCACATCTCTGGAGGCTGGGATCCAGCTGTGCTAAACTACTTGGGCCTCTCTCCCTAAATGCTGTTCCTTCTTTCCCATTGTCCTTCCCCTCTTTTCATCTAACTCCTATTAGTCTTTAGGTTTCAGTTCAGGTGTCATCACCTATGGGAAAACCCAGACTAGGTTAAATTCCATCCTCTGCATTCTTACAACACATCCTGTGCTTATCCCTACTATAAACTTACCCCACTGTATTATTATTGGTCATTTCCCCCACTAATAGTTAAGTTTCCTAAGGTCTTATTTTATTTACTGTTGGAGTTCAGAGTGTCTACTAAGAACCCAATGAGTAGTTATTAAATGGACCATTGCCTAAGGGGTTCCTATCCTACTCTTAGAGGAAAGACTGTGTGTGTGTGTGTGTGTGTTCCATTTATTAGGGAAGACAAAGTGAAGAAGGTGAGTTTCCTTATCATTGAAGGCTACAGAAGAATTAGCCACACAAAAGGGAGTGGAGGATAGAGGAGGCCTGCCAGACCTAAGGAGTAGGTTGGGAGGTAAGGACCAAAAGCTCTGACCTGGAGAAACAGCTTAAGGGTACACTAGAAATAAATCCTTTGTGAACAAAGAAGCCAAACACTTCAGTGGGGAAAAAGAATAGTGTTTTTAACAAATGGTGCCAGGACAACTCCATATCCACGTACAAAAGAATAAATTTTTGATCCTTATCTCAGACCATATATAAAAATCAACTGAAAATGCATAAGACCAAAATGTAAGAGCTAGAACTATAAACAAATAAGTGATCCAATCCAAATGTCTTGCTAGACATCTTGAAAGGCTTGAAGTGAAAGGATTTTTAAAAACCCTTAAACTTCTTCAAATATAAAATTAAAACTTACCGAATATTAATTAGCTGCTCTTAAGAAAAATAATCAGGTGAGACAGGGCCCTGGAAAACATTTATATAGAAACCACATAAACAGACACACCAATCTTCTGCAATTATGCTTAAAAGAACAAAAGAAAAGCTATGCTAAAAAAAAGTTTCCGGGACGCCTGGGTGGCTCAGTGGGTTAAGGCCTCTGCCTTTGGCTCAGGTCGTGATCTCAGGGTCCTGGGATTGAGCCCTGCATCGGGCTCTCTGCTCAGCAGGGAGCCTGCTTCCCCCCCACCCCCTGCTTGCCTCTCTGCCTACTTGTGATCTGTCAAATAAATAAAATCTTAAAAAAAAAAAGTTTCCTTATAAGATCAAGGTGGACTATAATGGAATCCAAGTGTTCTGCTATACCCAGCATGGCTAAATTATTATTTCTAAGTTAAACGTGTGTATATATTTCTATAGATGCTGGTTTGGGGAGGAATTCATATTTTCTTCCCATCACTTTTCCTTCCTTATTTTTCCTCAGCTATATTTAAATCATGAGTACTTTCTATAGCAGCTTTTGAAAACTCTAGTTTAATACCAACCATGGTGTTTTAGAATATACTAGATTTCATAAGGGTGCATGCCCTGAGACTTTAAGGGGTTGTTTGCCTATTACTTCACCAACAGAAAGGCTTGATTTTGAGTTAAAGTTACAGGAATTGGTTACTCTTAATTCTATAAAGCCCCCCAAATTATGAAGAATGGGAATAACAGGACCCCCTACCCCATTTCTACCTTCTCTTTACTTGATAGCTAATACCAAATTAACATTATCTGCTTATGGGGGAAGGGAGTCCATCAAGAATGAAAACCAAGACTCCTATTAGGAGGTGATCCCTTATTTACCAAGAAGGGCCACTGTTTCTGTTTTCATTCTTGTTTGAAGTTTTACTTTTGTATGTCTTGGCTGTAATTAACATTAGTTCCTTACTGTATATTACACTGAAAATGTTAAGTCCTTTGGTTAGTTAAGAGAACCTTGTTATAGCTGAGTGAGGAAGTGTTCTCACTTAATCAGGCATCTTTCCAATACTACTGCCCTTTTCTAAAACTATTTTGTCTACCATGGCAGCCACTGGTCATGTGACTATTTATATTTAAATGAATTACAATTAAATTAAAAATCACTCGTCACATTTCAAGTGCTCAATTGCCACACATAGCTTAGTGTCTACTGTAGTAAACGGCATGGGTAGAGACAATTTCCAATGTTGCAGAAAATTCCATTGGATGGAACTGATTTAAAACATTTACAGGAGCACGGGGGGGGGGGG
>CM052801.1:97723189-97737983 GCA_028533885.1 Nasua narica | reverse complement strand
AGTCTGCAACTGTTTTGACTATTAACAACAAAAGCTTTCAAAGGCTTCCAAGGCAATTCCGGATGTAGAGTGTCAGAAACAGTTTGAATAATCATCACAGCCTACTAGCCCATGGCCTTCAAGTTAATGAAGCTTATCTGTATGTGGATGTTCACATGACTGTTCCAAAATCAGTCATTTTTAGTCATTGTTTGCATATTAAGTAAATACAGAAGGCAAGTAATACCTTCTTGATGCTGTAACATACTGAATAAAAGAAACTATTTTCTTTTATTCAAACTACTTCCCTGCGCTCACACCAAGGACAAATACCTCTTTTGACTTGTAAGGCCTTTCTACTAAACTGTCATTCACTTCCAGCAAGGGTCCCATCTTTCTGTTGCTCCTCATATTTTCTCCACTAACCGTTCTTTTGGCCACCCCTCCCTTATCCCAACACTCTTACTCTGTGCCCTGGACAACCCCAGAACACTACCACCCCACCAGCCACCAACCTGTGTTGTGATCCCTACCTATCTACACAGAGTGAAGTTGGTGTTTGGGGAGAAGACAGGTTCAGGGGATTCCTGAGAGGTTACCAAAGAAGGCGGACTGAATAATAGAATGCGCAAAGGGAGCTGCACTCCCTTTACTGAATGAGAGCTAGGGATCTTATAGAAGTCCATAAACTTAGTAGTTAAGAGTTTTGCTGTGAATGAGACGTAGGCTCAAAATTTTGGTTCTACCAGATAAGTTGTGAGACTCAACTCTCCAAGTGGTCTCTGTGCCTCAGACTCCTCAAATACAAGTAACAAATGGATTCCAGAAGAACTGGACCTGCCTGCTGAGGGTGCTGTAATGAAGTCACACATGTCTATTACCTGCTACAATGGCCGCCTGGTACATAGTTGGCACTAAATAAAATGAGAGGTAAAGCTGAGAGGGGCGTATTTTATAAAAGATGCAGAACCATAAATAGTCTTGTAGTTGAGAAAGTTACATCTTAACAAAAGCACACTAAAAAAAGATTTAAAAATTGGGATACAAAAAGAAAAGGCTGTTTCTTCAAGGATACTAAATACTGAAAGGTTATTTAGACTCCGAGAAGAAAAAAAATGTGATGAAAATTCTTGGGGTTTGAGAAAGGTGCTAAAGTGCAGTGCTAAAGCAGATACAGGCTTCTAATCAGGGGAATAAACAAGAAAACAAAAAGTTATTGTGGGATCCCCAACTTACTGGCAAATAGATCAAAGAACCAGTCACAAAATCATTCTTACCAAAGTGTGTGATGACTAGAGTTATCCAATTCAAACATTACATTACAAGGATTAATGAAACTAAGAAGTCCATCCTTATTTGGGTGAACTCTTACTCACATTTACCCTCAATCTCACACTCCTTAGCTTAGTAAACTCACAAATAAGTCACTGGTCACAAAAGTGTTTATTGTATAGACAAAATTTCAATGTAAGGCCCTGACGACCACTGAAAACAACTACCACATTATCACTGAAATCACTGAAAATAACATATGTAGCGCAATAATTCTCCTTAGAGAAAATGTAGAACACTGCAAAATATCCCTCCTAAAGAAAACACACAGGACTGGAGGATAGGGTAGAATTCAAACCCAAGGTTTCACATATAAAGTGAGTTGCCACTTTGTTCCCTTTGTATGTGGGCGCTAACAACATAAAGGAGTGAACAGAACGGTGAACGGAAGGGGAAAAGCCCAATTAACCTCATTAACAACCTTTCCAACCACAGCATAGGTCCAGGAATACTTCACTCTACTTGGGCACTTACGAAAAATTCTGAGAAAAATGCATTCTTTCTGATTCATCCTGACACAAAGACAACACACAGGTAGAGAGAGAATAGTATGAACTTTCCTGTGTATATGTAATCTAACTTTTTAATACTTCAGTTCTTATGTGCTTCCAACATAACAAAAGCAAATTTCAGAGCAAAGTCAGAGATTTCCAATATTCTCTTTCCTTAGTGGGCATTCATATGAAGAATTACAGTGTAATAATATCAAGTTGCAACAGTTAATAGAAAGGAAGTTGACACATAAGCTGAGTATGTCATGACATCTTTGTATCAAAAGTAAAAAGTGGTAACACCACTTTGCAATTGTACTTAAAGAATGCTAAGGATGTTACAAAAACAAAATTGAAGGTTACAATGAAATAAAAAAAAATGGGCAAGAAATAAAATGCAGTTCATTTCTTCAAGCTAACTTTCATCATTTCAGGAAGTCAGACTATCTGATCTCAAATCCCAGATCTGAAGACCCTTACTAGCTCTGAGGCTAAGTAGTAAGCCACTTACCTAATCTCTTTACACATCTTCATCCTCATCTATAAAATGGGAATAACAACAGTACCTCAGGATTGTGGTAGAGGATTAAGTAAATTATTTACAGATGTAAAAGTGTCTAGAATAGCGCCTGGCACCTAGAAACCTCTCAGTACCTCTTTAACAGTTATCGTGATCATGACTATAGTCATCTCAGGAAGCAAATTCCCACAATGGACAGGAATCAGAAACCCAAATATTATACCACTGAATTTTGTATTTAATAATTTGGAGGTTTTCAGAATGTATGAACATGAAGTTGGAAAATGCACGTTCAAAAGGGGAAAAATGATGCTTTCACAAAGACGTTCAATGTTAAAAAGTCAGACTCGGGGAAGAAAAAAAATGTGGTTGACCTGAATAATTCACTTGCTTGAAGTACATAATAACACCTGTATGCAAAGTTAGATCTAGAGACTTCAGAGAAAACATGAATAATGCCTTATGCAAGTTTATTTGTGATAAAACACTGATTTCTAGCAGGTTATGTAGCTACTATAACATACTAGGCCACCAATGTCTTCCTTAAACATACTTCTTCCTGATTGTACATTTTGTCATAGGTAGCTGCTAGTTCCATAGTATTTCTCATCACGTAAAAGTCTGTCCTCAGATACCAAACTTAAAGACATAAGATATATTAAATGAAAATCTGAAAATAAGAGTACAATTTAGCATATTCACACCATAATACATTAATGGATCGGATATCAGTCACTATATTTTCAGAAAACAAAAAGGTGTTATATCTTATGTTTCCAACACATAATTTATCCATCTTTAGTAATTTTCATACTGTTACCCAAAACCTAGGATCAGGATATACTAGTACATTCGTATCAGAATAACATACATACTATACTTAAAATTGAGTTAAATTCATTTCCATTTTCAATATACCAAAATTCAGACCCTGCCAAAAGAAGAAACCCTCAACACCAAAAAAACAAACAACAACAAAAAACAAAAAAACCCACAAAAAAAACCCAACAAAAAACCCCACCTCAAAACACTACACTGTTTTAGGCAGGTGCCCCTAGAAAAACGAACTTATTTTAACATTATGTGTTTAGGAAATGTTTTGTAAAGATTTTGTGAAGTTTACCCAAGTGTTTTCATGTCTTAAATAACGTAACACTCTAAGTTGTACATACACAAGACTAACTTTTTCTAAGTCAAAGAAATAGCTAAGCATAAAAGTAGTGGCTCTGACAACTACTAAGTCTAACTTTCACGTTTTTAAGAATAAACAGCAGAGGGAAAAATAGAAATGAGGTGTCCGACCTTTGGTTTAGGTTTCATGGTTTTGTTAGTTCTGAATCCTGAGCTTTAGATATTTTTCAGAGAAAGAATCCAAATATGCCAGGTATACTCTATCTAGTTTATATTGTAAACCTGGACCATGTGCTCAGAAGATGGAGAATCATCCCTTGCAATATGGTGGTTCTGTTAGGCAAAGCAAAGTTGAATTAACTAATATTGAAGTCATTTGAGTTGTTCAGTTTTTTAAAGGCTTTTTATCAATTTGATGAAACAGGTTCCTATTTTTTTTTCATAAATGTAAGATTTCTCCTTGTAGTTAATTTTTTATTGGTCTAGTTCCCATATTTTCTGCCCATCTCACTGGACAAGCAACTCAAGTTTATTTTTTGTTTTACTTTAGAACTCACAACAATACTATGAGTCCTATCAAAACTTAAACCTTTTCATTATAGAAACTATTTTTCTACCAATACAGACCATTTGAAGTTTTCTTAAAAATAAACTTTAATTAAGTACATGTAACGGCAATTTCTCCACACATACTTGATCAATTTTCACCTTTCTCCTCAGAGAACTAAGGGACAATCCATTCTTTTTATTCATCTTCAAATTAAGCAAATTCGTTTAAAAAAACAACCAAAATGGGGGATTAATAGCAAAAATAGAGGGCATTTATTCCATTCCAATCAGTTTGCAAGCAAAATCACCAGAGCAATCTTAGGTTGCTGGAAGAGAACAATAAATCCTTCAAGACCACGATGTGCTATACTTGCCCTCTTATAACAAGCAAACTCCACCGAAAGACATTAAGAGTGGTGTCCAGTCTAAACAAATATCACAGACAAATTAGAATACTCCTCAATCATTAACCCCTGCTTATATTTATTACAGTTAGCACCAAAAACCTAGTGAGCAAAACTACCAATCTAGGAACCAGAATTATTCTACATAACTCGCAGGAATTATTATGGATGAGTGAAATAAATGCAACCAAAATTTTGCGGGCAGAGTCAACTGAAACAATTTTATATTGGTGAGATTTAACATAAATGCTGGATTTTTTCCTTTTACAGTTACAGGTTTTTTCTTTTAGCTAAAAGTGTGAAAGTTTACATATTTTACACACTTATGAAATATGTTGATCTCCAAATATCGCCATAGAATTGGTAAACACACACATGAAGTCAATTGTTAATTTTTCCTTTGCCAAATGAGTCCCATTTGAAACGTTTAAGTTATGCTATAATAAATTTAAGAATTGTGTTGGACAACAACAATAGCTAATTTTCACATGTATCTTCTATTGCCCAAATACTGTACTAAGGAGGAATATTACCTACAGAAATTATAGAACATTCAAGAGAAAACGAGAATTTATAGATCTACAGTAAGTTCGTACCAACAGACGCACGACCGATACATTAAAATATTTTTAAACCTCCTCTTGAATATCTAAGATATTAGATGATCTGCAATGGTGTAACTTAAAAAAGAAAAACCCACCGTAATACTATGCATGTCTATTTAAAACCTCAATACTATCCACCGCAACATTACACATTCAGAGAAGACAATCAAGTACTTGGAGCACAAAACAATTATTTCCACTCACGATTTAAAATTCCCTAGTAATAATGTACTTTCAGTTAATTTCCTGAAGTTTCACGGCATATTTTCAGGCCTTTGGAGGGTTAAAAATGTTTTCCTTAAGTAGCAGAGTTGCTATAATGTTTTTAGATGCTGAAGCATCTGTATTCCTGAATTTGGCCGCATTTATAACAAGGGAGAGGGACCGCGAATATTTAAGGTTATGAACTTCTCTAATGCACTGCTCGATTATGTCAGGGTCTTCCTGAAACTTTTGGATCTAAAATCTCTTCAGAAATTCACAGAGAGAGGCCACTAAAGATCAGTTGCCATTGTGATTCGGAACTGACTACAGCTTTTTACTACTCTTTCTCCACACCCCTTGCCCAGAACAGTGGAGCTCTCCGAAGTCCCAATGCTGGACCGGAAAAGAGAAGCCAAAGGAGATCTCAAACCCTCTCTGCAAGGCAGGAGGCAGCTCGACGGAAGCGCCCCCCGCTACTCAGCAACTACCCACACGTCAGGCCCGGATCCCACTGGGAGAGGATATTTAGGAAAGGGAGATAAACCGTCGCCGTCACTTCGCGCGGATACCGGCCATTCCCGCCCGGTTCTTGTACCTGCCGCCGGCCCTTGCCCATCCTCAGCTCTCCCTCGGCTCCCGAGAGGACACCTTCTTCTCCTTGCCTGCTCTCATTCCAATAGGCGCCGGGGCCTCTCATAGGAGAGGCAGCGGGGCTCGAGGGGCTTCCTACAGGCCGTAAGTCCGGTCCTTCTCTCCCAAACAACATCCCAACGAGCGCACCCTGGCCCCCGGGCGCGGCGCTCGGGAAGAGGGCCCCAGGCCTGCCTCCCGCCGAGGCCGAGAAGAAAAGGGAGGGAAAGAAGGGCGAAGATGGGGCCTGCCCTGGAGCCAAGTACCTTGTAGAAAGCGCCATTGGAGCCCCGCACTTCCACCACCAGCTCCTCCATCTTCTCGAAAGCCCAGCTCGCGCCGGGAGCCCGCCCCCGAGAGGTGGGCTGCGGGCGCAAGAGGCCCAGCCGCCGCCGCCGCCGCCGCCGCCGCCGCCGCCGCCGCCGCGCTCCCGCACGCCCCCCGGCAGCGGCGCCGCCGTCACCGCCACCACCCGCGCTCGCCGTCGGCTCACCGCCCGCTCGGAGGCGGCCCCTCACCGGAAGTGAAACCGAAACGGAGCCGAGCGCCTGACTGAGGCCGAACGCTCCGGCCGCTCCGCGTGTAAACAGTGAAACCGCGTCACGTGACCGACACCGCCCCTCCCCCCGCGGGCTTGGCCCCTCGGCCCCGCCCTCTTTCTCCCCGCGGGCCTAAGAGCGCGCGCATGCGTGCTACTGGGAAACCGGTTGGGGGCCGGGCCCAACGTAAGGCGCGCGGGCTCGGCGTGCGCGGGCTCGGTGGAGGGCGGGAAGGCGGGAAGGGCGGTGACAGGTCGCACCTTTGGCCGAGGTCGCACCGCTTTGCATCGCCTGGCGAGGGCCAGAGAGCCTATTCCTGTAGAAAGTCAAGTACAGGCGTGGGAAAGGTCCTCCTGTAGTGATCAAGTGTATTCACTTATCCGAGTCTGGGCTGCCTTGGGTTGGAGGGTTTGTTTTTTTTAAGTGGGGCAGAGTCTGAGCTGGAGGTGGAGTAGGGGACAAGACTAAAGGTGAAGAATTAGATTGAAGACGACTTTGAAATAGTAACAGTGGCAACCACGGTGACCCAGGCTTGTGTGACCCTTAGAGGCAGAAGGTGAGAGTTTTAACGCCGCCCCCTCCCCAAGAGATTTTGGGCTGTCCTGTGGATACATACTGTGCCCTCTGAGGGGCAGTGGATTGTGTCAGGACCTCTGGAAACGTTAGTCCTCCCTCAGACCCAGTACTGACCCATGTACTTCCCTTCCCTCGATTCAGTTTCATACTTGACATTGAAAAAAAAGTCTTAAACACTTGTTAATTTCTTTACAGTTATTTTCCTAATATTTTGCCCCTACGGTGTGCCCACCCTGTATAGGAAGGTGGCGTGGGCATGCGTGCAACAGTCAGGTGACCTATCTACACGGGCCAGTGAACCTGTTTTCCTTGCAGCTCTTCCCCTTTACCCGCCACAGTACAACAAACCCCAGCTCTTTCTCATTCCTGTTTCAGCACTGTGCTTGTATCCACTTTGACCTAGGTTCCTTTGGAAAGCTTGTATCCAACTGAGAAGTTTATTGAGCCTCTACCATATGCCAGGCACTGTGCTAAGTGAGTAACTGGTGAAGAATAAAAAGAGAAAGATTGCCAGCATTTAACTTGGAACCTAGAGGCATAGATAGACATAAATCAAATTATCAGAAAAGTAAATATGGAGTTGCAACTGTGATAAGGGCGATGAAGAATTAGGTACATTTATGATAGGGACCCAGTCTGGGGTGGGTGAGGGACGGTCAGAGCTGGGAAATGACTCCATCTTGACTGTGACCAGAGAGAGTTGGTGGAGGTGGGGTCAACAGCCCCAGGCAGGTGCCCGGGAATTAGGGGCATGCTTGGGCCTCCAGTTCCCTTCCCACCCTTGTCCTAGCCAGAGCAGCACTGTTACTGGGGTGGAGCTCCAGTTTTAAAGCAGTGGATCAAGGGCCACATTCCTTGAGGGCACAGTACACAAAGATGAGCCATTGGAATAGAGTTTCTGGGGTAGTCACAAGATGTGAAGACAGCAGGATGGCTGAAACAGAATCTCACCACAGGCTGGATGGGAGCAGAGCCTGCTCTTTAATCCCAATGTATTTAAAGAGGACAGATTGATTAGAATGGTTATACCATCCACAGTTAGGGTGTTGTTTAGTTCACCCAAGGCTTTCAAACATTATCAGCTCTTCAGAACCTCTACAAGCCTCGCTAAACCTGGTGCTGTTCCCTGAACCTATGATTCACTTTCATGCCTGTCTTTATACACACTTCTGTTTCTCCAGATCTACCCTTCTCCTTAGGGTTATCAGATATATTCCTTTTTTTTTTTTAAGATTTATTTATATTAGAGAGAGAGAGAGAGAGCAGGGAGAGGGACAGAGGGAGAGGAAGAGAGAGAATCCCAAACAGACTCCACACTGAGCACAGAGTCTGATGTGGGGCTCAATCCCAGGACCCTGAGATCATGACCTGAGCTGAAATTAAGAGTCAGATGCTTATGGGGCGCATGGGTGGCTCAGTGGGTTAAAGCCTCTGCCTTTGGCTCCGGTCATGATCTCAGGGTCCTGGGATGGAGCCACGCATCGGGCTCTCTGCTCAGCAGGGAGCCTGCTTCCCCCTCTCTCTCTGCCTGCCTCTCTGCCTACTTGTGATCCCTCTCTTTCTGTTAAAAAAAAAAAAAAAGAGTCAGATGCTTAACTGACTGAGCCACTCAGGCGCCCCTCATATGGATTCCTATTAGCCATTTTACCTCAGGTGCAGAGAGTTGAGTTAACTTTGCTCCTCAGTTGTCAGCACATTATCATCATCAGTCACTGCCAGGTCCCTCTCTTATTTTTATTGTTTTATATTGTTGCTATTATTTTTCCTTGTCTTACTCGAGACACATTCTCATTCTTCTAGATAGCAACTACAATGTGTTGATATAGATCCTTGATAATTTAAGACATGTAGTGTTTTGGGTATGCCTTTACATTTGCAGAGATGGTATTGGACTGGAAATGTGTTTCTCACTGTTTTCACTCAACACTGTGCTCTTGAGCTATAGCCACGTTGCTGTGTGTACACCTAGTTTTTGGCTTCTAACTGCTGCTGAGTATTTCATAGATTTTACTGATACATTTCCCTAGTGATGGCCTTCTAGGTTACTGCCAACTCCCTGATGTCACACCATGGTGAAAGCCCTTGTCTTTACGAACCTTTGCAAGAATTTTTGGGTGTGTGCTCTCATAGAAGTTTGTACACATGGGGCTCCTGGGTGGCTCAGTGGGTTAAATCCTCTGCCTTCGGCTCAGGTCATGATCTCAGGGTCCTGGGATCGAGCCCCGCATCGGGCTCTCTGCTCAGCAGCGACCTGCTTCCTCCTCTCTCTCTCTGCCTGCCTCTCTGCCTACTTGTGATCTCTCTCTGTCAAATAAATAAATAAAATCTTTAAAAAAAAAAGAAGTTTGTACACACTTCTTGCTTCATCACCACACTGCTTGGCATATGGCAGGGATTCAGTAAATGTTGGATACCTCTCCTATGATGCTTGATGTACTACAATCACTTGTTTATATTTCTATTTCCCTTATTGGACTGTGAGTTCCTTCCAGGCAGGAAAGATGTCTTATTTTTCTTTGTATCCCTGGCACAAAGCGGTTGATTTTAGGAAATGTTTGATGAATGAAGACCTGCCTAGCTTCACTTCCTGTATGTGCTCTGACCTAGTCTTGCACACTTAACTGCATCTTAGCCTTGTTCTGATCTCTAACTCTTGCAATGCCCCCTTTCAGGATGAGCTCAGCTGAATTAGACATGGGCTCAGTCCTGTTTGTGAACCTGCTTCTCCCATATTCTCTCTCTCTCAGTCACTGGCAACCCTTTCTTCAGCTTAGTTCCCTAGGCCTAAAATGGAGACATTTTGACCCTTTCCATCACACACCTAATCCAATAGCAATCTTCTTCTGAGTCTATAATGTTTTTGTCACCACTTGCACTGCTAAGACCATGTTCCCAGCCCCCATCTCTTCTTACCTGGATAACCACAAAAATTTCGCTGGTCTCCCTGCAGCCACTCTTACCCTCTTGTGTATTCTGAGCACAGAACAGACGGTGACCCTATTCAGGTGTCAGTCAAGTCACTCTGCCACTCAGAACCCCTTCAATTGTTCCCTGATTGTCTTAGGGTCAAAGCCAAAGTGCTTATTTATTTTGGCCCCAGTGCCCTACATACTCTGGCCGCTGTTATCTGTCTCAGCTTCCACCTCCCCCTTCACTCCATTCCAGCCATACTGGCTTATTTGTAGTTTCTTGAAAACATCCGACAGGTCTCCTCTCACTAGAATATAAGCTCATTGACAACAGAGATTTCGTTTCTTTTATTCACTGCTTGTCCCCAGTGCCTAGCACAGTGTTTGGAACATAGCAGGTGCTTACTAAATATTTACTGAGTGAGTGAATGAATGAACATGTGTTGAGGATCCAGCTCAGACCAAGTCTGCTCCCAAGCCTATGTTTATCTGAGAGTGAAATTGATGCTTCAGCACTCCTATTCTTGCCTTGGTCCATAGCTTCCATTAAATTGCTGCCTGTTGTCTTTGCATTGATTTATTCTGTGTTATTTCCTGCTCCTTCGCAATTTGAGCCCTCTCAGTCTTTTTCATGCCTCTATCCCAGCTGTAATGCCCTTTCTCCTTTCTAATTCTAGAAATCCAATGTATCCTCTAGGACCCAGCTAAAGCTTTACTTCTGTCATGACACTTTCTGTGACAATTTCACCTTACTTTGACCTGTCCTTTGAACTAGGTGTTAAAAAAAAGACCTTTCAAAATTAATAATTTTTATGTTTTAGAATAGTTTTAGATTTATAGGAAAATTGAGGCAATAGGAGAGAGTTTCCATATTAGTTCCCAGATACCCCCTCCCAGTTTCCTCTGTTATGTACATTTTGTACTATTGTGTTATATTTGTTGTCATTGATGAGCCAATATTGACACATAGTTTTTAACTGAAGCCCATAACTTACATTAAGTTTCACTCTTTGTGTTGTACAATGTATGGGTTTTGACAAATGCATAATGCCATGCAACCAACATTACAGTATCATATAGAATAATTCCACCACCCTAAAAATCCCATGTGTTCCACTTCCCAGTCACTGGCAACCCTTTCTTCAGGTTAGTTCCCTAGGCCTAAAACGGAGACATTTTGACCCTTTCCATCACACACCTAATCCAATAGCAATCTTCTTCTGAGTCTATAATCTTTTTCTCACCACTTGCACTGCTAAGACCACGTTCCCAGCCCCCATCTGTATATCATCAGCTCAACCCACAAACCTTTTGGCAACCACTGATCTTTTTACTGTCTCCATAGATTTGCCTTTTCTAGAATGTCATATATTTGGAATCCTATAGTAGGTAGCCTTTCAGATTGTCTTCTTTCACTTAGCAATAAGCATTTAAAATTCTTCCATGTCTTTTCATGGCTTTATAGCATGTTTCTTTTTATTGAGGAATAATACTCTATCATCTGACATACATGGTTTTTTTTATCCACCAACTGAAGGACATTTGGTTGCTTTCAGTTGTTGTCGATTATGAAAAAAGCTGCTATAAACATTCATGATGCACGTTTGTGTGGACATAAGTATTCAACTCATTGGAGAAATACCTAAGACTGCAGTAGCTGGATTGTACAGTGACTTTGTTTGGCTTTGTAAGAAACTGCTGTCTTCTAGAGTAGCTGTATTATTTTGCGTTCCCCTCAACAGTGAATGAGAGTTCCTATTGCTACACATACTCACAAGCTTTTGGTATTATCAGTGTTTTGAATTTTGCCCATTCTAACAAGTGTGCAGTGGAATCTCATTGTTTTAATTTGCAATTCCCTAACGACTTATGATGTTGAGCACCTTTTTATGTTTATTTGCCATCTGTATATATATCTTCATTGATAAGGTCTCCGTTCAGATCTTTTGTCCATTTTTTAATTGGATTGTTTTCTTATTGATGAATTTTAATAGTTCTTTGTATATTTTGGATACCAGCCCTTCATCAAATTGTGTTCTGCAAATATTTTCTCCCAGTCTGTGGCTTCTCTTTTCATTCACTTAACATTGTCTTTCACAGAGTAGAGGTTTTTAATTTAAAAAAAGTCTAAGTTAGCAATTTTTTTCTTCATGATCATGATTTTGGCATTGTATCAAAAAAGTCATCACCAAACCTAAGTTCACCTAGATTTTATCCTGTTATCTTCTAGAAGTTTGTAGTCTTGTGGTTTCCATTTAGGTCTATGATACATTTTGAGTTAATTTCTGTGAAAGGTGTAAGGTCTCTGTTTAGATTCTTTTTTTTTTCTGCATATGGATATCCAATCATTCCAGTACCATTTTTTAAAAAAAGACTACTGTTTCTCCATTGAATTGCCTTTGCTCCTTTGGAAGAGATCAGTTGGCTATATTTGTATGGGTCTAATTCTGGTCTCTTTCTTCTATTCATTGATTTGTGTATTCTGTCATTAATACCACATTCACTTGATTCCTGTAGCTCTAAAGTAAATCTTAAAGTTGGGTAGTGTCCCTCTGACTTTGTTCCCTCCCTTCAATATTGTGTTTACTATTTTGAGTCTTGCCTTTCTGTATAAACTCTAGAATCAGTCTGTCAATATCTACAAAATAATTTGTTAGGATTTTGATTGCATTTGCATTGAATCTATAGATCAAGTTGGGAAGAAATAACAATATTGAGTCTTCCTATCCATGAACATGGAATATCTCCCCATTTAGATCTTCTTTGATTTCTTTCATCAAGGTTTTGTAGTGTTCCTCAAATAGGGACATATTTTGTGAGACTCATGCCTAAGTATCTCATTTTTTTGGTGCTGATGTAAATGGTATTGTTTTCAAATTCTGATTGTTCATTGCTAACCACTGCTTTTGCCACAACCCATAAATCTTTTTTTTTTTTTAAAGATTTTGATTTATTTGAGAGAGAGAGAGAGAGAGAGAGTACATGCACTTTAGCAGGGGGCAGGGGCAGAGGGAGAAGCACTGAGCAAGGACCCTGAAGCAGGACTCTTCTGAGCGGAAGGTGGATGCTTAACTGACTGAGCCACCCAGGCGTCCTTGGCAGTCTGTGTTTAAATGAGCTATCCAAGTAATTCTGATGCATGCCCAAGTTTGAACCACTGAGACAGGCACTGCTAGCAGTCTACATGGTCTAGCTTGGTAAAGTTTTTTTTTTTTCCCTAAGATTTTTATTTATTTGTTTGAAGTCAGATGTTCAATGAACTGAGCCACCCAGGTGCCTGTGCAACCCATAAATCTTGATAAGTTGTATTTTTTTCATTTAGTTCAAAATAGTTTTAAATTTCTCTTGAAACTTCTCCTTTTACCCATGTGTTATTTAGAAGTGTGTTGTTTAATCTCCAAATATTTGGGGATTTTCCAGTTATCTTTCTGTTACTGATTTCTAGTCTAATTCTGTTGTGGTCTGAGAGCAGACATTGTATGATTTTTGTTCTTTCAAATTCGTTAAGATATGTTTGTGGACAAGCAGTTGGACTGTCATGGTCAGTGTTCCATGTAAACTTGAGAAGAAATTATCCTGCTGCTGTTGGATGAAGTAGTCTATTGATGTCAATTACATTGAGTTGTCAATTGATAGAGCTGGTCAGTTCAACTACATATCCTTACAGATTTTCCACTGCTCAATATATCAATTACTGACAAAATGGTATTGAAGTCTTCAAATATAACAAAGATTGGCCTATTTCTACTTGTAGTTCTATCAGCTTTTGCCTCCTGTATTTTGATACTCTGTTGTTGGCCGCATAGACCTTAAGAAATTTCATGTCTTCTTGGAGAATTGACCTCTTTATCATTATATAATACCCCTCTTTACCCTTGATAATGTTCCTTTCTCTGAAGTCTGCTTTATCTGAAATTAATATAGTTATTTCACCTTTCTTTTGGTTATTGTTAGCATGCTATATCTCTCTCCATCCCTTTACTTTTAACCTATCTGTGTTTATATTTAAAGTGGATATCTTGTAGACAACAGATAGTCACATCTTCTTTGACAGTCTCCGTATTTTAATTCATTTTTTGTAGACTATTCACATTTAAGTGATTACTGATATAATTTGATGAATATACCATGTTTGTAACTGTTTCCTATCCATTGCACTTGTTCTTTGCTTCCTTTTGTATCTTTCTCTTTTCTACCTTCTCTGGTTTTAACTGAGCATTTTATATGATTCTATGTTCTCTCCTTAGGATATCAATTATACTTATTTAAAAATTTTTAGTGGTTTCCTCAGAATTTGCTCTATATATTTACAGCTAATTTAAGCTTACTTTCAGATGACACTATATGGCTTCATGGGTAGTGTAGGTACCTTATTACAGAGTGTTCCCAATTCCTTTCTCCTGTCTCCCTTGTCATTTAATTTCACTATTCATGAACAATAATAACCAGTACATTGTTGCTGTTATTAGTTTAGAAAGACAGTTATATATATTTTAGATCAATTAAAATTAAGAAAAACAAGAGAGTTTTTTCTTTTTTGCCTTCATTTATTCCTTCTCTTCCTGTCTTTCTATAGATTTGAGTTTCTAACCTGCATCACTTTCTTTTTCTCCAAAGAAGTTTTTAATATTTCTTTTTTTTCTCCCCAAATATGTTTATTTTAATTTTTCAGTGTTACAAGATTGATTGTTCATGCACCACACCCAGTAGTCCATGCAATACGTGCCCTTCTTGATACCCACCGCCAGGCTCGCCCAGCCCCCCACTCCCTCCCCTCCAAAACCCTCAGTTTGTTGCTCAGAGTCCACAGTCTCTCCTGGTTCATCACCCCCTCCAATTTCCCCCCATTCGCCCTTCCCTTCCTTCTCACGATGCCCTCCATGATTTTCTTTATACTCCACACGTAAGTGAGACCATAAGATAAT
>CM052801.1:97623878-97722689 GCA_028533885.1 Nasua narica | reverse complement strand
TGGATATTTTTGCCTGTTTTGTCAAAGATGATTTGACCATAGAGTTGCGGGTCCATCTCTGGGCTCTCTATTCTGTTCCACTGGTCTATGTGTCTGTTTTTGTGCTAGTCCCATGCTGTCTTGGTGATCACAGCTTTGTAGTAAAGTTCGAAATCAGGCAATGTGATGCCCCCGGCTTTGTTTTTCTTTTTCAACATTTCCTTAGCAATTCGGGGTCTTTTCTGGTTCCATACAAATTTTAGGATTGTTTGTTCTAGCTCTTTGAAAAAAACTGATGGAATTTTGATCGGGATGGCATTGAAAGTATAGATTGCTCTGGGCAGTATAGACATTTTAACAAAGTTTATTCTTCCGATCCATGAGCACAGCCTTCCCTTTGAGATCAGGAACATGTCAAGGATGCCCACTCTCACCACTCTTGTTCAACATAGTACTAGAAGTCCTAGCAACAGCAATTAGACAACAAAAAGAAATAAAATGTATTCAAATTGGCAATGAAGAAGTCAAACTCTCTCTTCGCAGATGACATGATACTTTACATGGAAAACCCAAAAGACTCCACCCCCAAACTACTAGAACTCATACAGCAATTCAGTAATGTGTCAGGATACAAAATCAATGCACAAAAATCAATTGCTTTCCTATACACTAACAATGAAAATATGGAAAGGAAAATTAGAGAATCGATTCCATTTACTGCAGCACCAAGAACCATAAAATACCTGGGAATAAACCTAACCAAAGAGGTAAAGGATCTGTACTCAGGGAACTATAGAACACTCATGAGAGAAATTGAAGAAGACACAAAAAGGTTTTTAACATTTCTTGTAAGGTAGATCTACTGGTTAGAAATTCTGTCAGTCTTTAGCTGAGAACATTTTTATTTCTTCTTCACTTTTGAAGGATAATTTCACTGTGTACAGAATTCTAGGGGTTTTTTTCCCCCTTTCAACACTTTAAATATTTTACTGCACTGTCTTTTTGCTTGCATGGTTTCTGATGAGAAGTCTGAGGTAATTCTCCTTATGCTTTCATAGGTAAACCCCACCACTGCTATCCCCTGACTTCTTCCACATTTTGTCTTTGTCTTTAGTTTTCTTCAGTTTGAACATGATATGCCCAGGTATGGATTTTTTGTTATTTATTAAGCTTGATGTCCTCTGAGCTTTCTGGAACTATGGTTTGTTGTCTGTCATTAATTTTGGAAAATTCTAAGCCTGTATTAGTTCAAATATTTTTTCTCCTTTCTTTCCTCTTCTGGTATTCCCATTATGCTAGTGTTACACCTTTTGTAATTGTTCCCCTGTTATTGGATATTCTATTTTATTTTTTTCTTCCTCCATAACTGTTTTTCTTTTTGCATTTCTGGAAGTTTTCATTTACATATCTTCAAGCTCACTGATTCTTTCCTCAGCCATGCCCAGTCTACCAATGGACCTTTCAAAGGCATTCTTCATTTCTGTTACCATTTGGTTTTATTAATTTCCATCATTTTTAATTCTTTTTCAGATTTCATCCATCTGCTTATACTACTGATTTCTTTCTTGTATTTTACATATGTACTTTTTTATTTCTATTATCAAACAATATCAAACTTACGGAAAAACTGTGAGTACAATACAGAGACTTTTTCCCCCCTGAACTATTAGGAAGTAAGTTGCTGACCTGATGCCCATCTTTTCCAAATACTTCAGAGCATATTTGCTACAAACAAGGACATTCTGTGCATAATGACGACACCACCATCAAAATCAGGTATTAACATCAATAAAGTACTACTATCCAATCCCAGTATCCTATTCAAGTTTGGTCAGTTATCCCAGTAAAGCCATTTATAGCAAATGAATCCAATCTACAACAATATTTTTACATTTAATTGCCATGTATCTATAGTGGTTACTTGGTTTTACCTTGCTTTTCATGCCCTTGATACATTTCAAGATTATAAGATAGTTATTTTGTACACTGTTACTCAGATTGAGTTTATCTTCTATTTTATCAATATTAGACTTAGTTTATACATCTTGGGTAGTAATATTGGGAAAACGATGCTGTGTTTTTCTTATTGTCTTCTATTTCTGCTTGTTCCATTACTGCTCATGTTCATGAAAATATTTTTCCTTAAATTTCCACTGAAACTACAGTGCTGGACATTTTAAGCTTATACGGGCAGGAAAAATAGGATTAGAGACAATAGCAAAAATTGTAAGCTGGAAACCAGTTGTGCGTGTGGTATCTGATTTTGACTACTGATTTGTTCTTGCATGTTGTTGCCTTTTTCCATTAGAACCTTTAATGATGTAATTCATCGGTATTTTAAATTCCCTATCTGATAATTCTAAAACCAATGTCATATTTTAGTCTTGTTCCCGTGCTTGCTTTGACTGTTCAGAATGTTTTTTTTCCCTTGCTTTTTCGTGTGCCTTGCAATTTCTTGTTGAAATTAAGGCATGGTGCATTGGGTAATAGCAACTGAGTTAATTAGGCTTTTAGTTTGAGGTTTTCTGTTAATTTGGTAGGAACTGAGCTTTGTTTATTCGTTGCAGCTGTAGGTGGCAGATGCCTCAGTTTCCTTTAGTATCCTTGGTGTTTTTTTTTTTTCTTGTATCCTTTGTTATCTTTGGGTTTCCCTGAGAACTCCTTCTTACATAGTCTGTCACTCAGCTCTCTTAGTTCTAATCTGCTATCACCCTGGAGCCCTGTTGATGTGGTGGCAAGGTGTCGGGGAGGGGAAGCATTCTTATGATTAACTCAGGGTTTTAGTAGGCCTGAGTCCCTGGCCTGTGTTCTTCAGAAGCACTTCTTAGCTTTTTTCTCCCTCCCTTTAGATGATACTGGAAGGTTAGAGAGGACTAGCATTGGCAAGTAGCCCCTCTCCCAGGCCAGGACTGGCTCTGGTAAATCAATTTCCCTTGAAGGGCAGGCTTTTGTTGTGGAGAACAGGGGGTATATTTTAGAATGGTTGCTTTTCCCCACTTTTTGCAGGAAACAGGAGGGACTTTTTCTCTGGTCTTCACTGTGAGAACCTAATGGGTTCCTGGAGGCAAAACCCATGAAAATGTAGGCCTCTCCCCAAGATTGGTTCCCCAGGAGTTTTTAACTCTCAACAAAGTCTACACCCAGCCTGAAGCAATTCATCAAAACCACCATTTAAGCATTCCTACCAATAATTGGCTCCAGCAACTTCTGCCTTCGGTAATCTGATCTCTGCTGTGATTCTCTGTATGCACCTGTCTCTCCACATTTTGGGCTGGCAGTTTGCCCTGTGACCTCAGTTTTCTGGGTCTAAGAAAAGTCATTTCTGTTTGCTCAGCATCTTTCTTGTTGTGAGGCCAGGAGTGACAACTTCCAAGCTCTCTGTATGTCAGAGCACTATATTAAGACATTTGAGTTGGAATTTCTCTTGTACCTCAGGGTCGTGTGTCAGAAATCTGATTCATAGCCCAAACATCACCAATAAGCCTACACAAGTAGAGGTATTAACTTTCAAGGTCAGTTAAGTGCCTACTCCATTATTTTCTTTTTATCATTGTATTATTTTCTTTTTATCTATTAAGAACAAATATGCATGCAGTCTGTGGCAGGCACCGGGCTGGCTAACTCCACTTCTGTTCCCAGCCTCATTCTCCCTTGGCTGCCTCTACCCTAGAGACCAGAAAACTTAAATATGCATTTTTCCAGCTACCCAGAGGTGAAAATGGCTACATGGCTCCTTCTTTCCTCCCTCCCTTCCTTCCTTCATTCCTTTCTTCCTTCCTTCCTTCCTTTTAAATAACATGTAAACATGAGTTTATTGGCAAGTTTCTGAGAAAGTGCTTTTTTGAAAAAAGCAGACAAATTTGGCTGGTGTTGCTACTTCCTCTGTAATGCCTGCCTTGATTGTAGATTTGATACCTAAAGCTAGGGAATGGCCAGGTAGCAGCAGTGAACCATTGCCAGCAGCCATCCACCACCAGATTTCTTGAGTCAGAAAAATAAACCCCTATTTGATTAAGCCTTCTTAAGTTGGCTTTTCTTTAACATACAGACATATGCACTTCTAAGTCATGGAACACCTAACCCATATGGAATCTGAACTGTAAAACCAAAAAATGAGTCTAACAGATAAACACTAGGAAGAGCAAGAGTAAGTCCGACTACAATAAAAGAGTAATGCTGACACCCACCCATTCAAGGAACTAAAGCAAATATTCATCTTAATGTTGAAATACAAGGGACTAGAGTTTTGCTGATTGCCATTTGTTCTACACATATGTTATGTGAGATGTGGAGGGAATGTTGATTCTGTGTAAGTTCAAAGTCACAGGGACCAGTAGCATGAGAAAAGGGCAACTTTTAAGGAGATAGGACTATCGTAGTGTCTCAGTGCTGCACAGATGAAATTAACCAAAGGATGGATTTCTCAAATTGTCTGAAATCAGGATGAGAGGTTCTTCCTTATCCAGTCTTCTTGGGCTTATTTGATCTCTGTGTGCTTCAGTTTCTCTAGCCATAAAATGAGGATAATAATAATATGCACTTCACTGAGGCATTGTGAGCATTCAATGAGATAATCTATGTGAAAAGTTTAACTAGTGTTTGCACACGAGAAGTGTTGTATCAACAGTGTTAGAACTGGATTGTGGACATAGCCCTCTGCCCTGCATTGCCATTACCAGCCACAAACTCACACAGAACATTGCCTCACTCTGGGGAGCAGCACACATGACTGGCTTGTTCTTCACACATCAAGGAACCCAAGAAGGGCTCTTAATAGCAGGGTAGAGAAGTGTTTCCAAGTTGCAGTGGACCTTGATTTGATCATTTATTTGAGCTCGATGAGCTGCCAAAATTAAGTGAACTTTAACCTGGAGGACAGCAAGTAAATTCCTTCAGAAGCGTGAATTTGTTGAGTAACCATCATATTTAGAGTTCTAGGAATTTACTAAGTGTGGAGGTCTCGCCATTCTCTTTAAAATGTGGAATATTGTCTGTCTTTTGGCATTTTTCTCATTCTCTTGATTTCTCGGAGATTATTTAAAAAGGTTAGAGACTGTCGCTGTCTGCCGTAGTACTGCGGCAGTACATCTTGCAAGCGGGGCTCTGTTTATCAGTATAATTACACTGGATTATGTATCATTCAAACCTGACAAATATTGACTTACTTAAAGGGTTTCTAAAATGTTTTTTATTATTCGCACATAATGAGAAGCCTGGAGACAAGGCTATGTGGAGCTAATATGGGGGAATTCTTCTGCTTTCTACTTACTGGTCTTGATATCTCCATGCTTGCAAGTTGGCTGCTCCTTCCCCAGGCCTTGAGTTTATATTTTATGCAGGAAAAAGAGAGAAGAGTAGAATGCACAAGGCACAGGCCAGCTGCTCCTTTAAAAACAGTCAGGAAAATCCTAGCTTTTCAAAAGCCCATCCAGTAGTCTTCTGCTGACATCTCATTGCCCAGGATGATGTTTCATGGCCACACGTAGCTGCAAGGAAGTCAGGATTGCCATCTTTTAGCCATCTTTTTGCCATCTTTATTGCAGCTCTAAACAAAACTGGGTGTTTTTGTTTTGTTTTGTTTTGTTTTTGGAAGGAGATGGGAATGGTATTGGGGATGCAACTGGCTGTGAGAGCCACATTCCGAATTCATAGTGTCAGCTATGGAACGGTAATAGCTGAGGGCCGACATTTGCAATCTAGTGGATAGAGCAGAGGGGGTCAGTGAAATGTAGAGATGTTTGCCCCTGGTCTTGATGGAAGGGTTTCCTGTTTTGAAGGAGTAGAGAAAAGTCTAACCTCAGAAATATGTAATTGTTATATTGTAAAGCTGTATTCTAGAGCTTTCTTGCTCCTCTCTTTATTGACAAACCTGTCTTTTCAGAATTGATGGGGAAAATATTTGGCACAACCTTTACAATCTAGGTGGAGCAGGGCTCAGACTTTTTCTGTAGAACTGACATAAAAATATTTCAACCATTTAAAAATTAAAGGGACAAGAAAGGACCGAGGAATGGTAATAGACCAAAAGTGACTAAAAAGACCTGATGACAAAATGCAATGTAATGTTCTAGTTTGAGTCTCAGAAGAGATAAAAGAAGGTAGCAGAAAAACTAGCGAAATCCAAATAAAATCTGCAGTTTAGTTAATAATAGTGTACAGAAGTTGGTTTCTTAGTTGTGACAAATATAACAAGGTAATGTGTTTGTTAATACTGGGGGAAACTGTGTGGAGGCTTATGGGAGCTCTGGATTATCCTTTGTAATTTTTCTGTAAATTGAAAATTATTCCAACATAAAAAGTTTATGAAAAAATTAGGGAAATGTTGGAGGAAAAATTGTTGCATGACAAACTAGGTGTTTCTATTTAATTAACAGCAACTGTAATTAGAATAAATGGAATCCAAGTGTACTAGTATGAGTATAATATATATTCACAGCTCGAATTTAGGCATTTCCAGAAAACCGATGGGAGGAAGGCCTACCATGAGTCTGTTTTTCATTTTGGGCTAAAAAGCCTAATATGACATAACTTATGTTTGAGGTGGAGAGATCAAGCAAATGTGGTTCAAGGACTGAGGCCACCATGGGACAGGAGGACCAATTCTAAGTATAGTGCATTATCAGTCATTCATATTGTATCCCAGTTCTAGGATCCCTGGCATCATGTCAGGGTTCTAGATGTAAGAAAAACATTAAAGAGCTCACAAGGTTGCCAACAGAGGATGTAAGGTGTCAGCTGCTTTGGGCCCATGATTTTCTCCAAGTGATAGACATGACATGAGCCATTTTAGCAGGGATGGAAGGGTGAATCCTTAATTTTCTTATTGTAGGACTGTTCACAATGGGCCTGAGCATTAGTGGTCTGATTGGAGAGCAGTGGTAGCATAGTTTTAGTGATAGGAGATGTCAGTATGGGAGAAGGAACATAGAAAATGCCACAGGGGGGCCCCTGGGTGGTGCAGTTGGTTGAGCGACTGCCTTTGGCTCAGGTCATGATCCCGGAGTCCCGGGATCGAGTCCCATATCGGGCTCCCAGCTCCATGGGGAGTCCGCTTCTCACTCTGACCTTCTCCCATCTCATGTTCTCTCTCTCTTTCCTAATAAATAAATAAATAAAATCTTTAAAAAAAAAAAAAAAAGAAAATGCCACAGGAACCAAGAGGGCTGGTTCTAGGAGAACACATAAAGCAGAGCCAGGGGACTCACCAGAAGTATGTTTGAGATACTGAAGAGGCCAACATTTCCTCAGAACTGAAGAGGAGCATGGGCAGAGAAATACTAACATGCAACTGCTTTTGCAACTTTCCTTTTACATCAAGGTTGGTATGACCCGAGAATCACAGTTTATATGAGAATGCATTTTGCAAGGCCTCACTGTAGAACTGATTGCTACTTGCTGGGTTCTTTTAGTACATGAAATCTGACTCATGGATGCTGACCAAAATACAGAATGATAAAAAAGGAAATGAAAATCAGTTTGGCTTGGAAGACGTGTATTTGAAAATGCTACTTTCTTCAAGTAAATGGCGATCTTGTCTTGTAAGAAAGAAAATAAGCTACACTTTAAGCACTATTATTGTTCATGGAAACTGATCACTTAATTATTCAGGGGAAATTAATTCCTCGGCACTAGAGTTTGGGGCTGGTGTCAATCTGATCACTGACAGTTAAGTCTTACGATAAGAAGACTATATGAAGAACACCAAAAAATGTTACAAATCTTGTAATTTTTAAAATCAGAAACTTCTTTATCATAATGAATTTCTGAAAATGCTTGCAATAAATCTAGAGGAAAGTCAGGCAGAGTTTTAAAATTTAAAGTCAATTTATAGCTTGAAATAAAAAATTTCCTAATTTTAGTGGAGTTACAAAGTCTTGGAAATGGAGAGGGAGGATTTGAACATATAGATCCCAACTCCAATCTCTCTCCCTCTCTTGAGACAGATGCTGACACTTCCAGCTATTGAGTGCAGGTAAAACTTTGGGCTCTGCTTGGGAGCTCCAGTGGAGAGAACTGCTGTGGGACTTTCTCCTACATGGGCTACAGAAACACCTGGTAACCAGCATCCAGGGGTCCTGGGGTTAGAGAAAGAATGCTTTACATCCCAGGAAAAGCTTGGTGGTCAAAGCAAAATGGAATTATCTTCAGTGCCTGCTTGCTGGGGACTGGCAATCTATTTGCTTCCATATCCATGACCTGCGGGGCTGAATTTTTTTTTACCAGCCTCCAGCTGGAGGACTGCCTCAACTTAGGGCTCTCTAAGATCCAGAACTGAGCCCCTAAGAGGGAAGAGTAACAACAAAATAACCATCAGCTCAGGGGCTCAGCACCCAGAGAGAAAGATCCATCAAGACACCTCCAAGTAAATGGCCTGCTAGAGGAAACAGGACAAATTGAATAGAAAATAACAAGAGCATTTGAGAATATTCAAGAAAACACAGAAGAAGTCTAAAGCTCTACAACTGGATCTCCCAACTAAACAATACAGGAGATGAATTGAAGGAGAGTCACTGTTGGGATCCAATTTTGTGGACTGGGACATCAACCCAAAACATACACAAAAAAGACATGAGAGACATGGAAATCATGAGAGAAAAGAAAGGACATTTGGAGGACAGGCACATACTTAATGTGCAAATTAGTCGGAGGCCTAAGAGGAGAAAAAGGAGCAGATAGGGGAGAGTCCACAGTAGAGACATGAGAGAAGGAAGACCAGGGTCTCTAGGATGAAGGAGGTCACCAGGTTTCCAACTAGGGTGCTGGGAAGAGTCACTGAGGGTAACTGAGCTTTTCAGGACACCAGAAAGCCATGGGATGAGGTACCTCACAGGGACACCATCGCACTGACTCTGCTCCCTGCCCTGGCTGGCACCAAGTCCCACTTGAGAATCAGGAGAGCTCAATGTTACTAAACTTTGCCTTAAAGGAAAGCACTCAGATTATTCAAATTGTTTAGAATGTGATGTGAGTTCAAGAATAAAAGGGCAGTGGTATAGCTGTAATTTGGCTACTTTCTCTGTTTTGGGGGTGATCCTGCCTGCAGGGAAAGTGCCACTGGCAGCTGCACCCCCAAGTGGAACTTAGAAGCAAGGGAAAAGCCATGGAAAATTATGCTGCATCTACTCCCATACCAAGGTAGCCATTAGTGCTATTTACCAAATGTTTCTAGTTTTCCCCCATTCTGGGAAATTGGTACTGTCTTAATGTTTATGCAATCCTTTTTTTGGGGGGGGGGGTCTTAGGTCTTTTTTATTTCTCATTTGTACTTTTTAACAGCAAAGGGGAGTTGGAATCCTGAATGGAGGGGAAACCAGACATTCAAGCGGGGGCCTGAATAAATATCTCAAATGGATGCCCAGGTCCTGTTACTGCAGATGGCAACATAGGAAATTAGGGATGTGTTGAGAGCCACCTTGTGACCCCAAGAAATGAACAGTTGCTAACTTTTCAGGCAGGGATTTGATAGTACCCAGCGCTTTTAGAATCAGGAAGTAAGTGGTGACAGCTGTGATGAAAAAGTTTCAACTTTCATGGAGCTAACTCTCCTTATAGAAATGGTCTGAAATATGGAGACTACAAAATCAGGGGATTTAAATAGATACCTCAAGTTTTAAATGTAGGAATGGATAATAGTAATACCAGTGAGGTTTAAAAAAACTTTGTTTTTATTAACTTTCCCAGAAAAAACTGGCTAAGGAGGAAATTCACTTCAAGTTAAAAGTTTTTGTTAAAAGTAACTCTTGTAAAACATGTACTAAATCTTTCCCCTTTTAAGGCAGCTGAAATCTTTGAGCTCTGTGATTTATGTAGGTGAATTCTTTTGCTTTTAAGTGATGGGCAGAGGACAAGGATTCAGAAATGATTTTCTACATGGAATTTGACCCTTCCCCCCAAAATATATATGTAAATATTACACAAAACTTCCATTGGTTAATGGTCCAAAAAACAATTTCTGTCTGACAGTTTGTTTAGAAGATGACTGAGTGTATGTATGCATTTAGGGCAGGTAGATCAGACAGTGTTGGGACTTTGAATGGGCCTGAACAATTTGGTACTGCCATAATGATCCATGCTCTCCAAGTGTACTGAACTGAAATGGCCTTGAGGTACTTCACCTAAAGGATTAAAATAAGTATAATTTTAACAAATTAGATACCTTCTTTTTACTTCAGACATGATTTTATTGAAGGGAGAAGATGATCTTACTGGAGTAGGATGCTGCTGAGACTGGGGGCAAGGGAGCAGTTGTCAATAAACCCAGACTTTTGTTATTGAATAGTTTTTCTCCAAGGCTATAAGACTTGGGAAAAGAGTAGTTTGTTTGCTTTTATTTTGTTTTCTTACTCTTAGAATGTTTCAGAATCTCAGCTTGAGGCTGAGGTATCTGGGCTGGCAAGTAGAGAATTTGGACAGTCCCTTTAATAAAAGCTAGAGAAATGTAGATTGTAAAAGATGGCAGGGGTATTAAAGGGACAGCATCAAAGAGGATAGAAATCTGTTGGGGTCACAGTGCAATAGTACTTCTGGCATTGAACACTCAAGAGAGAGTTGGAGGAGATCTAGTGAGACACTGTGGGAGAACTCCAATCTCCCCACGTTGCCAGGTCACAAGGAGCTCCTTTTGTGGGTGCAGCCAGAGTTAGCCGAGATGAAAGATGTCAGAGTCTCATTTGAGACCTAAATTCACCTGCAGATTGAAAGTGAGGGGATGGAGAAACATCTATCATGCAAATGGATGTCAAAGGAAAGCTGGGGTAGCAATACTTATATCAGACAAACTGGATTTTAAAATACTGTAACCAGAGAGGCATAGTATAACAATAAAGGGAACAATCCAAGAACAAGATAGAGAACTTGTAAATATTTATGCCCCCAACATGGGAGCTCCCAAATACGTAGTTAATAACAAACATAAAAGACCTAATCAATAGTAGTACAATAGTAGAGAACTTTCATACCCCACTTATATTGATAGACAAATCATCTAAATAGAAAATAAACAAGGAAATTATGGCTTTGAATGACACACTGGAACAGATGGATTTTACAGATATATTCAGAACATTCCATCCTGAAACAGCAAAATACACATTCTTTTCAAGTGCACATGGAACATTCTCCAGAATAGATCACGTATTAGATCATAAAACAAGACTCAACAAATTCAAGAAGATCAAAGTCATACCATGCATCTTTTCTGACCACAAGGCTATAAAACTAGAAGTTAATCACAAGAAAAAATCTGGAAAGACCACAAAAACATGGAGGTTAAAGGACATGCAACTAGGCGATGCATGGGTCAACCAAGAAATGAAAGTAGAAATAAAAAAGTATATGGAAACAGATGAAAATGAAAGCACAATGATCCAAAACCTCTGGGATGCAGCAAAGGGGTTCTAGAGTGAAGTTTGTAGCAATATAGTCCTACCTCAAAAAGCAAGAAAAATCTCAAATAACCTAACCTTTTACCTAAAGGAACTGGAAAAGGAATAACAAATGAAGCCCAAAGCCAGCAGAAGGAAAGAAATAATAAAGATTAGAGCAGAAATAAATAACATAGAAATTTAAAAAACAATAGAATAGGTGAATGAAACCAGGAGTTGGTTCTTTGAAAAAAATCAATAAAATTGATAAACCTCTAGCCAGACTTACCAAGAAAAAGGGAAAGGACTCAAAGAAATGAAATCACAAATGAGAGAGGAGAAATAACAACCAATACCACAGAAAAACAAACCATTATGAGAGAATATTATGAAAAACTATATGCCAACAAATTGAACAACCTAGAATGAATGGATAAATTCCTAGAGACATGTAAACTACCAAAACTGAAGCAGGAAGAAATAGAAAATTTGAACAGACTGATAACCAGCAAAGAAATTGAATTGTAAATAAAAAAAAAAATCTCCCAACAAACAAAAGTCCAAGACCAGATTCACTGTGATTTTCATTGTGCTTTCACAGTGGAAATATACTAAATATGTAAAGAAAAGTTAATACCTCTTCTTCTCAAACTATTCCAAAAAATAGAAAAGGAAGGAAAACTTCCAAGTTCATTCTCTGAGGCCAGCATTACTGTGATACCCAAACCAGATAAAGACCCCACTAAAAAAGAGAACTACAGACTAATATCCCTGATGGACATAGATGCAAAAATTCTCAACAAATCACTAGCAAACTGAATTCAATAATATATTACAAAGATCATTCACCGTGATCAAATGGGATTTATTTTTGGATTGCCAGGATGGTTCAATATTCACAAATCAATCAACGTGATACATCACATCAATAAGAAAAGATAAGAACCATATGTTCCTTTCAATAGATGTGGAAAAAGCATTTGATGAAGTATAACATCCATCCATGATAAAAACCCTCAACAAAGTAGGTTTAGAGGGAACATACCTCAACATAACAAAGGCCATATATGAAAAACCCATAGCTCACATCATCCTCAATGGAGAAAACTGAGAGCTTTTCCCCTAAGGTCAGGAACAAGACAAAGATTTCCAGTCTCACGAGTCTTAATCAACATAGTACTGGAAGTCCTAGCCATAAAATCGGACAACAGAAAGAAGTAAAATGCATCCAAATAGGTAAGGAAGAAATAAAACTTTTACTATATGCAGGTGACATGAAAACCTGAAAGATCTACCAAAAACACTGCTAGAATTCATAAACTCAGCAAAGTCACGGGATACAAAATCAGTGCCCAGAAATCTGTTGCATTTCTATACACCAATGATGAAGCATCAGAAAGAGAAACTAAGAAAACAATACCATTTATAATTACATCAAAAATAATAAGATACCTAGGAATAAACCTAACCAAAGAGGCAAAAGACCTGTACTCTGAAAACTATAAAATGCTGATGAAAGAAATTGAAGAGGACACAAATAAATGGAAAGACAGTCTATGCTCATGTATTGGAAGAACAAATATTGTTAAAATGTCTGTATTACCCAAAGCAGTCTATACTTTTAACGCAATCCCTATCAAAATATGAACAGCATTTTTAACAGAACTAGAACAAACAAACCTAAAATTTGTATGTAACTCAAAAGATCCCAAAAAGCCAAAGCAATCTTAAAAAGGAAAAGCAAAGCTGGAGGCATCACAGTTCTGGACTTCAAGTTATATTGCAAAGCTGTAGTAATAAACACAGTATGGTACTGGCACAAAAACAGACACACAGATCAATTGAAAAGAATAGAAAATCCAGAAATGGACCCCATGACTATGTGACCAATTAATCTCTAACAAAGCAGGACAGAATATCCAGTGGGAAAAAGGCCATCTCTTCAATAAATGGTGTTGGGCAAACTGGACAGCAACATGCCAAAGAATGAAGCTGGACCACTTCCTTATACCATACACAAAAATAAATTCAAAATGGATGAAAGGCCTAAATGTGAGACATGAGACCACAAAAACTTTAAAAGAGAGCACAGGCAGTAACTTCTTTGGTATTGGCCATAGCAGCTTCTTTCTCGATGTCTCCTGAGGCAAGGGAAACAAAAGCAAAAATAATTAGAACTACATCAAAATAAAAATCTTCTGCACAGTGAAGGAAACAATAAAAACTAAAATAACTTATGGAACGGGAGAAGATACTTGCACATGGCATATCTAATAAAGGACTAGTATCTAAAATATATAAAGAACTTATAAAACTCAGCACCAAAAAACAAATATTCCAATTTGAAAATAGGCAGAAGACATGAACAGACATTTCTCCAAAGAAGGCATATCGATGGCTAACAGACACATGAAAAGATGCTCATCATCACTTATCATCAGGTATTTGCAAATAAAAACTGCAATGAGATATATCACCTCACAGCTATCAGAATGGCTAAAATCAAGAAAGACACAAGAAACAACAAATGTTGATAAGGATGTGGGAAAAGGAACCCTTGTGCATTGTTGGTATAAATGCAAACTGGAGCAGCCACTGTGGAAAACAGTATGGAAGTTCCTCAAAAAGTTAAAAATAGAACTACCTTACAATCCAGCAATCACACTACCGGGTATTTACCTAAAGAATACAAGAACACTAATTCAAAGGGGTACATGCACCCCTATGTTTATAGCAGCACTATTTACAATAGACAAGAAGATTTGGAAGCAGTCCAGGTATCCATCAGTTGATGTACTGGGTAAAGAAGTAGAACATAGAGATGCTTGGGTGCCTCAGTTGTTAAGCATCTGCCTTTGGCTCAGGTCATGATCCCAGGGTCCTGGGATCCCTGCTCAGTGGGAAGCCTGCTTCTCCCTTTCCTACTCCCCCTGCTTGTGTTCCCTTTCTTATTGTCTCTCTCTCTGTCAAATAACTAACTAACTAACTAAATAAATAAATAAATAAAATCTTTAAAAAAGTAGTACATATATACAATGAAATATTATTCAGCCATAAAAAATGAAATCTTACCATTTGCAAAGACATGGATAGAACTAGAGAGTATAATCCTAAGTGAAATAAGGCAGTCAGCCAAAGACAAATACCATATGATTTAACTCCTATGTGGAATTTAGGAAATAAAACAAGCAAAGGGAAAAAATATATAGAAAGAAATCATGAAACAAACTCTAAAGAGAACAAACTGATGATTACCAGAGGGGAGGTGGGTGGGGGGATGGATGAAATAAGTGATGGGGATTAAGGGGTACACTTGTCATGATGAGCACAGGGTGATGTGTGGAAGTGTTGAATCACCGTATTGTATGCCTGAAACTAATATAACAGTGTAAGCTACCTAACTGGAATTAAAATTTAAAAATAAAGAAAGATGTCAGAGTCAGACTTGCAAAGGAAGTCAGATGGGACCTGGTGGAAGAGAAGCTGCAGTTCTCACCTCCAGAGCTCAGAGAAGAGTCTGAGCACAGACACAGGGAAGATATAGAATTAGAAAAATGAAAAACTGTTCTGAAAACTGAATTCTGGGGAGAGAAGCTTGACTGAGCCCTGACCCGGAGCCAGATTGCTGCTGAACACAGGTGCTGATTGGACATGCAAAATGAGAACTGCTAGTATTACTGACCCCTAGAAAAGGGCTAATCTAAAGCAGTCAAAATCCTAAAGAATATATTATTGGCCTTGGTCCCACCCAAGTTTGGGTAGGAATTTCACCCCTTAGTTAGCCTGTTATGGGTCCGGCAAAATCATATTCCATACTTGAGTCTCTGTGGATTGTATTCACTAGATTGCTTGAAAGGAGTGGACTTTGCAGGTTTTCACTATGTTGATCATGAGGTAACCACAGAGTGCAAGATTAGGCTATTTTGTTTCTTTAGGTTGTTCTTTTTTTTCTTTGCTTGGAGAGTAATTTACATAAAGCACAATGTACTCCATTCAATGTATGGTTCTCTGAGTTTTGACAGTTGCAGTTATATGACTACACCCTTTCCCTCTCACACCCAGCCCCTGGCAACCACTCTAATCTGTTTTCTTTCCCTACAGTTTTATCCTTTCTAGAATGTCATATTAATGTATTCATATGTAGCCTTTTGAGTCTGGGTTTTTGCACTTAGCAAAATGCATTTAAAATCCATCCACATAATTGCATGTATTCGTGGTTCATTACTTTGTATTGCTTAGTATTGCATTTTGTGTATATGTCCATGTACTATAGTTTGTTCATTCATTTGCTATTTGGAAGCCATTTGTGTTGTTTCCTGTTTTGGGAGATTAGGAAAAAACCTGGGATAAACATTTGTGTGGAGATACTTGTGTGAATACAAGTTTTTGTTTCTCTCAAGTAAACACCCAGGAATGGAATTGCTGGGTCATATGGTAATTGTGTACTTAACTTTATAAGAAATTGCCAACCTCTTTTCAAAAGTAGCTGTACTATTTTGCATTTTGACCAGCAGTGCATACCTCTTGCTCAGAATTTTGGCCAGCACTTGGTATTGTTATTTTTAAGAAGAGCCATTCTAATAGGTGTGTAGTGATGTCACAGTTGGTTTTTTAATTTGTACTTCTCTGATGAATAATCAAGTTGAGTTCATGTGCTTGTTATCCATTTGTATATCTTTCTTGGTAAATTATCTAAAAATCTTTTGTTCATTTAAAAAATGTGTTTGTTTCTTTTATTGTTCTGGAACCATGTCCTTTGCTACATATGTGTTTTGCAAATATTTTCTCCCAGTCTGTAGCTTGTCTTTTCATTATTTTAGTGTGTCTTTTGAAGAGCAGTTTTTAATTTTGATGAAGTCCAACTTATTTATTTATTCTTTATAGATTGTGTTTTGTGAGGTCTACCTAAAACATCTTTTCTTATGCCAGGGTGGTAAAGCTTTTTTTCTGTTATAGAAGTTTTATAGTTTCAGCTTTAAGTTTAGGTCTATCATCCACTTCAGTTTAACTTTTCTGTAAGGTGGGGGGTATGGGTTGTGCTTCACTTTCTTTTCAAATGGATATCAAATTGTCTTAGTACCACTGTGTAGGGCTTAGGCTGGAAGATGGGGAGTGGAAATAAAGGCTTTTTAAAAGATAGGGAGAGGTGGATAGGGTAGAGTGAAAGTATTCTAAATGTTTCATCTTACTGGCATGGAGGAAAATGGGGGAGGAAATCAAGCATTTTGATATTTTGTTTTATATTTTTAGAGAGATAGCATGTGTAGGGAGGGGGAACAGAGGGAGGGGGAGAGAGAGAATCTTAACCAGGCTCCACACCTAGTGAAGAGCCCAACACAGGGCCCAGTCTCACCACCCTGAGATCATGACCCAAGCCAAAATCAAGAGTTAGACTATTAACTGACTGAGCCACCCAGGCACCCTTGACATCTTATTTTAAATAAATAGTAACAAAATATGTATATTAAAGGAAAGGAAAAATTAGCAAATGCAATACAAGGTAAGTAGTAAATATAAAGCAAGATGCAAAACACAAAACCAAACACATCAGACTTTACATTATATTTTATTTGAATAGACTAATTTCTCCCAGTAAAATATAGAAACTCTTAAGTAGATTAAAAATACGTTTAGGGGCACCTGGATGGCTCTGTCAGTTAAGCATCTGACTCTTGATTTTGGCTCAGGTCATGATCTCAGGATTGTGAGATCGAGCCCTGTGTCAGGGTCCATGCTGGGTGTAGAGCCTGCTGAAGATTCTTTCTCTTCAGGGTGCCTGGGTAGCTCAGTTGGTTAAGCGACTGCCTTCGGCTCAGGTCATGATCTCGGAGTCCCGGGATCGAGTCCCATATCGGACTCCCGACTCTGCGGGAAGTCTGCTTCTCCCTCTGACCTTCTCCCCTCTCATTCTCAGTCTCTCCCTCTCTAATAAATAAATAAAAATCTTTAAAAAAAAAAAGATTCTTTCTCTTCCTCTCCCTCTGCCCCTCCCCTGCTCATGTGCATTCTGTCTAAAAAAATTAAAATAAATACATTTAAATAAAGTGATAACATTGGACATTAGGTAATAGGCAAAAATTATTAGGCAAATACAAATAAAAAGGAATGCAGGAGGAATTTAATGTCAAAAGCACCATAGAGGACAAAGAAGGAAATTATGTAATTATAAAAGTCAAGGTTATAGTAAACATAAACATAAACCTAATGCAGTAAATAGCATAGCTGCCAAATACATAAAGTAGGAGCAGTCACTGATCTATAAACAGAAATCTTTGGGTGGGGGTTCTAGGAAAGCTCTTTCAAGAGGGCTGCCTCAACTATAAGTTTTCTTTTACCCTCCTCTTTCCTCTTTTTGCTTAGAATGTTCAATGGGATGGCTGAAACAGCCACAGCTATTGTTTGGCTGTGAAGCAACTTTGAAGATGGAAGGTAGCACTTAAAATTGCAAAGCAGAGAGATAAAAGGAACCCAGAGTGTTAATGACAGAGAGCTGTTAGGTCAGTGTTGGGATATCTGTTGCCAAATTTGTGTGTGTGTGTGTGTGTGTGTGTGAGAGAGAGAGAGAGAGACAGAGAGACAGAGAGACAGAGAGACAGACAGAGAGAGAGAGAGAGAGAGAGAATAAATCTGTGTCTTGTATAAGCTACTATCATACTGGTTCTCTTTCTAGCAGCTGAACACAATTTTTGTCCGTTACACAGAGGCCTTGAATAACATAATTAATAGACTTGAGTTAATAGCTTTGTGTGGTTTGGTAAGCATGCTATATTGTGGGGATAAGGAAGTGAAGGAATATTTACACTATAAATCATGAGTTGGTCCAAAAAGAAAGTCAAAACACAAATTTAAAAGTAGTTCCTTTACAGATTATAGTCACTGATCCAATTTAAATAAAATTTGAAGTATATAATATAGACTTATCAACAGATATTTATTTTAAAGATTTTATTTATTTATTAGAGAGAGAGAGAGAGAGAGAGAGTGTTAGAGAGCATGAGCAGGGAGAAAAGGGAGAAGCAGGCCCCATGCTGAACAGGTCCTGGGCTCAATCCCAGGACCCTGGGATCATGACCTGAGCTAAAAGCAGATGCTTAACCAACTGAGCCACCCAGACACCCCTCAACCTAGATATTTAAAAACCCATTTTAAAGTAATCTCAGGATCAAAGAAAAAAAAGAAAATTGAAAACTATTTAGAAAGGAATGGGAGTAATTAATATATACTTTCAGGGGAAAATTTATGACCTTAAATATTTTCATTTTAAAAAAGAATGGTGAAAATAAAGAAACTAAGTACTCATCTAATTTTTTTTAGAAAAAGAACAATGAAAGAAACTAGGAGAAACTATGAAAAACGGAGTAAGAAAAACAAAAGGTTGAGTTAAAAAAATTTAGAAACAAAAATGGTATTACATAGGATAAAAATACAAAAGCTTGTTCTTTGAAAATACCTGTAAATTAGATAAACCCTTTTGCTAGACTGATTAAGGGAAAAAAGCAGGGAAAAAAGCAAAATCCAGTAAAATTTATAAGCAGAAAGAAGACATAAACTCATATGTAACATAGCAATAGAATTTTAAGTCAATATTAAATACAGGTCTTTGACAACAGATTTGAAAACATAGAGGGCTTTTACTGATTTCTTTGTACTGTGTGATGACCTAACTTGGCCAAAGTAGAAGTAGAAAACCAGGAAAGATTAATTTCATAGAAGAGATTGGAAGAGTGAATTAAGGTCCACTGTGTCAAAATCTATCAGAGAAAGTTGGACAAACTATTCCAAACATCCTTTGGAAAGCATATTTGAACTCAACAAAAAGTAAGGGCAATTCCTGGGGAATAGATCAAATGGAGCTGAAAACCAGAGGGGTAACAGGAGGTGGGGCTGAATCTACCACTGTTATGCATGCCAATCTCAGTAAAAAGGGTTTAGAATGCAATGACTAAGGACAGAAGATAAGCCCATGGGACTGCATAACATGGAGAGTTGAACTGACAGCCCCACATAAAGCTGAGTGAGGCAGTCTAAATGAAAAGCGAACTAGAAAAATTTCATCTTCCAGGAAATGGGGAGAACAAGAAAACGTACCTGTCTCAGCCAGGGCTCTGGGTGGTACACCCACCTGTATACTCCTTCCCTCTTCCATCTTTGTGCTTTCTCCCAGAGGTAGCTATTACCCTGAATTTTGTGTTTGTTTATATAAATTTCTACTTATTATTGAACTTTATAAAAATGAAATACTGAAGCGGTATCATCACTTCTCTTCTTACTCAATATTGTCTTCATAAAATTCATTTATGCTGTTGCATATAGTTATAGTGAATTCATTCCCTGCTATATAATATTTCACTGTCTGAATTTACCACCAGTTGTCTGTATTCACTTGTTGTTGGACATTAGATTTTTCCCTTTTTAATTTTTAAAAATTTTTAAAATTATTTTTAAAAGATTTTATTTATTTATTTGACACATAGATAGAGAGCACCAGTAGGCAGAGTGGCAGGCAGAGAGAGAGGAAGAAGCAGGTACCCCGCTGAGCAGGGAGCCCAATGCGGGACTTGATTCCAGAATCCCGGGATCATGACCTGAGCTGGAGGCAGCCGCTTAACCGAATGAGCCACCCAGGTGCCCCTCCCCTTTTAATTTTTTGCTATTGTAAACTGTGTAGGTTTAAGCTTGCCACTCAGATACATGAATATCTAGGCCATATTCCTAGGAGTAGAATTGCTGTTTTCAGTTTTTGAATTTCAACTGTATAACATCATGCCAAATTGTTTTCCAAAGTGTTTTTACCTGTTTTTACTTCCATCGGCAGTTCCTAGTGATCTTTATCCTGACATTTGATGTTACGAGATTTCTTAACTTTTGACAACCTAGTGGATATGAAATGATATCCAATTGTATTATAATTTGTATTTCTCTGATTACTAATGAGTTGAGGTATCTTTTTACATGGTTATGTGCTATTCATTTTTCTTCTGTGAAGTGATGGTTCATGTCTTTTGCCCAATTTTCTGCTTGGCTGTTTTTCTTTTCTTATTGATTTGTAAAGGTTTTTGTGTATTCCAGATATTGACATTTTGTTAGGCATATTTGTGGCAAGTACCTTCTCCTAGATTATCACTTATCTTCTTTCTTTGTTGATTAACAAAAGTTAATAATTTTAAAGAAGTCAAATTTATCAATATCTTGTCATTGCTTTATATGTATTATTTAAGAAACATTTCCTTTCTTTGAGTTTATAAAGATATCCTCCTATACTATTTCAAATTTTTTTTTAATTTTGTTTTTTCATATTAGAGTTTTAATCCATCAGCAGCTGATTTGCGAGTGCAGCATATGGTAGCATATCCAGTTGTCTTAGCATCATTTGTTGAATAATCTATCCTGTCTCTAATACTACTCCTGACATTTATCATTTCTGTATATTCGTAGATCTCTTTCTCCACTCTATTCTGTTTTATTTGTCAGTTCTTTATCCCTATATCAATATCACATTAATGTTGCTTTATAATAATTGTTGACATGATATAGCTAAGGCAAATCTTGGATATTCTAAAGCATTTAAACTTTAGAATGCACCTATTGAGCATCTTTAAAAAATCTGTTGAGATTTTAGTTGCGATGATACCAAATTATAGATCACTTGACCTTGAACAAGATGTACCTTTTCTGTTTTTAAGATTTTCATTAATAACTTAACGATTTCAAGACAGTGACAGCAGACCATTAAACCAAGCACTTAGAGCTTCTCGGCTCTGTGTGGTTGCACAGGTCGCATACCTAGGAAGCCAGCCCTGTCCACATTCCACCTTCTGTACTGTCAATATTGCCTGTATTTACATTCTGTCGAAGAGATACAATCAAAAGTTGATGGAACTAGAAATAGAGCTTTAAGTACAGTATTTAAAGTTACCAAGGTAACCAGAGAGAGGCTAAAAATAACAAAGATCAACAATCGGGGAGATGAGAAAGGGCCAGAGGGATCTTATGAGTTAAGAGCTTTTTTTGTTTCAGGGCTATCAGGGATTCAACAGATACAAATCAAGAAATAGATATCGAAGCATATCACCCATACTTCCAGAGAGCTAAAAGCAGAAATAGGAAAAATGGATCGCTTTTGAGAAGTGGGTTTAGGGTTGGGGAAGGCTGTGGTAGGAGGGCATCTGCAGGCTTTTGTCCTAGGATTTTCTGTACTCTTTGGTTTGTAACCATTTACATTCATTACTTTGATAAAATAAAAACAAAGACAAGGAATGCTGCTTTTTGTTTTGTGTTGTGAGAAGCAAATATGCATGAATTACCATAATTCACTCTTAGCTGATTGTGGACAGAGTATATTTGATTGCTTTTTGAATATGAAAATGCAAAGTTTATAATGATTAATTAGACCCAGATGTTTTCTTATTCTCATGAATTGGATATTTATAACAATGAAGTTTCCTTATGTTTTACATTCTTAAAAATGGTTAGATCTGAGTAGATGTTTACCGAATAGAAGGAGATTTTATTTTATTAGGTGGTGGTATTTCAACTTCTATAGTAAATGTGTCTTTCTGTCAGACAGGATGAAGTAAGATTTTTTTTCTGACTCGTCAGCTGTTTCCAGGGTACAATTTCAAACCAGTTTTGAGTTGTAGGCACTAGAGAGAAGTGGTTAAGATTATGAGACCGTAGTGCCGGAGGTTTCAAATCCTGGTCATTCTATTTATTAGTTGTCAGACCTCTGGCAAGTTAATAACTCTATTCCTCTGTTTCGTCCATTCTAATATGCAGACAGTAATAGTACGCATCACATAGGATTTCGTGACAATTAAATGTGATAAAATATGTAAAATACTTAAGCTGTATCTGAGACAAAACAACTGTCTAGTTTCTATAGGTTATAGGAAAAATGTGCTTTCAAATATCTTCTTTTTTATCCAAGAAATGGTAACAGAGCCAATAATTTCATGTATTTTCCCTCTTTTTGAAAGTCAATTCCAAAGAATCATAGTTGGTGACTAGAATATTGTTTGGTTTTTAACTTTCCTGGAAATTCTAGTTGACTCTATATCCTCCACGGTGAATAGCGGATAGACAAAACCAAAAATCTGAATCAAGTGTTTGGATGACTCTAAATCCACTTAAACTGACCTCACACATGTCTAGTAATACATGGTTTATTTGATTCTTCATTCTGGAAACAGTATTACCTTAAACTGCAAAGGTAAAGCCAACAGATTTTAGAAAACTTTCTTTCCTCTGAGTTACTATAGTGGAGAAATGCATACCCTGAGTTACTATTTATTTATACTAAGCTTAAAACACACCTATTTGGAAACCTGGCTTGATAGAATTATAATTATGCAAAAATCTTCTGCCTTGTAGTTTTACACCCCAAAATTTGAAATTATGCTTATAATTAACAATTCAAGGTCTCTCTATTCTTTCCTTTTGCTTTCCCTCCTCTTCCTTCCTCCTTCTCTCTATCCTTCCTTCTTTCCCCTTTTCTATACCAAAGCAGAACCTCACGCTAATCTGAGTTCCACATAAGCTCATTGTTTAGCAACAGTGTTTGAAAACATTTTTTCCCTTTTATATACCTGGAAATATACCCTGAAGAGAAAAAAAAAAAAAAATATATATATATATATATATATATATATATATATATATATATATTCACACAGACTATGAACAGTAGTAAATTGCTTGTTTTTTGTTTTTTTGGGGTTTTTTTAAGATTTTTTTTATTTATTGGAGAGACAGAGAAAGTGAAAGAGAGCATGAGAGGAGAGAAGGTTACAGGAAGAAGCAGACTCCCTATGCGGAGCTGGGAGCCCAATGTGGGACCCGATCCCGGAACTCGAGCATCATGACCCGAGCTGAAGGCAGCCGCTCAACCAACTGAGCCATCCAGGCGCCCTAAATTGGTTTTTTTAATTAAAGATTTTACTTATTTATTTGCCAGAGAGAGAGTACACAAGCAGGGAGGAGGGCAGAGGTAGAGGTAGAAGCAGGCTCCCCACTGAACAAGGAGCCTGATGCAGGACTCCATCCCAGGACTCTAGGATCATGATCTCAGTCGAAGGCAGACTTTTAACCGACTGAGCCACCCAGGTGTTCCTGAATAGTAGTAAACTGTAACAGTTATACAGTAATATTGTATAAAAAATTATTTAAAGGTTTTATTTATTTATTTGACAGAAAGAGATCACAGGTAGGCAGAGAGGCAGGCAGAGGGAGAGGGGGAAACAGGCTCCCTGCTGAACAGAGAGCCCAATGTGGGGCTCGATCCCAGGACCCTGAGATCATGACCTGAGCCAGAGGCAGAGGCTTAACCCACTGAGCCACCCAGGCGCCCCATGTTGTATAAAATTTAAGAGATTCCAAAGAATTTGCGATACTTCGCAGATCAGAATTATAACCTCCTTTTTAACATATCTTCATCTCTACCATAGATCTTAGAGCTCACATTTAGGATATACGCCATTTCTGAAAGTAACAATGCCTTTTAAAAATTAACTTATCACTGTGATACACATATCACTCATATTGACTTATAAATACAAACTTACTTGATAGACTACTAGGACCTCTTGGTATTCACTGAAAAGATCTCACTGAAATGTGAGTAAATCCTGGGGGCAAAAGCTTTTATAGTTATTATTTGAATTTCTTGAGTGAGCTAGGAATGCTTGCTACTATTAGAATCTACCCTTGGGAAACAGACAAATTTAGCATATTCTGGTGATTACCCTTTCATATGGTTATTTTCCTCTGAAATACCAATGCAATGAGTTATTGAATTGGTCAGGACTCTTGGTTTTAAGTGATAGAAACTTATCTCAAATGAGCTTAAGCCAAAAAGGGGATTTGTTGGCTTACAGAACCTTGGATGGCAAGATTAGAGCGAGTTCTAGGCATTCAAACAATATCATGTCAATTCTGTTTTTCTCTTTGCATCTCTTGGCTCTACTTCCCTTAGTGTTGGCTTCATTCTCAAGCAGGCCTCTTATACTTGGCTGCAAAGACAGCCCTTGGCAGCTCTAGCCTTACATTGTTTCTGGTGCTTACAATCTCAGAAGAGGACCTTTCATAACCAATATCTATATCAGTCCCTGAAAAAGAGCCAGACTTGGCTTTATTTGTGAAATATGTCCATCCCTGAACCAGCCAGCATGTTCAAGAATATGAGGTTTATCGATTGACCTGGGGCAAGTGCATTCTCCTGAGGTAGGTGAAGCAGAATTGTGTTCTGATGGATAATCTCCCTGGTGGGGTAATAGAAGGTTATAAGGAGAAAGGGTATAGGGCAGTCAAAAAAACTAACAGAAGCCTGTAGGGTCTTCTCTTTGACTTCAATGTTTGGAAATTTCTCAACGAGAGAACTTAGTGTGGTTCTATTTTCATCTATTGGATTGGGCATCTAATGGTCACTTTCAAGTTGGAAAATCGTCTTTCAGTTCTGGAAAATTTTTTATATTTTGATATTTCTTTGAAGTTTTTCTTCTGTGGGGCAGATTGTATTTTCCAAAGATGGTGATGCCTATATAGCTCCCATCCTATATGCTTTATTAACAGTGTGACCTTGACATTCCTCCAAGGAGTGGTAGAGTCTATATTCCCTCCCCTTGAGCACGAGTAGACCTTTGTAACTGCCTCAAACCAATAGAACGTAGCAGAAGTAACACTGCAACTTCCAAAGCTAGGTCACAAAAGGAAATATGATTTCTGCCTGGGTGTGTCTTCTCTCTCTCTCCCTCTCCCTCCCTCTCTCTCTTGCTTTCTTTTCCTACCTCTCTCCCTCTCCTCTCTCTCCCTCCCTCTCCCTCTCATTCTTCTTCTCTACTCTCTCTTCTTTCCTCTTTCTTCTCTCTCTTGTTTCTCTCTCTCTTTCAGAACACTTACTTTTGGAATCCAGACACCACATTGTGAGAAAGCCCAGCCCACATGGGTGTGCCAGTTGATAGCCCCAGCTAGACCTTCAGTCAACAGCCAGCATCAACCACTAGACATATGAATGAGCCTTCAGATGATTCCAGTCTCCAGCCTTGGAGCCTTCCAGCTAAGGCCCAGACATTGTGGAGCACAGACAAAGAGTCCTTGCTATGCCCTGTCTGCATCCCTGTCCCATAGAAACCACAAGAGATAGTAAGTGATTATTGTTGTTTAAGTCAACGAGTTTTGGGAGAATTTGTTATGCAGCAATATGCAGTGTATTAGCAACTAATACACTTTCCCTCTTTTCTCTCTGTTGTCTTTACTGCATACTTCTGGGCTGTAACTCTTGAACTGGTCCTCTAATTTTCTTAAATTTTTTTCCTATTATTTTGTTCTTTATCTTTTGGCTGCACTTTCTGGGAGATTTTATCGATTTTATATTCCTATCCTTATATTGAATCAAAAAAATTTACTGTAATTTAATTTCCAGGAGCTCTGTTTTAAAAGGATTTATTTATTTATTTTAGAGAAAGAGAGAGAGCGAGCACAAACAGGAGGGGCAGAGGGAGAGGGAGAGGAAAGAATCTCAAGCCAACTGACCACTGAGTGCAGGGCCCTTGCGGGCTGATGGGACCCCGCCACCCAGACAACCCTCCAGAAGCTCTTTTTAGATATTTTCTGAATGTTTCTTGTTTATAGTACCCTGTTTACATTATATGTGTGTACTATCTTTTCATATATCTCTGAAGATATTATATAATTTATCTATCCATCTATATATCAGCTTAGTGAGACATAGTGTATGTACCATAAAATTCACCCTTTTATAGTATATAGTTCAGTGGTTTTTAGTATATTCACAGAGTTGTGTACTCATTATCATTATCTATTTCCAGAACATTTTCATGACTCCACCCCAAAACTGTATACCCATTGGCAGTCTCTCCTTGTTTCCTCACTGCCCTCCCCCCCAATCTCCTGGCAACCACTAATCTATTTTCTATCTCTATGAGTTTGCCCATTTTGGATATTTCATACAAACCAAAGCCTACACTATGTGGCCTTTTGTGTCTGGCTCCTTTCACTTAACATAATATTCTCAAAGTTAATCCATGTCGTAGTATTGATCAGTAACTTAGAAGTGTTTTTTTTTTTTCCATCGATGAATAGTTCCTGCTTTCTCTAAATATTTTTTGTTTGTTTGCTTTGGAGTCTGTCTTTCATGTCGGAAGTGTTCCAGGGATGTCTGATAATCCTTGGATGTCTGCTGATATTTAAGAGTGGGGGACCAAAAGTTGATTGGAAGCTCTGAGGTTATGAGTGGGTTTTGCCAACTTAGAGTTTCACTGCAGGGTGGTATGGGTGGGCCATTTTGGGAGGAATTCTGGTATAGTACTGTATTAGTTTGTTGCTGTCACAAAGTACCACAGGCTGGGGGTGGCTTAAACAGCAGAAATTTTTGCCCCCCAATTCTGAAGACTGAAAGTCCAAGACAGGTTGTCAGTAGGGTTGGTTTCTTCTGAGGTCTCCCTCCTTGGCTTGTAGATGGCCACTTTCTCCCTGTGACTTCACAAAGTCTTCCTTTTATGTGTGTCTGTGTCCAAATTTACTTATGAGGACATCAGTCAGATTGGATTAGAGCCTACTCTAATGAGCGCATGCTCATTAAGAATGTGACTTAATGAGCAGTCACATTCTGAGGTCCTGGGGTAGGACTTCACATAGGAACAGAGTGGAAGAGAGCTCGAGACTTGGCATTCACCGAAGCCATCTGCTTTCAGTTACAGTACCCTCAGCCTACCACTGTGTCTGCTGCCCTCTGTCTAGAGACCTGCTGTTCTATCCTCTCCAGACAACGGCCTTCAGTTCCAGCTGGGGTTAGGGAAAGGATCCTGGAGTTTTAACTGCATTTTCAGTACATTTTCAAGTGACCTTTCCTCCCTCCTGCCAGAGCTACCTGTTTCCCCTAATTAGGCTATCATCGGGTGTAGGGGTTCAGCATTATAAGATGGGTTACTTTTTAGCTTTCCCTACTGTCAGTTCAGGATTTGGCTTTCTTGGTTCTACTAAGTCACCACTTGGATGCTTTCTAGCTTCCAAAACTGTGTTGCTGTTTTCCCTTCTCCCATTATTTTTTCCTTGTCAGTTTGGACCTTTTAAAAATCTTTTATTGTTGTTTTAGTGGCATTTTAGGAAGAAGTAAAAGCAACTGTGGGTGTTTAATCTTTACTCAGAAAGTCCCACACATTTATATTTTTAAATGAGCTCATGCTATACAGACTGTTCTATAATCCACTTTTATCATGAAAGAAATTCTAGTGAATATTTATGTTGTATCCATGTCAATAAATAGAAATCTACATCAGTGGTTCCTGAGCTTGGCTGCACAGTGGGATCTTGGGGGGGGTGGTCAGGTGGGGGGAGCTTTAAAGAGTACTGATGTCTGGGTCCCACCTCTAGAAGTCCTAATGGAATGGGTATGAGTTGTTATGGGACAATATATGATATATTTTATATATGTTGGACATTCATATATGTAACATATATGATGTAACTCCCAGCAGCCCTGGGAGTTATAAAATCTCCCCCAGGCAGTTCACATATACAGCAAAGTTTAAGATCCACTGACCTATACTATCGTTCACCATGCCAGTACAGTATTCCATGGAAGGGTTGCAGGGCAATGTGTTTAAACAAACCCCCTTCTCAATGCACATGTTATTTCAAATGGTTTGATATTATAAAAAAATGCTATTATGAATATGTTTGGACTTAAAACATTATATTGCTGATATTTTATTGGCTATATTCCTGGAAGTTGAATCTTGTGCCAAAGGATATGAATACTTATAAGATTTGGGGGTACAATTTACCATAGTTCCTCTAAAGTGGTTTGGCCAATTCAGACTCCTAATAGTAGCATGTGAGGATCCTTGTTTCCCCACACTCAGAAATTCTGTGTGCCATCATTAACAAAATGAAAAAAAAAATTAAATTTAGTCAGTTTTTAAAATTGAAAAATTGTATTGCATTGCTATTTTATTTTTCTGATTCTGTTGTATTTTTTACTATTATAAAATATGTATAACATAAAATATACCATTTTGATTTTTTTAAGATTTTATTTATTTGAGAGAGTGAAAGAGAGAGAGAGTAAAAGAACAAGCAAGGGGAGAGGGAGAGGGAGAAGCAGACTTCCTGCTGAGCAGGGATTCCCAACATGGGGCTCGATCCTGGGACTTTGGGATCATGACCTGAGCCGAAGGCAGATGCTTAACCTACTGAGCCACCCAGGTGCCCCTATTTTAATCATTTTTAAGTCTATAGTTCAGTGGCATTAAGTACATTCGCATTGTTGTGCAACCATCACCAACATCCAGTTCCAGAAACTCTGTTCATTAAACTCTAACCCCTCCATTCTCCCCTCCCTCTCTCCCCAGCCCCGAGAACCACCATTTCACTTTCTGTCTCTGAATTTCATTATTGTAAGTATCTCATATAAATAGATTCATAAGATATGTGTCCTTTTGTGACTGGCTGATTTCACTTAGCATAATATCTAAGGTGCTATTTTATTTTTAATATATTATTTGCGAGGTGAAATAATCTTTCTGCTTACTGTCTATCTCACCTGTTCAGTATGACTTGCTTAATCATAGGAGGAACATCCGTGAGAACTGTTTTTGGCTCAAAGTATCTGAAGCCCTCATTAGCCGTGGCTTAAACTCATAAGGATTCATTTTTTTCTTGACACAAACAGGAGTCTGGAAGTAACCGGCTGCTGGTGGTATTGGTCCAGGAGCTCAATGATACCGTATTTGCAAGACGGCTGCCCCAGCTTCAGCCGTCCCATCCTTGTCCAAAGCAGGAAGAGTGAGGTAAGGAACATGGGTAACAGCTGTACTTTTAAGCAAGAAAACATAAGATTTCCTAGAAATGCACTTCTCTTGCAGCAGATACTTGCTTGCAAGATTGTGTCACATTATGACCCCTGGTTGCCAGTGATACAGGTAGGAGAGGGGCGGTGGTGCTGGCATGCTTGCTGAGCCTAGACAATCGACAGTGCATGATCCTTTGCCTATTTATCTATTAGAATGCTTGTCTCTTCTCATTGATTTATAAAAGTTCTTTGTATGTTAACAATATTAACCCTTTTTTGTGTATGTCACATTTGTTTGGCAAATACATTTTTCCTGCTTCTCATTTGCAGTTTAATTTTGTTTCAACATACAGAAGGTTGATGCTTTCTAATTGTTAGGTCCGTATATCTTTTATAGTTTCTTCTTTTGTTCTTGTGCTTACAAAAGCCTAGTCCATTTGGAGAAAAGATGAATGTTCTTTTATATTTTCTTCTTGATATTTCATGGTTTCATTTTAATTTAAAAAAGCTGGAATGGTACCCTGTTTGACTTCTTAGGAGGAAACACATTTAATCCACTACTGCTGAACATGGGCACAACAACGCAGTCCTGCCAACTGTACAAGAAAGTATCTCATGTTACAGTGTTTAGTGGTGGGCAGCAGTGGCAGCTGGATAAGGTAGACTCTTGGCATATTTAAAAGCAAGAAATGTGGGGCATCCGGGTGGCTCAGCCAGTTGAACATCCAACTCTTGATTTCGGCTCAGGTCATGATCTCAGGCTTTTGAGATTAAGCCCCGCCTCGGACTCCACCCTGGGCATGGACCCTGCTTAAGATTCTGATTCTCCTTCTGCCCCTACGTCCCTGACTGCCATCTCTAAAAAAAATAAGTAAAGACAGGATATGTTTTGTGGTAAAGTTCACGTGCTGATTGCAGAGAATGTGAAACAAAGTCACTGGTTTAATTTCAGCAGTAAGAGGTATGAATATACAAATGGAAAGACAACACAGAGATCAACTTTGCAAGCAGTCATGCCATGAAACATCCCATAAACCTGATGAACAGCCTGAAGTTTGCTGAGAGGGAGGCACCAGAAAGGTGCAGCTGGGACTGCCTTAGCACAGTGGCCACAAGTAGTTTTTATGAAGGGCAGAGAAAACCCAGTTTACTTTATAAAGCTGTTTCCTATATTCTTCATTAAGTGAGGGCTGGACACTCTCTATGTCCCAGATGAAATTACTTTAAGGTGACAGCCAAGTGACAACCCAGCCCTGTATAATAATGAGAAAATATACAAATATCCAAGACATTTTAGGCTTAGAAAAAAATATCTTCCCATATGTTTGCATCCAATCCCATCTGTCTTTGATATAGAAAGATGACAAACTGAAATTGACAATGAACTTCCAAATTATTTTTTTCTGCACCAAATGGAAACTACAGAATGGCCTAAAGAATAACCTGTAAATTCCCACTCCCCAGCATGAAACACCCCCAGCATGAAACATTATGGTGTTTTCCAGTTATCTTGACACTGTAAGACTAGATTTGAGAAAAGGTATGAAATGCTAATGCCATATTTTCCCATATTTATTTGTCTTTTATGTGTTGGATTGTGTATTGGGTGCTTGGACTTATGGCTGCTTTGACATAAATTAGTACATTTGATGAATATTAGCCTCAGAAGGGACCTTTGAGTTCTGTCACTTGTTTACTGACCTCCAGACATCTTATGTTACATAGAAAGCCTGTTCTTTAGGACTTTGTTCACTTCAGAAGAGCTTGTTGATCAGGGCGAAGGTAGAAAACTCTGCAAAAACATCCATTTAACTAATTATTCCTCCTGAGCTGGTCTTTTAGTGACACTCAATATTTCCTCAAGAGTTGAGTTGTGCTTCTTCCCATGTTTTAATCAAATATTTTCCTGTCTACTGCACTGACTCCTTCAATTTCAGGTCATTTCAGAAAATTGCATGAGTTGAGAGCTTTGTTCATAACATTCAACCTTTTGGATTTACAAGTACACACATTTTCACTTTGCTTTTCTTAGTACAATAGTCCCTGAAAAAATGGGTTAATTTGACATCATACTATGTACCCATCTTATTACATTTGGCTCTCCCACAGGATGCTATTAATGACTAATGTTACAGGCTTTGCATAATTGGTTTCTTTCTGCTTTTGTCCTAACAGTTCTTTTGATCACAGCTAGATCCAAACAACAACTGGCTTAAGGTGACTTATTCCTTAAAAGAAAAACACGCTATTTCCATCTTTATAAAAGAAAGGCTAAGGCACTTTAATAATGAGCACATAATAGAGAAAATTGGGACTTATGATTCATAAGGGTATTAGCAACAGGTCTCTTTTTGTCTCGTGTCTACCAAACACCTTAACAACTTCTTCAGGTGCTGCCTTGTGGAATCATGGCTGCTGCTTTGTTAAATCTTGCAGTGCACATGTGGGTCTTACCGTCACAAAGCATTTTCAATGGTGGGGCTTTGGGCTTTGTTGGATCTAATTGCACTTCCTCCAACACAGTATATATGCACTGTAAGTGTGCATTTCCCATGCACAGTGTCTTTATGAACCTTATATCTGCAAGCTCTTGACTTACCTGTCTTTTGCTGGCTGAGGACTTTGGAACAGATGGAGCTTCTGTTTCCTGATGCCTTAGGTGGCTTTTCACTGCTTATAGATAAAATTTGTGCCATTGGCTTTTAATATACAATGTTTGGCCTGGAGTGATACTACACTGTTAATGATCATGCCCTAACAATGGAGAAGCAGCCTTCCATTTTCTGGAGGACAGGTCCCTGTGTCTGGTGTTCTACTAATAACATCAAAGAGGTCATCTATTGAGGAGATGGCAACATCGTGGCAGAACTCCTGTAAGCTGGTAAGGGGGTTAAATACTTGATTACAAGAGAGTTGAGTCTCCATTTGTATTCATGACCTCCTTTATAAAGATGAAATTGAACTGTTGCTGTGGTATTGATTCATTATATGTAAGCCTTCGAGAGCCAACAGTGAGCTTCATGATGATGGATGGGCACTTCAAAATGATGGGCACTTCAAGCTTTGTTTGGTAGCTTTTCTTCTCAATGGCTTCATTGTCTTCAGGCATGGGTGGTGGTGGTGTTGAGCTCCCGAAAAAAAGAAGGTAAGCAGGGGGGGTGGAATCTGGAGAGACAGATCAGTGCTCTGGTCCAAGTTTTACTAGGTTTGTTCCTCAAAGCTCTCATGAAAGCAGACAGGAGATAAATGGTGAAGTATACCATGTGATCACAGCTATGTGAAAAAAATATGCATTGCGAAACAAGGGGAAAAAATAAACCAAAATGTTAGCAAGTTGTTATCTCGTGGGTGGGAATAGCATTGACTGGCTTTTTTTCCTATGTCTTCTTCATTTTTCCATATTTTCCATGCTGATTATGCATTGTTTTACAATAGAGCAATGAGTTTATCAATTAAAAATGTGAAGAAAAAACTTCCACATGCCAAGATAGATTTGCCTCTATGCTTTAGTATAAATATATCATACCATGAAATATGATTACTAAATATTTTTTTTTCCTGTTGCTGGGAATAAATAACAACATGAGATCTTGGCTTTACTCAGCATCTTTGGAAGAACACACAGTTAAAGAAGCAGAAGTGCATTGTCGAGTATTACTCCAAAACCAACAGTGTTTCATAAACAATTTAAAAAATTTAGTAGCAAATAAATTCAATGTTGAGAATCCCTTAGATATACTGCTTGAGGCAAACATCATACCTTCATATATATCAGCTTTATTGAGATTTAGTTCACACACCATATATTTCACCTATTTAAGGTGTACATTTCAGGCTTTTTAGTGTATTTACAGAATTGAAAAGCCATTACTAAAAATCAATTTAAGAACAATTTCATCACCCCCAGAAGCCACCCCATATCACCTAGCCATCACTGTTCATTTCCCCCTACTCAACTCCCACAACCCCTGGTAACTGCTAATCTACTTTCTGTTTCTACAGATTTGCCTGTTGACATATCTTATAAACGGAATGATACAAAATGTCTTTTGTGACTGGTTTCCTTTACTTAGCATGATATTTTGGGGGTTCATCCATGTTGTAGTATGGATCAGTACTTCATTCCTTTTTGTGGCTGAATAATATGACAGTATGCATATACCATATTTTATTTGTCCATTTATCAGTTGATGGATGTTTAGATTGCTTCCATTTTTTGACTATTATGAATAGTGCTGCTATGAGCATTCATGTACAAGTTTTTGCATGGATATTTTTGTCATTCTTCCTCTCAAGTTTATACCTAGGAGTGTAATTGCTGGTCATATGGTGACTCTATGTTTAACTGTTTGTGGAGCTGCCAGCTTGTTCTACAAAGCAGCTGTACCATTTTACATTCCCACCAGCAGTGTATAAGAGTTTCCATTTCTCTACATAATCATCAACACACTATCTTTTTGATTATAGCCCAACTAGTGACTGTGAAGTGGCATCTCACTGTGGTTTGGGTTTGTATTCCTATTATGGTTATGGCATCTTCTCATATGCCCATTGGTCATTTTTCTATCTTCTCTGGAGAAATGTCTGTTCAAATCCTTTGCCCATTCTTAATCAGGTGTTCTTTTTATTGTTGAGTGGTTGAATAATGGAAAGCATTTAGAGCCTGGCAATCCTGGATTTGAACCCAAGTGCAGGCACCAAGTGAAGGTGCTCAATAAGGGAGAACCATTCTTACTGTTTATCATAGAGCTCCATAAGGGATGGAATGTTCTCTGTGAAGGAATGGGGTATTCTCTGCAACTGCATTTTTCACATACCTGAAGTTTATCCCTTTGCTTGATGAAAGTTGAAAATTTTCTAAACTGCCTGTGTTTTACTCAACAGAGAGCACTGAACCTGATTTAACCCTGTCTTGATAACTACTTGGAATATCCTGTATTGTATTGTATTGTATTTATAAGCCCTGTCAGAGCATTCAGGGTCCACTAAGGTGTGGAGAGTTGTTTGCTGAGGCTCTTGTGGCTCTTCTAGTGACTTCTTTCCTCTGTTTGGTGTTCATTTTTCAGTGAAACTATTTCTCACAGTGTTCTTCCTTCACTGGCTCACTGTGTCTAATTTGACTATAATTTTAGAAGGAATGGAAGGTTACCAGGGGGAACCAGTTAAGGAAATTGGTTAAATATCACACAAAATTCAAAAATAATAGTTTCTAGTTGAAAAGTCAGAGGGTAGGTTTTTGTCTACTGCACAATTAAGTCCATGCCCTTTGTTTCAGCTATTTTGTTAAAGGTTCAAGCATATTTTCATTTACTTTTAAGGTCTTGTTCGAACTTCAGTTGATTAAAGTTGCTGGAAGTTATATTACTAGGCAGGTAGAATATTGTACTCATTTCATATTAATTAAGGGCTTTTGCTTCATTGTCCATATTCTTTCAGGTATATGTAACCTTTCAAAATTCAAAAGTCCCCAGGTTCAAATTTTAAGTAACATTTAATGAAAATAGCAACCGAAACAGACCCCAAAGCTTTCATTAAATGGGAGTTTTTTTAAAAAAAAGAAAATCAGACTCTTATATTTAATTTTTTAAAAAAGATTTTATTTATTTGTCTGAGAGAGAGAGAGAGAACAAATAGGGGGAGCAGCAGGAGCTTCTCCCACTGAGCAAGGAGTCTGATGAGGGACTCGATCCCAGGGTCCTAGGATCATGACCTGAGCCAAAGGCAGACACTTAACCAACTGAGCCACCCAGGAATCCGTAACTTTTAATTATCTAGAGGTAAAACATCTGTATTTGGGATTTCCTAAGGGAAGTATCATCTAAGTACCCCATTTGGGCAATTGGGTCAACTGACAACACTGTTGAAAATTAACATCTATTCCAGGCAGACCTTTTGTTTTTTGCATGTAACTTGCACCCTAATGGGAATTTAGATTTAAACACATCACCCTAGTTCTGAGGGAGGGTTGGGACGATGACTGACACAAAAGGGTTAATTGCAGGGCCTGAGGCCCACTAACTCGAAGTGCTCTGTGGAGGCCTGAGCTCTGGGGGATGGCTGGCCTGCAGGTACCTGGCTGTGTCAGATATTACGCTGTACTGTTTATCTGTTCAAATATTTTTGAGGATTATAGGATTATGTTTTTGTCATGAGAAGCCAGCTTGAAAATTTCCTGACAGTTTTAGTAGATGTGGGGCTTAATAAACAAGTCAGTGGAATGTGGGAGAACTCAGCCTGGGATCTTGCTAAAACTGCAAAACCAGGTGTCACATCCCTCGAGGGAAACTGTGACCTAGAGGGTTAATTGCTGGCACCGGCTTGCCTGGAGTGAGTTCAGTTGCAGGCTGGAGGTGGCTAAAGTGACTTGTAGCTAAAATCGTGACCTACCAAAGAACCAGCTGGGGTGTGGCTGGTTTGAGGGAATGGTATCCGTTGGGAGGGTGTTGTCACTGGGGAGGTCACTTGGCAACCTGTTTTTATCAGAAGTCCATGCCCCACCATTGCAGGCACACCTTGTTCTAGGACCTGGTTCTGTCTATCCTACCTGATCCCATTGGATTTAATTGTCTCATGCTCAGCCACATCAGGAAACATTAAAGTGGTAGGCTAGGTCTCAATTCTGGTTTGTTCTTGTTGTTTGTTTATGGGGTTATTATTATTATTATTATTGTTGTTATTATTTTTTGGTCTTCTTTCTTCCTTTTGGTGGCACGTGTCATGCCTATTTTAGATATCTCATTAGTACTTCCTAGTGGACAGCGGGGCTACCAAGATCCCCTGTGCATTTCCCAGTGTCTGTGATTGTGATACGAAACCATATGCTTTATCTGCCAGTTCTCCACTACTGTTGTTACCACTTTTACCCTTCCCTCTGGCCTCTGCATAGCTGTGTGTTGCGCTGTCTTTGGGGTTCAGGTTTCCTTGTGTTCCTATCTTTTGTCTGATATAATCTCTCAAGGCTGCTCTGCTCCCCCAAAGGGTGGGCCGTAGGTCTTGCGATTCTCCCAGGAAGGGCCCAGCTTTCCAGTCCGTGTGACAGCCCTGACTCCCGTGGGGAGTGGAGCCTTGCTCTGACGCCAGACACCCCAGCTTTGCAAACTGCTGACTTCCATGAAGCCCTGTTTCCCACCATACTTTGGCTGTTTGTTGGACTCCGCTTTTCATCTTCTCTGTGGCTTTAGCCAGGAAGGAATAGCAGCTTCTGGGCAGCATGCCATGAGAGAGGCAATTCCCCCAGGAGCAGCACTTTTTCTGCTTCTCATTTTCAAATGTTCCTGCTTTAAATCTTCTTTCCCTTCCCCACCATGGCATGCAGGTTCCTTTTCAATCTATACAATCTATGACAGAAACTAGTAATTCCTTACAGTGTGTACCACCAACTAGTAGTACATGGATACCACAGAAGGAACGAATTCCGAGAGATAGCAAGATAATCATGACTGCCGTGTTGGAAAAACAGAAACAAAACAAAAAACTCACGAAGAGCAAAGAGGAATTTCCAAGAGCTTCTGATAACCCTGACCTAGAAGGAATTCTATTGAAATGTACTCATGGAAAATATCACCCAGAAAGTCATGTGCAACTGCAAAATCAAATGCAATGCTCTGACATGAGACAACCGAGTATTTAATTAAAGTAACTTTTGATTCCCCCAGTAATGGGAACTTTCTGTGTGGGTTTCCTGGAAAGCTTCTAGTGGGGAGATTTTACTTTTTACTTCTCCACAGTGAGTTTTTAGCCCAAATAAATGTTAAAATGCACAGTGGCAGCTTAAAATGGGTAAATGTTAAATACAGAGGAGCCTCTATTTTACAAAACATGTATTCCTGAAAAGCTTTGTGTAGTAGATACAATTTTGGAAAACCCAGTCACATCTTAAGGGCACAGAGGGAGCAGGCTGTTTAAAGAAACTCTGTGTGTGGTGAACTTTTTTTTTTTTTTTTGGTAACATGAATAATTGCTTAATATCCCTATTTCGTGAGTTTTGGTTTCTTAAGGAATGGGGCCCCTACATTTTTCCTTTACCTCAATAATTTCATAGGGGAACATTGAAGGAATGGCGATTCCAGTTTGAATTATTCGTTGATTGATCCAAAAAGCAAACACGTATAAGAATGCTTTAACAACCCCCCTCATGGCCTGAAGGAACGGCCGCATAATTGATTCTGTGGACAGCGGAGCTTGGCGGCAGCTTTCTCTTAGGGTTGGCGCTTCTTAGTCAACCTTCTTAAGAGCCTCAAGTCGCATTTGACTATGCCCCCAAATCTTTGCCTTTAGTATCTGACTTTGATTTTTTTTTTGCTGCAGAAAAATCCTTTACTGAAAGCTTTTAAATGGTCACAACAGTCTTTTTCACGAGGAAAGCGAATCTAGACAGGAATGCAGCCTGGCTTTTGAAACACTCATGGGTATGTGCTAGGATTTCAGCACTTGTCTGGACGCGGAAGTGTCCTAGCAGGGTCTCTGAGCAAGGGGGGGCTAGGATGATTTAATTTTACACCCATTAACTTAGCCCACAAATATTTGTTAAATGTGCACTGAGAACAACACTTGAAGATAGTTGGTTAACTCTCTTTGTAGGTATTTAACATGTCCTGCCTTCCATAGGGAGAACAGCAGAACAGAGGTAAAGGAACTCTAAGCTTGGAGAAGGAAAAAAAGGGGCCAGGTCAGTATTCCCCCACCCTGCACACACATATCGTGTTAGGTCCCTGCTAATTTTTCACCACCACAGCTCGTGGAATGTTCAAGTTGTAAAGAAGTTTTGAACTCTCCAGCCAACAGCTTCCTCCGTACAGAGAAGCGAGCTGAAGCGCAGTGCTGAGAAACGGCTCGGTCAGTGTCATTTGGCGAGGAAGTAATAGAGCCCGAGCAAAACTCATAATAATAGTATCCACCTCATAGAGCTATTAAGAGGATTAAATTAATATTTATAAAGTGCTTAGAATAGTGCTTGGTCCTAAGTAAGCATGATACTAATATCTGTTAAATAATGACTGCAACAACGCTAATATGCCCATGCTACATCTCAAGCAGATCTAATCTGACCCATTTTATTCTTTCCTGATGCCTTCAGAGGCTTACGCAGCCCTTCGGAAGCTTGGAGGCTCAGGGAGGAGCTCACCTCCTTTTGGTGCAGTCAGACTTGTCCATAGGAAGGGGGTCAGATAAAGGGAGGGTCTCGGGGTTAGACTCTGAAAGCTTCGAAGGCCACAGGTAAGAGAACCACACCCATACATCCCGGATTGCGCGGGTCATTCTTGATTTTACCTTCTATTGTGTCGTAAGCACATTTGACCCTTTCAAACCACATGTAATGTTTTTTTAAATCAACTCTCTTCAAGTGTTGCTTGGTGACATGGATGCTTCATAGTTCTTACTTTATTTGACTTCCAGGCAGTGTTTGACTGTTTTGATTATCCCCTCTTGCTTAAGGAATGCTTTCTGTGACTCCACGTTCTTTTTTTCCTCCCATCTCTTTGGCCAGCCTGCCTTTCTCTCTTCCCCTCCCCTCCCGTCCCTTCCCATCCCCTCCTTTTTCCTCCTCTCTCTTCCCTTCTTCTCTCCCCTTTCTCTCCTTTCTCTCCCTCCCATGGAAAATTTCAAATGTACATAAAAACAGAATAGTACTGTTTGTTTCTTGCGAGGTTATGCCATGCACTCAGTATACAGTTAGGTTTATTTACTTTGTTTTGCTTTCAGTTTTTATGGGTAATTGTTAAAAATTACTTTTGTCTTATATAAAATATTTCTGTAGTTTTAAAAGAAAATCTACAAAACAAGGCATATTCAGAGAAGTATAGCTCCTGTCTTTGTCCCTCCCACCATGTTTCCTCTTTCTTCTAGAGGTGGCTATTTAAGTTTTTGTTTTTAGTTCATTCTTCCATTCAAAAAATGCATTATGTATTATTCAGGTTTTACCCTCATCTTTACACCTGTGTTTACATCTGTTTCCCTGCCCTCCTCTATACACATGTACTGATGTCAAGTCATATTGAATGAATTGTTTGAGGTTGTACTGTGTGTATGTGTGTGTAAACCTCTTCTGCCTAATTTCTTGCCTTTAACCCCATCTTTACACATGTGTTTACCTCTGCCTCCCAGTTCTGTACTCCCCAATACTGTACTTCAACCATACGGAATTATTTGAAAGATTCCAATATGCTATGCTTCCTATTGCCTTGGAGCTTTCTCGGGTGCTGTCATTTCACACAAAACCCTGCTTAGAAAGAGTTGAAGGGAGAAGGGAGGAATTGCTAGTGCATTGGTGCACTAGCAATGTGCACCACCACCACCAGATGGTGGTGCACATTGCTAGTGTGGTGAATGGAGTACAACCTCTATGATGGGCGAGCCTACGCATTTCAGCTGGTTCTCGGACCTTATTTACCAGTGACATCACATGTACACGATTTATATATGGATGCATCTATGTGTATCTCTCTCTATATTGACATTGTTTAAAAAGCAAGAGTCCAAGTGTTCTGCCACTTGTAAGCTATTTAAATAAACTATGGAACATCTACAAGATAGAATAGGATAGAGCTGAAAAAAAAATAATGAGGTTGATCTCCATGGATCATTGGATATTGGAAGATCTCTAGGGTATGTTGCTAAGTGTATAAAACCACATATGGAACAGTGCATGCTACCTCTGGCATAAGAAAGGGTGGGGAGGATAAGATTCTGTATTCATAAATGCTTTCTTTTTATAAAGAAACACTGAAGGATAAGAAAGGAAATAATATACATAGCTGCCTATGGGGAGGAAAGGGATGGATGAGGTAAGGAGAGTTAATAAAACAAACTTATGAAAGGAGAGGAATTAGAATTGAAAGGAGAGAGATTGGAGGGAGTACTGGCAGCTCTTTTGAGGAATTTTGCTGCAAAGCAAATGTAAAATTGTGTTTACAAAAGGAAGCTTAAAATTGTCATGACTTTCATCAAATTCAGTATTTAACTTCTGCCATAATGCTTGATATTTTGTTTTTCTTAATGTATTTTCTAATTCTATAATTTCAAGAAAATGTAGTGTTTTTTTTAAGAACTCCCTCTTAGAGGTCTCCGATGCCCTCCAATTTACCCCAAGGCACTATGCAAATATCACTTCCTATGTGTGTCCTACTATGAAAAAGATAGGACTTGCTGCCTTATGGAATGGTGCTTGAGGGGGGTTCTCCATCCATGGGTAACATAACTCACTGCAGGGTCTTTGGAAGGTCAGAGTAAGCCCTGGATGTCATTTGAGTAAGGATCCCTGGACCTCTTATAAAGAACTGCAGAGAGGACTGTAGAAGCTGACATTAGTCCCAGAGATATTCTGACCCTCAAGGCAAATAGTGGAGATGAGTGCAGCACAACCTTTAGAAAAAGGTGCCCCAGGAAGATAGAGATCTCGCCATTGTGACTTGGGGGTTGTGGGCAGACTCAAAGGTCATGAGATTTTATAAAAAGGTCTTATGTAAATAGGTACAGTTCAACATTTTTTTCATGACTGGTCAAATTAACAATTTTCCCTAATCTGGGTTGGGCAAGTCCCAGCCTAATGAGATTTGGTCTCATTCTCTGTGAAGGAGGGATTGGGGTGGGGAGAGTGGGGATCTAGGTGCAACGAAGCATCCCAATTTTTGTTTTAATATTAAAACAAATTATTTAAATCTGATCAATGAGATAAATTAATACCACCAAACAATACGTAGATACGTAGGGCTCAGTCCTCTTGTTTCTAAGATGAGTAGATGGTACAATATAAGAAAGTGAATTCTTTTCTTTTTTTTTTTTTGCAGTTTTATATCTTAATTTGACAATCAGTGATTAGTTCTCATCCACATTAACTGCAGATTTTTGAAGGTGGTGACAGGCACATAGGGAACCAACGTATAGAGCTTGTCTAGTGAATCTTCATCCTCGTTACATTTTCTGGACGGCCGCGCACAGATACACTAGGGAACGTTCCTTATTCCTTTGGCCCACACAGCTTTGTTGAGCCTGGTGTCAATGTGCCCGTCTGGAGTTCCCATCTACTCCGTGGCACATTTCCCGATCTCTTTGAGTGTTCGAGGAACAGCCTTCTAGAAACCCACTCCATGGATGCGCTTGCGAACGGTGATGGTGTTTTCTCTGGTCACTATCTCATAGATGGAATAATGGCCCTTCTTCTCATCACCCTTCTTTGTGGGAGTCATTCGGCCCAGCCCTGGTTGGAAAGGAGAAAGTCAATTTCTTGTTCAGAAATGTATTTAGAAGTAGAGGTAGCCAACAGTTTTTATGCCTGCCTCAACCTCCTGCATTGTGAGGGCCAGGTTTTTGGTTTGTTTTGTTCACTGGTGTATGGCAGTCATTAGAACAACTATGGGCATAAAACAGGTATTCAATAAATGTTTCTTGAAGGAAGGCATAAGGAAAGATTTTATGTTTGAAAGGCTTCTGGCAATATCTGATCAAGCCCTTTTAGAAGATCATCTCTTCGAATAGTCACCATTGATGAGAAACTTTATTCAAAATATAAAATCATTGCTTATAATTCAAAATATACAATAGTTGAAACTATATAAGGAACTCAACAGCTTTTTTTATTTCATTGACAAATGTAATACCGAATTTTTGTTAAGTGTATTTTGTTAAGTGCATTCTTTGAGCGATCCACATGCAGCTACCTTGAGTCACCACTAAAAGGTGATATTGTCATAAAATAGACAGAAAGGTCCAATATATAGGATACAGATTGGGGCCAATGCTTGGAGATGTGCTAGCTAAAAGCCTCTGCCTGGATGCTGGTCTGCTCCCAACAACTGCTAGTGTAGGAATGGGGGCGGGGTATGTGGCAGTCCGTGTCATTGCATACAGTGTTCCATTCCTGTGTTCCAGTTGGGATACAGAGCTGTAAGAGTTGCTGCTTCGACTACAGTGAAGATTAGGCCTGACTGTGACCTTGCTCCAAGTGTAATATCCCACTTATAGATTATCTCTGCAAAACAAGGTGTCCGCTGGAACTCCTTAATATTAAAGCATTCTAGGACAGCACTATCCAAAAGAAATAAAACATGACCTACATGTATAGTTTAAATGATCTACTAGTCAAATCACCAAAGTACAAAGAAACAGGTGAAACTAATTTTAATATTATGTTTTATTTAAAGCAATATATTTGAAATTTATGAACATGTATTCAATGTAAAATTATTAGTATAAATTTGACAACCTTTTTTTATATTAAGTACTAGAAATCTGGTATATATTTTACATATGCAGCACATCTCGATTCTGATGCTAAAATTTCAGCGATTAAAGTGAAATGTAGTCCTATCAAAATAATGGAAGTGTAACAGGAAAATATTTCTCATTGCTTCAGTTTTTTAATTAATTTATTTTTTAGAGATTATTTATTTATTTATTTATCAGAGAGAGAGAGAGCACAAGCAAGGGGACTGGCAGAGGCAGAAGGAGAAGCAGGCTCCCTGCTGAGCAAGGAGCCTGATTCTGGACTCAATCCCAGTACCTGTGGGACTCCGTCCTGGTACCCTGTGATAATGACCTGAGCCAAAGGCAGATACTTAACCAACTGAGACACTCAGATGTCCCTGCTTCAGTTTTTAAAAAAGATTTATTTATTTGAGAGGCAGAGAGAGAGAGAGCAAGAGAGCACACACACACACACACACACACACACACGCACACACACGTGTGAGCGGGGGGAGGGGCAGAAGGAGAGAGAGAATCCTGAAGCAGACTCCCTACTAAGCATGGAGCCCGACCCTGATGCAGGACTCAGTTCCAGGACCCTGAGATCATAACCTGAGTGGAAATTAAGAGTCAGCCACATAACCTACTGAACCACCCAGGTGCCCCACATTGCTTCAGTTTTAAAATTCAAATTAATTAAAATCAAATACATGGAAATGAAGCAAAAAATCTAGTTTCTCTGGGGGAGTAGACACATTTCAGGTGTTCAATAGCCACGTGTAGCCAGTGACTACCATAGTGGACAGCACAGATCTACAACATTTCCATCGTGTTGGACATCGTAACTCTAGCATTATCATCCCTATAACTGAAAATCAGGTATAAATCTCATCCAGAAGACAGATATATTATGTGTTATTGTTTCGCTATTAACATAATAACTTAAAAAGTGACCTAAAAATTGCCAAAAACATATTTCTTAAAGAAAAGTTTCCTGGCCTTTAAAATACTTTTATCTTTTACAATTCATTTTGGAAAATCCCCAGAAGTATAAGATAGCTAAAAGATCCAAACTGTAGTAGTTGAGTTGTACCACAAGAGGACCTGCAAAGACAAGTTGAGCTCAAATTTCAGCCACGTTGATATTATTAAACTGAAGTGTAATTAGGAAAACATCTCACTCTCAGTATTAATATTCTCATGTATGCCTTCATTAAAATCTAAAAATGTAATCCATCTTAATCTGATTTTAAAATAGCACATGGTATGGGGGCTATAAATGGTGAACTGAGGCTACCAAAAGTGTCATTTTGGCAGGAATTAGGAGACAGTATATTATGGTTAAGAACATGGGGTATGAAGTCATACAGGCCAGGGTCAAGTCATGGTTTGACCCCACACCAGCTGTATGACCTCTAGCAAGTCTCTTCATCCTAAAATAGAACTAATTATACTACCTATATCATAGAATCTTTTGATGATTAAATGCAATATCACATATAAACTGCTTATCACAATGTACATCATAAGTACTCAAAAATGTTAGTTATTATATGGTTATTAATTATTATTAGCTGTTAATCCTCTCAGGATTTAGAACATTTTTTTTGGGTACAAACCCTACCCTAGTTTGTAATGTAACTCCGTGTAAGTATAAGCAGTGATGGGAAGACTTACATACAGTAGCATATCAAGACAGAAAGTGAATATGTTATGTGTGTAAGGGGTCCAGCCCTGCCTGGCTCCAACTCACATTTGCTTTTCCGAAGCTTAGATTGGAATCAAGTTCCTTGACCCCTTCCAAGTATCACTTTTCCTGGCTACTAACTATGTAGTTCATGCTCTCATTTCCATCAGAGCTGCACATTTTTGAGGTTTGATGTTTGGTACCATATTCCCTGCTGTAACCTTGACTTGCCCCTTGGCTTTTCCTTCTTAGCCTGCTTCAGGTAAACATCTTTCCTAGTTTGATCTGGCATCTTCCTGTTGAATCATACCTCAATCAGTAGTGCTCCCACTCTTCCTCTATAAGCAAGAATTTGCTATGACAGAACAAAAGAGCTCTGATTACAGAATGGCCAGTGAATCACTTTAACTCATATAAAGATATTTGTTGAATCAAATAATAATATGTGCCTTCAGAATTGGTCATGTGTATATATTGGATTTGCAATATTCTGTTAAATGTATAATATATAATGTAAATATGCACATCGCTATACTTCCACCCCACAACCCAAGGAGGTACTCTTTCCCTCTGTTCTTCGCTAGATTTGCCCCCATAGCATTTAGAGCCATCTGATAAACTGGACATTTTAGTTATATTTGTTGTCTGTCTCTTTCTACTAGAAAGTAAGCTTCATGAGAGCAGAGAATTTTGTCTCTCTTGTGCACTGTTATATCCCTGGTACCTAAAACAGTGACCGTTTGAGTGTAGGAGCTCCGTAGATATATATTGTTTGACTAACAATGCTGATACCTAAGCGAGAGTGCCACCAGTGGATCAGAAATTATGAGCGATTCCTGGAATATGGAAAGCAGGCAAGATCAGATAGACAAGAAAAAAGGACTCTATATCCCAAAACACATATTGGAGAAAGCTGCTGAAGTAAGAACAAACCTGAAAAACCACCAGTAAAATTCACCAAAGAACTACATTAGAATTTTAGGACTAGTTTCCCTTCTTCCTCAACCCCTTTTCACAATACCATCCCATTCCTACAGAACTGAAGGCTGCCAGACATTTAACCACAGGGGCAAAACAATAAGGAAACTGCACTTTATAAAACTGAACGAGGCACCTAGGAACTGCTGCTAGTATGGATATAGGAGTCAGAGAGAAGTGGAACAGAACTTGTGGTAGCTGTGGCCTTCATGACAGACCCAGGAAGGTGGGACAGGAAGGCAAAATAGTTCTCAAAAGAGAAATTCTTTAATATGTTGGCAATTGCAGCAACAGTGGTCTACTTTAGGTTGACATGCCTTTCAGCAAAGGTGTCCGAAGCCAGGCTTCATGAGCTATCCAATTATATATAGAGCTGAGCTCACAGAACTTACCTCCCATTCACCAGAGCAGCCTGTTGGGGAAACATGCCTACACAACTGCAGAGAAAAACCGTGCTAGCTACATACATTTGGAGCCTAGTCCTTCATTTATAAACATGAACCAACAGCCAACTACCACTGGAAAGAGAAAGGCTGATCCCAGAAGAAAAAGGAGTAATGCAGGCTACACACAAGGAATAAAACAATAACAACAATAAAACTTCTTCAGAGACGTTTGAAAAGATATTGTACCCAATAAACAAAATAGGATTCACTGCAAAAGAAAAGGTCAGAGAACAAGGAGTTCTTGGAAATTACATTTTTACCAAAATAAGGAAAATGTAATGAAAGGGTTAAATAACAGAGTGTACATGACTGAAGACCAAATTAGTGCTCTGGACAACAAAATCAAAGATTAAAAAAATGAAACAAGTGAAAAAGCCTCATAAACCCAAGAAATGAAAATTTTAAAGTTAAGCAATATCGACAATTACGAAGTTCACTCTCCATTTAATAAGATATAACATAGTGAGATGGAAAAAATAATAATAGAGGTAAGTTTTGGCGAGAATGTGGAGGAAAAGGAACGCTTGTGCGCTGTTGGTGGGAATGCAAACTGATGCAGTCACTGTGAAAAACAGTATGGAGGTTCCTCAAAAATTAAAAAGAAGACTACCCTGGGGTGCTTGGGTGGCTCAGTCAGTTAAGCATCTGCCTTTGGCTCAGGTCCTTTTCCTGGGGTTCTGGTGGGATCGAGCTGGGACGTGGGCTCCCTGCTCAGCAGGAAGTCTGCTTCTCCCTCTGCCTCTGCCCCTCCTCCTACTTGTGCTCTTTCTCTTTCTCAAAATAATTAAATAAATAAAACCTAAAAAAAAAAGACTACCAAAGGATACAAAAACACTAATTTGAAGGGATAGATACACCCCTAGGTTCACTGCAGCATTATTTACAATAGCCAAGATATGGAAGCTGCCCAAGTGTCCATGGATAGATGAATGGATAAAAAAGAAGTGGTATGTACATATATACAATGGAATATTATTCAGCCATAAAAAGAATGATATCTTACCATTTGCAGCAACATGGGTGGATCTAGAGAATATCATGCCAAGTGAAATAAGCCAGTCAGAGAAAGACAAATACCATACGACTTCACTCATATGTGGAATTTAAGAAACAAAACAAATGAAGAAGGAAAAAGAGACAAACCTAGAACAGAGTCAACTATGGAGAACAAACTGATGGTTACCAGAGGGGAGGTTGGTGGGGGGATGGGTGAAATTGCTGAATGGGATTAAGAATACACTTATCTTGATGAACAATGAGTAATATATGGAACTATTGAGTCACTATTTGTACACCTGAAACCAATATAGCACTGTATGTTAAATATACTGGAGTTAAAAAAAAAAACCAACAATGAAATAACACCTTCTGACAAAGTCCAGTTGTATACCATGAAGAGTTATAGCTAGAAAAAAGGCCAATTGAATGAACTGACACTGAGAAGTTGAAAATAAAGAGATAGAAATAAATACCAGGAAAATGCTTTTTTTCTTTTTAAGAAAATCTATGTATGACTATGTTAATACAAGATATAATTTAAGGCCAAATGCCAAATGTGGGATACAAAAAGCAGAGTAAAATGAGACATGGAGATCTATCTTATATTGATACGAGCTATCATCCTCCAAGAAGACGTACCATAATAAATTTTTCTGTATCTACCGGTATCATTCTGAAATATGTAGAGCAAATACTGCTATACATATAGTAAACTTTAACATTTCTTTCTCAGAAACTAATAGATCAAATAGACAAAACATAATTAAGATTAGAAAAGATAGATGAGAATTAAGAAGTACATATATTCATTCTTATATATATGAATTAAATGTATTATATATGAATTATATATGTATAACATATACATATATATGAATTTATATTCATTCTTATATATAATGATACATTCTATATATATATTCACTCTTTATATATATGTAATATATATTTTTCAAAGAAAGACTTCACATTCTTTTCAAGCAAGTATAAAGCATTTACAAGGGGTAGTGATGAATTTGGCTACAAAGGAAAAGACAATGAATTCTTCAAAGCAGAAATAAAGCAAGTGATTTTCTTTTACCACAGTATAGTAACATAAATAATTTAATAAATAAGGTAGTGAAAAAATCATTTGTGTATGAGTTTCTTGTTGCAGCTGTAACAAATTATCATACAGTTAGTAGCTTAAAATAGATTTATTATCTTACTGCTCTGGAGGTCAAAAATCCAAAATAGGTATTATGGGACTAAAATAAAGGGGCAGTGGAGCTCCATTCCTTCTGGAGGATTTAGGGCAGAATACTTGCCTTGCTTTTTCCAGCTTCTAAAGGCTACCTGAATCATTCCTATCTCTGCTTTTGTCATTTCATCTTCTCTGACTCTTCTGCATCCCTCTTTTATCTTTTAAGGACTGTTGTGATTTCAGTGGACTGTCCCTATCTTAAGATACATAATTTAATCACATCCATAAAGTCCTTTTTGTCAGTAAGGTTCTGAGGGTTAAGATGTGGACATCTTTGGGGGTAGGGCATTACTGTGTCTACCACAACCTGGACACCCTTGGATAACTGGGAGTGCAATTTATTTACAAATAAATAACAGTGTTATATATCCAAACCTATGGGATACTTCAAAGTTGTACCAAGAACAAGGTATAGCCCTGAATGTATCTATTAGAAAATAAGAAATATTGGAAGAAAGGAATTAAGTACTCAATTCAACAAGATAAAATTAATAGAAAAGACCCAAGAAATCAGAAGGAATTGATACAGATAATATAATAGAAAAATATTAAAACAAGTCAACAGTACACTAAACTAAATCAATGAAACAGAAATCTGATTTTGGAAAGAATGAGGGAAAAATACCTTTGACAAGTGAAATTATGAGAAAAAGAACAAACACAAATAACAATAAGAGTGAGAAAGTGGGAAAAAAAAGAATGAGAAAGTGGACTAATGAAAGATCTAGAGGATGTTTAAAAATTTATGAGGAATTCTATGTCTAATGTTGTACTCTACATTTAAACTCTAGGAAATGGTTGGTTATTTATATATCAATATAACTCAAGAAGTAGTAGAAAATTTCAATTAAAAATGGCAATCTAAGAATCCGAGAACATATTTAAAAAATGTTATCTTCCCAATGATCTCGACTCAGATGATTACGGTTGACTTCCATCAAACCTTCAATAGACATGTGATTACAATGCTATACACACTGTACCCATCATATAACAAAAGTGAAAAGCTTTTAAATTCGTTCTCTGTAACCACTACCTACACTCCCCACACAAGCACACTTCCTGTTTCTCCTTTTCTCTGTCCCCCTATACATTAGTTATATCAATATTCAGTGTTAACATTATTATGACACTGGGGATATTAATGTATATAGAGGGTTTTTTGTTGTTGTTGTTAAGTTTTCTTCTTCTGTAACACCTCTGTTTCCTCCAGGTTTTTCCCTCTGCTTGTTTTGGTCTCTCTCTTTCATGTTAAGAGTTTCCTTAGATATCTGTAGTCTTTGAGTATTTATTCATATTTACATAGGAAGCACCAAAAAGATTACTAGAGAATGCTCAGTGTGTGGGCAGGGCTGTTTCATTGGGGGTACTGCTGATTGTACCTTTTGACTCAGTATCTTTAGAGCTTTCTTCTTAGGCTAGTTGTATTGCACAAAGAGAAATTCTCCCATCTCCTGCCTGGAGTGTGCAAACTGGTTGCAGGTATTCTGGGAACCCAGTTGGTTAAAAAAAAAAAAAAGGCTATGGGTCTCAATATTCAGGGCTCAGAGACTTTTACTTAATATCAGTTTTCTGTATGTTATCCTCACCCTTATTTGTGCATAGTATCTTCCTGTCCAGACACCATTTGTCTAATTCTCTCCCGAGATTACACCCTTTGGCTTCTGAGCAAGTTGGGGAATGGTCGTCAGTCATGCAGTTGTAGATCTGGGGTCTAGCTGTTTCATAGGCAGACTTACTAGCACTTTTCATGTTTTCAGTCTTTCCTATGTCCCTCTTTCCAGAATTACCTGGTATAGTGAATTCCTGGGATTTAAGGAGGCTCTTCAGTACAATTCAGGTGGTTTATTGACTTCTATTACATCTTTAAGATTCAGGTTTCTTGTGTCTGCTAAGTCAGTTACTACTTGTTCTTTTGCTTTCTGAGTTCCAAAATATGGATCCTGTTGTCTCTTCCTTCTGCATGTGTGTTTCCATCTTTTATTCTATCATTTTTATGGTATTTCACCAGGTGATGTAGGCCTATCATGTTCAGTTCACCATCTTTTTCAAGCCCCATACTTTAACTACCATGTAACACTGTCTGGCAAGCCAGGCTGAGGAGTTAGTTGAGAGTACTAGAAAGTCATGATGAAATTGCTGTTTTAGTAAAATTATTCCAGCATGGAATGGGGGAGGGGATGGGGGGGATGGGAAAGGGGCGATTAGAGAAGCAGGTTATTATTCCATTCTTCCATGTTGGTAGTATCCTTCCTCTTCCTTCATAATTTTTAAAATCCACAAGACCTTTAAGGTTTGTCACATATTAGATAGTCTTCACAAAAATACTCCTGGCTTCTTGGGTGTCTGGGAATTACTCCCTCCCCAGAATTCCTTTAGCCCTCTGCTGTGTTTTGTTTGGGTGTTAGCATATGATTAATTCTTAGCACTATTAACTATCTTTCAGTGCACATGTCCTATCTTTTAGATGAGATTATGAGTTCCTGTTTTATGGCCCTTTGGCACCATTCATCAAATACCTCCAAGAAAGAACCACTAATAAAGATGGAACAATGTACCTTTAATAATAGGTCATGTAACGATGGTGGGAAAATGTTTTTGAGATATTAGGCTATTAACATATTAAGATATTAATGTTAATATCTTAATATTAAGATATTATGTTTTTCTCCCCTCTGGATATTTACCTCTTTATCATTTCTCTTTTCAAGCACACAGTTGCCTCTCTGCTGGTTAGGGGTGGATATGACAGGGCAGAAAGAAGAAGTATGCAAGTCCTTTCTCAAGTTTGTGCTTCAAAAAGCTAAGGCCTTAGGGTTACTTAGAAGATTCTAGGGGGGCAGGGGTGGATGGAGGCCAAAGGTAGGAGAAGGAAATAAATGGGAGATCTCCCTCACTGAACCGGAAAGAGATTCCTTCAGGCTGGAGGGAGGAGACAATAGGGGGAATTTGATTAGAGCCAAGATGTTGGTGGGCCCTGGAGAGAGGGACATCTACCCCACTTCCCATTCCCAAGCAGAGTCCCAGAGAGGAAACAAGGGAATGACTGTGAGAGCGATCTGCACAGTCTACCTGCGTTTCAAGTCCTTCTAGCACAGAAGCAGCCAGACAACTCTTCCTGTGTGGGGCAGAAGCTGCAGAAAGAGTCAAGACCTTAAGGCGACAAAAGACATTGCTAAGGATGTGTGCTTGCTCCAGGGCCAGACGCCAGACCCATCGTGTGCTTTAGCATTTTAGAAGGTCCTTGGGATGTAAACAGAACCCTGGGGAAATAGACCTCAAATTCACCAAGATCAGATTTTTGTCACCCAGTGAAATGGAGCTCAAAATAGAAATTAATTTGCGTTGTAGAAAAACAAAAAGTGATATTTCTTGTGCACTTGACATTGTGGAATGAGATTCATATCCAGTATATAATCATGAATAAGGTCAGTTATCAATTAAGAGTAACATTCTGCTTGTGCAGGGGAGAGAGAATTGAGCCTATCTTCCTTAGGAGGAAAAAACCAAAGAGACAACAGTGTACATATTATATAAATCTTTTAGGTAAGGTAGAATAATACTTTTTTTTTAGATGCTTTAAATGATCACATGCAAATTCAATTGCTTTTCAACTCAAGTCCAGCATCATTCACTTGAATTAATTGGGAACAGACTTGTTTGAATTAATGAAGCATTAGAATTATAGACAATTCTCCAATACCTGCAGTAACATGGGGTTGGCTGTAAAGACCATCAATTACAAAGGCCGTGACCTCAAGTAAATCATTTAAAGGCTCTGAGCTCATTTCCTCAGCCCTGGAGTTGATATAATGATCCCCGTATTACATGGTTGTTGTGAGGATTAAATGAAAGACTGCTTATGGAGGTACCCAGCAAGAAGCAATCACGAAAAAAACTATGGTTTCCTTCTCACCCTTTCCTGAATGTGGAATTGATGGAAATGCATTGGTTTCTCTGAAAGCCCAAACTAAATCTCAGAACACAATAATGACATAAGTCCTAGGAATATGGTCTCCATTCTACAAATGGAAAATTAGAAACCAAGGTCCTATCTTTTGAGTTCTGAACCCATCAGTTAGCTTGCTGCTATTTTTCTGATATAGCTAATATATCTGATATTTTTCATCTTACACCTGAGCCTTTTAACCAATTTGGAAGGAACTGATATTTATTTATTTTATTTTATTTTGAAACTGATGTTTATATTAATTAAAAATTAATCATTAACAAAATTAAATGATGTAGAGAAAAACAACCTACTAGCTTCAACCTTTAAAGGTTTCACCTCAGAGGTTAAATGTCAGAGTTTCAGTTTCTTTGGCCTTGACCTAATCACATCTGTTCTAAACAGTAGCTGAGTGTTAACAACTCATTTAAACAAAATCTTATTATAAAGAGAACAGGCACAAAGGGGAGCATTTGACAGTTTGTGATGAGTGTGGTTTGTATCCACAAGTACCAAACAACCTACAAATAAAACAAGTTTTACAAAGGGTAAATAACACCTTGATGGTGGAATCTGTGAGGTTTATGTTTTTGTTAAGAGAATTAGGGCTGTTAGAAAAGGTGCAGCTTGTATTTCTCAATCTGTGGGACAATGCAACCATAATAGCTATTATTTATTGAATGTCTGCTATGTGCCTGGTGCTATAGTAGCTCCTTCACATACGTAATTGGAAGCGTATTTAGTCGGGAGGATTGTAAATCCTTATTTTATGACTCTTCATCTTAGAGAAAATAGCTTGGTGACACCTAGGAATGTGACACCTAAGTATAGGAAAGAGGTTGTTTCAAGATGTTTTGTGCAGGGTGTTTGTGGAGACATTGCTAGGTGGGGAATTTCCCTGCAATTGTTCCCTTTTCCCTTGTCCTGGGTGTCACGCTGTCTTTTCCTGGTTTGGGCAGAGATCTGATCAGGCCATGTTTAACTTAGGGAAATTTTCTTCTTACTCAGATTGGAACGAGGTTGTGTGTGTGTGTGTGCACATGTGTATGGTGTGTGTATAATCGTGTACATGTGTAGTGTCACTGGTAAATAAGGTCCGAGAACCAGCTGAAATGCGTAGGCTCGCCCATCATAGAGGTTGTACTCCATGCACCACACTAGCGATGTGCACAAAGTGTCTGTTTCCCCACACCCTTTCCACTCCTTCTCCCTTGAACTCTTTCTAAGCAGGGTTTTGTGCGAAATGACAGCCCTCGAGAAAGCTCCAAGGCAATAGGAAGCATAGTATATTGGAATCTTTCAAATAATTCCGTATGGTTGAAGTACAGTATTGGGGGTGGGGAGACTGGGAGGCAGAGGTAAACACACACGTAACGATGGGGTTAAAGGCAAGAAATTCGGCAGGAGAGGTTTATATACACCCGTACACACACACACAGCACAACTTAATTTTTTTAAGATTTTTAAAAATTTATGAGAGAGGGAGAGAGAATGAACACGGGGAGGAGCAGAGGGAGAGGGACAAACAGATTCTGTGCTGAGCATGGTGTCTGACACATGGCTCGATCTCAAGACCCCAAGATCATGACCTGAGCCAAAAGCAAGAGTTAGATGCCTAGCTGACTGAGCCACCCAGGCAACCCCAGAGGGCAACTTTAAGTAACTTGCTAAGTATGACTTTGTGGCAGTATGTGAGGGAGTTTTTTGGGAGGGAGAGGGGAAGTATGTATTTGGTTTTGTATTGACCATTGGATAGCCGAATGATTTTTCATTCCACTCTCTACACTGGCATGAAGATCTTAGAGTGGAGGGCCAGGTTTAGAGGACAAAAGGCCCTCCAGATTATTGAGCTGACAGTCCAGGAGGATGGGCCTACAGAGTGAGCAGAAAGGCTGGTAGCTGGGAATGTCCTAGATGGGAATTCTTTGAAGAGCAACTGTGGCATCCTTTTCTCCTGGGCCATGGAAATGGTCATTTGGAGAATTAGTTTTAAATCTTTTCCCTGCTGTGTTGCAGTCCCATTTAGTTACCCTTAACTCCTCAGGAAAGACTCACTTGCCACCACCTGGGGTGGTGGAGGTGTGAGGCGTGAAGGGATAGAGTTGCACAAGGAAATGTGAATTGCCCCACATTGGCTCTCCTGCTTATGCCCATGTGCAGGAACAGCATGCTATGTAGTGGGTGACTGTGTTCAAGTGTTTCTGGAGGCGACTGGAGTCTAAGAAAAAGGTGGCTCTTGGCCAAGTTGAGAATAGCAAGGAGGAGCAGCTGCGAGGTGGGAGATTCAGGAGCAGATGTGAGATAAGCCCTTTCTCAGTATATCCTAGAAGGTGATCCTTACAAAGGAAAAGACTGACTTGGACTTTACAAAAACCATCTTTTATTTTCCTGGAGAAACCTGCGTGATAGGTATTATTCTTCCTACTTTATGTATTAGAAAATAATAACAATAATTTTCTTATCTCATGCCGTAAATAATGATAATAGTAACAACTATTATTTGTTGTGTACCTACCATGTGCCAGGCCATCGACAGTTTTCTTTTTTTTTTTAAGATTTTATTTATTTGTTGAGAGAGAAAGAGCGAGTACATGAGAAGGGGGGAAGGGCAGAGGGGGAGGGATAAGCAGGCTCCCCCCTGAGCAGGGAGTCCTACATAGGGGTCTATTCCAGGACCCTAGAATCATGACCTGACCTGAAGAGATGCTTAACTGACTGAGCCACCCAGGTACCCCAGTAGTTTTCTTTACATGCATCATTATTATGGAAACATTGCTGCAAGGAAAGTATTGTTTTCTCGGTTTTACAGGCGAAAAACCAGAGTAAAAGATATACTCCAGGTCATGGGGGTAATAATTGTCTAACTTTTTAAAAATAAATTATAAAATAAATAATAATAAATAAATAATAAATCCATAAATTTAATAAATTGCCTAACAGCAGAGCCATGCTGACCACCTGCGTACATTGAAGAGATAGATGAGAGAGGCAATTAGGGATGAGCTTCCCCATTCCACCTTCCCTTTTTTGGACTTACTCATAGCCTTACCTTCTTCTGATTTCTGTACTTCCTTCTCTCTGGGTTATTTTAGCCAAGTGTCATTTGGATTCCATCTCTTTCTGCCTGCTTGAGACCTTTCTCCAGCAATTATTTCTCTTCTGTCCCAATCTTAGAACTATGATCTTTAGAAAAAGAACTTCTTCACTCAGTTCTTTCTCTCTTTCAAGGTAGTCTTCAAAGAAAAGTTTCTATTCATATGTTCTATTCATTTTTCAATTCACTTCAATGAAGCACTCACTGAAGTTATCATGGACTTCCTGATTACCAGACCCCATGGCCTACTTTCAGTCTTCATTCTTTTGAACCTTTCTGAAGCTTTTGACACTATGCTATTGACTAGATAATGGTTCTTGAAATTCTCTCCTTCTTCAGTATCCATAACACTCCTTCTCCTTCTCCTTCTTCAGTATCCACCAGTCTCTTGTTCCTCCCTTACTGTTCTTAGCATTCCTCTTCAGTCTCATTCAGTGGCTCTTTCTTCTTCCCTGCCTACCTCTCACACAAAGGTTTACTCAGGGTTTCCTCCTTTGGGTTAATCCTTTCTCTCCTGAGGTGAATTTATTCTATCCCATTGCTCTGATGTCTAAACCTGAACCAGACTTTCTTTCTGAGATTCAGAACTGTATTAGCAACTGGAATTGTTCTGAAGCCATGTTGAAAAAGAACCCTCATCTACAGAACCTTTTGACTCTCTCAAGCAGATGCACTCTCATTCTTTTAAACCTTCAATGGGATCGTGCTCTCACCTCTTAGCTGACACTCATCACCTCAGACTTTGGGAGTTATTTCTGTGCTTGTCTTATTCCTTCTGGTAGATTACAAGTTCCTTTAGGGCTACAACTTTGCTTTTCTTATCATTGCATTTTCTTTAGAATTTAGTGCCATGTCTACAATAGGGGATTGATATTGACTGAATTTACCTTTATCTATTTTCACAATTAAATGGACTCTGATTCTGTCTTCCAGAATTTATCTGAGTTTAGGCTCTTTTGAGCCAGGAACCAGTACTTGACAGAGTGACAGGGCTGACCCCCTCACCAAGCTGCTGTAGTTTGAGGGTCGCAATTGGATCTCTGCAGAGGATGTCATGAAACATTCATTCTTCCTTAGTTTGGGGAGAGCAGATCCACAAACTCCCTGACACTGTGTCTATATTTACAGTAAAGGAGATTCAGTTCCAAAAGGAGACCAGCCTGACTCAGGCAGGCCAGCTTTCCATATGGTAGACACTGAGATCTACGGCCGTAGATCTAGGCCCAAGCAAGTAGTGGCTGGAGAGATTCCACACCCCTCACCTCACTGGGAAGCCCCTGACTATATTCCCCTTGCTCATTGCCTGCCTACCTGCCCGGCCCATGCTGACCTGGTCACAAGCCCCCCGCTGCCTGCCAAACACCAGAGCATTGGCCTGTTGGTCCAACCGTTGGATTGTCTGCTGGATGCTAACAGATATAAGTTGGTCATTACTTGTACTCCAATATAAAAAACTCATAATTCTTGTTGTCCTTGTCACTAGTCACTATTTCTTTTATATGAACAAATATAGATATATAATTTTAATTTTTTCTTTGCTTCATGCCTTCTCTTAATATATGTATCTTGGTCTACATTGGTTATATTATATTATAAATTCTAAGAGGAGAGGGATGATTCTGGTTAGCTAATTCGAGAAATTCTTATCTTAGCATCATTTGAAATGTGCACTTAATAAGCAAAAATGCCTTTGATGATGATTTAACACCATCTACTGGTCTTTGTTCGAATATATCAGTCTTTAAAATCTATGGTGATTTATAAGCAATGCAGCTGTAGCCTGTGTTCTTATGACCTCAACCAAACTGGTATAACTTTAAGACAATAACTGATAGACATCATTCATCATATTGAAAAATTAGAATGTAGTGGGGGCTTACCCTGAGTCAAACACAAATAACTGCAACGTAAGAAGGCAAAATATCTGTGCCTCCATGATAGCAGTGACAATATGCTCTCTCAAAGCAAGCAGGAGTTGCATCTGGCAAGAAGTTTAGGAAAAAACTTCATGAAGGAGTTTAGATGCAATACAATCAGATTTATGGTTTAGATGGCATTCTCGTGGCTGAAGTATGGAAGATGAATCAGGAGAAGACAAGAATTAACATAGGCAACTAATGAGAAAGAAAGATAAAAGAGCAACCACTGATAATCTGGCCTGGCATTCATGACCTGGGCATAAACAATTTCACAGAACACTAACACCAGGCAAAGTTACTCTGAGACCATGATAAAGTGAAACAAAACATGCCCACTTCATAAGTCTGTCTAAGCACAGACAAAAATAAGGTGCTGTGCCACCTATAGAATACCAAACATCCTCCTCTTTCTGTTAAAATGAGTGACTGATGTTTCTTTACCATTCACACCTTTATTTCTGCTTTAGTCTGTTCATGTAAATAAGATTTATTGAAATACCCAATTATTAAACTGCCCCTGTTTTCTGACAACATCCATTCCAGAGTGAAGTTCTGCTTCTTTGGACCAACTAAATCCAAATCCTATAATAGATTCTTTTAATATCCTTTTGCTGAGATAACCCATGATTCACTAAAGTATGTGTTCTTCTTCACTGCAATGAGTAAGAAACCCAGCTCACTCAACTACAGGTATATTCCTGATGGTCTTTGGCTAGAGGACATTGACATTAGCAAGAGGACTACATAAGTATATGCAGGCCATGGTGAGGGCATGAAATAAGTAGTGATACCAGGGGTGGAGAAGAGTATGCACACTCTAGAAACATTTAAAAGGCAACATCAGTAATACTTGATAGGTTAGATTTGGTGGTTGAGAGAATGGGAAGATCCAGGACAAAGTCCAAGTCTATAGCATGGGTAACTAGGTGAATAATGGTGCTATATTCATGAATAAGAGGAACACAGAAAGAGAGGAACATTCGAGGGGGGAAGATTTTGAATATTTATAATGGAAGTACCTATGAGATACCAGATAGAGAGGTCCAGTAGGCAGTTGAGTGTGTGGGTTAAAGCGAGGAAAGATCTGATCTAGTAGTTAAACCACAAAGAGGGGATGGGATCACCCTGGAAATATGTGTAATGTGAGAAGAGGATCTGATTGAGATTGAAACTCTGAGATTTATTAATATTTAAAGAATAGACAGAGGAAAAAGGAGAGCCAGGAGAGACGACGGTCATAGAAGCAAGGAAATTGAAGGTTTAAAAAAGTGGGGAGCCATGGACGTCATCGGATGCAGTTGAGAGATCAAGTCTGTTAGGTTTGGAAACTATGAAATTATTGGTGACCAGAAGGATAGCAGTTGAAGTAGAATGGTGGGGTGTATGCAGATAGTAGTGGGTTGGGGAGTGAATGGTAAGTGAGGAAATGGAGGCAGCAAGTGTGAACAACTCTTGACACATTTGGATGAGAAGAAAAATAGAGGGTCAGGGTAGAAGCTAGGTAGATATGTGGAGTCAAAAAGTTAAGAAAGATAAGATAAAAATACCAGTGGAAAGTCTGTTTTGTTCAGTGATACATCACTAAGGACTCCCTACAGTGTTTGGCACTTATGTAGGCATTCACTAAGTATGTGTTGAATGAATGAATGATAGAGGGAAATTGGTAAAGATCTTTAGAGAAGATGTAGAAGGGGTTGGAGTCAATAGAGCACATGGTAAGGTTGTTGTTAACCCAAAAAGTACAGTTCTTCCTCTGTGGTGAATTCAGAGACATCATCCCATTTAATCCCAAGGTCTTTTTCTAGACCCATTTTATCTTTTCTGTTATCCCATTATGCATAGTTTCATGTAGTTCAAAACTTTGAATATTACCAACATAGATTTCTTTTGGTCATAGGAAGAAACATCATTTAGAGGAAGTTTGTGAATTGATTTGTTTCAAATGTTAATAACTGTCTTAATGTTCTACTGTGCAACATTTCCTCTTTATGAAGCTAATAATTTTATGAAACTTTATGAAGAAAAAATTTTATGAAGAACTTGATATAGTCCAAACTGGCCACTGATAGACTGGTTTGTCCCAGAGTATGCTGATTTCCCCATCACTGGAGGGGCAGTCCTGCAGAAGCTCTCTGACCCCTTGCTGGGAATAAAGTAGTTGAACACATAAGAGTTGAATTAGATAACTTTGAAAAGTTCATTGTAATGCGGAGCATCTAAGATTCTGCTACTGTGTGTCCAAATAGCACCATTTCCTCTTTTAAAAGCACTTGTGCCTCTAAAATTGTCATCTGATATTTTACGCTGTTGGAGTTAAAACTTTGATATTGGAGAACAAATTTTGGACTTTGATAATTACACCATACATAAGGGAGTTTACCTCATGACCAATAATCTAAGTAGTCTCTCCTAGGAACTTGAGAGAGAGGGGGTAGGGTGGGGAGGATAAGAATGAAAACAAACTACTGAACTTCATTTGCTTTCTACTAACAAGTTAGGATTCTCGTATCAATACCCAGAAGGTCTAGACTGAGATCAGGGATTATTTATTTATTTATTTATTTTTTACGATGTGAGAGTTACTATTAGGAAGCTATATTTATTTTTTCCAGTGGAGCATGAAACTGTGGATGTTCTCATGAGGTCCTTGAGAGACTTTTTGTTTCAGGGGTCTGCTTTGTCAATTCCACTGGATAGTTTTACCAGTGCAAACTGACTTACCTTCCAGAAAAGCCTGTTGTCTGCTAGCTGCCAGGTGTCTATTGATGAGAACAGTATGAGGCTGGTATGGCAGAAAAAATAAAGTGCACACATGACTGAGGGCAGATGGTGAGAAGGGCTAGACTATAGAAACCCTACCTCCTCCAAATCTGGCAGTCTCCATCTAGCCCTAGCCCAGAATATAAGCTTTTTCAAAAGCCATAATCTTGGCCCCCGGATAAGTAGAGAGGAATGTCTTGATGGAAAATCATGAGTCTTGTGAAGTGATCTGTGTCTCAAAGGAAGTCGGTGTAAAGGGGCTTCACCAACCCAGTGCTTTCCTTAACATTGCCCCTGTCTTCCTCCTGGACACTTCAGAGCTCCTTGGATAAGTTCAGACCTGATAATGACTGAACTCCTAACACCTTTTCCTTTTTGGTGATCTGAAACTTCGTGATTCTTGCTACAGCACAAAGTCATATAGAATAAGTACTATTTATTGAGTGTCTATACACAACACCCACTCCATAGACTATCCTCATATTAACTGTGCCAAGCTGGTATCTTTGTGCAGATGAATAAACTGATGTGCAAGTTAAGTGACTTGCCCATGGTCACACAGATATTAAGTAGATCTAAGATTTCAGTTCTGGTCTGTTTGGTTCCGAAGCTAGTCTTTTCACTACACCATTTGTTTATGAATCAATTAATGATGGTTCTAATGTCTTTTTACATTTAAATCATCAAATTTGATTTTCTTCAGTGGTTAAATTGATAAGACAATTGTCCAATGTGATATATGCCTCCTGAATAGGAGATACACACTTTCTCTTTCTTTGAATGATAGTTTCACAGTAAAGATAGTTTTTCAAACTAACATTACCTTTTAGTCACTGGTTGAATTTTAAGCTTGTTATAAAATTTAATTAACATTAGTGTTGGCTGGTTGGTCCCAGGTTTTCAGGCTTTTAGCAGTTCAGAAAGCCTGAACTTGAGTTCCTGAGCATTTTTCCCCTATCCTATCACTCTATCCCTTTAGAGCCACCTCGGATGGGTTGCATGTGGCACACTAAACAACTCTAGGGAACACCATCCACATCATATTCTATATGAATGGCACCTGACCTCCTCTCCCCTCCAGTTCTATTTCTGAACACACAGGAGGACCATCTGACAGGGAAACTAATTAAGGGACAAGTGGTGGTAGTTACAGCATTAATTAAGTACTGTACTGTCAAATAACACAAGAAGAATGACACCTGAAAGTTTAAACTTTGACACTAAATCTACCTTAGAACTAGAAACCAACACAGTGGCAAAACAAATTATGAATTCTCTGGGATATTTTGTTCCTGAAAACTCAGACATATACATCCAGTCAGGTCAGCAGCTTATTTCTGGTATTGAGTGACATGTTTTGAAATTTTAACTGTGCCAGAAGAGAGGGAAGGATAAGAAAAAGCTGACTAAAGGGTTCCCCTTGACCTAAATTCCAAAAAGATTCCCAGTAACAAATGGCTTCTTGATATAAAGGGCTGCAAGCTTTCCTTCTGGGAGACATTTTAGATTATGTCAATAGGACAGAATCTAGAAGTTGATTAACCATATACCTAACTACTTGCCACCATTGGAGCCTTTGCAGGAAAGTAATTGGATGCTCTCAAGGTATACTGTTGTCTTTCTAAAAGGGAGGACAGTGGCAATGGTAAAGGCCAAGTGGAGGGAGTGAGCAGAGCAAATGGCATTACTTTAAATTTCAGATAATGTAAAAGAAGAAAATTATGCTGTTTTGGGATGAGACAGGTTTTTTCCATGTGGGGTATATAAATGTCAGGACACTGAAGACTTCCATTTTTAATTTCTTCCTTTAAGATCCTTGTATTAGTTTGTTAGGGCCACCATAACTAAGTACCCTGAACACTTAGCCCGTGACAGAGCCCTTATGGATTTCTTGGATGCAAAGATGTATTTCGAATACAATAGAGATTCAAGAAAAGTTAACTGCATCTTTTGGATTAGATGCACTATCAATCAAAACTGCCCCATTTTAACTGCATCTACAGTTAAAATCATATTTATATATATTTTTGGAGAGTTAAGATCACGGAATAGTAGGAAGACCCTATGCTTGCCTCATCCCTTGAACACAGATAAATATCAAATCATTCTGAACACCCAAGAAATCCATCTGAGGCCCGAGAGAACAAAGTGCGCAACTAGAGAGAGAGAAGAGGCCATATCATGGAAAGTAGTAGGTGTGGAGACATGATGTGGGGGAGAAAAGGATCAAAGGTGCTGCATACAGAGGGAGCCCTGATCATGGAGAGAGGAGAGAGAGAGAGTGAGAGAGGGTAGAAGAGAGAGAGAAAGAGAGAACAGCACACAGGGGATCACTCAAGAAAAACACTTCCCCCAAACCATTGACTGGGAAAACGAGAGGTACTGATCAATCATGAGTTTTTCCAACCAGCAGAGCTCAAAGATTAGCATTTTAGAAGTCTGCACTGTGGTTGGTGCAGAACCCTATGGGTGCAATGGTGCTCCTGTGGAGAAGGAGGGCAGAGGCCTGGGAGCCGTTGGTGCAATCTGAGGATCCCCTGGGACACAGTGGAAGAAATGTTTCCCTCTTCCTGGAGTGCATCTGGGAGAGGTGGCATTACCTCTAAGGGGATAAAAGAACCTGTGGGTGACATTACACTGCCCCATTCCTTAGCAGAGGGGCAAAGACACCTGCTGAAGGCACCTAACCTGGACACGGGCTTTTTGCTGTGCTTTACTCTAAACTCCAAGCTCCTGCACATTAGTGCAACTGCCCTTCTGGGATACACTGTCACAAGCCCCAGTGCAGTAAGACCCTCCCCCAGAGGATGAGCATGGGTCTGAGCCACACTGGGTCCCTAAAGTTTGGAGTTTTGAAACTCCGCTGGCACACCTGAGATAAAACACAGGTACACTACACTGCTGTGTAGACAAATGGCCTGGACACAGACAGGGTGAAGGCAGGGATCTGAGGGATGCCTGGAACATATGAGGTGAGATTGTTCGTTCTTTTCTGAGGGCTTCTCAGACAGCAGTGGGTACCAACTCTGCTCTCTAGGGATGAGAGAGAGGGCAGGTGCCATTTTTCTCCCCTACCCGTCAACACGGATGGATTTCAGTGAGTAGAACAGCACCAAGAGTAGAGGCCTCAGCCACTTACATCAAGCCTCACTCCCCTGCTCACTGCAGGTGCTTATTTACTAGAACAAGTATGCCTAAGAAGGAGAGTGGCTCTTTCCCCAGAAGACCAACACAAACCCCCTGCATGCAGCAAGTGTACTGACCACAGATTGCTGCAAAGCTTCAGCTCTAGGATCACGCCTCTTTTAACAAGAAGACCAGCGCACACCTAGTTAAAATTTGCTACAGTCTGGACAAGGTCCAAACACTGTCCACTGCAGGCAAGGAGAAACTGCAGAGGACTGATGTGAGGGAAAGAGTAGCCAAAACACAGGAGCTAAGTGCACATAGCACACACCAGAGACATTTCCTGAAGTGCCAGGCCCTGGACAGTATATGATCTCTTCTTTATAAAGCTGTTACTCTCAGGAGGAGGAAACATGAAGGCTTTCCTAACACACAGAAGAACACAGAGACCTAAACAAATTGCAAGATGGAGGAATTTATCCTAAAGGAAAAAACAAGAAAAGGTCACAGCCAAGGACCTAATCAAAGATATAAGTAATATGCCTGATCCAGAATTTAAAACAACAATCATAAGGATACTATCTGGGCTTGAGAAAAGCATAGAAGACAGCAGGGAGTCCCTTATCACAGAGATAAAACACCTAAAAACTAGTCAGGCTGAAATAAAAATTGCTATAACTGAGATACAAAACAGACTGGATGTAATGACCACAAGGATGGAAGAAACAGAGTAATAAATAAGTGACATAGATAATACAATTATGGAAAATAATGAAGCTGAAAAGAAAAGGGAAAGAAAAATATTGGATCATGAAATTAAAGGAGAAATAAAAAAATACGTGGAAACAAATAAAAATGAAACCACGACAGTCCAAAACCTTTGGGTTTTGGACAGCAGCAATAGCCGTCATAAAAGGGAAGTATATAGCGATGGAAGTCTAACTCAAGAAGGAAGAAAAATCTCAAATATACCATCTAACCTTACACCTGAAGGAGCTAGAGAATGAACATCAAATGAGGTCTAAATCAAGCAGAAGATGGGAAATAAATATTAGAGCAGAAATAAGTGATACAGAAACAAACAAATGAAAAACACATTTGTGCAGATAAATGAAACTAGGAACTGGTTCTTTGAAAGAATCAATAAAATTGATAAACACCTAGCTAGACTTATCAAAAAGAAAAGATGAAGGACCCAAATAAATAAAATCATGAGTGGGAGGAGAGATCACAACCAACACCACAGAAATACAAACAATTATGAGAGAATATTATGAAAAATTATAAGCCAACAAATTAGGCAATCTGGAAGAAATGGATACATTCCTAGAAACATATAAATTACCAAAACTGAAGCAGGAGGAAATAGAAAATTTGAGCAGACCCGTAACCAGCAAAGAAATGAAAATAGTAATCAAAAAATCTCCAAGAAACAAAAGTCCAGGGCCAGATGGCTTCCCTAGGGAATTCTACAACCATTTAATGAAGAGTTAATACATATTCTTCTCAAACTGTTCCAAAAATAGAAATGGAAGGAAAACTTTCAAACTCATTCTACTAAGGCCAACATTACCTTAATTCCAAAACCAGACAATGACCCCACTAAAAAGGAGAATTACAGACCAATATCCCTGATGAATGTGGATGCAAATATTCTCAACAAAATACTAACAAATTGAATCCAACAGTACATTTAAAGAATCATTCACTATGATCAAGTGCGATTTACTCCTGGACTACAAGTGTGGTTCAATATTTGCAAATTAATCAATGTCATATACCACATTAATAAAGAAAAGATATGAACCATATGATCCTCTCAATAAATGCAGAAAAAACATCTGACAAAGGACAGCATCCGTTCTTCATAAAAATTCTCAACAAAGTGGGATAGAGGGAAAATACCTCAATATCAAAGAGGCCATAAAAAAATCCATAGCTAATATCATCCCACATTGGGAAAAACTGAGAGCTTTTCCTCTGTGCTCAGGAACAAGACAGAGATATCCGTTCCCACCATTGTTATTTTATATTGTAGTGGAAGTCCTAGCCACAGAAGTCAGACAACAAAAAGAAATAAAAGGCATCCAGATTGGCAAAGAAGAAGTCAAACTTTCACATTCACAGATGACATGATAGTCTATGTAGAAAACCTCAAAGACTTCACCAAAAATTGCTAAAACTGATATAGGAATTCAGTAAAGTCCCAGGATATAAAATCAATGTACAGAAATCTGTTTCATTTCTATATACCAATAATGAAGCAGCAGAAAGAGAAATCAAGGAATTGATCCCATTTTCAGTTACACCAAAAACTATAAGATACAAAAAAAAAAAAAACTATAAGATACCTAGGAAAAAACCTAACCAATGAGTTAAAATATTTGTACTCTGAAAACTATAGAATACTTATGAAAGAAACAGAAGAAGACACAAAGAAATGGAAAATCATTCTGTCCTCATGGATTGGGAGAACAAATATTGTTAAAATGTGTATACTACCCAAAGTAATCTATACATTCAATGCAATCCCTATCAAAATACCAACAGCAGGGGCACCTGGGTGGCTCAGTAGGTTAAAGCCTCTGCCTTCGGCTCAGGTCATGATCGAGGAGGTCCTGAACAGAGTCTGCTTCCCCCCCTCTCTCTGCCTGCCTCTTTGCCTACCTGTGATCTCTCTCTCTCTCTCTGTCAAATAAATAAATAAATAATCTTAAAATAAATACCAACAGCATTTTTCACAGAGCTAGAATAAACCATCTTAAAATTTGTATAGAAACACGAAAGACCCAGAATAGCCAAAGCAATACTGAAAAAGAAACACAAAGCTGGAGGCATCACATTTACGGACTTCAAGCAGTATGACAAAGCTGTAGTCATTAAGACAGTATGATACTGGCACAAAAACAGATGCATAGATCAATGCAGCAGAATAGAAAACCCAGAAATGGACCCACAACTATATGGGCAACTAATCTATGACAAAGCAGGAAAGAATATCCAGTGGGAAAAAACCAGTCTCTTCAACAAATGGTGTTGGGAAAATTGGACAGCCACATGCAGAAGAATGAAATGGAACCACTTTTTTTTTTTTAAGATTTTATTTATTTATTTGACAGAGAGAGACACAGTGAGAGAGGGAGCACAAACGGGGGGAGTTGGAGAGGGAGAAGCAGGCTTCCTGCCGAGCAGGGAGCCCGATGCGGGGCTCAGTCTGAGGAACCTGGGGTCATGACCTGAGCCAAAGGCAGACGCTTAACCGCCGAGCCACCCAGGCGCCCCTGGGACCACTTTCTTATACTACACACAAAAATAAATTCAAAATGTATGAAAGACCTAAATGTGATACAGGAAACCATCAAAATCCTAGAGGAGAACACAGACAACAACCTCTTTAGCATAGGCTGTAGGAACTTGTTACTAGACATGTCTCTGGAGGCAAGGGAAACAAAAGCAAAAATGAACTATTGGGACTTCATCAAGATAAGAAACTTCTTCACAGCAAAGGAAACAGTCAACAAAACTGAAAGGCAACCTCTGGAATGGGAGAAGATATGTGCAAATGACATATCCAACAAAGGGCTAGTATCCAAAATTGTGATCCAGCAATTGCACTACTAGGTACTCATTAGAGGGGGCACACGCACTCGGATGTTTATAGCAGCATTATCAACAATAGGGAAATTATGGAAAGAGCCCAAATGTCCATCAACTGATGAATGGATAAAGAAGTATTGTGTGTGTGTGTGTGTGTGTGTGTGTGTGTGTGTGTACATACAATGGAATATTAGTCATAAAAAGAATGAAATCTTGCCATTTGCAATGAAATGGCTGGATCTGGAGAGTATTATGCTAAGCGAATTAAGTCAGTTAGAAAAAGACAAATACCATGTGATTTCACTCATATGTAGAATTTAAGTAACAAAACAGTTGAACATAGGGGAAGGAAAATAAAAAGAGGCAAACCAGGAAACAGACTCTTAGCTATAGAGAACAAACTGAGGTAAGGGGGAGGTGGGTTACATGGATGAGGAGTATTAAGGAGGGCACTTGTTATGATGAGCCCTGGATGTTATGTGTAAGTGATGAATCACTAAATTCTATACTTGAAACTAATTTTACACTATAAGTTTACTAACTAGAATTTAGTTTTTAAAAATTTTTTTACAGGGCGCCTGGGTGGCTCAGTTGGTTAAGCAACTGCCTTCGGCTCGGGTCGTGATCCCGGAGTCCCGGGATCGAGTCCCATATCGGACTCCTGGCTCTGCGGGAAGTCTGCTTCTCCCTCTGACCTTCTCCCCTCTCATTCTCAGTCTCTCGCTCTCTAATAAATAAATAAAAATCTTAAAAAAAAATTTTTTTTACAGATATTGATACTTTATTTTTTAGTTTTTTAAATTTAAATTCAATTTAGTTAACATATAGTCTATTATTAGTTTCAGGGGAAGAACTAACTAGAATTTAAATAAAATCTTGAAACATTAAAAAAATAGATATCATTTTTGGCAATTCACCTACCATTAGCATGTTAGGGCAGGCCCACTCCTAACATTTGCAGAGCCTGGGACAAGAGTATAAATGGAGGTCCACAAATCATTTTATCTAAATATTTAAAAGTTATAAATAACAGGGTGCCTGGATGGCTCAGTCGGTCAAGAGTCTGCCTTCAGCTGAGATCATGATCTTGGCGTCCTGGGATCAAGCCCCTCTGGGGCTCTCTGCTCTGCAAGGAGCCTGCTTCTCCCTCTGCCACTCCCCCTGCTTGTGCTCCTTCTCTCGCTGTCTCTCTCTCTCTGTCAAATAAATAAACAAAATCTTTTTAAAAAGTTATAAATCACACTAATAGGCTATAAATGCAATATGTTCTTTCTTCCACCTTGGCAAATATACCTTCATAATAATCTTGAGGACAGGATCCAATTTTGAATTCTCAGACTGCTCAGAGCTTTGTGCCCAAGGGTGATGGTGCACTCCTCTTCCCAACTCAGCTCAGTCCCCCCTTGGGAGGGATCTCCTGCATGAGCTTGTGGATGCCTCAGGCCACATATTCAAGTCCCTTCTAAATGGCCATCCTGTGGCAACCCTCAGATCTAGGGTGCGCATACCTTGGTGTGGTCGGCCCCAGGAGGACGAACCACAGGAAGACACGTGAGCAGGCCTCAGACGCAGGCTGAAGTCATTTGGGGAGGGAACTGTTGGGTCCTGGATGCCCAAACTAGTATCAGAAAGGACAGAACATGAACTCCAAGGAGGTGCACCCTCTTACCTGTGTGGGCCCTTTTCCCCTGGAGAAGGGTTGTAGTCCACTGAGGGAGCATCAGCAGAATTTGTTACATAAACCAGGGTAGTGTCAGAGTACTGTGAAAAACAAGCCAGAGCTCTACTATGTTCACCGCTGTTCCTAGGACTTTCCCTCTCTGGGGAAACATGGCCTGAGGACATTCCAGTTAAGTAGAACGCAATGCCCATGCTAGGCAGAGGCCAGGGACATTTGAGTCACCTTCTGATGAGGAAACCAAATGAAATCAAGCAAGACCAGATGAAGAAAGGGTCTGCCAGGAGTAAGCCACTGGACAGATGGCTGGGCCTGGCCCCTGCTAGGACCTGGGTGGGTAGAAGGGGAGCCCAGTCTGTCCCGAAGGTCTCCCTCTATGAGACAGGAGCAATCTTGGATCTTAGCCAGAGAGACCCATTGGAACGTATCACAGGTCCTGCTGTGCTATCGTCACAGAAGGGTGGGGCCTGGATGCCACTGGAAAATGGAGAGAGTGCTAAAGAGAAAGCATTTGGTGGGGTGGCTCCCAGCAGCCTCTCCGGGAGAGACAGGCACCCTGTCTTGCCGGCCACTGCACTGCTTCCCAAGTGTGCTCGCAAGTGGAGTGGGGGTGATTGATTCTGCAGCCCTTATCCCAGCCTGAAGACGATCGTCCCACAACTAGGCCAGTCCCGTTTGCTCTCATTCCAGACTGGAAAAATAACCTTTAGAAACTTGGGTTTCCCAGTTACCTCATTACCAGTGAGGCCTCACACGCTAGTCACATAGCACAGAACTGTTTCTTTCACACAACATGAACCCTTGGGTTTCTGCTTTACCAGTTAATTTCGTTGGCCTGAATCAGGTCCTCAAGAGGGGAATGGACTTTGAACAAATGAAGTGCCCCAGTGAGCAAAGCCAAGCTGCTGGCTCTAGCTTTTCCTTCTCTCCCTGTTTTCTCTTGCCTTCTGTCTCTGTCTTCCTTCCCTCCTGCCCCCACCTTGTCTCTCTCTCCCTCCCTCCCCTTTACTGGCTCCCTCTCTCTTTCCTCTCCCTGCTTTCTCTCAGTCTCTCTCACCCCTTCCCTCCTCCCTCTGCTTCTTTTCCTGCTGGCTCCTTCTCTCTTCTGCTCCTAGTCCCCCACCTTCTTCCCTCCTTCTTCCCTTTCCAACTCCCTTTGGAAACCATTGCGAAAGTCACTTGATCATTTACATTTTCAGATGTTGCAGTCTATAGTTTATTAATATTTCACCAGAATCTAACTTTCCTTTCCACCAGAGAATTTAGTGTAGTAAAACAAAAAAGAGAACAGGATATTTCCAAAGGAGTATTAACTCAAAGCCCTAACCCTCCCACCCACCCTCCCCACATTCACACCATCCCGAGATTCAAGGGACATACAGTGCGTGAGATCTTACACCTGAAATTCTGCTTATATCTTTGTTGTTGTTTTTTTTCTCTCAGTTCTGGATGAGGCCTCATGGGGGAGCTGCTATCTCACTGTAGATTAAGAGTATACTGTTGTTTCCAACAGGGACTGACCTTTACAGGTTGGAATGAAGCGTGACTTTGCTACAGAGAAAAAGGTTCTCTCGATTGTTATTTTCCTGCAGGTGTCTTTATTTCCTTCCCTACAAGAGCCCATAAACACGTTTTAATCAAGTTTAGAGCTCCATGTTGCCTGAGCAAAATAAAATCTCAAAATAAAAAAATAAGATGTTTGTTGTGGAGAGATTTTACTTGTTGAACATTCAAATCAAAGGTAATTTCAAGCAGTTGTTTCTTTCATGGGGTGTTTCACATGTAACGTCCTCAGAGAAAGAGTTCATTGTATATTAATTTTGTTTTTATAGCTACATCAGATATGTAAATCTTAAAAAAATATCCAGGGTAAAAAATGAAAATGAATTATACGAGCATACCTTGCAAATTAATTTACAAACACAAATCTTGTCAGTTTCTCTCTTTTTTTAAAAGTAAAGTTCAAGGATAAAGTAAATGAAAGTGACTGCGGCAAACAATTTATTAAATATTCAATCAACTGGAAATTCCTACAAATCCACATTTTGGCGCAGCCCCAGGACATGAGGATTGATGTTTCTATTGATGACCCACAGGCACTGAAGATCCTTAGCATCTCCTGAATCATCAGAAAAGAAACAGTTTTGCCTAGCAGAGCTTTATTGCTAAGCAGAGTTTTTTTCTGTGTGTATATTTTAAAAAATTTTGATTGACCAGAACGTTTGACAAGATTAAAGATTATTTAGATTGTGTTCCTCATTTTGCAGTACAGAAAACTGAAGTCCAGAAAGGGAAAGGGACTTCTCCAGGGATACCCAGTTGCAGTCCTTTTCCAACTTTGTTCCATGGGATCCCAGTAAGCCCTGGACATACTTTCGGGGCCATCGGTGAGGAAAGGGGTACTGATTGGCCATTCCAGGATCCAGTCTCCTTTTTGACCAGAGCATCCCTGCTTTTATCTCTGGGTTAGGTATAATATTTGGGGAATAATAAGCCAGTTTACTTGATTCCTTGCTAAACTCTAGTTCCTAGCTGTCCCAAGGTTTCTGAATCAAGAGTTATGCCTGGCCAACACAGGTCATGGGGTTTCTGCCATAATTTTTGTAGGTTGTTTCTTTTACTGTTAAGGTTTAGTCATTCGCCTTACTGCCCCCAGAAAAAGGAGTTGGCTATGACCTAATGGAAGTCTCTACCACAAAAGTAAAGAAGGGGAAAGAAAGTCTACCCCTCTGCTTAAGTAGACATTGAGAAGAAAAGAAGGCTGATGTAGGGGAAGGTAGTGTGAAACACAGGAGCCTTACCCCCCTCTATAGGCTCAAGTCCTAGACTTGGGAGGCTATTACACAGGGAAAACTCAAAGAGACTCCTTCCTCACTCCCTGTTTAGAGTCCTAGCAAGTGATGAAGGAAGGTGGCTAGATAGATGATTTGGCTTTCTGTGGCCTGCCCATGATATGCAGCAGATCCAGAAATTTCTGGGTCTCACACACATGAGATGATCAACAAAAGCCTGGGGTCAGGCCAAGGAAGTGGTTGTAGGTAGGGACTTTAAGATTGTGACAAATGGGCTCCAGGGGTGAGTATATAACCCAGAAGGCCCAATGGGACTGGTTACATGTTAGTGGTCACCAGTTCAAGAACCAGACTAGTGCAGCCATTCCCATGCAGAGGCCGAAAAAGAGAAGAGCCAAGGGAGAACTGAGGTCCCACTTGTCTCCTTCCACTGTTGAGATGAGGTAAGCCACCTCTTCTCAGCCGGCAGAGGATCAAAGGGTCAAGGAAGCAACAGGAGAGAATAAGCATTTACCTGAAAGACTACTGTCATCCAAAACAGACTGCTTAAACCACCACGGTTTCAGAGATTGAAAAAAGCCCCAGGGCTTGCAGGCTCTCACTGTTATTTCTTCCTTTGTTCCTTCTTGAATATGTTCAGGGTTTGGTCATGGTCACTCAGAGCTGCGAAGACACAGGAGGCAGTGTGAGGTGGAAAGCCAGGAGAACTCAGGTGTTTTTGTTGTTGTTGTTATTGTTAAGTCAGCTCTATAGTCAACATGGGGCTTGAACTCATGACCTTAAAATGAAGAGTTGTATACTCCACCATCTGAGCCAGCCAAGTGCCCCAGGAGAGCTGAGTTTAAGTACTGGCTCTGCAAGTTAAATCCCTGTGACTCTGGGGAAGTGACAGCACTTTTCTGGGCTGCAAATTCTGTATCTGTGCAATTGGGATGACTAGTCCTATGAGATTCCTTTTAGCATTTGCATTCAATATTATAGAAATCCCAGTGTTTCCTTTGGTGGAGCCAAGAGCCCCTTCTAAGTTCCTCCTCTGGAAGGTAAGAATGAACTTCAAGAGAGAGTCAGCCTCACTGAGGGCATTTGGTGGTGGGGTCACCAGAGCTCAGGGCTGGTCCCTAGTCTTACCAATTCAGGACTTAGATGGGCTAAAGAACGTGGAGGGAAGGGAGCTGTGGGGCCTGACTCAATTAACGAGGTTCACAAGAAACTGATAGAGTTCTGTCTTTTCAATCACCTTGACTCTTGGGCTCTAGAGGAAGCTTAAAAGAAGACAAATACCTGCCTGCTTTCCCAGTCTCTTTAGAAGCTCTGTGGATGTCATGGGGCCTTAAGCATCCATGGGAGGTTGGGTGTTGATGTTTCCCACTTAACTCCACAGTACCACTCACATTTAAGAATTCAAAGATGTTTGTTCCTGGTGCTTTGACATCTTGTGATGCTCTGCCTGTAGGGAACTGAGAGGAATGGGGCTTCCTCGTTCACCCTGGTGATCTATGTGGGCCCTTCCCCTCTATCCAGCATCGATGAATTAGCCAAATTCCCAGAATTTTAGAATTCCTGCTTATCAAATAGAAGGGAAACTATTTTAGGACAAATAAGCCACAAATATTCACCCAGTGGCAATTGATTAGACAAAGGAATGCAAGAGTCCAGGAGGACAACAGGGAAGAGATAGTAAGTAGGCTGGATCTGAATCAAGATGGAGTTAAGTAAGTATGGGGCCAAAAGCAGAGATCTGATTCTTGCTGAAGAGACCCAGCAGTACAGACCACAATGCAACAGGGTAAACAGAAATACAGCCGCCTTCTCTGCACTTTAGGAAACTATACCTGAGGAAGCAAAGCTCCTATCAGGAGATGCCATGGTGTGCGTGGACTCAGAATAGAGGCAACCTGCTGACCTCTATGGTCAGTGTCATTAGCTGTCACATCATGATGATCCTAGGACTGAGATGAGAATTAGTTTTTTAATGAGCAGAACCCCTGGGCTCGGGCAAAGCTGTGGACCTGGGACTCAGTCCAACTCTGGCTTCTTTGGCAGGACTCCAAGCAGGCCTCACCCATCTGTTGCCACATGGTTGCTTCAGGCAGTCCAGTTACCATGCAGTTGAGTCAATTACATCTTCCCATTAGTTACATTCTAGTTCCCAGGAAATAGTCTGGGTTTTTGATGGATGCTCTAGAAGTCCCCAAAGCCATAAGCAAGATGTGTTGTCTCCTTGTATCTTATCGTCTCTACCACATGTTGATCTGTAATAGCATCAACCTCAAAGGGTGGGGCTTATTGTTCTGTGGCTCCCTGTTCATAAAACTGTCCCAGGTTCCCTTTATTTAGTGTGTTCCAAAAAAGCACCTCTTGTCAGGGCGGTGGCATGTGTTTGAGGTAGAAAATGGTCCAGGGAATCCACTTTGCTCTGCTGGAAATGTTAAGTCTAAGATCTGACTATAGAGGGCACCTCCTACATATCAGACTTGTTAGCTATCTTTTCGTTTCAGCCTCATGCCAGGCCTGCCAGATAGAGAATTCTCATTTTATAAATAGGAAACCAGGGTTCAGAGAGGTTAAGTAGCCATCTAGGGCTACTGTCCACTGTTGACTGATGAATAGTCCTCTTCTGCCTGGGAAAATGGTTTGCTTTGAGCTATTGATGGAGCTCCCAGCAGAATGCAAATGATGTGGAAAAGGAGGAAGGCAATATTCGGTGAGGCAGATCTGACTCCTTTACCCTGGTGGCCAATGGAGTGAAAGAAAGAATAGCCAGTTCCATATCATCTTTAAGGCTGTGTACTAGTCAGTGGCTAGTTTCTACTAGAATGGGAACTAGAAGCCCAGTCACCCTGACTCTGAAGCCCAAGCTTTCCATACCACCCCACGCTGCTCGCTACACTCATTTTTAGGTCTAAGTATTCACTGCTTTTCTCTAGAGGCATTCATTTGTCCTTGTGAGGTTCCTTGCCAACTGGCAACCAGGTGACTAGGTCTTCACTTTGCTGCAGAGCAATCCACTCCTAGCATTGGCTTTTTATCCTTTTCTACTTTGTTTGGATCCCACTGGAAACAGCATCAATAGGTCAGTGAAGGTATTTATTCTAGATACAGGAGACCCAGTCATCAGTGAAGAGCAGGGCAGCAGGTGCATCCCCTTAGGAGTCATGCCTGTAATGTGGTCCTAGCCTTCAAGCGGAATCCTGAGCAAACTTATCTTCAGCACTGGTCTAATTCTGCCACATGGCATCATTAATCTTTTGTCCTCCAAATTTCCATTTGTGAAGTTGAGGGTTTGGATGTGATTGGAAGCTTTAATTTCCTCTTGAATCCCTCTGTCCCTTTATGTCATTGTTGAGGCACTGTCCTTATAAGCAGGATGGAGACATCAGCTGGTTATGGAAGTTGGAAGTTCAGGGAGAGTCTCCTGCACACCATTTAGCAGTCTTGTGTGGTCCAAGGAGTTTCTAGTGCTCAGCTGCAGAGAGAAACTTCCTCCCTCATCATTCATAAGCAATAACCAGACCACAGACTAACAGAAACCTTCCCTGACTGCCCTGTGTTGGAATGTGGGAAATAGACCTTCATTCTTGGTGCTAGAAAGAAAAAAGAAAAATGGTGAGTGAGTGGCCATCAGTTACCAATTCAGGCATAGTCAAAAGATGGGAACTCCCAGATCTACTCCTACAGAAGCATGAAATTGAATTGGGGGATCTGGGAGGAACAGGTCAGAATGTAGGCAGTGGATAGATCACACAACTAAAGTGTGGCCCTTGGGAATTTTGGTCACCTCAATACCTTCTCCCTAGCCAGTTGGTAGGTCTCAGTGGTATGTCCAAAGCAGAGGAGCCATGCAAGCCCTGTCACCAAGCTAGATGGGGAGACTCACAGTGCCTTGTCTACGCAAGGTGACTAAGAAGAATCTACATTGAGAACCAGCACCCAAGTCTCTTTCTGACTTCTCCCTGTATGTGCGTATTTTCTTTAAAAATTAAAAACAAACATCTTTCATGGTAGTTACATGTAACCAACAAATTATAGAAATGTAAATCATGGTTCCTAAGGAAGTGATAAGACGGTGGCAACTGACGGAATGAAAGGAAGGCAATGAGTTTCCAAACTTCCTTTTTTTCTGTTCCATTGAAAATTTCCCCCATTGAGCAGACCCTGGTGGGGCATGTGGTGTATATACCACTTATCTACTAGCTCCTTAGAGGGAAATGTTTTTGTTAGAGAGGGAGTTGCATTTATTCCTTTAAAATAGAAAGCACTATGGCAACTGAAAACTTGATTTGCAATAGCCTCGTGTCTATGACTATTCAGATAGAAGTACCAGGCAATAAAAATAGATAAGAAAATATGGGGAATGGTATATAATGGATTTGAACCCTAAAGTGTTATCAACCTCAACGTTTTGTGAGGATATCTCTTCAGTTTGAGTTGCACATTTCTTAAGAATGTCAAGTTGAAGGACCAATTCAGCAACTTGGACACAGCCTCAGATTGATCTGGTAAACAATCACGAACAATTGTCCCTATAATCTCATAATAACCCTTTGCCTTTACACATATCAGGCAAATGTAAACTTTCTGCAGAAAACAGTCTATGTGTAAATTCTAGAGATTGTGGGTAATAGCAACAGTTTAGTAATAGTATCAGCTATTTTGAAAGTCAGTAAAATAATATTTAAAAAAATCCCATCCTCTGTCTTCTTCAAAACCTGTAATTGCTATATATCGAGGTCACCGAATTCGTGTTGGGATTATACTGTTGTAGCAAAACAAGTCTGCTCTGTTCTTCCTAGGCATTGCTTTCTTTCTTGGTTAGAGCCCTGGTTGATGAACTGACTATTCAGGCTACAAAAGTACACTTTAGGGTGAAGGTTTCCAGAGTATGAATGTGAACTATTGGGGAAGGGGATCCCTCTTTTGGTTGATGGGGCTTCCAATCTGGTACTCACAGATGTAAGGCTCCTGGGAGACCAGATACATGTATAAGACATTCCAACTGAGCATGTTTTCATTCCTAAGCCATGTTTTTTCTTTCCCTGAAACCTGAGTTGGGATGGGCAACCTAGAAGGAAAACTCATATTTCTCTTCTCTATCTTCTTTAGAGCCTATAGGCAGTCTTAGGAATCCAGCTCCCTACCCTCTGCTATCTGGGCCCTGCCTTGTTTTCTTAGCTCTCCAAGGCCAAAGATACTTCTAAGAAGTTGACTTCCAAAGCTCAAAAACAGAAAGGGAAAAAGGACCCTTCACAATTTCCTTTTAGCTTTTAATAATTCTTTGCTTTAGTCTTCCCTAGAAAAGTTCCATCTAATCACAGCACTGTGACAACCTCCACTAGGGTTGAGGTGAGAACATGACAGAGCCCTTCACTCTACCCAGGGTAGGCCTACCCACTACTTTGATCCAAGCTTTATCATTCTCTAGTTGAAGGTCCTTGATGGCTGTTATGGTGCCCACTCCCAAAAGAAGCCAGAATGGGATATGGGATTTTCCAAGGGTTCTTCTATTTTTTTTTAATCTTAATTCTACTCAATTGACATACAGTTCAATACTGGTTTCAGGAGTAGAGTTCAGTGGCTCATCATTTACAGATAACACCCAGTGCTCATCATAACAAGCGCCCTCCTTAATACCCATCTCCCTTCTATCCCGTCCCCCACGCACCTCCCTCCATCAACCTTTAGTTTGTTTTCTGTAATTAAAAATCTCTCATGATTTGTTTCCCTTTCTCTCTTTTTCTCCCCCTCCCAAATGTTCATGTGTTTTGTTTCTTAAAATCCACATGAGTGAAGTCATATGGTATTTACCTTTCTCTGACTTATTTCACTTAGCATAATACACTCAAACTCCATTCATGTTGTTGCAAATGGCAAGGTTTCATTCTTTTTGATGACTGAATAGTATTCCATTATATATATATTCTACTTCTTTATCCACTCATCAGTCAACAGGCAGTAAGGCTATAGTTGATAATACTGCTATGAACATCGGGGTTAATATAATCCTTCAAATGTGTATTTTTGTATCCTTTGGGTAAATACCTTGTAGCATAATTGTGGGATCATAGGGTAGTTCTATTTTTTAGCTTTTTGAGGAACCTCCATACAGTTCTCCAGAGTAGCTGTACCAGTTTGCATTCCCACCAGCAATGCAAGAGGGTTCCCCTTTCTCCCCATTCTCACCAACACCTGTTGTCTCCTGTGCTGTTAATTTCAGCCATTCTGATTGGTGTGGGGTGGTATCTCATTGTGGTTTTAATTCATATTTCCCTGATGATGAGTAATGTTGAGCACGTTCTCATGTCCCTGTTAGCCATCTGGATGTTTTCGTTGGAAAAGTATCTATTCATATCTTCTGCCCATTTCTTAACTGGATTATTATTTACTTGAGTGTTGAGTTTGATAAGTTCTTTATAGATTTTGGATACTAGCCCTTTATCTGATATGTCATTTTGTTAATATCTTCTCCCATTCTATAGGTTGCCTTTTAGTTTTGTTGGTTGTTTCCTTCACTGTGCAGAAGCTTTTATCTTGATGAGTTACCAATAGTTCGTTTTTGCTTTTGTTTCCCTACCCCCAGCGATGTGTCTAGTAAGAAATTGCTATGGTCAAGTTCAAAGAGGTTCCTACCTGTGTTTTCCTCTAGAATTTTGATGGTTTCCTGTCTTATATTTAGGTCTTTCATCCATTTTGAATTTATTTTTATATATGGTGTAAGTAAATGGTCCAATTTCATTCTTCTGCATGTTGTTGTCTAGTTTTCCCAACACAGTTTGTTGAAGAGACTGCTTTTTTCCATTGGGTGTTCTTTCTTGCTTTGTCAAAGATTAGTTGTCCATATAGTTGTGGGTCCATTTATGGGTTTTCTATTCTGTTGCATTGATCTATGTGTCTGTTTTTGTACACTAAGAGCTCTTCGAACCATTCCTGGTAATTCTTGTTTTACCATCCTCTGCATAGAGTTTTTGAACTCCCAAATTTAGAGGGGATTGCCAAGTTTGTGGATTTTTTTATGTAGGCTCCATGCCAGGTGTAGAGCCCATTGTGGAGATTGCACTCATGACCATGAGATCATGACCTGAGCTGAGATCAAGAGTCAGATGCTTAACCAGTTGAGCCATCCCGGTGCCCCCCAAGTCTGTAGATTTTAATGTGACTGTTGATTCTTACTCTGTCTCCTGGAAATGAAGAGCAGCTTCTCATGCATTTCTTGAAGGGACTGAAATAAGAACTTTGAAAAATCTCATCTTTTAATTAGTTTTCCCATAATTCAGCTCAGCAGTGGATAATAGGGAGTGCTACTTAAAGCATTTAATAAAGATAAATACTCTAGACATAAAAATGGAAACATCCAGTTGAGAAACTGCCTTAATGCAGAAAAAAATATGTCTGTATTAGCACAATCTACTGTCTCCAAGAGGTTGAAGGAAAACTAATACTATTGACTCTATATATCAGTTCCACTCATGATGGCCAAGGCCTGCCCAAGATACACAGTAATGTTTGCCTATGAAAGCACATCACTATATACGAAATTCCCTAATCACTGTAGCATGCTGTGAAGTTAAGACTTGGACGGAAGAGTAAGTTGGAGGCAGTTCAACAGGATGTCATTGCCAAGAGCAGTGTTGGTGGGTCTTATCCTTTAGTTTTTAAAATATAGCAGTAGGCTTTGTGGGTGATTTTTGCCAAAAAAACCTCTGAAATGCAGCTTAATGTGTGGGTGCTTGATAAAGGTCTCATGGATTTTCTACCCTAATTGCTAGCCCAGGCCATTCCATTCTTCCTCCCTGAAGGTTAGGTTTGGAGAGTTCATTGGAGACATTGGATCAGCACTCCAGGTAGCAGTGCTGTCTTGCGGCCAGAACAGAACTGCATTCTCTCCCAAAGTTGGCGCATAATAGTTTTGGCTTTAGCCCCATATCTAAGTTCTTTCCGTTCTTTCCACCTTCTTCTTTCTCCCCTCCCCCCAAGAAAGAGAGTCTTGCTGGTATTCTCCTGGGTTTTATGTAATTTGAATCAATTTGACAGGCACCATATTTTCCTTGTTGTGCCATTTACCTTAGTTCAATTTAAGGAGCGCCTGGATGGCTCAGTCGATTAAGCATCTGCTTCTCAGCTCAAGTCATGATCTCAGGGTCTTGGGATCGAGTCCCATGTCAGGCTACTTGCTCATTGGGCAGTCTGCTTCTCCCTCGCCAGATCCCCCTGCTTGTGCTCTCTTTCTCTCTCAAATAAATAAAAATAAAATCTTTAAATTAGTTCAGTTTAAGAGAATTGGGTCCACTCTAGTGTTTGTTATGCAGACCTAAAAACAATCACTGAAATGCTTAAAATAAGAATCTATTTTGAGTTCTATGGAATTGTCCTAAGGGATACATCTTTCTTTGGGATAGAATTGATTATTAGAATCAAACTAATGCTTGATAGTGATATCAATATCTTTTCATCAAGAATTAGATATTAAGAGCTATGGTAGTTGTTTCTAATTTGATAAAGAGATAAACATTCAGAGAATCCAGTGCTGAGTACACTTTGTGAACTTGACCCCTTGAGGACTTCTAGTGTGTGCCACATGTGGATACAATGGTTGTTTGGTCTCCAAATAAATATAGTGATCTGGAAATCATTTTGAATTAGTATATCTTGAATGGATCTTTTATTCAGTGAGTAGCTTCTGGAAGTCCTGTGGAAGTAAGTCTGCTATTGTTTACAGGTGAGAATTATGAAAATTTATCAAGTAAAATTATACATGAAAGTATATAAAGAATAAGTCCTTGCTTTTCATTTTTATAATTCAGAATCATTTTGCATATTTTCTCTACATTTGCGATATTTCTAGAATAAGTAATAATATGTGTAAAAGAAAGCACACTGGAAACATAAACAGGTGGAAAAAAGGAATTCACAACACAAAGATTGTACGGTCATCACATTTCACCTGAAGACAAAATGTCTCCTTTTTGCCCACTACCTTCCATAGGCTCAGTGTCAACATTGGGGAACTTATTCCTGGGTATGACATTTATTTCCATGATGTATGGGCTAAATCATCAGGTGAAATATTCTGGACTCGTCAGCAATGCTGACTTTGTGGTTTAATGTGAGCGCCCTCTAGAGTCCTGGCTTATGAACTTTACAAATGATAAATCTTTTAATGTGCTTTGATTTCTGGTCCTTGAAAACAGCACATCTTATGTCTCACGTTTCAAAGCCTATTGAGATAGAGAGTGACTGCAGGGCAGAGCATTGCAAGTAGAGGGAACAGCATGGAAAAAGTCGTGAGGCTGAGAAAGTATGTTTAGAGAACTACGGTATACCTATAGCTTGTTTAGAAAATAAGGTATATGTTGGTAAGTAATGGGCTATAGAGTAATGGTGGAATTTTGATGCCAAACTTCTGGAAAGTGAATTTATTCAGTACAGACTAGGGGTAAGCAAACTGTGACCTTTGGGCCAATCTAGTTGACTACCTGTCTTTATAAATAAAATTATATTAGAACCCTGTGAGGTTCATTTGTTTATGAATTGTCTGTGGTTGCTTTCATGCTACAACAGCATAGCTGAGTAGTTGCAACAGAGGCCATATGACCCACAAGGCCAAAAATATTTGCTATCTGGCTCTTTAGAGAAAAAAGAATTGCTGACACTTAGGCAAGGCAAGGGGGAATGGAAATTGTTGGAACAGAGGAATGACAAGATCAAAGTGATAACCCATGACAATTCTAAAAGTTACAGGTAGGAGATTTGAGACTGAAAGATTACTTCTGAGGCTTTTGGAGTATCCTTTAGATCTTAAAAGCTAAGGTGGTGGCAGGAAGAATAGAATGGAGGAGACAGATGTGAGAAACAGTAAACAGGGAGAATCAACTCTTCTTGACAGCAGAAGCAATGTAAGAGGTTAAAGAAGTAGAATCAGATGATTGGACTTTTTTTCCCGAGTCACTAGATGATGTTAGTATTATGAAATGAGATGGGTAACATGGTGGGACACCCAGATTTCACAGGCAAAGCAAAGGTGAGTGTGGTTTTGGACATGCTGAGTTTGATATATCAGTGTGACATCCAGGTAAAAATGTCCAGTAGGTATGAGTATAGAGCTAAAAAAAAAGAGAGATCTTGCATGGAGATTAGAAATTATTTTACATGTGTGGAAGGAATTTGCGAAGCCAAGGAGAAACTGGGTGTGCTGAGAAGAGAATGTTACAGAATAGCCACATTGGCAGTTAGAGAAAATGAGGAAACAATGTAAATATGGGAAGTGGCCCAGGAGATGAAAGGAAAAGTGAAACTAGGAAGTGTTTCTGAATGTAAAAGAAGAGAAAGAGGGCATTGTCAGCAGTGTCAGAGCAGCAGAAGCAGAAAGGTCTGGGGAGTTGAGGAATAGGAAAATAACGGGGTCTTGCATTTAGGAGTTCAGTGGTAGACATTGAGGGGAGTTTTGAGGAAAAAGGTAGGAGCAGAAGCCAGGCTGCCAGAGGATAAGAAATAAGTGGATGTAAAAAGATGGACTGTTCTTTTGGGAAATGTGGGCGAAAAAGGAAGGGGAAAAATTGGAAAGTGTTTGAGAGGGTAAAATATGTCACCTCCCTACAGCCTTCCCTTGATCCCATTACCCTCTCCACGCCCTTGTGTGCTGAGAGAGGAGGTAGGGCTGGTGGGAGGTGGGCGGAAAGGAGGTGGGGCCTAATGGATGCTTATTGGAGATCTTATAGGTAAAAATCCTGCTCTCCATGGCAGGTTTCAAGTGGATGCTCTCTTCCTCATTCCCTTGCACTCAGAGATTCTGGATTCTGTGGCCAAGCTCTCATAGGGAGGTTGCTTTGAATGCCAACAGGGCACATTTAGAGCATGGCTGCAGACCTCTAAGGATCCATACATGTACCCATATTGAGCAGAAACTTCAACTTCCTAACATACCTCATGAGGCTTTTTCTACACAGATCGAGTGCAGGAGGCAGTGGAAAATGAGCTTGTTCAAAAGAGCATCAGTCCCTATAATCATCCGTCTCTTTCCCAAGTGACTCCTCCATTTTGGGAATCTAGAGCCTTGCTCAGTTTGCAATTAGAAGGTATCGTTAGGGGTTTCACATGTATATTGTGCCTACTGGAAAGAATGGATTTTTTTGCCTGCCTTGCTCAAAGGCCAACTGGGTCAGATTGCATTACACTGGTCACTTGAGATGAGGAAAGTATCAGTTGGGCCATAGAAAAGCAGACAGCACAAACTGTCATTATGCAGCATAAATTAAAGTTGCAGAAGTTCTGAGGAAATGAGCACATGGGAGGCATAAGACAGCTAAATTTATATCCCAAACTCAGATATTTTCCTGGCTTTAAAATTGGAATGTCTGAAGAATGTCTGAATATGTCTCCAGAGAGTCAAACCAGGACTGATGAGGAGGGAGTTTGAGGGAAGCAGAATTTCAGCTCGACATATGGAAGAGCTTTTAGATTCCTAGGACACACGATTCCAGGAATTGTTGTTTATGCCTACAACTGCAAGTCTAGTGGCAACTTACCTTTTGGTGTGTGCGTGGAGAGCGTGCACCGAAAGAGCACTGCCCCAGGAATGGGGTTTTATTAACCATGCAGGATGATTTACCCTTCTTTAGGCCTCTTTCCCTGTTTGTGACTTGAAGATGGACTAATGTCCCCAGAGGGACTTCTAGCTCTATTATCCCTAAATTCAGTGTTCTTGGTAAGACACGGAGGCATAGTGCCTTTATTATTATTATTTCTTCTTTTTTGGCTAGGGGAGGAATCTGATATTTCAATAATTTTTCTTTTGAAGGGGAGCCTTCATGAGGCAGATCTTGTAATCTTGTCTTTTCCTGTTAAAGTTTCAAAAAACCCCATGGATCTGAGATCCTGTAGTTTAATTAAAAATTCTTTTTACGTCTGTAAAAAAATTGACTCCAACTGTCAGATGGTTAAGAGAACAGACTTGGGAGTAGAACTGGGGTAGAATCCTGACTCTGATTCCTAATAGCTGTGTAACCTTGGGCAACCTGTCTCCTCTTCATGAGCCTCAGTTTACTTGTTTGAAAAATGGGGATGATAATAGTGGCTATATCTCAGGGTGTTGTTGGAAGAATCAGACAGGACTGCAACATTTATAGGAGGGCTGTGGAGTGTGGGCAAAGACCCTACAACTACCTTTGTTCACAGGGAGGTCATTTCCTAAAGGATCCAAAATCTCACAGGAAGTATAGTGGGCACACAGGGAAGGAGAGGAGCAAATTTGGCTTTCCAAGATCCCCAGAGTCCCAGCCCAGCTGCTGGGGGAACTGTCTCATTCAAGATGAAGTTCAGTCATTTTTCCGAAGCTTCATTTTTATGCTACTCCACAATCCTTTTATTTTTGTCTGGTGTGACCTTGTTGGACTTAAGTTTTAGAAGGTCTTTTTTTCTAGATTCCTTTGGATTTTTGTATGGACTTTCATGTCATTTGCTAATCAGGATGGTTTTAAGTTTATTTCATCCTTTAATATCTGCATGAATATAATTTTCTTTCCTTATTGCACTGGCTAGAACTTTCAGCATTATGCTGAGTCAGAGTCCTTTTGTACCTGGGAGTTACACCACCATTCCTAAAGAACTGACTCAAATAGTCTACACACTAAATTTGTCCCTCTCAAGAAAGGTTTGGACATCTGGCCTTTCCTGGTCCTCAGGCCAAAGCCAAATAACACCTTTTCAAACCTGGCCTAAAACACGGAATTGGCTCTCCTAGGTTCCTGAATAGTTTCTCTGCCTCTGGCTCTCTTGGCCTTCAGGGAAGCCCATTTCACCACAGGCAAATGTGTGGGAGCCACTTAGCAGAGAGCCCAGCAACAATAAGCACTGAATAAATGTTGGTTGCTCTTATCATTATTACTAGATCAGGGCTTCTCAGACTTTCAGGCTTCGTGTGCATGCCGATCGCCAGGGGATCTTGTTAAATGCACTCAGGGGAGTATTTTGCTTTTCTAACAAGCTCCCAGGTTGATACTAAGTCTGCTGGCCTGAGGACCAGAGTTGGAGTAGTGAGATGTGGAGGATATCTTCTTATTCAGTTGGTTTAGCACCCTCCTTCTTAGTGGAAACCACTTCTCACTGGTGACTATGGTTCAGAACTCTGACAGGGCCCACACTCCTAGCTTTCACTGTTCCACATCACCTGAGCTGGTTAAGTAAGAGACAGGGACCTATTTCTTATTGGCCTATTTATGCCAAAGACCTGCTTGGGGAAGTGGGCATCTAATATTGGTTAGCTCAGCCACTTTATCTTGCACAGAGAGACCGGGTTAACTAAGTGAACTAACTTGAAGACGCCAAGCTTTGGTGGCCAAACATCACTGACCAGGACGTTTTAAACTGAGATACGGTTGGTATGACTTATTTTCCCCATTATTAGGGTAAAGTAAACACAAATATAATTTTAAGAAGCATCTCATGGACCATTACTGAAACCAGAACAAGATAACAAAGGAGCTACTGTAAATTTCTCATTTTCCAAGGTTACCCTTGGATCCACACCCCTGTGCAATGCACAAATTCACAGCATCTCATGAGGGAAGTATTATGTCTGGCCTATTTGCCTCCTTTAAGCTCCACCATCTTCTCTAGGACACAAACTAATCATCGTGTATGAGGATAGTTTCAGACCACATTCACCCTCCTAGGCTTACTTCTGAACCACTTCTCAAATCCACTGGATTTTATCCTGCTTCTATCTTCTTGGGCTGTTGACATTATAGTTTGCTTTTCCATTTCCTCCTTTGTTTTGCTCTTGAATTTTGGATTGAAATGCCCTGTAAAGCAGGCATTCAAGGGCAATAGGGGTAATGAGGAAATACACCGAAGGTCTGAGTGTCAGGGAGTATTGTTGGGTGGTAGGGCTCAGCCCTGGACACCATATTCCAGGTGAGACTTACAGAGATAGGCTTACAAAAAGTAAATAAAAGGGGAGAGGGGAGCAGTAGTAAGTAATTTTCCTTCATATGACCTTGAGAATAATTGCAGGCATGTATTTGCTTCATTGTTTTATCTTGGCTAGACATTAAGCTCTGAATAGAGTTCAAAAGAGCACATTGTGTTGGGGCGCCTGGGTGGTTCAGTCAGTTAAGTGTCTGATTTTGCTCAGGTCCTGATCTCTGGGTCCTGGGATCAAGCCCCATGTGGGGCTCCCTGCTCAGTGGGGGATCTGCTTCTCCCTCTCCCTTTGCCCCTCTCCTCGCTCATGCTCTCTCTCAAATAATTTTTTTTTTTAAAGAGCACACTGTGAGTCTGGAGTTCGGGGCTTGAGTCCCAACTCTTTTAACTAGTTCAAGGATCCTGACTATGCTATTTTCCTTTCTCTGGGTCCCATTCCTCCATCTCTAAAATGAGGCAAAGCGGTTGTGTCTCTGTCTCTGTGGCTTGTTCAGTGATGATAGTCTAGGGTTTTATGTGCTACCTAGCCACAGAGACGAAACCAAGTCAGCCCAGTACTTAAACTGCTAATCTATTTTTTCTTTTTATCACATTTCCTTAGGTGGCTTGACTTTTAAATGAGTAATGGTGCTTGGGTTTACCCCAGGTCTATTAGCTTTACTAATCTGCCAGAGTACCCACCAGGCAATAGATTGATTGATTTTTCTTTCTGAACTTTTGTGAAGAATGTTTTTAAAGGCAAGTGCTCTGTTGCTCTCTGTATCATCATTTACCAACTATTTTCTTGCTGAAACTTGTTAAATTCAAAAACTATTTCTGCAGCCATTTAAGTTCTTCCATTAATTCAAATATTGATTTTGCTTTTCTTAGAGACATGAAATAGATGACATGTGTTTTTATCTGAGAGATTTAGAATGCTTTACATTTTCTCAATTAGAGTCCTCTCTATTAATTAAAAAGTACTTACACTAAGTTGGGTAGGGTGGATTTATGGAGCTAAACTCCCTCCCTCCCTCCCTACCTCCCTCCCTCCTTCCAAGTATAGAGAACAGACATATTAAGCACCTACTATATGAATCAGGCCTTGTGTTAGATGCTTTCACATGCATTTAATCATCACAAAATATTTTTAGGTAAGACTTATCACTGTTTTGCAGATGATAAGACTGAGAATCACTGACGTTAAGTGATTCATTCAAGGTTATATGACTAGTGCTTCTGCTTCACACATGCCCGCTCTCTTTGGTGTGCCAAACCCAAATCCGTTTCCCTACCCCAAAACTATTTCACTGGATTAGGAAATCCAATTTATTAAATAGAAACAATGTCTACTATTTGGATTGTAATTTATAAGAACATATTATTTTTCTCTCTAGCTTTCTGTAGAAATCTGAGCACTACAGATGAGCACAGTAAAGAAAGTAAAAAAAAAAATTATGGTCCTATCATGCAGAAATAACCTCTGCTAATATTACAGTGAACATCCTTCTAGTATAAAACACATTCACATATATCATTTGTGCTTCTCAGCAACCCCATACAACTTCATCTCCGTTAAACAGAAGCAGAAGCTGAAGCTCAGATAGATAAAGAGCTTGCCCAAAGTATGCAGCTGGAATGTGGTTGAGCCCAGAATCACCCCTAAGGTTGACATTAGTCCAGGGCTGATTTTACCACATAAGCACTTTATGTTAAGGGAGAAGAAAGGAGAGCTTTTCAGGAATCACTTATCCTCATTATTTGAGCAGATGTCAATATTTGGTAGAATGCAAATTCTGTCAGAGCCCCTCTAGTGATCATTTGCCAAGCACTCAAATGAAGCCAGTTCTTTTTTGCAGTTCTAGAAAGAGATCACAAGATGGCCTCTGAAAAAGGTACTTCATTAGTGGTTTCCAGCAGACAGAAGTGACTCTAATGCCTTGTTTATTCTTTAATCTTTGGCCCTACCTCAGCTGGCCTCCAACTTGGAAGATGTCTGGCCTCTTAGGAGTTTTGCAAACCTACTGGGGATCTGAATCCAAGCTGTGGTTTCTGCTAAGCAAATTTAAATACTCATTTGAATACTTAAGAGTGACAGGTAATTGAAGGTACCACTACAGTCTGGTGGCTATGAACAGAAGTCCTTTGAAAAAGGGCATTTTTGCCCTGGTAGAGATTACCATTAAGTGTGCCTTAAGCCTAATAGCTATCAGGGTGAGAGCGTCTCCTGCTGTTTTATAAGCCCATGCATCTCCTTCACCTTGCTAAAGATTTTGCCCTTTGGGAAAAATGTCTGAGGGCAGCCCCTCTCTGAATTAAGCCCAAGTAGAATCCAGGATTTAGATCCCTGGCTACTTTTAAAGATATTTTTTATAAAAAGTAATGCAAGATACATGTGTTTATTTTGAAAAATTCAAAATGATGGCAAGGCATAGAAAATTATAAGACAGCTCCTTTTCATTCTACGCTCTTCTCCAACTAACTCCCCAAGAGTAACAACCTCTGTTGACAGTTTGATGTGTATATTTTAAAACTTATCAGTGCAGAGACGAAGTCTAAATCTACATATATAGTATATATATTATTTTTATTGAGATATATAAAGAAAAGTGCACAAGTATTAAGTATATTGCCCTTTTTTTACATTTGTATACACCTATGTAACTACTACCTAGATCAAGATAGAAATCATTGGTATAGTTTAGAAAAAAAGCTGAAATAGGATAGTAGCATACATGTAGCTTTGTAATTTTATCACTTATTTGTCAGTATATACAGAACTACCAACTCAGTGAACACAACATTCCATAGTACAGATATATCATTATTTATTTAAACAGTCACCTGTTGATAAACATTTAGATCACCTCCCCAGATTTTATTCTTACTGTTTTGGTGACTATTCTTATACATACATTTTTGTGCACACGGTTCCAGACTTTTGTATAAAAGTATTTGAAGCAGTGAATGTAATAATCCCTAACATATGCACAGTGTTCTCTGGGTTCCACAAATGGCCACAGTTATTATCTTTTTGTTTGCTATTAACGATTATAAGAGAGAGGCAGTTCTGACTATATTCCCTTCATGGAGTCAGAGACTAAAGTCAGAGAAGTTACAAGTCTTTGACACCTATATGTCACACGGTATTGGGTGGAGGCGGGAACAAGCTAAGCACAGATGTGTGACTCCAGATTCCATGACCCTTTCCATTGTTTCTCAAGTACTTTCCCATAGAGCTCTCCATTTATGTCTGGATCCAGTACCCAGATTGTGTTACCAAGTCACCTCTGATCAGAAGAGTTTATTCAGTCCCACAAAGAGAGTAAGAGAGAATGGACTGTGGTGCCAGGCTAACTCTGTTTGACCTGAGTTCCACTGACAGTCAGCAAGCTGATACAGGACCAGTTCTAAGCTGCAACTTCCTTTAACTATAAAATGCAATGAAACATGGCACCACTTTACAAAGTATAGTCAGACTTTCAAATGAGAAAATGGGTGTAAATGATTGAGCAAAGTTCCCAGCCCATTAGAAGAGTGTAATAAGAGATTTTCAATAATAGCTTTATTTGAGATATAATTCACATACCACAGTGCTCACCATTTTAAAGTATATAATTCAGTGGTTTTTAGTATAGTCACAGAACTCTGCAACCATCACCATTATAAACTGAGCATATTTCCATCATCCCAAGTAGAAGCCTTACCCTAGGCAACCACTAATCTACTTTCAGTCTCTATGGATTTGCCTCTTCTGGCTATTTCATAAAAATGGAATCACACTCTACTTGTCCCTTTGTGTAGGGCTTATTTCCCTTAACAGAATGGTTTCAAGGTTTATCCATGTTGTAGCATGTACTAGGACTTAATTCCTTTTTATTGCAGACTCATATTTCTTTATATGGCTACACTACCTTTCTTTATCCATTCATCGGTATATGGAAAAATGGGTTGTTTCTACTTTTCAGCTATCATGAATAATGCCGTGAACTTTCATGGGCAAGTTTTCATTTGAAAGCCTGTTTTCAATTCTTGTATACACACACACACACACACACACACACACACCTAGGAGTATATATACAGCATTACTCTATATACCTCATAATTCATACACCTCATTAAAAGAACTTTAATAAGTTCCACCAGGACTGGATTTTCTAGGTCATCTGGTAATTCTGTTTAATCTCTTGAGGAAATTATATTCCAAAGTGGCTGCAATCATTTTATAATCCCACCAACAATGTATGAAGATTCTAGTTCCTCTACTTTTTTTTAGAGAGGGAGAGAGTGTACAAGCATGAGCTGGTGGGGAGGGGCAGAGGGAGAGGGAGAGAGAGAATTTTAAGCAGACTGTGTGCTCAGTGTAGAGCCCAAAGTGGGGCTTGATCTCATGACCCTGAGATCACCACCTGAGCTGAAATAAAGAGTTGGATCCTTAAGCGACTGAGCCACTCAGATACCCCTACTTCCTCTGGATTCTTACAAACACCTGTTGTTTTTCCTTTTTTGAATTTGTAGCCATCCTGGTGGGTGTGAAGTAGTATCACACTGTGGTTTTGATTTGCACTTCTTGAGTGACTAATGATATTGAGCATCTTTTCACATGTTTTCAATCTGATCCTAACTATTAATTATTCAACAGATATTTACTAATTCCTACTTTGGGCAGGTTATCCTTATCCTTTTATATGGCTTAGAATTCCCCAATTAGACCATGAACTTTTTGAGAACAAAGACCATGGCATGCATTGCTGTGACTCCAAAGTCTTGCCCAGTGATGGCCACTTCAAAATACCTAATGTAAATATTGAATACATAAGTGAATAGATCATCATTGGATATGGGAATGTATTGGTGAAGTTGAAAGCAAACTTTTTATTTATTTATTTGCTTGTTTATTTATTTATTTATTTTTAAAGATTTTATTTATTTGACAGAGAGAGAGAGAGATCACAAGTAGGCAGAGAAGCAGGCAGAGAGAGAGGGGGAAGCGGGCTCCCCGCTGAGCAGAGAGCCCGATGCGGGGCTCCATCCCAGGACCCTGAGATCATGACCTGGGCTGAAGGCAGAGGCTTTAGCCCATTGAGCCACCCAGGCACCCCAAACTTTTTTTTAAGATCTAATTGGCTTTGTTAAACAACTCATGAATTGAGAAGCAACCTGTCTAGCAAGTAGAGGGGGTTCTGAGTGAGAAGATGTACAAAATGGAAAGGTTTTGTAGCAGGAGGGTGAGGCAAGAAAGTTGTCAACAAAAGAAAATGATTATTTCAGGCAAGTTGGAGTTTCCTTAGGGAGAAAGGCAAGGGGGCTTATCATGCAGATTATCACATTTTTCTTTAGGGAATAGAGATAGCCCAAGTGGCAGACTCATTGGCGGCCATCAAAAAATTCCTGACTGACCTGTTAAGAGTACATTTTCGGTGGAGATTGAAAGTGCAATGAGATTATGTATTAAGCCCTGGTTTGGGAACTTGGTCTAAGTGACACCATGTTAGGCCTGAGGTTTTATCCCCCTACCCCCTTTGATCAGACTTAGCTTAACTGAAAGATGTAATCAAAATAGAAGACATTAGAGTCACTTTCAGCTACTGCTCTGACATTTCCACAGCTCTGTAAGCAAGCATTTCTTAATCACACTCTGTGTGTGTGCCTGTTGTCTGTGGTTGGGCTTTAGTGACAGGCAAATTAACTCTAAAAGTGATTTGTCATGGCCCCAGTCATCATTCTGCTCTATGTGACAATTTTAGCTTTCACAGGGTTCTGCCAATACCTGGATCCAGGTTAAGCATGGGTACTATATTCAAGCTCATGGGAAGAGGAAAAAAACTAATCCTACTCCTGCCAGGAAGTCAATGTGCCCCCTTCTGGGAAATACCTTGAGGCTTGGGTAACTCCTGACAATTGGGGGCAGTGTGTGCCTTGTGTATTGAAACGCTTCTGCTGTCTTTTGGTGTTAGTGGATCTAAGGGAGTGTTTTGTGCTTAAAGTGCTTTCAGTTCTGCCAGGAATAAGCGTACTCAGTCTTGGATGAATTAGAGCAATTCTGGCAATTTTCATCTACATTTATTGTGAAAAGTATATGTATATTTGATATACACTCTTACTGTTCCTTTAGAATATGGAGTGAAACAGCATTGATTTATTTGCAACTTTAACTATTTTGAGTACTTTATTCCAAAGGTATAAGTCATGCTGAAAATCGGAAACAGACTTTATTTACTAAATAGATTTCTGTTTTGCTCAAGACATTTTTCCTCATCTGTTTTCCTATTTAATATATGCTCTCACAAATTAAACGTATTAGAAAGGTGGGGTAGACACGTGGGAAGAGCTTGAGCCTTAATGCCAAATAGACCTGGTTCACATCGACTTCAGTCACTTGCTAAATACGTTATCTGGGGAATGTGGTAGGTAGAATAAAGCCCCCCAAAGCTGCCCACATCCTAACCTCTGGAAGCCATGCATCTGTTATCTTGCATGGCAGAATTGACTTTGCAGATGTGATTAAGATTATGGACCTTGAGATGGGGAGTGTCCTGGGTTATGCAAGTGGGTACCATCTAATCAGATGAGTCCTTAAAAGCTGAAAACTCTAGGATGGAATGCTCCATATATATCTATGTGTCCATGTGGTTTAGTGTGTCATTGAAAGCCCTTGTTTCCTTGTTGATCTTATGTTTAGATGATCTGTCCATTGCTGCGAGTGGGGTATTGAAGTCCTCTACTATTACTCTATTATTATCAATGTGTTCTTTAATTTGGTTATTAATTGGTTGATATAATTGGCTGCTCCCAAGTTAGGAACATAAGTATTTATAATTGTTAGATCTTCCTTTTGGATAGACCCTTTAAGTATGATATAGTATCCTTCTTCACCCCTTACTACAGTCTTTGGTTTAAAATCTAATTTGTCTGATTATGAGGAGAGCTACTTCAGCTTTCTTTTGAGTCCATTAGCATGATAAATGGTTTTCCACCCCCTTGCCTTCCATCTGGAGGTGTCTTTGGATCTAAAATTAGTCTATTACTCTTGGTCTCAGGAAACAAACTGAGGGTTGCTGGAGGGGAGGGGGTGAGAAGGATGGGGTAGTTGGGTGTTGGACATTAGGGAGGGTAGGTGCTTTGGTGAGTGCTGTGAATTGTGTAAGACTGATGAATCACAGATCTGTACCCCTGAAACAAATAATACATTATATGTTAATTAAAACAAAAATAAAAACAAAATAAAATGAATATCTTAGAGACAGCACATGGATGAGTCTTACTTTTTTATCCAAGCTGATACCCTGTGTCTTTCTACTGGAGCATTTAGCCCATTTACATTCAGAGTAACTATTGAAAGATATGAATTGACTGAGATATCCATCAACAGATGAATAGATAAAGAAGATGTGTGTGTGCCTCGCACAGACACACACACACACACACACACATACACGCACACACACACTGGAATATTACTCAACCATCAGAAAGGTTGAATACTTCACATTTACATTGATGTGGATGGATCTTGAGGGTATTAGGCTGAGCGAAATAAGTCATTTAGAGAAAGACAATTATCTTATGGCTCCACTCATATGTGGAACATAAGAAACAGGGCAAAGGACCTTAAGGGAAAGGAGGGAAAACAGAATGGGAAGTCATCAGGGAGGAATCAAAACCTTGAGAGACTCTTAGCTCTAGGAAACAAACTGAGGGTTGCTGGAGAGGAGGTAGGTGGAGGGGTGGCATAATTAGGTGATGGGCCTTAAGGAGGGCATGTAATGTGGTGAGCACTGGATATTATATGCAACTGAGGAATTATTGAACACTAAATCTGAAACTAATGTTGTACTATAAGTTGGTTAATTGAATTAAAAAAACCCTGAAAACTTTTTTCCAGCTGAAGTCAGAGAGATGCAGGGAAGTGGGAGGCAGAAGAGACTAGGCAGAAGGGGAAGTCTGAGAGATTCAAAGTGAGAGAGGTACTGGACTCACCTATGCTGATTTGAGGATAGAAGGGCAATGGCTCACAGCCACCATGGAAATGGGAATCTCAGACCTACAACCACAAGGAACTGAATCCTGTGAATGAGCTGAAGGAACTCGGAAGCCAGTTCTCTCGTAGAGTCCCCTGGAAAGAGCACAGCCCCACCCACACCTTGACTTCAACCAGTCAAGGTGATGATGGCATCAGAATGCCATCCCTGGATTCTGATCCACAGAACTGTGAGATAATAAATGGATATTGTCCTAAGCTGTTAAGTTTTGGTGTTTTGTTATCGCAGCAGTAGAAAGCTTATATAGTAATTTACTAACTATAATTTGGGAATAATACCGTCTACTTTGAAGGGTTATTATAAAGAGTAGAAATTACATATGTAAATTACTTGGCATATAATAGCTAATAAATGATAGCTTCGTATATAGAAGGATCAGAATGAGAAATGGGGAGATGTTAATAGAAAAGAAATGATCTTTGTTCATATGTGAAACTACTTTTGCGTAAGGTCAAGTTTAGCTGACTTGTATTACACTGATTGGCCACTGGTTAGTAACTGCTTGAGAACATCTGCTCACCTGCTTCTATTGCTGAATATTAAAAAAAAAAAGCATGTTCCAGTGATAAGTGATGCAAGACAGTGTTGTGAGGTGGCAAATATTTAAATGAACTTTAACAAACCACTGGAGATATTATGCCAGGTAACTATATCCTTTTCCCACTATTGCTGAAACAAATCAGCTCTGATTTCCTGTTTTTGCAGTGAGGATAGTGGTGGTAGGAGGAGAAAAAGTCCATTTCTTCAAAGCTCTACTGACATGACTTCCCTCATCTAGGGGACCCAAGGACCAGAGGATGGCTCTAAGGAATGAATACTAGTAGATCACCCAGAGACATGGTAAAGCTCTAGTCCTGGGGGCAACAGTGAAGGATCTTATGCCTCTCTGTGATACAGGGACATAAAATTTTCCTGAGTGGATCCCAGCAATTGAGAAAAAAATATTGCAATATATTTGTCTCCCATGTCCCCTTCTTTACCCTCCTACCTTGTCTTTGGACACATCCTTGACATCCCTTGTGTATTAGTCAGCTCTGTTGCAGTAGCAAACAACCACAAACTCTTGGTGACTTATGGCAGTGATTTCTTTCTTGCTCATGGTACATGCTGCTGGGTCTGGTCTCCTTTTGGCTGTGAGGTGGCTTCATTCATTTTCTCATTCTAGGACCTAGGCTGAAGGAGCGAGCAGTCCCTATTTGGGATGTGTTAGATTAATGGTTTAGGAGAAAAGGAATCAGAGTCATACAATGCAATTTAGCTTAAGACTTCTGCTCAGATGTGACAGATGTCATGTCCATTCACATGGGATCATGGGCCACGTACAACATTAATGGACTGAGAAAGTAACCCTTTACCCTTCGCATGTGAGATATTACAAGTCACATGGCACTATGGGTGGGAGTATATAATCCTTTTTAAGGGGGTAGAAGGGCAAATCCTCTACCATAACCTATCCTCTGTCTTCCTGAACCAAGACTTCCTACCTTATTTCCTGCCTCGATTCCATTAGACTTACTTTAACCACTCTTTCTCAAAGTGTAGTTCCCAGAGTTCCTAGCCTGTCCACAAGAGACCTTGTCCTGGTGGTTTACAGTTTCTTTCCTTAGATAGGATACACTCTATTCCTATTGCCCTGCAGAGAGGAATGCAGATTGTTTCAAGAGTATGGAGATTTATTGAGGAATAACAGTAAAAAACTTTATCTTTTACTTTTGGGTGTGAGCTTGGCTGGACAGATCCCCGCATGGCTGGAGAGAGCTCAGGTGACCCAGGCCCTGACCCTGCTGGTTCAGGATGCTGGTCAGCCTCACAGAGACTACTTCATCCAGATGCTTTGCACTCAAAGCTATTTTGACTCAAATTGAAAGAGTATCAAAGAAGCCTTGCCTTTTGCTTTGCATTAGAAAGCCCTTTGTGGTGGAAAGAATCTTGTCATAAGAAGCCTGTTTGTATTTGAATGAAAAGAGACTGGTTCCTGTTACCCAATGGACACTTGGGAAAGGAGCTGGAAAATTCTTTATGGCAATACTTGCTAAGGCATAATCAAAACTGAATTCTGACATTCACCACAGCTGGTCATAACCACACACACACACACACACACACACAGCTTGCTGATTAAAGATCATGAACCTAGAGTGACCCCTGTTCAATCAACCCTATACTGGATCTATACATGAAGGCTCTTTCTTGACCCATGAAAATGAGACTTAAGTCCCAGTCAAAGACCTGTGGACTCACCAGAAGGCAACTTTTCACTCCCATGTTAGCATAATTGTCATGAGCCTCTTCTTTCTACTACTTAGAGTTTCCTGACTTTTATGCCTCAGAGAATTCCTTAGGAAATTTCTTTACTGGTGTGTCAACTACAAAAACTCTGTCTCTTTTCCCCCTCTTAAAAAAATCTCTGGGAGAGGATCTTTTTTAATTCTTTGCAATGTAGTTCCATATAGGCTAAATTTTGTCTTTTATTCTGTGGCACCTGGGTGGCTCAGTCACTTAAGCGTCTGCCTGCATGAGAGTTATGTTGTCGAATGGGATTAAAAAAAAAACACAACTCAGTATTGTCACTCTCTGCTAGGTACACTTGCTGAACATAGAGGAAACATAGTAAAATTACCACCTTAAAATTTTACAGTAGGATGAGGAGAGGGTGATGTTTTCCTGTGATTCAGGTATTCTATGATTTTGTTAACAAGTCTAGGTTCACTCGGTCCATATTTTCAATATAAATTTTGAACCTATCCCTTTCTCAATCTTCATCCTTCTATACAAAGAATATGAACATATTTTAATCTGTTCCCATAAGTCGACTCTCCTCCAAGCATACACCCTTTTGATCATTTATATTACCCTTTTCTGTAGCAAAGACAAGTGTAGTACACCTTTTTTAGGATGTGGTCTGAGCACTGGCTATCATGTGTCAGGTGGGAGAATGCAAATGAAAGGGCCTCTGAGGAAAGGGTTCTACCTTCTAGAAAAGTAAGACATCCAGAACAGTCATGGATCCCAGACTGCATGTCTGTGGTTCCTGGATAAGCGCACTTTGTGTTTTCATTCCTATTTTGTTCATAGATTTTAATGATTCTTGGATAAATGCACTTTGTGTTTTCTTTCTTATTTTGTTAGTAGATTTTAATGACCCTGAACCCTCACTCATACACATGCTCAAGCAGTCTGATCTTTCTCTCAGGGACGCTTCTCTCTGGGACTTGGCCTCTTGCAGTTCCCAATGTTCCCAGGGTTCTTGGTCCAAAGGGTTAATCCTGAATGTTTTTGTTTGTTGCTGAAGATTAAATAAACTGTGAAAAGATATGTTCTTTTTTTTTTTTTTTTTTTTTTTTTGAAAAGAGATGTTCTAATTGCTGTTGCTGTTCCACACCGAAGGTCTGGGATCTCTACAGACATTAAGTCCTGATTCCCACTGCTGGTGCTACTGTTGCCTCTGCTGCCCAATTGGAATTTGGAATAAAAGATAGCATATTCTTCCCCCTGGTCTTATGATCATTTCTGCATATTCTACATCTTAATTGGTATGGGCCTCAACACTTATAACTTGTGATAATCCTTCTCAGACCCACCCTCCACACCCCAGTTGTTTTCCTTGATGTAAAACCATAGCACCAATATAGTTAAGCCAGCAAAAGCTGATAGATACAACAACTAGAATTAGCTTGACTTCTTTTTTAAAAATATTTTATTTATTTATTTGTCAGAGAGAAAGAGAGCACAAGCAGGGAGAGCAGGAGAGGGAGAAGCAGGCTCCCCGTTGAGCAGGGAGCCTGATATGGGGCTTGATCCAAGGACTCTGGGACCACAACCTGAGCTGAAGGCAGACACCTAACCAACTGAGCCATCCAGGCACCCTGGCTTGACTTCTAATGTTGCATTTGAGTCACTAGTCCAGACTTTTCTCTCTCCCCTCAAAAAGGACAAGAATCTTTTTTTATCTTTCATCGTCTACCTCATTAGGGGCCATCCCACCCACCCATCAGAGTGGCTTTACTACTATATTTTTGAACTGCAATCTGGTAGGGGGTGGAAATTCTACTCATTCTGCCATAATGATCCTTGGTTCCTACATAAACTTACGGGTACAAATTGATGTGCATGGGAATGATAAGAAAAACACTATCTACAATCACTCAATATGAGTATTAAAAAAATCATTGTCAATTTTTCCTACCGTACTTTATGACAGTATTCAATTAGATCCTATCTAAGAAGAGTGGTAGTGGGGCACCTGGGTGGCTCAGTGGGTTAAAGCCTCTGCCTTCGGCTCAGGTCATGATCTCAGGGTCCTGGGATAGAGCCCCTCATTGGGCTCTCTGCTCAGCAGGGAGCCTGCTTCCCCCTCTCTCTCTGCCTGCCCCTCTGCCTACTTGTGATCTTTCTCTCTGTCAAATAAATAAGTAAAATCTTTAAAAAAAAAGAGTGGTAGAATAGTGATTTACATTTATATAATTTAAAGCGGATATTGCAAGATTTTTTTTCAGAAAAAAGAAAATCTGTTTTTTAAAAATTTTTATTTATTTATTTGAGAGAGAGAGAGAGAGACAGAGTGAGAGAGAGCATGAGGGGGAAGGAAGGACGAAGGGAGAGGGAGAAGTAGACTCCCCACTGAGCAGGAAGCCCAACACGGGGCTCAGTCCCAGGACCTTGGGATCATGACCTGAGCCAAAGGCAGATGCTTAACGGACTGAGCCACCCAGGAGCCCCAAGAAAATCTGTTTTAAAGGTAAACTGCTCTCTAACTCTTGAAAAAGAAAAATAACTGCTAGGAATTTTTTTAAGTGTTTATTTAAATTTCAGTTAGTTAACATACAGTGTAATATTAGTTTCAGGTGTACAATATAGTGATTCCACACTTCTATATAACACCTGGTGCTTATCACAAATGTACTTCTTAAACCCCATCACCTGTTCCATCCATCCGCTGTCCCTACTCCCCTCTGGTAACCATCAGTTTGTTCTCCATAGTTAAGAGTCTTTTTCTTGGTTTGCCTTTCTCTCTCTTTTTTGTTCCTTTGCTCGTTTGTTTTGTTTCTTAATTTCCACATACAAGTGAAATCATATGGTATTTGTCTTTCTCTGACTGGCTTATTTTGCTGACCATAATACTCTGTAGCTCCATTCATGCTATTGCAAATGGCGAGATTTCATTCTTTTTATGGCTGAGTAATCTTCCATTGAATATATATACCACATCTTCCTTGTCCATTTATCAATTGATGGACACATAGGCTGTTCCCATAATTTGACTATTGTAGATAATGCTACTATAAATATCAGAGTGCATGTATCACTTTGAATTGGTTCTTTTGTATTCTTTGGGTAAATAAACACCCAGTAATGTGATTCCTGGGTTGCAGGGTAGTTCTCTTTTTAACTTTTTGAGGAACCTCCATACTGTTTTCCACAGCGGCTGTACTAGTTTGCATTCCTACTAGCAGTGCAAGAGGATTCCTATTTCTCCACATCCTCACCAAGACCTGTTGTTTCTTGTGTTGTTGATTTAGTCATTCTGACAGATGTGAGGTGATATCTCATTGTAGTTTTGATTTGCATTTCCCTGATGATGTGTGATGATGAGCATCTTTTCATGTGTCTGTTGGCCATCTGCATGTCTTCTTTGGAAGAAAATGTCTTTTCGTGTTTTCTGTCCTTTTTAAAAATTTTTATTTGAGAGAGAGTGAGAGAGAGAAGGAGGAGAGGCAGAAGGAGAGCGAGAGAGAAACCCAAGCAGACTCCATGCTCAGCATAGAGCCCGACATGGGGCTTGATCTCATGACCCTGAGATCACGACTGGAGCTGAAACCAAGAGTCAGATGCTTAACTAACTGCACCATCCAGGCACCCCCTCCTGCCCACTTTTTTTTTCTCCCCAAATATTTTTATTTTAATTTTTCAGTGTTACAAGATTGATTGTTCATGCACCACACCCAGTGCTCCATGCAATACGTGCCCTTCTCGATACCCACCACCAGGCTCGCCCACCCCCCCACCCCCTCCCCTCCAAAACCCTCAGTTTGTTGCTCAGAGTCCAGTCTCTCCTGGTTCATCACCCCCTCCAATTTCCCCCCATTCACCCTTCCCTTCCTTCTCACGATGCCCTCCATGATTTTCTTTATACTCCACACGTAAGTGAGACCATAAGATAATTGCCTCTCTCTGCTTGATTTATTTCACTCCGCATCATCTCTTCTAGTCCTGTCCATGTTGATACAAAAGTTGGATATTCATCCTTTCTGATGGAGGCATAATATTCCATTGTA
>CM052801.1:97557168-97623378 GCA_028533885.1 Nasua narica | reverse complement strand
CCATGCTGTCTTGGTGATCACAGCTTTGTAGTAAAGTTTGAAATCAGGCAATGGGATGCCCCTGGCTTTGTTTTTCTTTTTCAACATTTCCTTAGCAATTCGGGGTCTTTTCTGGTTCCATACAAATTTTAGGATTGTTTGTTCCAGCTCTTTGAAAAAAACTGGTAGAATTTTGATCGGGATGGCATTGAAAGTATAGATTGCTCTGGCCTCCTGCCCACTTTTGATGGATTATTTGTTTTTTGGTGTTGAATTTTATGAGTTCTTTATGTATTTTAGATACTAACCCTTAATCAGAAATGTCATTTACAAGTATCTTCTCTCATTCTGTAGGTTGCCTTTTAGTTTTGGTGATTGTTTCCTTTTCTGTACAGAAACTTTTTATCTTGATGAAGTTCCAATAGTTCTTCATTTTTGCTTTTGTTTCCCTTGCCTCAGGAGACATATCTAGAAAGAAGTTATTGTGGTCAAGGTTGAAGAGGTTACTGCATGTGTTCTCTTCTAGGGTTTTTATTGTTTCAGGTCTCAGTTTTAGATCTTTATTTATTTCAAATTTATTTTTGTGTATGGTGTACGAAAGTAGTCCAGTTTCATTCTTTGGCATGTTGCTGTCCAGTTTTCCCAGCACCATTTGTTGAAGAAACTGTCTTTTTCCATTGGATATTCTTTCCTGCTTCATCAAAGATTAATTGGCCATATAATTGTTGGTTCATTTCTAGGGTTTCTATTCTGTTCCAATCATCTATGTGTCTAGTTTTGTGCCAGTACCATACTGCTTTGATTACTACAGCTTTGTAATATAACTTGAAGCCTAGAATTGTGATGCCTCCAGCTTCGTTTTTCTTTTTCAAGATTGCTTTGACTGTTTGGGGTCTTTTGTGGATCTATACAAATTTTAGGATTGTTCCAGTTCTGTTAAAAATGTTGTTGGTATGGGCGCCTGAGTGGCTCAGTTGGTTGAGCAACTGCCTTCGGCTCAGGTCATGATCCTTGAGTTCCGGGATCGAGTCCCACATCGGGCTCCCGGCTCCACGGGGAGTCTGCTTCTTCCTCTGACCTTCTCTCCTCTCATGCTCTCTCTCACTTTCTCTGTCTCTCAAATAAATAAATAAAATCTTTAAAAAAAATGTTGTTGGTATTTTGATAGGGATTGCATTAAACCTGTAGATTGCTTTGGGTAGTATTAACTTTTTTAACTTTTTTATTATATGTATTAACTTTTTTAATATATGGATGCATGTATGCATGCATTTATATATTTGTTTATTTTTTACAAAGTACAACATCCATTCATGATAAATACCCTCAACACAGAGGGTATAGAGAAAACACCTCAGCATAATAAAACCCACAGCTAACATCATACTCAATGGTGAAAAACTGAGAGCTTTTCCACTAAGATCAGGAATAAAACAATGATGTCTACTCTTACCACTTTTATTTGACATAGTACTGGAAGTCCTAGCCACAGAAATCAGACAAGGGGAAGGAATAAAATGCATCCACATCTGTAAGGAAGAAGTAAAACTTCCAGTTTTTGTAGATAATATGATACTATATACAGAAAACAGAAAACCCTGAAGAGTCTACCAAAAAATACTACTAGAACCAATAAATAAATTAAGTAGAGTTGCAGGATACAAGATTAATATATAGAAATCTATTGCATTTCTATACACTAATAATGAAGTAGCAGAAAGATAAATTAAGAAAATAATCCCATTTATAGTTGCACCAAATATAATAAAATACCTAGGAATAAACTTAACCAAGGGAGTAAAAGACCTGTGCTCTGAAAACTATAAAACACTGATGAAAGAAATTGAAGATGGGGCATAAAGGGGATAGAAAATGTATTTGAAGAAATAATAGCTGAAAAATTCCTTAATCTGAGGAAGGAAGCAGACATCCAAATCCAGAAAGCACAGAAAACTCTCATCAAAATCAATGAAGGCAGTCTAACACCGAGACATATTGTAATTAAACTTGCAGAAGGTAATGATAAAGAAAAAATCTTAACAGCAGCAAGACAAAAGTTCTTAAATTACAAGGGAAAACCCATAAGGCTAGCTGGAGATTTCTCAACAGAAACCTGGCAAGCCAAAAGGGAGTGGCATGATATTCAAAGTGCTGACTGGGAAACATCTACATCCAAGAATCCTCTGTCCAGCAAGATTATCATTCAATATAGAAGGAGAGATAAAGACAAAAACTAAAGAGTTCATGACCACTAAACCAGCCCTACAAGAAATATTAAAGGGTACTGGATAGCTATGTGCAAAAGAATGAAACTGGACCACTTTTTTACACCATACAGAAAAATAAACTCAAAATGAATTCAAGACTTAAATGTGAGACCTAAAATCAGTAAAACTTCTAGAAGAATACACAAGCAGTAATTTCTTTGACATTAGTCGTAGACACATTTTTCTTGTTATGTTTCCTCAGTCAAGGGAAACAAAATCAAAATTAAACTATTGGGACTACCCCACAATAAAAAGCTTTTACACAGCAGAAGAAATATTCAACAAAACAAAAAGGCAACCTACTGAATGGGAAAAGATATTTGCAAATGATATGTCTGATAATGGGTTAATAGTCAAAATATATAAAGATATTATATAACTCAACACCAAAAAACCCTCAAATTACCATATTAAAACATGGGCAGAGGACCTGCATAGACATTTTTATGAAGAAGCCATACAGATGGCTAATAGACACATGGAATGATATTCAACATCATTTATCGTCAGGGAAATGCAAACCAAAAGCACAATGAGATATCACTTTACACCTGTGAGAATGGCTAAAATCAAAAAAGACAAGAAATAACAAGTGTTAGTGAAGATGTGGAGAAAAAGAAACACTTGTACACTGTTGGTGGGAATGCAAACTGGTGCAGCTACTCTAGAAAACAGTATGGAGTTTCCTTAAAAAATTAAAAATAGCATTACCATATGATTGTGTAATTTCACTGCTGGGTATTTACCCAAAGAACACAAAAACAGTATTTCTGAAAGATATTTGCACCCCTACTTTCATTTTGGCATTATTTCAATAGCCAAGATTTGGCAGTACCCCAAATATCCATTTATAGATGAATGGATAAAGAAGATGTGATATATACACAATGAAATATCACTCAGCCATAAGAAGAATGAAACCTTGCCATTTGCAATAACATGGATGGACCTAGAAGGTATAGTGCTAAGTGAAATAAGCCAGTCAGAGAAAGACAAATTCTATGGATTTTACTCATGTGTGGAATTTAAGAAGGAAAACAAAGAAAAAAGAGGCAAACAAATAGACTCTTAAATACAAAAAAAAACCTGGTGGTTGCTAGAGGGGTGCTGGGTGGGAGGATGGGTAACCTAAATAAAGGGATTAAGAGTACACTTAATTTGATGAGCACTGAGAAAATGTATAGAGTTTTTGAATCATTATATCATACATCTGAAACTATTTAACAGTGTATGCTAATTATCCTTAAAAAAAAGAGTAAAACATTTTCTCTACCAGATGCTTTCTGACATTTATAAAGGAGAAGGATCATAGTTACAAGCATTTTTGATGAAGGTCCTTCTGTCACAACTTGATGGGCCGTTGTCTTTGGGCAAAGTCTAGAGCTCTTGATCTCTTTTCAGAGTTGAAATTGGAGGAATAAGTATAGTTTGTCTTATCCAAATATGTGCACATCTAGCTTTTTAGGACTTCAGTGATGAGGTGACATTAATGTACCCTGACTGATCCTCTAATCAATCATATTGCTATATAAAATGAAATGAACCTGACTAGTTAAATAGAACATCCCTCTCCAAGGTGATGTCAAGCTTCACCCATCATCCTCTTTCATTAATTTTCAATTTTCAGCATATAACCAAAAGTAATTCTACTTACCCTGTTACCCACAATGAATTCATTGAGTAATGTCTAGGACACAAGCAGTTGTCTATTTTTCAGTCTTTTTTAAATGAAAAATGAATATATTAATTTCAGTCTACTTGCATGTTGATTACTTTCTTATTACCAATTGGAATAAATAAAAACTTCATCTTAAAGTCTGAAGAGAACAACATATTTGAATAAAAATATTATTAAGCACTCGGGAGTTCTGGTTTTCATGGTTCCAGTGAGGGTTGCCAGATTTAGCAAATAAAAACACAGGATGCCCAGTTAAATTTTAATTTCAAATAAATAGGTTTTTAGTATAAGTATATTCCATGTAGTATTGGCAACATACATATGCTAAAAAAGTGTTTCTCTAAAATTCAAATTTAACTAAGCATCCCATATTTACCTGGCAAACCTACTCCCAGCATTGTTGGTCTCTTGGGGTGGTGGCTAGTATAAATCTTAGGAGCAAGCTGTTAGCAGGAAGTTGGCACTAGGCTGGTCTAACAGCAGGCAGACATTTTGACATGAGGTAGAACATGGCAGGTGAAAAGTATGACAGTAAATATTAGATAGGTGCTCAGGCAGGTAGACAGGCATGATCATGGTGATTCAGCCATAAGGGTACTGCCTCAAGGTCTGAAGACCTAAGACCTAAACAAGAACCCAGTGGGAAAGAAATTGAGATATATATACATCATTGGATTAACGTGCCCATAGGAGTTAACAGTAATTGGACAGAGCCCAATTTTTAGAATGGGAATATATGATAAGTTCTTAGCTACTACAACCAGGGTACAAAGTTAAAGCAAGATCAGAGACAAAGTTATTCATATCCAGTTATTGGCATACAGCTCTTTACATTTCCTGATCAGATAGATTGTCAAGTACATGATCCCAAAGCCTTGGTTGGGACTGAGCTTATGTTTAGGATTAAATATGGCTTCATAGATGAAAGATCTATTAGGGTGTTAGGCAGCTAGGCTGCAGAAGGTTACAAGAGTCATTTACTGACATTCACTTCAATTTTTAAGAAAGGGGTATTTATTGAGCTTCTACTAGATGTCCAGCACTAGGTTAGGTACTGTGGGTAATATGAGATATCCCACTTGTCTTTCTTTTTCTGTAAACACATTACTTTACTGAGTAAATAATTGTATTTGGACTTCAGTCTGGACCAGAAGGTTTCTTCCTGCTCCTCTTTGCTAAGTACAACTGTAATCCCTGGAAATAATGTAAGAGGCAACCAAGAGGAATTTGGGAAAGTAGGGGAAAATTGGTTAGAAGAACACACATTGGTGTTTGCACCAAACATCCCGCCTTTTCCCTGACCCAAGAGCAGAAGTCAACACAGACCCGGCAGTTACTGACCCCCCCCGCCCCCCCCCCCCCCACAATGTAGCAGGCAAAAGAAAGTAACCTAGATAGCACCAGGTAAGTCAGTACTTCCGCTAGGGGGTAGACTGGCAAGTCTCTCTGTATTAGTTTGTAAGGGCTGTCATGACAAAAGACCCAAGACCAAAGGAATGCTTGCAGACTGTACATCTGTTTTTTTTTTTAATTTTTTTTATTATTATTTATCTGACAGAAAGAGAGAGATCACAAGTAGGCAGAGAGTCAGGCAGAGAGAGAGGGGGAAGCAGGCTCCCCACTGAGCAGAGAGCCCAATGCGGGGCTCAATCCCAGGACCCTGAGATCATGACCGGAGCCGAAGGCAGAGGCTTTAACCCACTGAGCCACCCAGGCGCCCCCTGTACATCTGTTTTTTTAAAACAAGATTTTATTTATTTGAGAGAGAGAGAGTGCAAATGCACAACGAGGGAGGAAGAGGGTAGGGTGAGAGGGAGAGAGCTCAAGCCACTCCTTATTGAGTGCAGAGCCTAATGTAGAACTTCATCTCATGACCCTGAGATCATGACCTAAGCCAAAATTTAAGAGTTGGATGCTTAACTGACTGAGCTACCCAGGTGCCCCACAGCCTGTACATCTCTTAAACTCCATACCCAATTTTCTAATTAATGTATTCAAATGGTTGGCTAATAAACATCTGAAATTCAAAATATTCAGACCTGAATTGTTTCCATCACCAAACCTGTTCTTCCAAAAGCCTTCCTTTCCTCCATTAAGAGCAATTCCATCTTTGCAATCACTCAAGCCAAAACTTTCAGATCACTTCTTGAATTTACTCTCTCATATCCTACATCTAGGTGTTTTTTGTTTTGTTTTGTTTTGTTTTTTTTGAAATTCTATTGACTTTAAAATATATACAGAATCTCACCATCTTTCATAATTTCCACTTCTGCTATACTGGTTCAAACCATCATCATCTTCCTAAATTACTATAATAGCCTTAATGATCTCCCTGCTTTCCCCATTCTTCAGTTCATCTTAGATGTTAACACTGGAATGGTCCTTTAAAAACCTAAGTCTAATCATATCATTCTTCTAACTCAGAACCCTCCAGTAGTTCACCGTGCACTCAAAGTAAAACCTAAAGTTCTTAAAATGGCTTACAAGACCTTAAGTAATCTGATCTCTCATCACCTCTTGGATCTTATTCCTTCCCACCCACCCCTCCCTCCGCCCAGTTACTCTCCTCCAGCCACACCATTTGCTGTTCTTCAGATACTCCTGCCTTTGCATTAGTGGTTCTACTCTCCTACCGTTTCTCTGTATAACTAGCTTACTTACTGCCTTCAAATCTTTGTTCAAATGTCACCTTGTCAGTGAGGGTTTCTCAGACCATCCTTTTTTATAATGCAATTGGCCCCCAATCTGGCATTCCTCACCCCCTTTATATTCTCTATTTTTTCATAGTATTTATCCCTTTTTAATATATCATTCATTTGTTGTTTATGCATTGCCTGCTTCTCTCCACTACAATGTAAGCTCCTTGAGTGCAGGGATCATTGTCTATTTTGTCCACTATGGTACCCCAAGTGTCTGAAATGGTGCCCTTTGCATAGTTAGTGTTCGGTTAGTACTTACTGAATGAATGAAACAATGGCCTATATTCCTGAGAATGAAGTCTGTGGTATATTAATGCAGGGAAAATTGGACCTTACACAAGAGTAATAATAATAATAGGTATTATTAGTTATCATTATTGAACATTTGATATGTGCCAAGAACCTTGCTGAGCAAGGGTTGTCTACTCCCAGTTTGGTGGGGGTTTTTCCCTTGGGGGTTGGTGATAAGGACTTAATATTTTTATTAAGACACAGATAAAGTCCTCTTCATATATAGACAATATTTTAGCTACTACACAGGTAATATTGAGACTTCTAGTCAATTTAATACTTTGTAGGACAAATTTATGCTTAAATTTGAGTCTGGGGGCGCCTGGGTGGCTCAGTGTATTAAAGCCTCTGCCTTCGGCTCAGGTCATGATCTCAGGGTCCTGAGATCCAGCCCCGCATTGGGCTATCTGCTCAGCAGGGAGCCTGCTTCCCCCTCTCTCTCTGCCTGCCTCTCTGCCTGCTTGTGATCTCTCTCCTCTCTGTCAAATAAATAAATAAAAAATCTTTAAAAAAAATTTGAGTCTGTATCCATAGTTCCTTGTCAGGTGCATAGTAGGTATTCAGTAATCGTTGGTCAATTGAAGGAGTTGGCTGAATGAATGAAAAGAAAAATCTCCTGATTTATGTTCCCATGTACCTTCTCCTCCAGTCACACTAGATTATTTGCCTTTCTTCATGTATTATTTATCCTTACACCCTTAACACCTAGCATTCCTCCTGTCACATAGTAAGTACTCACAGCACTTTGGATGGGTGGGTGAATGAACAATGAGTCACTAATGTACTGGGAACATTCGTTAAATTCAGTCAAATCATTGCTTTTTCAAATTCATTTGACCATGTAGTATAGACATAAGTTAAACCCATCTACACTGTTGAAGGATTCATGCTGTATTCTTCACTGATTCTGGCTTCTACGTTTTTATCTATGAAGAGAGAGAATGTAACTTTTCTGTGTTTAACTTACTTATAGTCTCAGCATTGTCACTCTTTTTAAATATTTCAAAAACTCCCTAACTCTAGCTTTTCTATTCATTCATTGTCATTGGTGCAAACTATATTGCTCCTTGAGAGGGTTGCCAGCATATTAAAAATAAGAATATAATACTTCCATGGAAGAACCTTTTAATATTAAAATAAAATGTGTAAGCACTGACAGAACAATTAGATTAATTCACCTCTTAGGGCTAGCTTGTTGGGAGCTGACTCATCTAAAATGGTGTTAAATGATTCAGTTATTCAATGAATCTATAAAGAGCTGACATAAAATATTAGCTTCATTTTTATATTTACCTTTGTGTTTTAACATTATTAAAATAAAAAACGAAAACATTCTTCTTAAGAAACATTTGTATTAATTTAGGTTATCATTCATGTAAAGCAGCATTAAAATTACAAAAAGATGTGTAATGGCTCAAAGACTATTAGGCACTTGTCTTCTAGTTTCAGGATGGTATTAGGCTGTGTATTCACAGAGAAGAGGCTATTAGGATTTTTAATTCAAATGAAATAAGGTGTACTGATTAAGGACATCTTTTGCATCAATTAGGATTAGGTTTGGCTGTGAGTAACAAATATGTGAAGATTAGTGCCTTAAACAAGATGTAGATTTATTTCAGTCTGGAGAGAGGCAGTTCAGGGCTGGGATGGCAGCTCCATGGTGTTAGGTATGCAAGCTTCTCTTATTTTGTTGCTCAGCCATGCTTAGACTTAGATTTCCAATGTTGCCTCAGACACCAGGATGATTCCAGCCATTGCATCCCCATTCCCTATAGCAGAAAAGGGGAAGAGGGGAAAAAGAAGGGTGCCACCTCCATTTTTCTTGGAACTACTGTGCCAGACTTACAATGGTCTTGAACTCAGTAACATGGCTATTCCAAACTGCAAAGAGGTCTTTGAAATGTAGTTTTCTTAGCTAAGCAACAATGTATCCAGCTTAAAAATTGGGGTTCTTTTATTAAGAAAGAAGGAGAGAATGGATATTGGGAAGGCAAACGGGTCTTTCCCTTATCTAAGTGGATTGCTGGGGAAGAATGCTTGGCTCCTGTTGTCTTTACCTGATAATTTTATTAATCTTTGTCAGAGCTGCAATGGATCCTATTGAATTCCAACAATACTCTGGGGTGATGGGACTTTTTTCCTGTTTCATGAACTTGTGAAGTTTGTTTCACATCCTGGTCATAAATATTTCTCAGCAGTATTCTTCATGATCAGCTGGCCAAATTATGACTGATTTTGGAGAGAATTAACTGGTTATTCTGATTTTGGTTAAAAGTCTTTTAAGAGGGGAGGGGGAGATGGGATGGGGTAACAAGGTGATGGGCATTAAAGTGAGCATGTGATATAATGAGCACTGGGAGTTATATATAACTGATGAATCACTGAGCTCTACCTCTGAAACTAATAATATACTATATATTAATTAATTGAATTTAAATAAAAATAAATAAGTAAATAAATAAAAATAATAAAAAATAAAAGTCTCTTAAGAGAAATTTAATCTATTTCCACCTTTTAATTGACCAACTGACTATGCGGGACTTCCAAATCATCAAGAATTGATAGAGATTTACTCTGTTATAGCCAGAATATTTTTAAAAATTGTGGCTTTCTCTCTAGCTCCTCTCAAATAAGCAACAAACAAGAAAGTTAGAGAAACATCATTTGTTTTGATATTAAGTATTTTCCCAGTGGCATAATAATAAAAAGTATATTCATACTAATAATGTAGGATTGTTTGCATGATGTAATATTACTGATATTATCAGATCACTGTTTTAGTGGGCATTTTTTCTTTTTTAACCTTTATTTTATTGTGGTAAGAATACTTAAAAATTTAAGTGAATAGATCCCATGTTAAGAGTACAGTATATTATTGTTGACTGTAAGTAAGTACAATGTTGTACAGTGTATCTCTAGATCTTATTCATCTTGCTGGACTGAAACTTTATGCCTGTTGATTAGTACTTCCCACCTCCTCCCCTCCACAGCTCCTGACAACCACCATTCCACTCTTTGTTTCAGTGAATTTGGCAATTTTATATACCTCATGTAATTGGAACCTCTGTAATTGTCTTTCTGTGACGAGAAAGACAGAAAGGTTATTTCACTTAGTATAATGTCCTGAAATTTTGTCCTTTTTTTAAGGCCAAATAATTTTTCATTGTATGTATATACCAAATTCTCTTTATCCATTCATCTGATGATAGGCATTTAGGTCATTGCCACATCTTGGCTATTGTGAATAATGCTGTAGTGAACATGGGAGTGCTCTTACCTTTTGAGATTCTAACTTCAATTCTTTTGGATAAAAACCCAGAAGTGGGCTTTCTGGATTACATGGTAGTTCTATTTTTTTTTAAATTTATTTATTAGGAAAGAGAGTGAGAGAGAGCATGAGAAGGGAGAAGGTCAGAGTGAGAAGCGGACTCCCCACAGAGCCGGGAGCCCCATGTGCTCGATCCCGGGACTCCGGGATCATGACCTGAGCCGAAGGCAGTTGCTCAACCAACTGCGCCACCCAGGCGCCCGGTAGTTCTATTTTTAAGTTTTAAAGGAACCTGCACATTATTTTCCATAGCAGCTACACCATTTGGCATCCGACTCTTCATATTTTTCTAATACTTGTCTTTTGTTTACACATTTATCATTTATCTCTTTCCAGCAACCTGTCCCACCTTCTTTTGGGGAGTTTTTCTGTCCTTATTGCAGTTTACAGGTGGGTAGATAATCAAAGCCAAGGCAATCATAATACTCTATTCTCCTGGCCATATCAATTGGTCCAGGTCTAAGCTGGAAGGATTAGAATTGAGGGCTAATTGTAGCCATAATTTCTGTAACAAGAAGGAATTCTTACTGCATTAGAACAGAATGGATGGAGTCAAGCAAAAATCTGTGATCGCTGGCAGAAATGGGAGAGGGGAAGAGCCTATGCAACTCAGTAGCATGAAGTCTCCTCCAGTCCAAGGCCCTGAAGCTCGTTCTTTGTTTCTGAGAGCCAATATGTCATCCTTATGCTCAAGCTGGTTTGAGTTGAGTTTTTGTCACCTTCAACTAGAGGAAATCTAACCTGCACAATTTTCCTTTTTAGACCATCTAGCCATAATCTCCCTTACAGTCTAGTTATTTGTGTTTTCATCTTATCTCTTACCCCCAGGTGTGAACTTCTTGAGAAACAGCACCATGACTGACTTGTCCTATGTCTTAAATAATTCTTGTTTCATACTAAGCAGGTCTTAGTAAGTATTTGCATTTGGTAAAGAAGTTAAATAAATATATATTTTTTCTATCTATAGGGTCATACTAGCTACTTTTTGTTGACGGTTTACAATGTAGTAGGTACCTTCCAGAGTGATGTATATGTTATTTAATCTTTACAATTCTTTTGGGAAGCACTATTACTGATTTTACAGATGAGTGAACTGAGTTTTAAAGCGGTTAAATCCACTTGCCCAGGGTCTCCTAGTAAATGGTGAATCTTAGACTTGATCCAGGACTCTCGACTACAAAGCCCATGCCCTCAGTTATTGCCTATCAGCATTGGTCCTTTCTACCCTAAAAATTAGATTAGACATAACTCCCAAATACCTACCCACGATGGGAGCATTTTGTTGCCTTTAAAGAAAGTTCTGATGTTTCTGATGTTATCAAATTGAATATAGTACTCAAAGGTAAAATTATTCTGTCTTTCCCCCATATTACATTGAATTTAGACAAGTGGGCTTTAGATATCAAAAAGTCCTGCTTTCTGAAGGAAGAGAAACTATTTGAATACTTAGTGTGCTAGAAATCAGAACTAATTTGACCACTAATATTTAGGCTTACAGTATACTTTTAGGGGTAGAGTTTCATGTTCACCTTATACCATAATAGTAGGTTTTGATTAAAAGTTGTAAAAGTTATAGCTACTTATGAGACACATGCTTATTCAAAATGCCTCAGCTGAATATAGAAGTACTACAAAAGGCAAACTTCACCATTTCTGTTTATTCAAGTTGCCTATATCATGTGATATTCAATGACTTCAAGGTGTTTCCAATGCCATGACTAATTTAAAGTAAAAGAGAGAACTGACTGCATTCTCACTGATACTGCTAATAAGTATCAGGCTTAAACCCTATGTAGACTAGTTAGTGCTTTTCAATGCCACAGACTTCATAGGCACCCCTGTACTGCTGGCTATGAGAGATAACATAAGAGAGCATGGGTCATTCAGTACAACCCAAAGTACATGTTTTCTCATGGCTCATTTATTTCAAACCATTTACTTCAAACCGTTATTCCTCTCTTTCATTCCATTACTGACTACCTAATGTGTGTCAGGTACTATGCTAGGTTCTGGGCAATCTCATGATGAACAAGACACATACAGTCTCTGTGTTCATGCAACTTAGTTAAGGAGACAGAAAATAAAGAACTAAAGAAATAAGAAAATGTCAGGTGGTGATAAGTGTTATGTTGAAAATATGATAGGGTACCCTGACTAGAAATGATTAAGTTCTAATATGAGGAAGCTGAGTAAGGGAAGGTTCTTCCGAAGGAGTAGAAACACGAAATACCAAGAAGGAATGAGCCTAGAAGTTCTAAGAGATGTACCCCAGGCAGAAGGAATGGCTAGTGCAAAGGTCCTGAGGCAGAAATAAACTTGGTGCTCTCAGGTATTGGAAATATGATTGATTATGTGTCATTTTTTGATATAATAGGGTACAACAATCTAATGGCCCTGCCACTGTTAACTAGAGGAAAGCCTTATAATGACTCAAATCATCCTCAGAAAACTTTGCAAGTGTTAGCAGTGGCAATCACAGAGGTGGTAGGATTAGGAATTATTTTTGTTTTTGCTTCTCTATATTTTCTCTTTTCTTGCTTAATAATAAACATAATTCTTTTTGCTGAACAAGAAAAACAGATCCTATGGAAGGCATGCACTTGAGGACATGGGTAAAAGTAGATTTTAGGGGACTCATGGCTGGCTCAGTCTGTTAAGTGTCCAACTCTTGATTTTAGCTCAGGTCATGATCTCAGGGTTGGGAGATTGAGCCCTGTGTTGGGCTCTATGCCCAGCATGGTTCCTGCTTAAGATTCTGTCTCTCTGTGTGTGCCCCTCCCTCCCTCTCTCTCTGTAATGAAAAAAAAAAAGAAGTAAATTTTGGAATGACAATAAAACAAAATTTATTGCAAATTAAAATGTAATTTACTGGAAAACATAAATATGATTTTGGTAGACTTGGAGAGGGAAGGTTTCAGGAGAGCATGGGGCAACCTGTCAGGAAAGGGGGAGTTAAAATGAGTAAATGGCCATATTCTGTCACCTAAACTGGAGTGAAATCTCAGCCTTTCATAAGAAAGAGGGTGATAGCGTCCTTTTGGATTTATGTGCACAGGCACTGATCACTTTCATTTTCTTGGTCATTGAATTCATATAGGTGAGCTGAGACCCAGAGATCAAGACCTGAGCTAAGATCAAGAGTCAGGTACTAAGGGCGCCTGGGTGGCTCAGTTGTTAAGTGTCTGCCTTCGGCTCAGGTCATGATCCCAGGGCTCCTTGCTCAGTGGGGAGCCTGCTTCTCCCTCTCCCAGTCCCCCAGATTGTGTTCCTTCTCTTGCTGTGTCTCTCTCTGTCAAACAAATAAAATCTTAAAAAAAAAAAGAGTCAGGCACCTAACCTACTGAGACACCCGGACACCCCAAGGGCTCTATTATTTATTTTATTTATTTATTTATTTATTTATTAGAGACAGAGATTGAGAATGAGAGGGGAGAAGGTCAGAGGGAGAAGCAGACTTCCCGCAGAGCCGGGAGTCCGATATGGGACTCGATCCTGGGACTCCAGGACCATGACCTGAGCCAAAGACAGTCGCCTAACCAACTGAGCCACCCAGGCGCCCAGGCTCTATTATTTATTAATGGCTTTTTGGACTGGGGCTCAGCCTCCTAATTTGTCCTTAAGATGGATCTGCCAAAGTCCCCAGAGCCTCAGCTGGCCAGTGATCAAGCCCTAGGGAAACTCTGACTTAAGCTATAAGTCAGAGTAGGTAGGGTAGTAGAGCAAGCCTGGGTCACCTAAATACTGTCTATTCCATCATTTACTAGGCTACCTGTGGCCAAGCTACTCCCTATCTTGGGAGTCTCACATTTTCTCATCTCTCAAATGAAGAAACTGGACTAGAACATCTTTACGATAATTTCTAGCTCTAAATTTCTATTTCTATTCTAAACCTCTCACTATGAAAATTCTTGTGGCTATATTTCTCCCTGAGAGGAGCGTAACACTGACTGATAAGCAAAATTTGGGCCAGTGAAGCATTCAAGCATGCACAGACCAGAGAGAGAAAAATAGTTGATATGCTAATTTTTACTTTCCCTTTCCTTTGCCCTTTATACAGAAATGTTAATATTGGTGACATTCTTAGGGAACAGGAGCAGGTCAGTAGGCCTTGGATTCTGGTTTATACATTTGGAGAGTAGTTCCTCATAAGCTAAGGCTGAAAGGGCCTTTCCAGAACTTTTCTCTTCTCCCCTGAAATAATTAATATCAGCTCCTCTTCTGTTTTGGTGAAAGGAAGGGTTGGAACAGGAAGCACAGGGTACCTAAAGAGGAGGAGAAGTGTCACTGAGATGCAATGGAGAGACTTGCCAGTGTCCTCACACTTCACTGTGGACTGACCATGTGTACCTTCTATTGTTTGAGAATGGATGGGAGCTGTGGAGGACATGGCTTCATTGTATAAAAACACTTCACAATGCAACATAGTAAGAACATTATCGTTGAGTTGCACTGTTCATACCAATATATGATTTGGTTGTTTCCTTGTTATTGTATTAGTATTGTTAATATTATAAAGAGAACTTTATTCCAGTAGGGCTTATTAATTGACTGAGGTGGGATGAGGAACTGGAAAGCTCTTTCCTCGTCCTTCTATCAGCAGATTTCTTGGAATAAAAAAAGAATCTAAAGTGAGCTGCTACCATTCCATGCTGTGAGTTATTGAGTTACTGATAATAGCAGTGAACACTGCTCCAGGTACAAAAGATATTAAAAACATTAACAAATGGGAGAAATTACTTCACCAATTCTTTGTGCCTTGATTTCCTCATCTCTAAAATGGAAATAGATTTGTTTTAATTGTAAAGCCTTTAAAGATATGTATAATAGTTTACTGAACATTAATAAATATGACGTGGAAACTTAGTGGAATAAAAGAGTTAAGGCAGTTCTTCAAATAATTAATCCCCTCCTGGGAGCTCATTTATTCAGTATGAGTCTCACTAATTATTTGACTGATTCCAACTATATTATACCTACTATGTGCAGGATATTTGGATATAAACAGGCATATATACAGGTTTATATTAAAACCAGTCATAAGAACAGGGTGCATCAATTCATAGGAAACTCAAAGCTCTCAGATGAATTTTGCCTGCCATAGATTGAATTTCTCTTGAGCACTGTCTAGTGTTTGGGGAATTGCTGGTGCTAATCAACTTAGGGGGAGACTAAGGAAGGATTTCTCCAATTTATTGTCATAAAAATAAACTTTCAATTAGAAATAAGTGTTCATGTAAATTGGTATCATGTACAAGCCTAGGGAATAGCATTTCATTAACACCTACTATGTGGTAGGTTTTGTAGTTTTGTATCTTACAATGAAATTGCTCAATTCAGGAAGTGGATAAAGAGTTAAAATGTATAAATGGCAAAATAAGTTCCCTTAATATGTGAGTGGTACTTGCTGGCCATTTGAGAACGAAGTGAGGATGGGGGCAGAAGATACCTGGGGCAGTTTGTCCTTGCCCTGTATGAATTAATGATTGAGATGTGAGTCACAAGGAAAGCAAGACTGTCCCCCAAAGAGGTAACTAAGGGGACTCCCAGGGAAGGGGAATGTGGAAGGCATTATGAAATAAGATATTCTTAATCTTTTCATAAAATCCATCAGAACGATTGGACAGTCCATTAAAAGTTGGCATGTTACCAGCCACATCTAGACATCCAGAGAGCCTGTTGCCATCAGTCACAAAGGACATTCTGTCCTAGACACCCTAAGCCAACTCCATGTAGTAATGGTAGCGTTAGTGACGGAGGGTGTGTCAGTGGGATCATGGCACAAGTTCTGTCTAATAACAGTCATGAGGGTTCTTGTGCACCATATGCTAGGTGTTATTAGAACCATTATAGGAGACACGGAGAGGTCATTTTATCAAGTCTCCTCATTGTATGGAAGGGGATACTGGCACGCTGACTGACTGCCCCAAAGAGGCATAACAAATATCCTGTTTCTTAATCTGCTGATCTTCCTAGTACAAGAAATAACTCACTTCGACTCTTGCATGTATTCCTTAAAGATACCACATAAGGTATTTGAACTGTATGTTCAATATATACAAGGAAGATTAATACGGAAGGAAATGATTGCAGCCACCATGGCTATGTAATAGCACTTTTTGTAGGCTGCTGTGGTGGTCATAACCAAAAGAATAGCGGCTTTATTAAGGAGATCAGTTGTCGTGGCTCTTTATATGCCAACACCCTCCTACCAAACACATTTTGTCCTGTTTATGTCACAGCACCTGAGAGGTTTGGAAATATAAGTCTAGCAAAAAAAAAAAAAATGCCAAGTTCTATTGCCAGTCGCTTCTAATCTGGGTCATATCAAAGGTTGCATAACATTGCCTACATGTTCACTATACTCCCAGTGGGAGGAATAATAAGTGCTCTGATGCACATTTTGTTTCTTGAACACATTCCTTTTATGCCAATAACTATGGTGGTCTGGTGCGTTCCAGGGGCAAAGGCGAGGACCCATCATGATTTCTTCTTTGCAAAGAAGTTGTTATTAGTTTCCCTGTGTGCTCTTTTCCATTCCTGAATGGTCTCCCTCGTGGACCTCCCATGATTACCTCCATCCCCTTCCCTCCCCACCCCGTGCACCCCCAGCCCTAAAATGTGTCTGTTGCATTACACAAGCCTGCACTGTTACAGCAATCTGGACCCAGCTCCCAGACAGATGCTTTGATTCATGAAATACTTGTCCGAACACAGACTCAGTATGGGATGAATGAATTACAAGAGAAAGTAAGTCTTCTGTTCATTTGCCAAGTTCACAGCCCATAGGCACAGAATACTTTCACGCATGTGTTGACTGGAGATATATGTTAGTTATATGTTGTAATTTATGGAAGCATCCTTCCTTCCTTGTAATACCTCATTTGTCATTCTTTGGTGGGAAATGAGCTATTTCACATACGTGAGTTATTCAGGTAGCTGGATGTTAGTCTTTAAGTACTAAAGCTTGGTTTATTTAAGCCTCTTTTATGGACAGGTTGCTTAAATGAATTGTACACTCCTCTGCCCTATATATTGAATATCCAAATAAAACATACTGTCCCTGTCATTAAAGCTTGAGCAGGAATATGAGCAAGGGTGATTTTATTGTGTCCTCACACAGTGCTCTCCTGGGGCACTATTAAGGGGCATGGGACAACTCATCCCTAGACTCAGTGGCTCTAGCCTGTCACAGCAGAATATGTAAATTCTGGTTCCTGCTTTGGAAAGTTCTCTGTCTTGCTTCCATTCCTCTGAGCTACCAGTTTTAAGAATCTCTTCCTTCTTTCCCGAATCTCCCTCTCCCCCTCCCAACTGCACAATGCCCAACTTTCAGTTGCTTACAGCTGATATTCTGCACACTGGAAAACAACAACCAAGCATGTTAGAGTTGTGTATGCAAGAAGAGGGAATGAACAGATTCTGTAAGGTCGCAGAGAGCACTAATAGGAGGGAAGCGTGGGAACAGAAGCATCTGAAATTTGACACATCTCATTTGAATGCTCAGGGGTTCTTTTTGTTTCCTTCCCAATTCTAGGCTATGTTGTAGAGAAATGATGTTTACAGTGTCTATTATGGCAGGGACCTTGGATTCTGCTGAGTTGCCAGAGGCAGGGGAGGTGTGTATGTGGAGGGGGACGGTTGGGGTGTTAGGGTTGTGGCCTGTTGAAGAAGGAGGCCAGTGATCACGCTCTGCCTCCATTCTAACTGCAACAATATCCCTTGATTTATCTCGTACATTGAAGGTAAGATTTCATTAACAAATGTGCAAATGACAAATAAAAAACAAAACAAAAGCAACAACTGCAAAAATAAAACAATTTCTGTTCTTAAAAAGATGAATTAGGATAACTAATATGGTAGTATAAGCACGTAAATAAATGCTCAGTTACCTTCTCCTAGAACATATTTTTTAAAGATTTTATTTTTGTATTTATTTGACAGAGAGAGAGATCACAAGTAGGCAGAGATGCAGGCAGAGAGAGAGGAGGAAGCAGGCTCCCTGCTGAGCAGAGAGCCGGATGCAGGTTCGATCCCAGGACCCTGAGATCATGACCTGAGCTGAAGGCAGAGGCTTAACCCACTGAGCCACCCAGGCGCCCCTAGAACATATTTTATAATCTGATGTTATCATGGATAGAAAAGGCATTTAGCATTTTCTAGATGTTAAGAAGCCATCTAGTCCAAAGTTTTAACTCACTATTGAGGATAAATAACATAATATTTAAAAATTGCAAGTATCGTGTTATCTAAACTGTACATTTCTTTTTCCTATCTGGGTTGAACAGTGGAGCATGTTTTAAAACAGTGAAGGCCAATAGAAATATGATGTTAGTTACATATGGAATTTAAGATTTTCTAGTGGCCATGTTAAAAAAAGTAAAAGTAAATATGCAAAAATAATTTCAATAATTTTAATATTTTAACTCAATATAGCCAAAATATCTTCATTTAACATATAATCCATATAAAAATTATACACTTCAGTTTTTAAATTTAATTACTTAAAATGATGTAACATTAAAGATGCAATTCCTCATTGACTCTAGCCACATTTCAAGTGTTCTGCCACATGTGTCTAAGTTTATACTATATTGACCAGTATGATTTTGGAACATTTTTGATACATCTAAAATGTTCAACACAGATTGGTTGGCCCTTTCAGAGGAAGAGCTTAAAGCAAAATCTCATTAATTCGGGCTCCACTAGTTTGGAATTATGATTATTTTATCAGAGTTCAGCTGAAGTTTACAGTCTGATTGCTCTGTGGAGAAAGGTTTTACTTGGCACATTCACCATTTAAATCAGATCACAGGAGGCATGCTTAATCCACTTAAGAGTATTAAGCATTTTGTGGGACTTTAGTGCATTTATGAATGCAAAAATATTCTGTATGCATAGCAGAGTGTCCTATATTCATTAAAGGACATCTAACAGGAACCTTTCCTTTGGGATACATTGTTAGCAGTTAGTTACACTTACACAATTTTTGAAAGATTTATATAAGTCAAATTTACTTTAAAGTTGTCTAAAAATCTGATTTGTTAATATTTTAGATAATTATTACTTAAATAAAACTTCACAAATGTAGTCTATGTCAACTTAAATGTAACAATAACATGGTACTTTGTTTCAAGATGATACTATCTCATAGGGTGGAGAAGTTAAAATGAGATAAGACACTTCATAACTTGCAAAATGTCTCGTGCATGTTATTCATTCATCCACTATTTCTTTCCTGGTTTTTATAAGCCAGACTTTGTGGTAGATAGTAGGGATATAGCTGTGAACCAGATGGCCAGACATGATCCTAGTCCTCAGGGAGCTTACAAACTGATGGGGAGAGACAGGCAAATAAGTAGGCAAGAAAGTAGAAGGTGATAAGCAATATGATAGGGAAGTGCCAGTTGCTGAGAAAAACATACAGGAGAGCCATATAACTCTAACTAGTTGGAGAGGATAGTCAGGGAAGCCTTTCTGGAAGAAATGGAATCTAGACTGAAACCTGCAAGTTGACTTGTAGTTAGCCAGGTGAAGGAGTGCACTGAATGCTTCAAAAAGAGGAAATAGTATGCACGAAATATAAGAGGTGAAAAGGAGAGCATGAAGCAGTCCTGGAACGGAAAGTAGTTAGTTCTGTGTGACTGCAGTAGGGAGTCTGCATGAAAGAGGGAAACACGACCAAGGTGGGTAGGCTAGTAGGAACCCGATCGTAAAAGAACTATGGAAGTTAGACTTTATTTATTTGTTGGTTGTTTTTTTTATTGTTTTTTTTTAAGTTTTGTATAAATTACAGTTAGCTAATACAGTGTAATATTAGTTTCACATGTACAATATAGTGATTCAACACTTCCATAAAACACTCGGTGCTCATCACAGCAAGTACACTCTTTAATCCCCATCTCCTAGTTCACCCATCCCTCTACTCTCTTCACCTCTGGTAACCATCAGTTTGTTCTCTGTAGTTAAGAGTCTGTTTCTTAATTTGCCTCTCTCTCTTTCTCCTTTGATCATTTGTTTTGTTTCTTAAATTCAACATGTGAATTAAATTGTGTGGTATTTGCCTTTCTCTGACTAATTTTGCTTAGCATTAGACTCTCTAGTTCCATCCATGTCATTGCAAATGACAAGATTTCATTCTTTTTTTATTGCTGAGTAATAGTCCTATCTATCTATCTATCTATCTATCTATCTATCTAATAATCTATCATCTCTCTATCTATCTGTCTATAGATATATATCACCTCTTCTTCATCCATTCATTAGTCCATGGACACTTTCCTTAATCTGGCCATTGTAGATAATGCTGCTATAAACATAGCTCCACATGTATCCCTTTGAATTAGTCTTCTTCTATCCTTTAGATAAATACAGTAGTGTGATTACTGGATCATAGAGTAATTCTCTTTTTAACTTTTTGAGGAAACTCCATACTGTTTTCCTGAGTGCCTACACCAGTTTGCATTCCCACAAACAGTGCACAAGGTTCATTTTTCTCTACATCCTTGCCAATACCTATTGCTTCTTGTGTTGTTGATTTTAGCCATTCTAACAGGTGTGAGGTAAGATCCCATTGTAGTTTAAAAAATATTTTTATTTAAATTCAATATACTTAACATATAGTATATTATTAGTTTCAGGGGTAGAATTTAGTGATTCATCAGTTGCATGTAACACCCAGTGCTCATTACGTCAGGTGCCCTCCTTAATGCCCATCACCCAGTTACCCTGTCTCCGATCTATATCCCCTCCAGCAACCCTCAGTTTGTTCCCTAAAGTTAAGAGTCTCTTATGGTTCGCCTCTCCCTCTGTTTTTATCTTATTTTATTTTTCTTTCCCTTCCCCTATGTTCATCTGTTTTGTTTCTTAAATTCCACAAATGAGTGAAATTGTATGGTACTTGTCTTCCTCAAACTAACGTATTTTGCTTAGCATAATACACCCTAGTTCCATCCGTATCATTGCAGATGGCAAGATTTCATTGTTTTTGATGGCTGAGTAATATTCCACTGTGTGTGTGTGTGTGTGTACCACGTCTTCTTTATCCAGTCATTTGTCAATGGACATCTAGGTTCTTTCCATAGTTTGGCTATTGTGGACATTGCTGCTATAAACATTCGGGTGCAGGTGCCCCTTCGGATCACTACATTTGTATCTTTGGGGTAAATACCCACTAGTGAAATTGCTGGGTCATAGGATAGCTCTATTTTCAATTTTTTGGGGAACGTTCATACTATTTTCCAGAGTGGCTGTACCAGCTTGCATACCCACTGACAGCATAGGAGGGTTCCCCTTTCTCTGCATTCTTGCCAACATTTGTTGTTTCCTGACTTATTAATTTTAGCTGTTCTGACTGACGTGAGGTGGTATATCATTGCAGTTTTGCTTTGTATTTCCCTGATGATGAGTGATGTTGAGCATCTTTTCATGTGTCTGTTGGCCACCTGGATGTTTTCTTTGGAGGAATGTCTGTGCGTGTCTTCTGCTCATTTCTTGACTGGATTTTTTGGTTTTTGTTTTTTGTGTGTTGAGTTTTATAACTTCTTTATATATTTGGGATGAAAGTGAAAGCACAGTGGTTTAAAACCTCTGGGATGTAGCAAAAATAGTTCTAAGAGGGAAGTTTATAGTAATATAGCCCTACCACAAGAAGCAAGGAAAATCTCAAAAAAACAACATAATCTTACACCTAAATGAGCTAGGAAAAGAACAATAAACAAAACCTGAAACCAGTAGAAGGAAGGAAATAATAAATATCAGAGCAAAAATAAATGATATAGAAACTAAAAGAACAATAGAATAAACCAATGAAACCAGAAACTGGTTGTTAAAAATAAAAACAATAAAATTGATAAACCTCTAGCTAGACTTATCAAGAAAAAAGAGAAAGGACTCAACTAAAATACAAACGATAGAGGAAAAATAGTAACCAATACCACAGAAATATAAGAGAATATTATGAAAAGCTATATGCCAACAAATTGCACAACCAAGGATAAATTCTTAGAGACATGTAAACTACCAAAACTGAAAGAGGAATAAATAGAAAATTTGAATAGAATGATTACCAGCAAAGAAATTGAGTCAGTAATCACAACACTCCAAATAGCCTCTCCCACAATACCTGTGTTTTTCCTTTCCAACCAGGGCTGGGCCGAATGGCTCCCACGAAGAAGGGTGACAAGAAGAAGGGCTGTTCTGCCATCAGTGAGGTAGTGACCGAGGAAAACACCATCACCGTTTGCAAGCGCATCCATGGAGTGGGTTTCTAGAAGGCTGTTCCTCGAACACTCAAAGAGATCGGGAAATGTGCCACGGAGTAGATGGGAACTCCAGATGGGCACATTGACACCAGGCTCAACAAAGCTGTGTGGGCCAAAGGAATAAGGAACGTTCCCTAGTGTATCTGTGCGCGGCCGTCCAGAAAATGTAATGAGGATGAAGATTCACTAGACAAGCTCTATATGTTGGTTCCCTATGTGCCTGTCACCACCTTCAAAAATCTGCAGTTAATGTGGATGAGAACTAATCACTGATTGTCCAATAAAGATATAAAGATATGTTTGTTGCAAAACAAACAAACAAAACCCCAAAACACCCAACTCCCAACAAATAAAAGTACAGGAACAGATGGCTTTATAGGCAAACTCTACCAAATATTTAAAGAAGAGTCAATACCTATTCTTCTTAAACTATTTCAAAAAATAGAAAAGGAGGGAAAACTTCCAAATTCATTCTATGAGGGCAGCATTACCCTGATACCAAAACCAGATAAAGACCCCTCTAAAAAAGAGAATGACAGACCAATATCCCTGATGGACATAGATGCAAAAATCCCCAACAAATTACTAGCAAACCAAATGCAACAATACATTTAAGAAATCATTCACGGGCACCTGGGTGGTTCAGTCGTTAAGCATCTGCCATTTGCTCAGGTCATGATCCTAGGGTCCTAGGATTGAGCCCCACATTGCGCTCCCTGCTCAGTGGGAAGCTTGCTTCTCCCTCTCCCATCTCCCTCTGCTTGTGTTCCCTCTCTCACTGTCTCTCTGTCAAATAAAAAAAAATCATTCACTACAACCAAGTGGGATTTGTTCCTGGGATGCAAGGGTGGTTCACTATTTGTAAATCAATTAGTATGGTATATCACATCAATAAGAGAAAGGATAAGAAACATATGATCCTTTAAATAGATGCAGAAAAAGCATTCGACAAAATACAACATCCATTCATGATAAAAGCCCTCAACAAAGTAAGTTTAGAAGGAAAATACCTCAACATAATCAAGGCCATATGTGAAAAATCCATAGCTCCCATCATCCTAAGTGGGAAAAAACTGAGAGTTTTCCTCTATGGTCAGGAACAAGACAAGGATGTCCACTCTCACCACTCTACTTATTTATTTGACAGAGAGAGAGAGAGATCACAAGTAGGCAGAGAGGCAGGCAGAGAGAGAGGGGGAAACAGGCTCCCTGCTGAGCAGACAGCCCAATGCTGCGGGGCTCCATCCGAGGACCTGATATCGTGACCTGAGCTGAAGGGAGCGGCTTTAACCCACTGAGCCACCCCTACTCTCATCACTTTTATTCCATGTAGTACTGGAAGTCCTACCCGCATCAGTCAGACAACAAAAAGAAATAAAAAGCATCCAAATCAGTAAGGAAGAAGGAAAACTTTCACTGTTTGCAGATGACATGATACTCTATATAGAAAATCCAAAAGACTCCACCAAAAAACTGTTACAACTGATAAATGAATTCAGTAAAGTGACAGGATACAAAATTAGTGTTGCATTTCTGTGCACCAATAAAGAAGCAGAACAAAGAGAAAATCAAACAATATCATTTATAATCATACCAAAAAAATAAGATATGTAGGAATAAACCTAATCAAAGAGGTGAAAGACCTGTCCTCTGAAAACTATAAAATACTGATGAAAGAAATTGAAGATGACACAAAGAAATGGAAAGACATTCATTCCATGCTCATGGATTGGAAGAATAAATATTGTTAAAATGTTTATGCTACCCAAAGCAATCTACACACTTAATGCAATCCCTATTAAAATACCAATAGCATTTTTAACAAAACCAGAACAAACAAACCTAAAACTTGTATGAAACCACAAAAAACCCCAAATAGAGCGATGTTGAAAGTAAAAGCAAAGCTGGAGGCATCACAATTCTGGACTTCTAGTTGTATCACAAAGCTGTGGTGATCAAAACAGTGTAGTACTGGTACAGAAATAGACACAAAGATCAATGGAACAGAATAGAGAATCCAGAAATGAATTCACAGTTATATAGTCAGCTAATCTTCAACAAAGCAGGAAAGAAGATCCAGTGGGAAAAAAACAGTCTCTTCAACAAATGGTGTTGGGAAAACTGGACAGCCATATGCAGAAGAATGAAACTGGACCACTTTCTTTCACCACACACAAAAATAAATTCAAAATGGATGAAAGACCTCAATGTGAGATAGGAAACCATCAAAATCCAAGAAGAGAACACAGGCAGTAAGTTCTTTGTCCTTGGCTGTAGCAACTTCTTTCATGCTATGTCTCCTGAGGTGAGGGGGAAAAAAAGCAAAAATAAACTATTGGTTCTACATCAAGATAAAAAGCTGCTGCACAGCAAAATAAACAGTCAACAAAACTAAAAGGCGACCTATGGAATGGGTGAAGATATTTACAAATGATATATCTGATAAGGGGGAAGCTGGACTTTACTTTATCCCAAGGACAATGAGTGATCATCTGAAGGTTTTATGCAGGGCAGTGTCATGATCTGGTTGCATTTCATATTGAACACTTTAGCTACTTCAAGGTGAAGGGGCCGTGGGAGGGTGAGAATGGAAGCACTGAAATCAGTGAGGCCTTGGCTGGAGATATTGGGTGCCTGAACCAAGGGACTGAGGGGTGGGAATCAGAATTTGATTGATAGTTAGGAGGCAAAAATAATGAACCTTAGTGTTTGATGGCATGTAGTTGGAGAGGGATAAGGAGGGGTGACATGGGCAACTGGGTAAATGGTGGTACCTGCCATTCATTAAAATTGCAGGTGGAGCAGGTTTGGAGGGGGGTAATGAGAGCATGAGGTCACTTGTGACCATTCTGCAGCTGATGTCTACAAGTGGGGATGTCCTATAGTCAGTTGTATTTGTCCATAACCAAAGTCTGCTGAGATACACTGGCCTTTGAAATTCGAAGGGAAATGACTCAAACCACATTCCACATGCAGTGGGAGCTCTACATCCTTCCCCAAGTCTCTGTAGATTCTTGAGGGGGTGATTAATGTTTTTGCTCATTGCCTCTAGACCTCAATTCTGGGCTCTGCTGAATTGGTTCAGTTGATGGATCATGTTTCTGCCTGGTTTCGTGCCGTATTACCCCAGCTGGTGAACTGCGCTACTTCCCCTTAATTTTCACAAAACCCAAACCAAAAACTCAATCACACGAGGCCATTGTATATGCGGCAGGTTTGACTCAGTGATTTATGGGGATGAGAGGGGTTTGGGTGGTAGCAATGCAGAACAGTTTTGAAATGAATCACCATTTTCCTTGTTCTTGAGAAGCCCTGGGCCAAACTGCCAACCTCAGCTGCCCCTCCTCCTGAATGGCTTTGCCCTCTCTCGCTTCTCTCTCTCAGTGCTGGGCAGGGATGGAAACAAGCAAAAGCAAAACAAAACCAAACCTCCTCTTTTGTTTTGCTAAATTTCTTTGTAGTTCTTTTCTTCAAGCCGCCTTTGCATGTCCAAAGATTCCTTAGGTGGTCTGTTAACAGTGGTAGTATCTTCTGGGTTCTCCCCATCCTCCCTCCCCTCTTTTTCCAATCACTGAATCTTTGTATGGAGAAGGAGGGGTATGAGTTATTTCACCACTGATAAGAATGATACCCCTAGAGGAGAAACGGCCACAAGTAGTTTTTATTTTAAATATCCATTGTTTCCCTTCGTTAGTTATCTGAGTCAGGCTCTTAAGAGTGGACTGAAGGTAGAGGTTCTACAGTCAACAACAGAGAGTGGCTCCTTGAAGCAGTATAAGTGAATGTGATCATCCAAGAGAATGCGTACAATAAGAGAAGGCAGCCTAGGACAAAACCCTGGTATCCACATACATCTAAGCCTCACATTTTACGGAAGCTACGGAAGCTACGGAAGCAAAGGGGCCTCCTGAGGAGGAGTAAAAGAAGCAAGTGTTTTATAGTGCATACCAAGGTAGGAGGGTACTATTTCTTCTAAAGGAGGTGCAATCCGCATTGTGTGTCTTTGTAACCTAGGCCCCTGTCAGAGTGCTTGGACTCTGACAGATGCTCAGTGAATATTTGTTGATTTCAAACGGGCAGCCTTGCTAATCTGACTTCTACTTTTTCATAGTTGAGGGAGCAACTGTTTTAGTTCTTTTCCTCACATTCTCATCACATTACTTAGCTTGAGAACCTGTGACAAGTATTTCCTCAACATCTTTCTTCTCAAGCTTACAGCTTACATTTGTCTCTATAGGTGCCCTCTCTCCCTCCACATTTCTTTGTCTCTCTCTTCTTTCCCTTCTGTCTTAGAGAAAACAATGTGTTTTTTTCCTCTTTTGGCAGGGCTCATGATACTCTCTACTAGCTCTTCCCTTCAAGGGAACTCTGATTTGTGATAATGAGAAGCTCTAGTGAGCAAATAGCCTAGATTAAGAAAAGTTATGAACTCCATTATCATTAAACACCGTTTGATAAACAGTAACGTGCAAAACATTACCTCCAGGATAGTGCTGCTAGTGAGGGGAGAGAAATGAAAAAGACTCATGGTGATGAAAACCATGGGAACTTCTAGTCTATGTAACATCTCTCCTCCTTTTTAATTTGAAACTTCTGGAGAGAGGACTATACTCAGCTCTAGTTCTTCACAACTTGTGCTTAACCCTTTGTAGTTCATCTTCTGTCACCCAAACTGTTCTCCAGGGGATTTGGCTCACCCAGTTAATGGATTTTCCCTTAGGCCTTATTCACTTCATCTGATTTCCATTCAATAGCTACTCAGATTTTTTCTCCTCTTTCTTATGAAACCTTGTCATCCTCTAATGTCCTAACTATAGACCTTCTTTTAAAACATCTAAATCAGACCAGCAATTTAAAACTACATATCTAAAAATAAATTTGTACTTCATTGGATCCTGATGTAAAAACCAGCTACAGAAGTCATTAGTTGTAAAATTGGATTAATTTGGACATGGACTATGATGTTAGGGGATTATTAATTTTTTTAAATTAACATATAATGTATCATTTGTTTCAGGGATAGAGGTCTGTGAATCATCAGTCTTACATAATTCACAGCACTCACCATAGCACATACCTTCCCCAATGTCCATCACCCAGCCACCCTATCCCTAACCCCCCACCAGCAACCCTCAGTTTGTCTCCTGAGATTAAGTCTTTTATGGTTTGTCTCGCTTTCCAGCTCCATCTTGTTTCATTTTTCCCTCCCTTCCCCCCATGACCCCGGCAGGGCGGGGATTATTAATTTTTAAGGTATGATAATGGTATTGGAAATTTGTAAGAAATTCTTATTTTTTCCTATTTAATTTTGTAAATATTTTAATCCAAACTTTTTAACATATACTGACTTTTTCCTCCACTCAGAGATGCTTCCTTTCCTTTCTTTTCCTTCCCTTTTCTTTTCTTTTCTTAAGTAAGCTCCGTGGGCAGCCTAATGTGGGGTTTGAACCCAGGACCCTGAGAACAAGACCCAAGCTGAGATCAAGAGTTGGATGCTCAGCCAGCTGACTGAGCCACCCATACGCCCCTTAGAGATGCTTTTTTCCCCCCAAATATGTTTATTTTAATTTTTCAGTGTTCCAAGATTCGTTGTGCATGCACCACACCCAGTGCTCCATGCAATATGTGCCCTCCTCAATACCCACCACCAGGCTTGCCCAACCCCCCACCCCCTCCCCTCCAAAACCCTCAGTTTGTTGCTCAGAGCCCACAGTTAGAGATGCTTTCTTAAGCAAATACTTTATAAGGCAAAATTTGTTAAGTAAGTTGTCTGAATTTATGATTTTAAGGAGTTACTTGTCAATTTTAAATGATATAAAATCATAGGCCTTCTAGATTTTATTCCATTATGGTACAGGATGTCTGTTTATCCAATTAAAAAAGGAACTCTTTGAAAAAAAACTCTTCTCCCAAATAGGAATAATCCAAAGCACAATTATATAACCTAAAATCAAAATTTGCCCACCTATGCACTGTCATTGTTTGATTTGTTTCAGTCTCTTCCTTGCTTTTGTAGAACTATATTTTAGTATCTTTCGCAAACTTTATTTTCAATAAACAGAATTCACTAAAAGTTTCAAAAGGTAAAATTCTTATCAGTCTATTTACTGAAGACTCAGAAAAGATTTTTAAATGTCTTTTAAATGATTCTGAACAAAATGCAACCAAAATTTCGATGACTAATTTACAAGAAAGTTCAATTTTAGAGGACACTTAGGATGATTTAAAATCTAGTTCTTCAAAGGCTCAAAAATGTCTAAAATGTAATAGATCATGGTCATCAAAGTGAAAAAGCACATACCAATAGTGGAGTAACTTTTGGTGTTCCCATTAACTTCTTTTTTTTTTATGAAGATTTTATTTATTTATTTGACAGAGAGGGAGAGATCACAAGTAGGCAGAGAGGCAGGCAGAGAGAGGAGGAAGCAGACTCCCTGGTGAGCGGAGAGCCTGATTGGGGTGGGGGGGGGCTTGATCCCAGGACCCTGAGATCATGACTTGAGCGGAAGGCAGAGGCTTTAACCCACTGAGCCACCCAGGTGCCCCTTCCCATTAGCTTCTTGATGAAAATGCTGTAATTGACTTATATTATTGTATATATGTAAAAATATTTGTACATTTTGACAAGTACAGTTTCTGTTTCAACTGGGAGACATCCAACTTCTTTGGGTGTACATATGAATTATGTGTGCACCACAAGTAAATCAAAGTACATTTATGCCCCATAGGTTTCTTTTTAGATTAGCAAAAGTAACGTTTTTACAGTGACATTGTGCCTTATCTATGTTTTGTATTTGTGTTGCCACTCAAAAACAAATATTTTATGTTCAGTGTTGAAACTTCTAATTGAATTTACAATCAAATTCTCAAGAAAGGCAGATGTTTCACTAGAATTAACTTCCATAGCTTTAATGTGACTCTGTGAATTGAATGAAAGAAATCAAATTATTGGATATTATACTTGACGCCTCTAACAGCCCAGATACAGTTAGCATCTTTTAACTCTTGGTGAAATTTTTCTGTCAGTGGGACCAATATCTTAACAGGTATAGTTTTATTTTCCCTGAAAGTATTAGGAAATTTGGAATGGAAAAATGATTTAAATTAATTAAGAGCAGTCATTTGATCTAAATGAAAATCACATTTCACAGCGTGTTATGTAAGTCTACCCTCTGCAGCTGCACGTTTTCTTTGGGCAGATTTTTCTTAAAATAACTACTCATTTTTGAAGGAGATGCTGATGCTCGTTCAGCATATTTGTGTCTTCTGGTTATCATGTGGGCACAGTGACATCACTTTGGCTCCCATGGTTGAGGGTAAATGCTGGCAAGCATTTTGTGTAAGATTCCCATTCTTCATCAATTTTGGGGGGGGAATGGAAATTTGGTACTTAATTTTTAATTAAATATACACTTTAATATTTTGAGTTTATTGCTTCCCAGAGGGAATCTTATAAAATGGAAAAGCATCGCCAAATAATCAAAAGTTGTACATTTAACACCATACAGTAAATAACAGAATCACTGTAACAGGAGCAATTCCATACACTAGTGCAAGGTCATGTCTCTATTCCCTGTTTATAGACACCAAACATATCCTGCTCTGAGCAACTTGTGGGTCAAGGCCTGGACCACAGCAGAACTTGCTTGTACATCAAGTGTCTGGCTAGGGCAACAGAGGCAAACAATTCCCCTTTTCCACTGGGGACCAGGAGAAAGTAACTTCCCCAACAGTGAGTGTGCTGCACTTATGTCCTTGAATGGAGGGTTTTCATCATGCAGAGATAGTCATCTTTTTACTTGGTCACCTTTTAGCTTTAACAGTTTTTTTCAAAGTGAGCAATCTGTGCACCATACATGCCTGTCACACACTTCTTGAGAAAACCATGGCAGAAGCTGGATTACCAAAGTAGAGGGAACCAAACACACCCCAGCATGTTTTAATGCAACTACTAGTAATAATGCTTCATTTAAAAATCACCAGGGCAAATGCTAAACTAAATGGGATTCTGGAACAATAGGCATATAGTGGGACTGTCCTGGACAACTGGGATATATAATTATGTTTGGCTCAATCTAGGAAAACCCATACATTCACAGGTAAAGTTCCTTTAAACTTGCATCGAATGTGGACTATATTTGTTTCTGATTAGGGTCCCCATAAGCCTCTCACATCCAGTAAACATGATCACTCCTCTTTGAAAAAGGCAGTTTGACAGAGTAGGAAGGACCTGGTTTTAATTCTATTGTTTCTAGGTGTGTGACGTTTGAAATTTACTTAGTTTCCTCATCTGTAAGTAGGGGTCAAGATACCCATCTTATAAGTGTGTCAGATTGTTGATGGTCCACCTAGCATCACCCTCATTACTCTCTAAAAATTTCCTTGGCTCACGGGGAAGAAACTTAGAGCAACATTTCACCCAATCCCTTTCTGGCATGAGTCTGGGTTATAATCTTCCAGTGGAGGGGGACTTGTGTGAATTTTGAAAGGAGAAAAAGGAAGAGAAGTGCTGTAGCAGCTTAGATCAGCACAGTGGCCTCCTTGAGATTTCTGCACTTTGGGATTTCTGGAAAGTGGCCTTCCTGACTTTCTTAGCTCTGCCAAAGGTTGTAAAGCTTCTGATACCCTGCATCCAACCTTTCTATTTAATGTACAGAGTTTCTCGGTTTTCCTGATAAGTTCTAACGGATACCTGGGGCAGTTGTAAGGGTGAAATTACAGGAAAGGTGTAAAGCACCTACTACAGACCATGACAGGCACTAAGTAGACGCTCAGTCAACAGTAGCTGTCCTTATACTTGTCATTAGAATGCCTTAATTGATTCTGTTTCTCCTTCTGTTGCTGGGTGAACTGGGGAGACCCCTGGGCCCTGAGGATTCCCCCTGGCCTATCCCTGGAACTTCACTGGAGGCTTAGTCTTGTGGATGAGAAAAGAATTCAAGGATGGACCATACATAGTTGTCTGAGCGGTGCAAGTGAAGAGTTTATTAGAGAGAGTACACTCTTGAGATGGAGAGCAGTAAACTCAAAGGAGAGCTGTGCCTGGAGTTTGGGTCTCTCTCTTTTATTGACAGTTATTTACTAAGGGGTGGAATATTTATTATCTGAGGAGGGGATTTCTTTGGAAGCAGGGTTTCAGTGCTTTTTCTCCTTTACTTGGTCAGGGTTTCTGGCCTTTTTGTCTTGGGCCTGCTGGCTTGAGCTGGCTTCTTGTGGCTTTGTTGTGGGATGCTGCCAGGACACGTTGCTAACTTTCCTGACAACGGGCCTTGACTCCCCCTTTGCTGGCCTCCAGGTATCCTGTTAAAGCCCAATGAACTGCCTACTCTAATAGTTCTGTCTCAGGACAAAAGCCTATGCTCTATCTTTGTACCTTTGAACCCTTTCTCTGCTCAGAACTCTGAAGTATGGCCATTGGTTAGAAGGTGGCTTTTGCCATCCATGGCTCCACCTGCTCCATCCCTGAGAGTTGTTGGCCATGGTTCTCTTTCCTGACTGCTGGAGCCGGCATAGTAGGTCCAGGTAAAGAAGCTTCACAAGGATGACATCTGAACTTCAGAAGAGGAAAGTGGGATAAGGGGAGGAAAACCTACGGCCTTCTGCTTACTCAGTGACTCACAGAGAGAGCTGGCTAGCAAAGGGGTAACTCTACCTTGTCCTGGTGCTAAACTCCACCTAATTCTGAAATACTATCTACACTGTTGTGGTAACTGCTCTGTCATCAAGGGATGTTGATCAGACAAAGAGAGAGAATAGTATTTGCCTTAAGCTCTAACATCCTCCCTTCTCCCTTTCCTACCCACAAATCACATCTTAGGGTACAAGTCTTCTCTCTCTCTCTCTCTCTCTCTCTCTCAAACATTAAGTGAAAAATGGGGATTAAGAGAGTCGGCCTCTTTTAGCCTGTTTTTCTGTTTGTCAAAGGATATAAGCCAAATTTCTCTTGCAAGACACCCTAGGGATGTGCCATTATCTATAGAGCGGTAGCAGTGGAGATAACATTGATACAGTAAGTGCAAGAGCTGTGTTCTCAGTCTAGCTGTGATATCACAGACAGTTCATTTTCTGTTTTCTGGAACTTTGGTTTCTTCACGTGTAGAATAGGGAGACAGATCTATAACCTTTTACCCAAAACCCTTGAGTCCAGATATGAATGAGATTTTAGTTTTTCAGAATACTAGAAAGGTAATATATCTTATATTATGTAACACCTTCAATAGGGTTAGGGACAATATCCTATAATCTAACACATTAATATTTCTGCAGCAAAATGTATGAACATGCATAATGAGTGAGATCGACACTATAAATAGCCCAATGTCTGATCAGGTCAGATCTTTGCTTTTGGGAGGAAGGAACACTTGAGCTGAGATCTGGATGACAAGATGGATCCTGCCATGTAAAGATCAGGGGGAAGAGAAGTTCAGGTAGAGAATCAAGCTAGGGCAGAAGTCATGAGGTGAGAATGAGCCTGGCACATGTGGAACAAAGGGAAGGTCATTGTGACAGAAGACAGGGAAGGACGAAAGTGGCATAAGGAAGTCAGTGAGGGAGTTAGGACTCAGATTGCAGAAGGCCCTGCTGGCTTAGTAAAGTCATTGCCCTGGAAGTGGTTACCATGGAGGGATGGGGACAGAGGCCTGATGGGAGTAGGTTGAGGAAAACATGACCCCGCCATTAAGGGGAGTAGAGCAATGAGGCTAAGGTTGAAGAGAGATGTGGGGTGAGGGTCAGTGGGTACCATAATCTGAATGTGGGGCTAGGATTGAGGGCTGGGACAAATGTTAGGGACATAGAGTGAGGGTGGGGTGGAGGAAGTCACATAGCTTGAACTCAGTATCACAAAATGTAACTAGCCAGAGCTGATGGACTCCATTCCCAACTGACACTGTCCGGATTGCCAAGAATAATTCCTGTTAGCTCAGGAGTCTGCTTGAGGCTTTCTCTTGCAAATGTACCAGGAATGATGATAATTAGAAACATTTGGGAAAATGTCAATGCCTGAAAACAAATGCTCCAAGCTCATCATCCCCTGAGGTTACCTCTTCCCTTGGCCAGTTTTTATCTGTGATAATTTTTTTGTTACTTGAGAATTTCCAAGCGTGTCTTAAACCTGGCTGTTTTTCTGCTTTGCTCATGGTTAAAAGCTCATTCTTATGAAATTGGAACAATCTGGCACTTCTCAAAGTGAACAGCAGCTCACTGGAAGCCTCCACAATTGATTCTCTGTGAAACAGGAAGCATCAAAGGCAGTCTGATCTGCTTGGGTACAGTTTGAAAAGGGCAGTTCCAATTTGTACCCCACTGTTTTGTCTAGCAGGGCATCCTGTAAATATTTGCCAACTGTGTGCCCTGTGCAAGACTCTGGAGAACATGCCAGTGAACAAGACCGCATGGCATCTCTTTTCAAGGATTTTTTCGTTTCCTTGGAGAGATGAACAATCGTCGTTATGTGCTGTGTACTTCACTTCCATGATCTCGCTGGATCCTTATCTGTGAAGTTGATTCTCTTCATAGCTTACTTGACAGACAAGAAAACTGAAGCTCAGACAGCTAAACTAATTTGCCCAAAGATACAATGAGGAGGTGGCAGGGCTAGGATTTCAGATTCTAGGGCAGCACTGTCCAATAGAACTTTCTGCAGTGGGGGAAATATTCCGAATCTGCACTATCTCGTGTAGTACTCAAGGCCACCTGTGACTATGGAACAGTAGGAATGTTGCTAGTGCAACTGAGGAACTTCATTTAAAATTTTAATTGAATTTCTTTATATGTAAATAGCTCCTTGTGGCTGGAGGGGCTGTATGCTTTCTACTAGACCATGCTGGGTCACTGTAAGAACTTTGTCCTGGCACCCTTGGATGCACTAGCCTTCTCCAGTCCATCCCTCAAGTGTGGAATGTAAGCTCCAGCCCGCAGCACACAGAGCAGCTAAGGGAAACCATGAGCATGCCATCTAAGTATAGACATGGGGAGGTATTGTGACTTAGATGGTGACCGGTGATGGGCTAGCTTTGTCTCCTGCAGCAGGTTGAGAATCACTAGGGTGGTGGACTGCTGAGGCAGGCCGTGACCCAGGCTGTGATACTGGGATAGATCTTTTCTTGCTGGCTACTGCTCAGCACACAGCATAGTTCCCTCCCCCAGGTGCTAGCTTCTCCTGGGCCTCAGCCTATAGTGCAGGACCAGACTCGAATGAGTGCCCATCCTTTATTGGCCTGAGCAAGGCCATGCATTCTTTCCTCAGAATCCCAGTACCTCTTCTTGAAAGGTGGGACTCACATTTTTAACCTGTTTGGGTGGGGGAAGAAGGGCAGGGGTGGATTCTTTATTTCTGCCTATCCGTCTTTTGTTTGTTCACTGTGATTGTCTTTTGAGATATGACCAAGGTGATTTCCTGGTACCCTTCTCACTAAAGCTGAGGTTAAAAATCTTTTTCTATTCATCTCCCTCCTCAGTTTGTCTTCAGGGAATGGAAAGCATTTTCCCAAGGTCTTGCTAGCTTTGTTTTCCATCCAGATCCTTAGAATGGAAATTTGCACATACAAAGCCGTGCTCTGGTGTGTGGGTGATATTTACCCCAGGCTTCCCAAGTGCTGTGTAGCTGAGTGTAGAAGCTAGATGGTTTTCTTGCTTCCCTTTGCCCCTCGGGGCCAGAATTTTAATTTATAAACGTTCTCAGTTTACCTCTATATGATTCCTATCACTTAAAAGCAGTTTTCTTGCCCTAATCTCCTTACTGATTTACCTATTTCACTCCCCTTTTCCACACCCCCAGTCTGGAAGCACACCCTCAAGTTCTGCTTGGTGGCTGCCCCCAGGTTGTTTCCTGACTACCTCTGATTTATCATGTATGGGAGCAACTTCGCCTACTGGTTCTCCTTGGGGCAAGAAGCACTTTCCGTGGCTGGCCTTCACCTTTGTTGCTCACTCTTTAGTATTTGAGCATGGGAGGGCTCTTCGATCTTCCTACCATGGGTTAGGTGTGTTCTTTCAGAAGCCATCCAGCATTCCTATCATTGGAATAGCCAAATAGCCAGGATTTAATGTGGGGAACTGGTTACACGGATGTGGGAGTTCTCAAATAAGCAGGATGCTAGAGCCAAAGCTGTTCTCTGTTGCTGAAGTCATGCCGGTGGTAAGCACAGTCAATCAGTACATCTGTTCTCCCCTTCTCCTACCTTCTAGTCTCTTGCTTGTTCCTCCAATCAGTGGAGTCGTCCAGGAACCAGCCGGCATGGCAGTCTGGAAAATAGGGTGTGCAGAATCCCAGCCCCAGAATCACAGAACATAGCACTGAAAGGTGGGCTTGGAGAGGAGAGAAAATTGGGAAATAGCCGATATCATCGTGCAGTGGCTTGGCAAATCTGACCTGATTGTTCATAATTATTCCTTAGAATCCACTGAATCCAGGAAGGTCTTCAGTTTCCTATGGCGAGTGGAATACAACTAGTATCATTTTGAGGTCTGTGGCTTACTGCATGCTGGGACTCTGTATGTCCAGTGTATTTCACTGAGGTCTTTGGAACTGGTATTTATCAAGAAATAGTTTCAGACATGCCTTTCCCAGATATTAGTATCTTAAGAGGGTGTACTCCTTCAAGGTGCATTGAAAGGTCATGTCATTTAAATAACCTAATACTTCAAAATACTTTTTGTCTCCATTCTCTAGCCACTGAGACAACTTGAGGCATCATTTCAACTGAAAACTTCTCAGCACATATGAAAGCAGTTTTTTCTTTGTTCCTAGTTGCCATGCACATTTGAGAGGGAACAGTGCAAGACCTTTGAACTCAGGGTACAGTATGTATTTTGTTATGCCTGTTCAAAATATGGTATTTTATACGTATCTGTACCTTGTGTGATATGGGCTATATATGGGCCATAAGACTCTTAATATGTTCTCAAAGAATGTAAAGAGTAGTTGAAAAGGAAAATCTAAGCCAGGAATAATATTTTCTCTCTCCATGAATTGGGCCTGAGTTGGGCTTATAGTAAAAAACTTAACCATTTTGGGAAAGGTCTAGAACATTGGACAATAGAACTTAGTCACCCTCCAAGAAAGCCTGGCTCTATGAAAAATGATAGGATTATTTAATATTTCTGCATTGACTTATCCTTCCAAATGTGAGAGTTTTATGGCATCTCTTCTCCCAGGAAAAGTAGAGATAAAATGCAAAACATTCTATTGCACGAGCTACTGTATATGAAGAGAACTATGGGCTAGAAGACTGTGTGAGGATTTAAATATACTTTGTATATAATCAACAACTGTGCAAGGTAAATGTGTTGTCTTATCCTCAAGATGAGAAAATCTCCTTGTGGATCTTCCTCAGACACAGGAGAGTGCTCAGTGAATAACCCAGCAAGCAGTTCAGAGTTCTAGATCCTCACTACCCATGGGGTGGTCTTTGGACTAGCAGCATTGGCATTATCTCAGAGCTTGTCAGAAATGTGGAATCTCTGGTCTCACCTCAGAGCCACTGACTCAGAATCTACATTTCAACAATATTCCCGAGGCCATTCACAGGCATGTGAAAGTTCTAGAATCATGGCTCTGGGGCCGAAGTCAGCACTTTTTTTTTTTTCTGTAAAGGGCCAGATAGTAAATATTTGAGGCTTTGTAGGCCATATGTTCTCTGTTGCAGCTGCTCAGCTCTGTGCAACCCCCACCCCCCACTTTGTAGCACAAAAGCAGTCCCAGCAGACAACTTGTAAAATAAATGGGTGTGGCTGTTTTTAAAAAAAACTGCATTACAAAAACTGCAGGTGTTGGGCTGTATATTGCCTATGGGCTGTAGTTTGCCAAGCTCTGTCCTAGATGGACTGTAGTTTATTTTTTCCTGCCATATTAGACTGTAAGCTCCTTGAGGGCCATGACTAAAATGAAAAACCAGTGCGGTCTTTGTTTTTGACACGTGGCGGTGCTCTATGCATTCTTGCTGGTAGGTTGCTTTGCCATGTGGCTAAGATGCTTTATTCATTAAAAATTCAAACGAGAGAGAAAATATGTGTGCCGGAGGCGAGGCTGTTGTTCTAACACCGGAGGCTTCCCAGTGTTTGGCGTGAAGGAGCATGCTTAGTTAGCCCACTGAGAGTGAATTCAGTTCTCAGAGCTGAATTCATAGCGGCCAAGTTCATAAGAGTTATGAATAAAGCCAGAAGAGCAGTTACTAAGATACACTGAGAAATCATCTTCACTGGAGTGAAAATATAGTGATTTTCCTTAACTTGACACTTCTTAATCTCGGGCCTTGAGATTCAGATGATCACAGAGCACTTGCAAATTGTATGCAAATATGTCTATTGTATGCATATATGTCTACACATATAATTGTATTAGTATGTATTGCATTTTTCTTGAGGGCGAATCTATAGTTGCAGATTCCTAAAGTGGTCTACGAATGATACAAAGAAGGTTAAGGATCACTGTAGGTACACTGACCTGAAAATCCAAATTGTAATTTAAATTCCTTACTTTAATGAGAACTGTTAAAGTTATAACAAGATAATATTTTTGAAAAATTAACCTCTGCTTATTTCCCTGGCATTTTCAACATCCCCTCCCCTCTTCATTTCATCTGCTACAGCTGTACCATTCTTTGCCTTAGGGGAAGGATGACAGACTAGACTGGAGAAATCAATTCTTGGCTTTTGAGTTTCAAAAGTTTCAAAAGCCCTAGGAAAGGTGGTGGGTGGGAAATAAGAACCAAAGCAGTAACAGTGAACCCTAAATTTGGCTATGAGAGCACAGTTTGTCTACTCCAGCTAAGGATTCTTTAGACTGAGGGCCAGGAAGTCAGTGTGAAAACAGAGAGTCTGGATTTTGGTGGGGTCCTTCAGGAAGTGGCCTAATGCTTGTCTCTTTAGGTTGAGCCCTGGAGGTTGAGGAGCGCAATCGTAAATAGTTGTGGGTAATTGGAGAGCACAGAAGATCCGTGCTTTCCACTCCCTTTTCCCAGATAGAGTCCGGTGTAACAGTGACCCCCCAAGGCACAAATGTCTGAGTGGTGCGGCTACTGGGTGAGCTTGAGAAAGCATCATAGACTATCCAGAGTCCAAAGTAGTGCAGGAGCAGCCGCACATTTCTTGAGTGTGTGGAAGCTACAAGACATGGCACAGAGAGACAGTAAACGCGAAGAAGTCTTGTGGTCAGGGCCAGGAGGAGGTGGTAGTGGTCTGTGTGAACAGATGACCAAAGAGCAGATGGAAATGAAGACAGCTTAGTGGATGTGAGTGAGGAACGCGAGACCAAGGACAAGCCTGAACCAATCATGTTCTGTTCTTCTCACCAACTTAGCAACTTAGGAGAAAGGGAGGTAGCCAAGATTAAATTTTCCCCACCCAGGATTCAAAATGGCAATTAATCCCAGCTCTGGGAAAAAATAAAAACTTTTTTTTTTAACCATACTTCTGAGTTTGTGGGGGCTAATTCGTACCTGCCCCCTGTCTCGGAGTATACCTAGAGTACCCTGAATCTGTAGAAGCCCATATTCTTTTTATTAGTTGGTGATTCAAATCCCTGCTTGCTTGTTAGATCCACACGGAGAGTTCTAAAAATCCTCATCCTCGGCCATTTTGCAGATTAATTTTTTTAAAAGATTTTATTTATTTATTTGAAAGAGAGAGAATGAGAGAGAGAACATGAGAGGGGAGAGGATCAGAGGAAGAAGCAGACTCCCCGCCGAGCAGGGAGCCCAATGTGGGGCTCGATCCCAGGACTCCAGGATCATGACCTGAGCCTAAGGTAGACGCTTAACCAACTGAGCCACCCAGGTGCCCCAATTTTGCAGATTAATTAAATTAGAATCTCTGGGGTAGGACCTAGGCATCTGTATTTTTTTAATGCCGCAGTGATTCCAATTTGCAAACAAGGTTGAGAATGGCAGCTATAGGCTAATCTCCATGGGAAGGAGACCAGAACCAGAAAGTTGCATGGTGAGAATGGAACTGAAACCTAGTGGATAAGTTATGTGAATTGAATGTGTGATGCTTTCAGGCGTTCATTTTCACTACAAGGATGGTCTTGTTGATGGGATTAGAAAGTCTTAGCCTATGATAGAGTTTAGATGATCCAACATTTGCCTCACCTACTCTTAATGTTTTCCTGCTTTCCTAGGCAACTAAGCCCTCTTCTGACTAACATATTCTTTAGTCATATTAATGGGTTCAATCTGGTATAGTCCTACTGGCTGGGGACATCATCTCTATCTTAAAGGTGATTGCATATCTCTGCTCTGATTCATTACATATTGCTTTCAAAGTTTAACTCAGAGGGTAGCCTTCTTTTCCTCATTTCTAAGTTCTTAGGGATGTTTTACTGTAATTCTACCCCCTCCCAGTCTTGACGACAGTCACATGACAAACTACATTATCTCTTCATAAAGACTGTTAAATAATATTGCCAAAGATACATCTGTGACCGATTTAAAAGAAATTTCCATGAACAACTTCTTTCAAAATATTGTTCAAATATCATGGTAGACATTCTCCTGTTGTGTTAGCTAACAAAGGTGGAGAAATACCTTGCAAGCTGACCATGTAATCTTACATCAAATCATATGGAGCAGTGTTCTTAAATGCCAAGCAGAAGAATTTGCTAGCAAGCATTTATTTTCTGTCAAAGACTATTCTTGCGAAAACAAAAATAAGAAACCTAGTACCTTGCTGAAGAATGACTGGATCTAGTCTACAACCTACCTGGGCACTATGTTTATTTCAGTGTGTGCATTATAATCACTTATGAATCTGGCAAAATGCCTGCATTTTGAAAGAGCTAATGAGGAGTTTCGATGATAACATAAGGTTTGTTACATATCACACACACACACACACACACACACACACACACACACACACACACACACTCTTATAGGAAGCATTCCTCAATTTTGTATGTACACCACTCCTACTATCCCTGGATTAGATGTTCTTTCTGGATTCTCTAATCACAGCAAATATCATGCTTCATTATAAGTGCTTGCTAAATTGCTTGTTCCATTTCCCCAATAGACATTAGGACCAAGTGTAGATATTTACAGTAGTACTCCAGGCACCTATCTCAGTACTTGGCACATGGTAGATGCTCAATAAACATTTATCAAATGAATGAATGAATGTCTCAGTCTGTATGGGCTGCTCTAACAAAAATACCATAGACTGGATGGGTTAAATAAACATTTATTTCTTATACTTCTGGAGACTGGAAAGTCCAAGGTCAAAGTGTTTGTATCTGATGAGAGCCCTCTTCCTTGTTCATAGATGGCTGTGTTCTTACTGTGTCCTCACATGGCAGAAGGGACATGGGAGCTCTCTGGAGTCTTTTTTATAAGGGCACTCATCCCACTCATGAGGGCTCCACCCTCATGGTGTAATCACATCCCAAAGGCCCTGCTTCCAACGACTATCACACTAAGGACTAGGTTTCAACATATGAATTTTGGGGAGAGACAAACATTCAATCTGTAATAGCCTTCATATAAGCTTATGTTTTCCGAGTGCCTTCTCTATTAGACTATAAATTCCTGGAGGGCAAGAGTTGTGTTTTTCATCTTTGGGTCCTCACAGTGTCTAGAACAAAGCAGGAGTTCAGTATCTGGTAAATGAATGAATACATGCTGTTCCTTCTTTGTTCCCTCTCTATTCTCAGGGTCCTCCTCCTTTATTTCTCTAGAAAAAGTCTCCTCCTCAAGACCCTGCTCACTTATTATCTGCATTGAGCAACCTTCCCTGACACTCATGGGCAGAGCCAAGTCAGTTTTCATCACTCTCTCTCTACACTATGACAGAGCCCCAGCCAGGGTGTTTAATCTTTACAGTCACAAAACATGCCACACTTAGAGGAGTCTCTCACAAGGTTTAATGCTCTGCTGTCACCATCTTAAAATTCGTAATGATTTTGAGCAAGGGGTCCTGCATTTTCATTTTGCCCTGGGCTCTGCAAATTATGTAGGCATTCCTGGTCCCAGTGCAGTACATGGCTCCTAGCGTGGGGTTCAGTAAATGATTTTGAATTTGAATGTTGAATTATCCATAGTTTCTCCTGTTCAGAAAAGGAAACATAAATATGGTCCTGTGAAACTCCTTTGCCTTATTTCAACACATTTATCAAACTCTCACTACTCTCATAGATCTTTCTCCATTCACACTTGGCATTCCATTCAGTGAAACCACAAAGGAAATGTTCTCATTCTTGAAGAACATATCCTACTTCGACTTTGCATTCATTCAAATGATCTGATAGAAAACAGAAGGTACTTTATGGTTTATCTTTAAGAGGATTTATTTGGATTCGCTGAGGCACTGACGTGAGAAAGCAAGGGCAAGTGATCTAATTGCATTTGCGAAGTGCATTTTACCACTCTCCATTTTTCACACACTCAGGAGAAGTGTAGAACTTGGCTTTCCAGGAATGGCAGAAGAGCCTTCACTGTGATCACACCTCTAAGGGAGGGCTGCAAAGAAATTGCTTTTCAGTTGAAATAGGAAAACATGTTGTGAAACAAATGAATGCCCTCTCAACCTGGTTTGATGTTGAAGTATGATTTAGTAGTTCTGCTTGAGGATTCCATTCATTTGTTGTGATTTGTAGAGAACTTTGGTTTTAGGATTGTATGGAAGTCATCAAGGTCAGCTACAAGAGTCAAACATTCTCAATTCTCAGATCTGGATGCAGCTGACAGAGTGTAGAGCACACTCTGATTAGAAACAGCTTGAGTGGTATATAGCACTGTATTTTCACTGACTAGTTTAAAGTAGTATTGGTTCAGTGGTTCTACTGCCTTATTTGTTCTGAAAGTCTTAGTAAGGACATGATGGACATTGTGGACGGGAAAGCTGAGGTTGTGCACTCAACATGGATATCAGGACCATTTTGCTGACATCATCATCATCGGCGGTATCACCAAACACATTATTTTAGGGCTTAACAGTTTCCAAAGCATGTTTCAATTCACTGCCAGTCTGTTATTGCCAAGAGAGCATGCATTTCTAGGGAAGGTATGTTTGTCATTTTTGCCTCACATCCACTTACTGGAGATGTTTCTTTGAGAAATGAAAAGGAAAACTGGAAGAGGCAGAAAAAAAAAAACCCTAGAACCTCAGAACATCAATTCTGTAAGAAATATAATTAGTTTAGGAGGAAAAAAAATCTAAACTAACAGGGAAACATGAATTACAAACATTAAAGGAAATGATTTGGGCTCTGTGCCTCACGGGGTTGCCACGGGTGTCCCCCATGGAGGTGCCCAACCACCACAAGTGCCGAGAGTTGGCTTTCAGGGGTTGTAGCTGTCCTCTTCTATCAGGAGGAACGGGTTAACCCAACTAATTGCTCTTTATGTAGGCTCCCTGAGTAACTGATAAAGCGAGTGAGGGGTAGAAGTTTTGTTAATTGCTGGTTGGAAGCAAATGCATTGTGGAGATGATAGTAGTCAACAAAAAGACTTCTCTCATTACAAAAGGGATGACAGGGCCTTTAAAATAGGGACCTTTCAGATATTTGTTTATAGGTCATTAATTACTCAACTGAGTAAGAAACTAAAAGCCCCTGCTGAAGAAATGTCAATCAGAAATTAAGACAAAGCAAATCTAAAATCATACTGGTAAATGGACTTTAGAGGTCAGGTTTTACATGTGTCATTTTATGGGACAGCAAGTTAAAATACCAGAGTATGCTTCAATTCCAGGCCCTTGGCAATCCTTGAGAGAAAGCAAGTAAAAAATATCAGAGTCTTTAAAAAAAAAACCCCTATATTTAAATTGCAGTTAATATTGATAAGGACAGCATATTTTCTATCCCTGTTAGATTCCAAGTTCTGCAAGAGTAAGGACTGTGTCTGGTTTATCTTGCAGCACAGGCATAAAATAGGAACGCATGAAATGCTGCCTGACTGAAGATAAAATTTAGAGGGATCCTGGAGTGATGGGGGCAACATATTTGCATATTTGGTGTAATGTGTCAGAGAGTAAGTAGTTATGTCTCCACCAGAGTTTGGCAATTTGAGATACTTAAAAAAAGTGTGAGGCCTTTTGCCCTGAGAAACATTATGGTCTGTGTTGTGAATACGTGTTTGGCTCTTTGGGGAGGGCATCATATTCACTTCTGCTGCACAAATGATAGCATACAATTTGATAGACTTGGTTAGTGGAAGGACTTGGGAGAGGCCCCTCTTTTTACTTCAGTGCCTTGAAAAAGGAGGAAGATTTTTTTTCCTGCCTTCTCTGCCCACCACTGTCACTAAACCATTAGGTCGAGATTTGGGAGGAAAGCCTGCTGCTACGTCTTCCACCACCATGTAGTGCTGCTGCAAGAGTAGATCCCAATAGTCAAGAAATAACTCTTGAATGCCTGCGGATTGCAAGGCTGGAAGTAGTGGACTGAAGCTACTAGTTGAGAAGATTGAGAAAGTATTTTCCTCTAGCATCAGCTGAGGGGATATTGACTTGTCAATTCTACTTTCTAAAAGTATCTTAAAAAAAAATTTAAAAAAAAGTATCTGAAATCCATGCCTCATCTTAACCTTCTTTCAATCTTCTAAGCCGTTGTCTTCTCATCCATGGTTACTGCAATGGCCTCCTCACTGAACTTCTTTTTCCACATTTGCTCCCCTTCAGTCTATCATGCACACTGTAGCCACGGGATGCTTTAACAACTTCAGTCAGACCACGTTACCTCTCTTCTCAAATCTCTGCAATGGCTCCTGATTTCACTCAGTGTTCTTAAAAGCCAAAGTCCCTTGAAACCTTACATAGTTACCCTGTGGTCATTTTGACTCCTATTCCTCCCCCCTATGCCCACTCTGCTCTGTCGAAACTGGCTGCCTCTCTGTTGACAAACTCCTGCCTCCGGGGTTTTGAGGAGAACGCATTTTATTTTATTTTTAAAGATTTTATTCATTTATTTGAGAGAGAGAGAGAGTGAGTGAGAGAGAGCACGAGCAGGGGAGGGGCAAAGGGAGAGGGAGGAGGCGGCTCCCCACTGAACAAGGAGCCTGATGCAGGACTCAATCCCAGGACTCCGGGATCATGACCTGAGCTGAAGGCAGACACTTAACCAACTAAGCCACCCAGGTACCCGGGAGAACGTATTTTAGAAAAGCTCTTTACCTACTGGCTCTTACCTTTCTTTCAGGCCATAGCTTACTTGTCCATGCCTCAGTCCACTCAATATATCTTTCATAGCATTCTGTCGGCTTCCTTCCTGGCATTTACTATAGTTTCTTATTCTATATTGTGATGGATATGATGTCTACCTCCCCACCCCCCACTAGAATATAAACTTCTTGATGGCAGAGATCATGCAAATTCTTGCTCAACATTGTATCGTTAGAGCCTTGTAAAACATCTGGTGCATAATGTGTACTCAGTAAATGTAGCCAATAACCCTTTACTTGGTGTGAGGTATAAATAATGTACCCAAAAGTTTGCATGCCACTTATAGGGTGTACATTCCATGTAGTGTTTCTTTGTTTCCTAGGAGCTGTTACTAATTCAATTGTACATTTTAATCAGTGGTACTTTGTAAAGGAGATATGGCATGCAAAGTCACCTTAAACTAATGCAATGATTTGAGGGTCAGTAGGACTTGAAAGTAGCCTGATAGTAATACATCAAATGAAACAATGTGTTCTTACAAAAGCTGTTTGGGCTATTAGTGCCAGAGGCTTAAGGAAAGATGTTCTAGTGATAATCATATTACTCATTACAAATTGATATACTGGCCTCTGGTTTTATAAGTTAGTGTCTATGGATTTGCTTAATGTGACATTGCCCTTGAGAGATGAATCTATTCCATTTCAGGTGGGCTAATAAAAGATAATATCAGGTTCCAAAGTCTATAAAATTGAAGTCCAGACATTTGAATTACTTTTATAATTCATCAACATAATGTTACTCTGATAGGACTCTTTATATAGGATTCATCCTGGTACTGTGGATTTCAATGCATGGAATGTCCTCAATCCTTGAACTTTATTTTGTTTTAATTTTTATTATTTTTTAAAGATTTTATTTATGCATTTGAGAGAGAGAGAGAGAGAGAACAAGCAGTGGGGAGGGGCAGAGGAGAGAGAGAGAGACAAGCAGACTCCGTGCTGAGCAGGAAGCCCAATGTGGGGCATGATTCCAGAACCTGGAGATCATGACTGACCTGAGTCAAAGGCAAACACTTAACTGACTGAGCCACTCAGGTGCCCCTTGATCCTTGAACTCTAACTGAGGCTGCTACTGTTTCAAATTTATGGCAAACATGCTGTGGGGTACTGAGAAATGCTAAACAGACTTAGAAGAATCTCTGAGGAGGAAAACTCTCTCAAAATTGAGCATAGTTAACTGGAAAATATTCCATACTACAGTGAAATGTATATATTATAGTCAGTTCATATTGCTATAAATCAGTTCATATTACTATAAATTTGTAAGATAAAATATACTACCCTTCTTTCTTTCACTCTCCCATTTTTAACTATGTAATATGCAGTTTATTTAACTACATTAACTACATTTAACTACATTAAATTTAACTAATTTAACTACATTAAATTTCTTTGATCTTCTTGACTCAATCAGTAGTTCCTTTCTTCTATGGTTTTTTTTTTTACTTTTCTTCCTCATGAGATTTGTGTGACAATTCATGAGATCTCTCTCTCCTTTTCTCCTCCCCCACTTCTTCCTTTTTCTCCTGTTACTTCTTTTCTTTCTCTTCCCCGTTGCTTGTACCTTAGCTGAGTTTACAAGAAAGCAGTCTAATCAGCTATGAAGTAGTATTAGGAAAATGTGAATAAGACCCTCAGCTCCTGAAGAAAACTGTGTGACCCTCCAAAGAAGAACATTTTAGTGTGGCCATTTTGGTGCTATGGATATTTCAGTACTTTGTATGATACTGCGGCTTTCCTCTGTGGAAAAAAGCTTTTTATTCCCTCTTGAGAAAAATATTGATCATTGATCTTTGATCTTTGTCAGGAAAAACCTTTGAAGTACAGGATATTCATTTGTTTGGAAACTGTAGCAAAGAGAGCTTAGCTGTGTATCTTAATTATCTATACCTCAGTGGGCTAAAGGTCATATATGAAAAACCGATAGCTAGCATCATACTTAATAGTGAAAAACTGAGAGATTTTCCTCTAAGATTAGGAATCAGACAAGGGTATTGACTCTCATCACTCTTATTCAACATAGTACTGGCAGTCCTAGCCATAGCAATCACATAAGAATAAGAAACGAGAGGCATCCGTATTGGTAAAGCACAAGTTAAACTGTTACTATTTGCAGAAGACATGATAGTATACATAGAAAACCCTTGAAAACTCCACCAAAAAACTACTAGAAGTAATAAATTAATTCAGTAAAGTTGCAGGACACAAAATGAATATCCAGAAATCTGTTGCACTAATAATGAAATAGCAGAAAGAGAAATTAAGGGAAAAAACCCTCCATTTACAGTTGCACCAAAAAGAATAAGATACCTGGGAATAAACTTAACCAAGGAGGTGAAAGACCTGTACCCTGAAAACTATAAGAAACTATTAAAAGAAATTGAAAAGGACACAAGGATATACTGCAAAGCTATAGTAATCAAAACAGTGTGGTACTGGCACAAAAACGCACACATAAATAATAGAACAGAATAGAGAGCCCAGGTATAAACCCATATGTATATGGTCCATTAATATATGATAAGGAATCAAGAATATACAATGGGGAAAAGACAGTCTCTTTAAAAAATAGTACTGGGAAAACAGGACAGCTATGTGCAAAAGAATGAAACTGGACAACTTTCTAACTCTATACACAAAAATAAACTGAAAATAGATTAAAGACCTAAGTATGAGACCTGGGACCATAAAAATCCTAGAAGAGAACACAGGTAATAATTTCTCTGACATTGGCCATAGCAACATTTTTCTAGATATGTCTCCTAAGGCAAGGGAAATAAAAGCAAAAATGAACTATTGGGACTATATAAAACAAAAAACAAAAACCAAAAAACTTTTGCACAGTGAAGGAAACCATTGACAGAACAAAAAGGCAACCTACTGAATAGGAGAAGATATTTGCAAATGATATATCCAATAAGATATTGATATCCAAAATATATAAAGAACTTATACAACTCAACACCAAAAAAATGAACAATCTAAAAATGAGCAGAGGACCTGAATAGACATTTTTGTGAAGAAAACATATGGATGGCCAACAGACACATGAAAAGATGCTCAACATCACTAATCCTCAGGGAAATGCAAATCCATTGGGTGTGGTGCATAAACAATGAATCTTGGAACACTGAAAAAAATAAAATTAAGATGTTAAAAAAAGAATAAAAAAAGGGAAATGCAAATCAAACCACAGTGAGGTATCACCTTATACCTATCAAAATGGCTACTTTCAGTAAGATAAATAATAACAAGTGTTGTCAGGGACGTGGAGAAAAAGGAACCCTTGGGGTGCCTGGGTGGCTCAGTGGGTTAAAGCCTCTGCCAGAGGCTCAGGTCATGATCTCGGGGTCCTGGGATCGAGCCTCGCATCGGGCTCTCTGCTCAGCAGGGAGCCTGCTTCCCCCTCTCTCTGCCTGCCTCTCTGCCTACTTGTGCTCTCTCAGTCAAATAAATAAATAAAATCTAAAAAAAAAAAAGAAAAAGGAACTCTTATGTAAATTGGATATAGCTACTGTGGAAAACAGTATAGGGATTCCTCAAAAATTAAAAATAGAAATACCATATGCTCCAATAATTCCACTACTGGATACTTAGCTAAAGAAAATGAAAACACTAATTCAAAAAGATATATGCAGCCCATGTTTATTGCAATATTATTTACAATAGCTTATATGTGGAAGCAACCTAATATCCATCAATGATGAATGGATAAGGAAGATGTTCCACACACAATAGAATATTATATTAAAAGGATGAGATTGAGCCATTTGGGACAACATGAACAGAACTAGAGAGTATTATGCTAAGTGAAATAAGTCAGAGAAAGACAGATACCATATGATCTCACTCATATGTGGAATCTGAAAAAAACCCAAATGGATAAACAAACAGCAGAATCAGATTTGTAAACCCAGAGAACAAACTGATGTCGCCAGAGGGGAGAGAAGTGGGGGAGTGTGCCAAATGAGTAAAAGGGAGTGAGAGATAAAGGCTTCCAGTTATGGAATGAATAAGTGACAGAAATAAAAGGCACAGCTTAGGGAATATAGTCAATGATATTGTAATAGCATTATATGGTGACAGATGGTAGCCATACTTGTGCTGAGCAGGGCACAATGTATAGAGAAATTGAATCACTCTATTGTACATCTAAAACAAATGTAACATTGTATGTCAACTATAGTCAAAGAAATTAGGAAGAAAGCAAATGTGGTATTTTATGAAGGCTAATTGATACTGATGGTCATGCTAAGTATAAGAATACCATACATTATAGTTTTCATGCCTACTTTGTGGTGACACTAAAATGCAGATCATAAAATTTTCAACTACTTAACTCATAGAGGAAATGCAACATATGCCTCTGTTGACTAAAGGATTTCCCATTAATTCATGGTCATAGCCAATTAATTTTCCACTTTGATTTATAGTCAGAATTTGTGCTTTCTGTTAATACACCGTGAATTGATATGAAAACTACTGAAGAATTGTATAAAGGATGTTAGACTCTGTAGGCATACTAAAAGATAGAGCTCTGTATTAGTGCGAAATTACTATCACAAAAACCAAAATTTATGGGAACTTAATCATCAAAATCTGTGCAAAAATTATTTTACATGGATGAAAAGTTGAGGCAAAATTATAATGGACACATAAACATGTCAATAGAAGAGTACTGTGGCATTTAGAATAGCTTAGTGTCAAATTGTGTCAAAATAGCCACAAGAGAACAGCAGACTTAGATTCATCATGTGCCTGCTATAATACCTGATATTCCTAGTATCGAAGTCTCACAGGGGCCAAGAACTCATGCAGTTAACATTAGTCCTGGTGTTAAAACCATAAAAAACTGGATTGGGATAAAAGTAACGCAAGATCCTACAGAGTGGAGAATAGGCAGGCTCAGATATCACACTTGGAACTAAAGTTTCTGCAAGTCTGTTAAGCTCCCTTGATTTTGAAAAACAAAGACGCGCTCAAGATGCCTTAAGTAATTAAGGTTTGTTGTAAGAATATAGACGAGGAGTAATGTCACTGGGCAACACATAGCTGTCATTCTATATCCAAGAAAGCTGCTCCAGCTAAAACTATTCCTGGATCTACACTGCAGAACTCTGTTGTTAACTGGACTTTGTTACTTCGCTTTTGCTTCTCTTTTTTCCTGTTACAAGAATAGACTGATCTGATGAGCCACACCCCCTAGCCTCTATGTCTCTTTTCAGATACTCAGCCTTCTCCTGGTTCAATAGAGGACATACGAGTTCCCACTACAGCCAAACCTTCCACATGTGCCATCAGTCTCAGCCCTTCTTGCCTGCTCAAAGACAACATTCCAGCAATTTTCTCTTTACTCCTTTTATCATCGACATTTCCCAGCTCAACTGTATCGTTCCTGTGTTGTAATTTCTCCATTCTTTTTTTTAAAGATTTTATTTATTTATTTGACAGAGAGAGAGATCACAAGTAGGCAGAGAGGCAGGCAGAGAGAGAAGGGGAAGCAGGCTCCCTGCTGAGCAGAGAGCCCGATGCGGGACTCGATTCCAGGACCCTGAGATCATGACCTGAGCTGAAGGCAGAGGCTTTAACCCACTGAGCCACCCAGGCGCCCCTAATTTCTCCATTCTTAAAAACAATGCAAAACAAAAACTTGGCCCCACATCCATCTCCAGACACTATCTTATTTGTCTGCTTTCTTTTATAGCAAAACTGCTGGAAAAGCATAGCCTGTGCTTGTTTTCATTTCATTTCTTCACATTCCCTCTTGGACCTACTTAAATTAGGGTTTCGTGCGTAGCATTCTACTAATAACGGCTATTACCAAGGTCAAAGACCTTCTCATTGAAATCAGTGGTCAATTACATACCTCATTATGCTTGACCTATCTGTAGCATTTGATACAGTTAGTCATTTCTTCCTCCTTGAAACACTTCAACCTGGATTTCAAGACCTGTGCTTTCCTGGTTTTCCTTCTATCTTACTGGCCACTCCTAATCCATTTCAACTGATGATTCCTCTAAATCTCTTACCCCTATGGATTGGGTTGCCCTGGACTAGGTTCTCAGACCTCTTCTTCCTATATACTCATTCCTTCTTGACTTATCTAGTTCCCTGGCTTAGAATATCATCTATATGCTAATGATTCCCACATCTGTATCTCTAGTCCAAAACCTCTTCTCTAATTGCTTGATTCATATGTCCAGTGGCCTTCTTGACAGCTTCACATTAATAGCTTAAACTTAATACTTCTGTTATAGATTAAATGTTTACATCCCCTCAAAATTCATGTGTTGAAACAAAATCCCCAATGAGATGATATTTGGCAGTGAGACCTCTGGGAGGTGATTAGATTATGAGGGCTAAACTTTCATGAATGAGTTTAATGCCTTATAAAAGAGGCTCTAGAGAGCTCCCTCAGCCTTCTGCTATATGAGGACACAGTAAGAAGACAGCCATCTGTGAACCAGGAAGTAGACCCTTACTAGATACCAAATCTGCTGGCATTTTGATCTTGGACTTCCCAGCCTGTAGTACTGTGACAAATAAACGTCTGTTGTTATAAGCTACCCAGTCTATGATATTCTGTTATAGCAGCCTGAATGGAGTAAGACAGCATCTCAAAGAGAATTGATGTTCTGCCCCAAATTTGAGCAATCTGCAGCATTTCTTACAGTCAGGACTTGGTAAGCCCATTATTCTAGTTGCATAGGCCAAGATGTTAGAATTATTCTCACTCTTCCTTTTCATCTCTCACATCCCACATCCAATATGTGAGCAAATCTTGTGTCTCGACTGCCACTCTGGTCCAAACATCCACCACCTTCTTTCTGAATTATTGTAATTAGCCTGCTAACTTGTCTCCTTTAATTTATCTTTTCTCTCTATAATCTACTCTCAATGCAGCATCTAGTTATCTTTTAAAACTTTAAATCAGATTAATCTCCTGCATCAAAGCATCCAGGAGCTTACCATCTCAAAAAGGCTACAATGCCTACAAGACATCTGTTACCTCTCTTAAAAACAAGTTTTTCATCTTATCACCTACCACTCTCACCTTAGTCCACTCCAGCTTTCTTGATATCTCTCTCACCCTTTTTTTTTTTTTTTTTCCAATTTCCATTCCGGGGATGAAGATCTAATTGGTCTAGTCAATTATACATCACTGGTTAATCTGTATTTATCGGTTGCTTCTGAGTCAGTGCTTACTCTTCATCTGAACAATGAATAGAGGCTGAGGCTTTCTTTTTCCCACAGAAGAAACGTGTGGCCAGGTTTTGTCTACTGCTGTTTGGTGGGATGAAGGTTGTTATATACATTAGGTTGTAGCACGGACAGGATGCTCTGGAGGAAGATGGGTTTAATGTATTGCCCTATAAGATTTCAGATGATGACTTCAATTTCTAGGTAGTTTATATGATTTTAACTCCAACCTACACTTGAGCATGGACTTTTTTTTTTAACTGTACAGATTGGAAAATGAGCAGGTATATTTGAGTTTGGGGATACAAGCTATGTGACCTCAGAAAAATCACTTACCCTCTAAGCTTTAGTTACTTCATTTGTAGCATAAGGGATAATCACAGAATTTCCCTCAAAGGATTTATATGAAGGTTAAATTTATGTAAAAGATTAAATTTATATGAAGATTAAATGCACAAAAAAGTAAGTGAAATCAAGCTCTACCACTATTGATTGAACACCTGAAGAGAGAAATAGTGAGTGAAATAGATGATAATTCAGAAGAAGTTAGCCAAATTATACAAATAGGATGGAAAATAGAAGAGATGGTGGGAGACAGGGGATACAGACAGAATATATTCAAAATTGATGTCCAAGAATGAGAATGGGACAAAGCAATATTTGAAGAGATGATGGCTGAGAAGTTTTTAAAACATACAAAGAGAATAAAAACAAAGATTTCAGAGTAACAAAAAACAAGGAACTTTCTATAAACATATTTAAAGGGTAATATTTACACAGAAGAAAAATAATCCCCAATGGAGGTGTGGAGATGCAGGAAAGAATAATGATAAAAGTAGAAAATATTGGTAAGCCTAAATGAACATTTTAAAGTATAATAACAGTGTATTGCATGTATATATATGTACCATATATATTACATACACACATATATTTAATATATATAATTGAAATACACAAAAATATTAGTATAGAATTTATGCATTGTCCTTGGAGAGATGCAGCAGAACATAATTGGAGGAACAAAGGCAAGTTATTGAAGAATGCATATAGTATAGATTTATTTACATAAAATTCAAAACATGCAAATTTAACACATGATTTAGAGGATAAACATGGGACTAACCAATAAAGAAATTCTGAGAATGATGAACATAACATTCAGTGTGAGAATTGGGAGGGTCCTGCAGAGACTATCATTATTAGTGACACTTAAATCAGGTGGTAGACAGTATTTGTTGAATACTATTTCATAAGTTTCATAAGAGTTTCATATCTGCTCAGTCTTACTTGAAACAGTGAAAGAAAAAGTAGGTCTATAATGTCTTATGAGATTAAGAAGTAATTTAGAAATAATAAAACTTCAAGAAAAGAAAGCCCTAAAACCTAGCAAAAATGACAAGAACTCCTTTGAGCCTTACACAGTTAGCAGAAAATAATTAAGCCCCAAAGATAATATAGCTATTAAAAAAGGTTATAACACAGTGTAAATACTGATAAATTGTATTGACACACTAGAAAGCAACTATAAGTATCTAGGAAAAAATTATTTTTACTATCAAAATGCTATATATAATTTTATTTTAAAAATAGTTTAAGTTATATATTTTTATTTATATGTTTGTAAAATTTTACATTTATATCTATAAATTTAAATTTGTATATATTTTATAGTATACTTAAATATTATGTCTAATAATAAATTTATGTGTAAATTTATAAATAAATGTTTTATATAATACACCTCCATGTATCTATTACTCAGATGCAAAAATTATCATGTTCTTGCAACATGTGTCTCATTACCTTTCCCCATTGCTTCTTATGTTGCTGAAGTAGGCTGGGTATTAAAATATGAGAATTAAAAAAACTATAAAAGAAATGAGAATCTCCAAGAAAATTTGAGTAGAGAAAGGTTTGCTATTGCAGTGAAGAATTCTACAACAGTGGTTGGACAGCTGACGTCGGATCTCTTGGGTAGGGTAGGATTTAAAACCTCTTAGACTTCAAAAGAACTTTGGTTAAAGGTACTGGAATGGAGGGCAAAGAGCAGTAAGATGAGATCCTTACCCTGAAGAAGCATAGTGTGGGTGGCAACAACTTGGCTACAGTGTGGGCAGTACAGTGTGCACTGTGAGTGGTGGGAATTTACCACAACGCCACCAGAGAGGAAGGTATGGTAAATCATGCCTGAGGGTCAAGAAGGTGGCACAATCTGAAACATATGTTGAAGGATGGGCAGAGTCTTAACAGGTGGAGAAAAGCAGGAGAGCACAGTTCCATCAAGGTGGAACAGGAGGAATCTCTCTGCACTGAACATCGGCAGGTCAAGTTCCACAACCCTTTCCCTCACCAGCTCTAAGCCCTACCATTGGCTCCTACCATTAAGCTAAGGTCACTCAAAGACTCTGGTAGTAAATCATACAATGCAAAATGGGAATTAATGAAGCCGATCATTACCGTGACATCACATGTGCCACAAGATAGGTCATTTTGATTAAAGGAGTTGGGGAGTCTAGAAAATGGAAAGTGGATAAATCCTGGGGTATTGCCAGGGGTGGGGATTCTGGGTTGTGTGTGAGAACCCCTTAAAAAGAGATGGTCCATGTGGAGGAAAGGAGTGAAAACAAGATAGAAAGCTTTGATTCTTGACTGTTGCAAGGGCTCTTGTTCTCAGTCTTAGCTGTGCACTAAAATTGCCCTAGAGCTTTAACCTTTGACCCAGCTTTGCCTCTAAGGGTTTCATTTATTGTTTTAGGGCATGGCCCTGGAGCCAGACTTTTACAAGCTTCCCAAGTGATTGGACTGTGCACCAGGGTTGAGAACCCTCACTAGAACTATCCTGTCTCTTCTGGAATATCTATATTGAGGTAGGACAGGGACCATTTCTTATTTATCTTTATGCCCACTGATATACCTAGCACAATGCCCAAGAGTTAGAAATTTCTTAGGAAATGCTCCTTAAATACTCAATTTCCAGAAAACGTGCTGTACTAAAATATTGGTGTGTGTCTTTTTGGTGCAATGGAATCACTGTTTCCTTTCAGATACACATTGGTTAGATATTTTAGTGAGAATGTCTAAAATAGTATATTAGTCAGCTTCATACCTTGTTGTGGCAGACATTCTTAATTTTCTTTCCAACAGTGCTTTCCCATATCTTGCTTTTCTTTGCTAACAGAACCCTGGTTCTTGTTCAGTGGACAATGTGCGCAGTCTAAACCAATTCCCACTGACAATTGACTGGTGTAGAGAGAAGTATGTGTGACCCAGTTTTCGGCCATCTAGATTACAGGGGGACATATAAGAAAGACTTTTCTTCCTTATAGAGAGTTGTATAAAAAGAATTTTGGGGAGCCCTCTTCCCTCCTATTGCGCTTTGAATCTTGTGTGAACGTCTGGAGCTGCAGGAGACATCTTGTGACCAAGAGGTGATAAATCTGAGAAAGGTATAACAGAATGGTAAAAAGGGCTTGACTTGTAGATCATGTCTTTGAACACTCAAAGCCTGGGACTGTTTTCCACTAGATTTCTAATTCAGTAAACAATAAATGTCTCCCTGGAATGAGCTGTTGTTGGTTACAATTCTGTTACTTGGAGCCAAAAGCATCACACATTGAACAACTCCTTTTTTAAGAAATCAAGGTATTTCTTTATTTTTAGAATATTCTCATCTACTTTAATGTTATAATTTTCTCATAACAGTAAGATATTTTCAGTTTCTTTTTTATTGAGGTATAGTTTACATACAATGTTACACTGGCTTTAGGTATATAACAAGGGTTCAACAACTCTCTATGTTATGCTATGCGTGCCACAAATGTAGCTACCAGCTGTCACCATACAACACTATTACAGTAGCATTGACTATATTCTTCACAGTGTACCTTTCATCCCTAAAACTTACTCAGTTCACAACTGATGGCCTGTATCTCCCGCTCCCTTTCACCCATTTTTCCTATTCATCCACCTCCCTCCCCTCTGACAACCACCATTTGTTCTCTGAATTTATGGGTGTGTTTGCTTTGTTTGTTCATTTGTTTTGTTTTTAAGATTCCACATATAAGTGAAATAATTACACATTTGTCTTTCTCTGTCTGACTGATTTCACTTAGCATAATACCCTCTAGTTCCCTCAATGTTGTCACAAATAACAAGATATCATTTTTTTATGGCTGCATGATATTCCAGTGTGTGTGTGTGTGTGTGTGTGTGTGTGTGTGTATGTGAGATCTTCTTTATCCTTTCATCTATCAATGGCAATTTAAGTTGCTTCTATATCTTGGCTATTGTAAATGATACTGCAATAAACATAGGGGTGCATGTATCTTTTTGAATTAGTGTTTTCATTTGCTTTGAGTAAATACCCAGTACTGGAATTACTGGATCATATGGTAGTTCTATTTTTAATATTTTGAGGAAACTCCATACTGTTTTCCACAGTGGCTGCACCAATTTACACTCCCACCAACAGTGTATGAGGGATCCTTTTATTCCACATTGTCACTAACACTTGTTATTTCTTGTCTTTTTGGTACCAGCCATTCTGACAGGTGTAAGGTGGTATCTCATTATGGTTTTGATCATCATTTTCCTGATGATGAGTGATGTTAAGCATCTTTTCATGTGTCTGTCTGTTGGCTATCTGCATGTCCTATTTGGAAAACTGTTCAGGTCCTCTGCCAATTTTTTAATTGGATTGCTTATTTTTTTGGTGTTAACTTTATAAGTTCTTTATATATTTTGGATGTTAATCCCAATAGTAAGGTATTTTTAATTACAATTGCTGAATTTCCTCAGTTTTTCTCTTTTTCTATCTGCTTATAATAGTAACCCAGTTTCATTAAAGAGAAATTTCAAAATACACAGAAATATAATGAAGAAAATTCAAAACACTCATAATCTCACCATATAGATATACTTGCTGTTAACATTTTGGTTTGATCTTTTTTTTTCAGTATTATTTGAAATTTAATTTTTACCAAAGTTTCATGTATTTATAGTTTAAAATCAAATAGTTCTATAAAACATATAAAAATAACAACTGTCCTGTGTTTCCCAAGCCTCATTGCCACTTCCCATATATAGTTAATTTAAACTCTTTTACCTTTCTTGTCATATTCATCTCTAAATATATAGATAACCTATAATATTTATATTTATTTGTATTTTAGTTTCACATGTTCTCTTTTACTTCCAAATATGAACAAAAGGGATTTGACTTTCTTGCATAGTTTGCAGACTTCCTGGCCTAATTCATATCATCCTTCTAGTAAGGTTAAATTACAATTATATTTAATTTTATAGTCCCTCTATACATTATTATATCATGGAAATTTTAATGATGGTTAAATCATGTAGTGTATTATGATTATATTTCCTTTCTTATGTAACTCTCTAATCTCCATGAATTTAACAATTAACTTTTTTTCTCTCATGTGCTTATAGCACCTGTCACTGTTATACCATCATATTCTCTTAAAAGATATGTGTATTTCCTCTTGGTAGCTTCCCCCAAGATATCAAAGGAAGTAAACTTCTACAACCTCAGATTTCTGAAAAAAAAATGTCTTCTTTTTATTTCTTTTTTATTGTTATATATTCCAGGAGATGTCCTCGAGTGTATCTTCCAGTATTTCTATTTATGTTAAACTTTCTGCTACCATATTTTAATTTCCTAAAGCTATTTTTGGGATATTACTTATAGGAATTGATTTTTATTTTATAATTTTATGTTTCCGGTTTTCACCATTTTCTTCATCTTCCTCTTAAATTTGTTATTCTTTTTGTCTGATCCTTTCATGTTGGAGCTGTTCCTCAAATGTTTGGCACTACTTAGATGTTGTTCATTGATAGACATAGTGGGATATCTCTGCTCAGGATGCTGTCTTCTCCTTAATTCTCCTCTTCTTTTCATGTTTCCATCCTTGGCTCCAACTGATGTTTCAAAATCCAGAGTTTTTATGGATCAGCTTCTCCACAGTCTATCTTGGTCAGTAAATGTAAGGGCTTCTCAATCAGACTTTCAATCAATCCTTCTGGTTTTTAGAGCCATCCACACCCTGTCATCAGTGATGCCTACCATCTCTAATTCCTGAGCCTTTCCAGGGTTGTTTAATAGTTTATTATAAAGAATGAATGTGAACACGAAGATGAAGAGGTACATAAGGTGAGGTCTAGAAGGATCTCAAACATAGGAGCTTCTGTTCCCTTGGAACTGGGGTGTGTCCAGCTCCTGAATGACTCCGTTTTTTAGGTTTACTAGAAACCTCCATGTATATGAACATATGAATGAATATATACATTTATATTTATATGTCTGTATCTATACATATACATTCATTGTGAATTTTTTGATAATGTAAAAAAGGTGGAAGGAAAATAGACATCTATCAATAGGAGAATGATTGAATAAAATATGGTATATCTCAATCATAGAATATTATGCAGTCATTAAGAAAAAAATATCTGAAGGAGTTCCACACAGTAATATTAAATGAAAATAGCAAGAGGCAGAAGACTGTTCGATGATCTTATCTATGTAAAACAATCATCAACAGAAAAATTCTGTTGTGAGATGTATAGATATAGGCATGTGTCTATGGAACTGTGAGTGTGGAAAATATGGATGATTGAATTCTAGGTAGTTAAAGTGGTTTATATCCCTGTGGGGAGCAGTGTGGCTGGGGATCATATGGAGTGAGGGGGAGAAAAGAAGGAGTGGAGAGCCAAGTTATAAAAAATATCATCATCATAATGGAAATGTATTTTGTCTGCATCCTACCCGTCTGGCAGATATCAGATTTAGAATTCTCAAGTTTTAATTTCCATTTTGCTATAGCAACAGCTCACTAATGGCAGGACCTTATTGAGTGAGTTAATATTGGTTGATACCTCAAAATATAGCCATCTGATTGGAAGATATTGGTCACATATTGGACTCTGAATCACATAAATAAGGGCTATAAATAATAGGATCATAGTTAAGCATATCAGAGAAAACTATGTGGGGTGTGTCAATTATGTTCTTTAAATATCCTGGAACTTTTGTAATTTAAAACTGTTCGGTAGACTAGGTGACTAACAATAGTTTCCTGCAAGTTCTGGAGTCCTACTCTCCTAGGATCTAGTTCTTTGATTAGATTTGTACATTCAGTATTAAGTTGTGAAAGAAGGAAAATAACATTTAATGGCTTGTGCCAAGCCCTGTCCAGTGGTACTTCTCTGGTGTGGCTTTGGGCACCAATCTCCATAAACCACCCTCAAAGTCACCACACATAACTGTATGATCAAAGTAAATATCTTGGATTTGCTATGCAAGTAGAGCTTTAAGACATATCCCTCACCCCCTTTCCAGACTGCTGCTCCTAAGCCCCTCTCGGAAATTCTGGAGCCTGCCAACAGCACTTTGAGTTAGTATTTAATTTAATCATTACAACTATGCTGGAACACTAGGTGGCATTTCCATTTTACAGATAAGGAAATCAGAGATGCAGAGACATCACATAGGATTCAAATTCAGGTGCCCTTCCTGAGAAGTCAAAGCCTCCCCTGACTACTCTGTATTCATAGTACTTGGCATTATTTGCAAAGAACAGAAATCACTTCTGGCTGATGTAGGTGGAGAAGGCACTTAATCATTAGTAATGTTGCAATATCAGTCTCAGAACTATGCGAATTTAAGCAACGCTCACTCCAATTCCAACCACAGAGTGGACTGAGTGAGGACCCTGTTTTACTGAATGCTGTAGTTTGGCCCCACTGACAATGCATGCTGTCACTGGCACTGCTGTCCCTGCTACCTCAGCCACCCAATTGTCTACAGTCCCTCCTGACTCCAGCGCACAACCGTGCTTTCCTTGAGACATTCCTACAGCAAAGTCCTAGCACCTGTTTGGTGAATTCAGCCTAAAATAGGGGTTTTAAAACTTCACTGTGTGATGGAATCATCTGTGAAGCTTCTTTCACTCTCCTCCCACCCCCCATCTCTGTCTTTCTTTGCCCCTTCTCCGCCTCTCTTTCCCCTCCCCCACCCTCCACCCCAGAGATTATTTTATTTATTTATTTATTTAGATTTTATTTATTTATTTGACAGAGAGAGAGATAACACGTAGGCAGAGAGGCAGGCAGAGAGAGAGGGGGAAACAGGTTTCCCGCTGAGCAGAGAGCCCGATACGGGGCTCAATCCCAGGACCCTGAACCAAAGGCAGAGGCTTATCCCTCTGAGCCACCCAGGTGCCCCTGTCTTTTAAAAAAGATTTTATTGATTTCGGAGAGAGAACAGAGGGTGGGCGGGGCAAGCAGACTCCTCACTGGGCACGGAGCCCCACGCAGGGCTCAGGGCTCCATGTCACGATCCTGAGATCATGACCTGAGCCAAAATCAAGAGTCAGTCACTTAACTGACTGTGCCACCAAGGTGCCCCCTCCGCAGAGATGATTTTGATGCAGTTGGTCTAGGTTGGGGTCCAGAAATCGTAGGTTTCAAAAACTCAACCTGCAGATCTAGTGTACATTGAAGGCAAAGAGCCACTTGTCTATTCCAGGCCAATGTTTGGTCACCAGGCTTCTTTGATAGGAAGAATCACTTAGGTACTTGTTAAGGTAAACATTCCCTGGCCTAATCCCAGAGCCACTAAGTCAGAGTCTTTATGAGAAGAGCCCATGTAGCTGTTAATAAGTACCTCAGTCAATTTTTATCATCAGGGAAGTTAGAAAAGTACTCTTCTAGGACAGATGAGCATACTCTAGCAGCAAGGAGACTGGAAAAGGAAACATCTGGCATACACTGGAAGGGGCTTTGTATCCTGGACTGCCAGAAAGAATGACAAATGCCTATTATATTTCCACACAGTTTCACTGTTGACACCTAGGTTTCTTTAAATGGAGTGTGTATTTTCTTCCAGAGGGTTAATTGTGACTAAAAAATCAACTCTCAGCATACATCCTTGCCAAGAAAACTGTATTACTACTGCTTCTTAAGTTAGTCTTTGTCTCTGTACACATAAGAAAAAGGACAGGGTGCTTGACCTGAGTTGGCGATTAGAGAGGCTATGGACGAGCTCTTGAATGTTATTCTGGTTCTGATCTCATTTTGGTAGAAAGAAGCTGAACCAGAATTTAGCTCCCAAGAAGTATGATAAAATAAATATGACAAAGGCTTTGACTGTTGCTCGAATAATTATCATAAAATGTGATTCAGTTGTTTCTTTAGTGTTGCATGTCTGGATTACGAATGATATTTAGAAATTAAAATACCTCAGTGTATTGCATTCTTTAACGATGACTCCTTTGAGGATCTGAAATTGTCTTTTACTTGGAGTTTAATTTATTTTTCTTATGTTTTCAAGAATGGCCTTTCCACAGAATACAGTCTATACCTCTCTGAGTGTACTAATTCCTTCCACAGAGCATCAGCCAGTGTAAATATTCCAGTTTCAACTGCATTTATACATCAACATGTTCCTTCAGCCAGGAAGAAAAGACCTCCTCATTTGTACTGTCAGTCTATAAACTTTCCTTTATAGCGACATATTTAGGGGGGAAGACACCTATCCCACATATTCCTTACACGGTCAACTGCATGTGGTAGAGTGATGAAGACAGCCTCATGCACAGCCCGATCACAGGAAGTTGCCGAAATGAAAGGTTTGGAATGGTGATGAGGATATGCTACTCAGCCTTCTCTCAGTGACATGCATTACAGCTTCACACACTCCAAGCTGTACGTTCACAGTCAGTGGGCTTATCATAATGTCATTTGTTAAAGTTGTTCTCAGTAGCTTTATAGATCACTCTTCTAGGGCCGCAGATGAAGTTCCCAGGCAAAAGCTTTGATGGATAAGATGCTTTCTCCATACCAGCTGTGTGAAAAGAAGGGCCAATGCCATTATATACTAAGTAAGGAAACCTCTTTGATGGGAACAGTGTGGTCTCCTTGGGTTCAAAACGTTTAATTGAATTGTGGCTCCTTGACCTCCAGGTGGGACAGGGGCCTACACTAGTCATCAAAAGCATCTCGCACATCTAGGACTGAGCCACCAGCTTCATTACAACAAGTTACAGTGCCACTTGTTTCATGCTCTTTTGGTGGGGCCAGGTGATAAGTGGTGCCCGTGGGGTTACCATTTCAAATTTGCCAGTCCAGGTTCCTGGGGTCAAGCAAATTGGAATGACCACTAGTACTGCTATTAAAGCGAATAGAATGAAGAGGGGGAAATGATGTGTTTTTTAGTCTGAAGGTGTGTCTGAGAAGGTTCACAGTAGGTGGCGCTTATGCCTGTGGTCAAAAGCCACCTGCACTAGAAGGCTTGAGAAGTCTACATAGCAATCTGCTTTTTATGCTTCGGCTCTCCTTGTTCAGCATCGAGGAGTCCTGGCCACAAGGGATGCTGCCACATTTCGGCTCTGCTTTTGGGAAAAGACTGAATTTAGGTGATGATCTGTTTTTAAGACTTCGTTTTGTCATCAGTAATTTGCAAAATGATTATGTATAGATAGTTTATAATATATAGATTAGTTCACGGTGCCATTAAATAACTTGTTGAAGAGCAGGGGTCTATCCTTTCTGTGTAGAGGGCCAGAGAGTAAATATTAGGCTCTCTGGGACATATGGTCTGTCACAACTACTCGGCTTTGCTGTTGTGACATAAAAGCAGCCATAGATGATATATAAACAAATGGGTGTAGCTGTGTGCCGATAAAACTTAATTTACAAAACATCTGGCCTGATACAAACTGTGACACAGTCACATAGTAATCACAATGGCATTGACCCAAGTGTCTTAAGAGCTGGGCTCATATGTAGGCTCTGTCACCTACTAACTGTGACCTTTTTAAGTCTCAGTGTCCACATGTCTAAAACGGCATTACCTGCCTCTACCTACTTTATATGTCTGTTGAGAGGGTAATAATAATAACATAATACATACTAAATAACATTAGTGATCATTACTATCTTTTGAGCACTTACCAAATGCTAGGAGGTATTGGGTTAGGTTAGTTACATTCATCATCTAGTTGCGTCTCATGCTGTGAGAATGTTCCATTTGGTGTATCTATTACCACTATTAATAATCAAAATTATAAATTTTTATTGAGTGCTTGTTATGTACCAACATTGTGCGAATTGTTTTACATGAATTCTCTCACTTAGTCCTCACAACTTTGGTGCATTTTGTTATTATTAACCCCATATTACAAATATTATTATTAACAACCCTATATTATGAATATTAAGGTCAGAGAATGCCACTATTTTGTTGCAGAGTATGCATTAAGGAAGTAGAAGCAACACAGATTGACTACTGAGTGAACCTAAACACTTCATTCTTTTGCTTTCTTATTCTAGAGGGCATTTTCCCTTGAAATTTAATCCTAATAGGCATGTATTCTCCCTTTTACCTCCCGCTTTGAGGTTGTCCCAATCTCTTTCTCTCTCTCTCTGCCTTTTCCCATTGTGTCCAGTGGTTTGCTGATTCTAATGACTTACAAATGCCCTGAAGCATAAACTGTCCTGACATCTATCTAAGCAATCTGGTTGCTCAGGGTTTGAAGCTCCAATGGGCTAGTAATGCTACCAAACTGTGACCGGACAGTGTATCAGTATAGGCTTGAGCTAAAGGCAGGGTCTGTGGACTGGGTTTACTCTTGACTGAGAATAGCTAATAAACGTTCACTTCAGTTTTTCTACTGATTCACTGGCTCTAGCATTTTCTCTCGCAGTTGAAATGTTTGGTCTCAGGGATGAAGATCAACTATTTGAATTTGGAATTTAGCACCACTTCCCTCTGTCCCCCTTTCCCCAGCATCTTTCCAGGTCATCACATGCCCATTCATTCATTCATTCATTCAAGTATTCAACAAATATTTACTGAGTGCCTATAATGGAATGAGCCAAGTACTGAGCTAGATACTGGGAATACAGCAGTGAACAAGTTGGAGAGATACTGACCTGAAATGGCTGACAGTCTAGTGGGAGAGCCAAAGGAAAAAAAAAAACAAGTGATGTAATTATGAATTATCATAAGTTCTAAGGAATTAACAAATAAACAGATTAGCTCAAGGAGGAAAATTAAAGGTTGGAGGGAAGTTAGAGTCATCAGGGAAGGCCTCTGTGGAACAAACTTTGATGCTGAGAGTTCCAGGAGAGAAGGGGCCAACCACACAGAGAAAATGGGGAGAGCCTTGCAGGCAGAAGGAATAATATACACAAAGATTCTGAGACAAGAAAGAGATTAGAGTTTCTGAGGAATAGCACTAATGCTAAGTGTGGCTGGATTCCAGTGGACAAGGGGAGGAGAATGAGACTGGATAGATAGGAGGGGCAGTGGTAAAGACTCTGGATTTTACTCTTGTCATAATGAGGAGTCATCAGAAGCCACGGAGCAAGATGGTGACTGGTCTGGCTTGAATTTTAAAAGAAATCACTGGATGCTGGATGAGAATAGACTGTGGGAGCCAGGATGGGAGCACAGAGACGATTTAGGATGCAATTGAGATGAGGGGAATGGTGACTGGGCTAGAGGGGTGGTGGTAAAGAGGGACAGAAGCTGATAGAATCAACATGTATTCTGGGAATAGAGGTGACAAGGCTTGCTAATGGGTTGAACATGGTGGTGAGAGAAAGAGAGCTCTGACATTATGACTGTTGCAGTTGAAGAAGCACCCCAACCTCTAGAGACTTCTTCAGGAGGAGAGCCAGTGGGAAGTGAGCTTGGAGTGGCTCCTGAGATAAAAGGAAAATCAGCAGTGTGGCTCCCTCTGTCAGGGATTTCTGAGAAGGTATGTACGATGAGTAGAGAAAAATAGTCCTTGGGTTAGGCAATATGGATGTCACTGGTGATCTTTGGTACCCTGGATGTTCTTATGTGGGCCAAAGACAGGAGTGAATTAAAGAGAGAATTGGAGAACAACTGGAGACAGTGAGTATAGATAAATATTTTGAGGAGTTTATAAAAGGGGATGAGAAGTTAGGGGTGGGTAGTGGAATGGAATATGTAGTTGTGAGAGGAGATCCGAATGCCAGAAAGAGTGGGGGGGGGGTGGGCACCGTGGTGGTGGCAGTGGTGGTTAGGGAGGGAGTGAAGGTCTTAAGAAGCCCAGGAGGGGGACAGGACCCAGAACCCCAGTGGGAGTGTTGCCTTAGGGAGGAATAGAGACAGGCCCTCCACTATAAATAGAATAGGATGCCACTGTGGTTGGGTTTGCAGGTTTGGCCAAGAGAAGATGATGGAGTTCAAGCCAAATGCTGCCTGCTTTGTGCATTCACTTAGCATGTTTTTTGAGCACTGGCTATGTGCCAGGCACTGTGTTAGGCTCTGGGGATATAGCAGGGAATAAAATAGATAAAATCTCTGTCATTGTGGAATTTGACTTCTAGTGGAACCAAAATTGAGTGCTCAAGAGTGGGTATGGAAGGTTTGAGGAGCTAGAAGCAGGCTTGAAACAGGCCCGCTAGAGGAAACGAGTGGGACCATGGCTGGGCATTTGGTGGTCTTTTTTTTTTTTTTTTTGCATTTGGTGGTCTTATGGTTACACATCCAGGGCTCTCTCCTGAGTGGTGCAGCTCCAGCTTCACTCCCCAGACCATCTCCCAAACCTCCTGCTTCTAGACATGGCTACCTGAAGCATTTGTTCACTCCTTTTTGAGCCCAGGCTACCCGGAGTGGATTAGATGTACAGGACAGGAGAAATAAATACAATGCTAGCCTCTGGATAATACCCTGCTCTATCAATTTGCGGTTACTTAGGTAGGTCTTGGTAATGACCATTTACATGTTCTCATTTAAAATTTTCTGTCCCTAGGGACGCCTGGGTGGCGCAGTTGGTTGGGCAACTGCCTTGGGCTCAGGTCATGATCCCAGCGTCTTGGGATCGAGTCCCGCATCGGGCTCCTTGCTCCGCGGGGAGCCTGCTCCTCTCTCTGCTTCTGCCTGCCTCTCTGCCTGCTTGTGTTCTCTCTCTGTTAAATGAATAAATAAAATCTCTCTCTGTTAAATGAATAAATAAAATCTTTAAAAAAAAAATTTTCTGTCCCTAGAACCTGGGCTCTCTCAGCTTTCCCTTTATTTTTTTATTTTTATTTTTTCAGCTTTCCCTTTAGAAAAAGTGAATTGAAGTAGTCACACCTGAACAGTGTGTGAAACTGTCAAACCACAGGTACTGAGCACATAATGTGGGCCAAGAGCTGCCGGACCCTCATCCCGTCCTTAACCTTTACCTGATTTCACCAAATACCCACTTTCCACTGTTCACTTCTGTATTTGCATGTTTATGGGCACATATGACTTGTATAATCAGAAAAGGAAAAGATTTAAGAAAATATGTCTAAGGTGGTACTCCCATTCTTCTAGA
>CM052801.1:97385597-97556668 GCA_028533885.1 Nasua narica | reverse complement strand
TATAGTAGATCAAATAAAATATATTAAAATTAATTTCACCCTCCCCCACCTCTTTTAAAAAATGTCACTATTAGAACATTTACAGTTTCATATCTAGCTCATATTCTACTTCTTTTGGACAGAGTTGAGTGAGACCAGGGTGCTGATGGCCTCCCCCATCTGGCCCTCGGCTACCTTGCTGACCTCATCTATTCACCTTGCTGTTCCTGTCTTAGGGGCTTTACTTTGCTGTTTGCTGGTCCTGGAATGCACTTCTACCAGATAATCACTTGGGCACACTCCCTCCCTTCCTTCAGGTTTTTATTGAAATGTCACTTTGATATTGAAGCCTTCTAGCTACTCTAAAGTTACAAAATTGCAGCCTCCCTTCCGACTCTCTCCCCTGCTTGATTTTTCTTTGTAACACCTATCTGTAACTGAAACACTGTGCATTTTATGTAGTCATATACCTATTTTATGTTTGTCCCTAGGAGAGCTAGGATTTATTTTGTCCTGTTTTGTCCACTGCTGGAATGTTGCTTGGCATGTAGTGCAACTTTAGTAAATACTTGCTGAGTGAAGGAATCAGTTGCCTCAGGGGAGGGACTTGACAGGTGGGCCACAGAAAAAAGGAGGCTAACTGGCTCTGGTACAAAAGCCTGAGTCTTAGGGGAACAAACCTGTCCTGGACAAACAAAGTATTTGGGGGAGATGTTGGTAAAACTGGCAGGACTCCTCAGTATGGTCGAGTGGGAATAGGGTTACCTATAGAACTCAAATGTGACAGGGACAAAGGAAGATGGACCCAGGAACTGACTGAGGTTAAATTTCTACCGACTAGGAAGGAAGTTTCAAAGTAGAAATCAACTAGAATTGCAGAAAAGTAAACTTCTATTTCTCCTAGACCAGAGTTTGCGGCTAAGATTTCCATACTGAGAGAAATAGTAGACATTTCATGCTAGGATTACCTGTGCCCTCAGGAACAGAGAATAAGAGACTCCATTGGGGTTCAAATAGCTTTCCTCATTCCTACCTTCCCTCCCACTGTCATACATATGATCTATCAATAAAATTCTATATTCAGGAAGATTTTCAAATAAATAGTTCCATTTTATCTTATGGTCTCACTTACGTGTGGAGTATAAAGAAAAGCATGGAGGGCATCGTGAGAAGGAAGGGAAGGGCAAATTGGGGGAAATCAGAGGGGGTGATGAACAAGGAGAGACTGTGGACTCTGAGCAACAAACTGAGGGTTTTGGAGGGGGTGGGGGGTTGGGCGAGTCTGGTGGTGGGTATTGAGGAGGGCATGTATTGCATGGAGCACTGGGTGTGGTGCATGAACAATCAATCGTGTAACACTGAAAAATTAAAATAAACATATTTGGGGAGAAAAAAAAAGACAACCAGATTATCTCTCTCTGACTCTATCTTACACCTACATCTCTATGTGTGTCCATATCTCTATCTATCCAGAAAATAACTTCATGTGACCATTGTAACTTCAAAGGCAGAATCTGAAAATGTGAGAGGCAGACATTTTAAGAAACAATTGTATTCTGAGAAACTGCTCAAATGATAAGTGACACTTCATTCAAGGAGTGAATATGGTAAGCATATGATTCCTGGTTTTATGTGAGTTATCTACCAGATGATGTCTCCTCACCCATGGCATTTCTGTGTACCCTGCCTCACCCCATGTCTGAGATTCAGTCTGTCCTGCATTTTCTCCTCAACTTCCACTCATGCTCTGGGATGGAGGTAGGCCAGAAGGAGAAGCCGAGGGATGAGGTGAGGATATCTGCTTTGCACATATAGTAATTTTTTTTTAAGCTGCAAGTTTAATGGTTTGTACCAGGCATCAAAATCACTGTATTAAAGCAGAAGACCAAAAAATGGCTCATTCAAAACAGCTGCAGTCTCAATATTACATGCCTTGCCCGTAGCTGGCTCAAACTGCCAGCCCATGGTCTGGAGTCTGATGAGGCATGTTCCGTTAAGTTGGGTCTGTATGATTTCTTTTTTCTTTTTTTGGTCTATATGATTTCTTAACAAACATCGCTGTTGTTTCCCTGACTTAGAGGATGAAAAAAAATTAATATTTTAATGAGCATTGTGTAGGCTTCAGATTTTTTGTTTGTTTGATTTTCTCCTTTTAGAATTAGGACAGAGATCGTTCTGGCGCCTGGTAAATATTGAATTACACTACCGGCCTATTCACATTTGTACCCAGGAAAGATATAGGAAAGAATCTAGGAAAGATCATTTCACTTAGTATTCAAAAAAGGAGAATTCATTTTCTTTTCAGTGCAAGCGGAGACACAGAGGAGTGGCTTTGATGGCTTTCCAGTTGGTCTAAGATTAAACAGATGTTCAATATTCAGTTCTGATTGCACATGTTCTAAAATCAAATATAGCCTGTTAAAGGGTTCAGTCATGGAAAAGGACATTTTTTATAACAAATTCATTCATTTTCAAGAAATTAGGTTGAATAATGAACACATGAGTGCTGCTTTGCTCTAAGTCTTGTTTTCTTTCTTCTCTTTGTTACTCTGGAATATAGAATTTGCTATCTTCAAATTAAGTCAGTTACATGGGCAGTAAAAACACTTTTGTCACTTATAGATATATTGCAGAAATTTGGGGCATATGCACCATACTGAAAATGGGATAATCTGATTACAACGAAAGAAGGCATCCACTAGAATGATGCATTAAACCTTTCAAAAAAGTATTTTAGTTGATTTATTCTTTGTCTTGGATCTGATGGGAAAGTGTCTAAAGCAAAGAGATGTGTTCTTCATGTGAAAAATGAAAATTACTGAGTTCTATCCTTAACTTTTCCAGATACCTTTATATATTGCATCTTGTTCAGTATGAAATAGCGCTGGTGGTCTTGAACAGCAGTTGCAATTGCCTTTCCTGGTGAGGAAGTCAGGAGCTGCTCCCTCTTGGCATGAACTCTCTGAATGTTTATGTCTAGTCTGCTTTGATGTCAAAAATAATTCTCATTGGTGATTTTTAAATGTAGTCTCCCTTCGACATATGACCCCCAGCTGGTATCCCTACTCCTCAAACAATATTTGAAGAGGGGAATATAGAACATTTAGAGCTAGCAAACCAATCTTCTGTATGCTATATCCATTTAGCCAGGTTTTTTTTTTTTTAAAGATTTTATTTATTTATTTGATAGAGAGAGAAAGAGATCACAAGTAGGCAGAAGGCAGGCAGAGAGAGAGCGAGAGAGAGAGAGAGAGAGAGAGCGAAGCAGGCTCCCCGCTGAGCAGAGAGCCTGATGCGGGGCTTGATCCCAGGACCCTGAGATCATGACCTGAGCCGAAGGCAGAGGCTTTAACCCACTGAGCCACCCAGGTGCCCCATTTAGCCAGTTTTAAAAGTCATGGGCTCATGGGAATGCTCTGGTTGCCATCCAAAACCGTGTCTGGGACCACTTGTTTAAGCAGAAAGGCCAGAAGGTACACTGCTAATAGACACAGGTGTGCATTGTGTGTTGAGACTTTGCATGCAAGGGAGGTACATCCTCTGGAAAACCCTTCCCTTCCTTCTCCCACTTTGCCTGTAAGACTTTATTCTGCACACCTCAATTTCTATGTCTTTTCTTCTGAGAAGTCCTCCCATGTGCTTTTGTCACCCCTTGGCCATGTCACTCATCGCACTTCATTATAATTACCTGTTTATCTTTATGTCCCTTCTCATCAGACTGTGAACTCGGTGAGGGGCTTTTCATTGTTCCCCTTTTCATCTTTTATTTCCAGGACCCAGCATGAGATAGACACTTATTTATGATTTGTTTAATAAGGGGATGAATTCAGAAAACCCGTTTTTATGTCCCACCTCTTCTAGTTATTAGGTGTATGAACTTTGAGAAATAACCTCTTTGAATTTATGTCTTCATTGGTAAAATGGGGTTGATTATCCATACATTACACACTTTGTGGGAAATGGAAGCCCAGGAGAACAAAATGACCATTTGGATGTCATATGATCATACAGATAAAAAGAGACACCGTCAGGTCTTTGTGCCCTATTCTACATTTTGCTTTCTTTCTAGAATATGACAGTGCCTCTTGAGTGAAGTAAATTTCAGTTGTGAAGACAACAGAGAAGGAAGTATATATTAATTGAAAAAATATTGTAACTTTGGTAAATAAGCAAGGCTGCTCTTATTAATCCTGCCGGTAGAAATGTTGGGGGCAAATCACTTATCTTTTTGGATAGTGACTCTATTTTGTGTATTTTGTAGTCAGAAGACCAGAGCCTCTGATTACTTGTCTATAGTATGGGGGTGATAATATTTTCGCCCAGGGGCACTTGGGTCACTCAGTTGGTTAAGTGTCTGCCTTTGGCTCAGGTCATGGTCCCAGGGTCTTAGGGTGGAGCCCCACATCAGGCTCCCTGCTGAGCAGGGAGCCTGCTTGTCCCTCTTCCCAATGCTCATGCTCTCTCACAATCTCTCTCTCTTTCAAGTAACTAAATAACTAACTAAATAAATAAAATCTTAAAAAAATAATATTTTCCCCCAGTAGGATTATAGTAAGGATGAAGAAATATATATAAGCTGTAAGTTGCTGTCCACATATAAGATGATGACTTCATGATTATTACTAAGAAATGTCAAGTTAGCCACTGTCACATATGATCTCCACAGGTCAGCACCCTTTGTAAAACTGACAGAATTAGAAGATATTAAACTTTATTTTTTGCAGTTATTTATAACTGTCAAAACAATTTACTAGGTTGTATCTTAAATATTTTGAATGAAATTTTTCTCACAATGTCTGAAAGATAGAATGTCTTGTTTTCTAGCTTCCAACCACATGGTATAACCACAGACAACTGAGTAGCCTCAGCAGTCAACAGACCTCGCTTGAAGGAAGTATACATATTCTGGAGCTGGCTTTCTTTATTTCATGGCTTTGGAAAGAATTTGAGGCCCACAGACTGACCAGCCTTTCTGAGAGTAGCTACAGGTGATAATGAGGTCATCCTTCAAGAGTCAAGAGTGTCAAAAGGAAATAACAGAGGGAACTGTAGTAGTTTCCAAGGGTTGTTGTAGCAAGTTACCACAAACATAGAGGCTTAAAACAACACCAATTTATTATTTTACAGTTCTTCCAGAACTGTAAAATCCAATCCAGTGAATTGGATTTCACTGGTGTAAAAGCAAGGCATAGGCAGAGTCACCACATTCCCTCTGTAAGCTCTAGGGATGAATCTATTTCCTTGCTTTTTTCTGGTTCTTGGAGTTTTCTGCATTCATTGGGCTCTTGCTTGTGTCACTTTAACCTCTTGTTTCCATAGTCACATCTCTTTATTTCTCATCTGTTGTTAAATATCACTCTGCTGTCCACTCTCATAAGGACACTTCTGATTACATTTTGGACCACTCATGTAATCCAGGCCAATTTCCCCATCTCGAGGTTCTTAAACACATCTGTGAACTCCTTTGCCATATAAAGTAATGTGTAAGGGTTCCAGGGATTATGACATAGGTAGCTTTAGGGGCGATTATTCAATCTACTGTGTGGACATATACAGGGATGTCATCATGATTATTACTAAGAAATGTCAAGTCTCTCAGCCACTGTCATGTATGATCTCAAGGGGGCAACACCCTTTGTACAACCAACAGAATAGAAGGTATTGCATTTTAGGTTTTTTTCAATTATTCATGTAGATGGTTTACCAGGTTGTCTCTTAAATGTTTTGAATAAAAACATTATCTGCAGGGGCACCTGGGTGGCTCAGTTGGTTGGGCGACTGCCTTCGGCTCAGGTCATGATCCCGGAGTTCCGGGATCGAGTCCCATATCAGGCTCCCGGCTCTGCGGGAAGTCTGCTTCTCCCTCTGACCCTCTCCCCTCTCATTCTCTCTCTCTCTCTCTCTCAAATAAATAAATAAATAAAATCTTTAAAAAAAAAAAACCAAAAAACGTTATCTGCAGTTTCTCTCCCAGGAAGAGAGTTTTATCTTGTCAAAGCCAGTCATCATTCCCTGTTCTGCTGATCTAACTCTAAAGATCAATTCCTGTTCCACCAGGCTATGAGCATACCTAAAGAGATTACTGAAATTCACCATTCCATAGACCTGATTCATAGGCCTTTAAATTGAATATAGTAGCCTAGAATTTGCTTTAGCCATTATGCAAGTTTCCTTTAGCTAGGTTTCCTGTTATCACTGTTTGGTTCTGGATTTCTCTTAGGGGTTAAGGGAGAAGTTGAATGGGAATGTTACCAGACTTCTGGCTTCAGACTTAGGAGATTTAAGTAAACACAGTTGGTGAGAAACCATGTGGGACATGGAATCTAGGTCTTCTATAATGAGTTGGAAGTTCCTCCTCCCCCTCCAACCGCATTGCCTAGTGTTAAAGGTAAGAGAGTAGCTGTTCCATATAGTCAAGATGCAAAAGATTTTTCCTAGGCTCTTAGATTTGCAGGGTTGGGATCATACTACCTAAGACTTTTATAGCCCACAGTGCTTTCACAGACATTTATTTTGTTCAGTCCTTGAGAACAATTCTGTGAGGGTGACAAAGTTCCATCCTCTTCTTATAACTCAGACACAGACAGGTGAAGAGCTTTGCATACCTAGTAAGGGGAAACCTTGGACTTGAATTAAAGATTTCTGGTTCCTTATCCATGGTGCTGTACACTACTCTACAGCTGTCTGAGACCTTGAAGTTCATTCTTATTCCTGCCTTCACATATTTGAAGCTCCTCTCCAACATTCTTCTAATCTGTGAAAGCAGGTTTAACATAACTTTGACTCTGTTCTGCTCACACTTTCTCTTGAAATATCTGGGTAATTGAAGCAAGAGATGTGAATGTATGTATGTGTATAAGAGAACTTGAATGAGATAAATAACTTTCTCCATTTTCTGTTCTATGAGGTGAGAAAGACAAATTCTGTCTTCTATAAGACCTGTTGATGTGGCTTCGTATATGCCAGTATTAATGATTTGGGAAGATTGAATGATTTAAAACGGAAAAATTGAATGCACCTGTGAGGGGCTTTAGTCTAATATGGTTCTTCTTCTTTTTTTTTAAGATTTTCTTTATTTATTTGAGAGAGAGAGAGAGAGAGAGCGAGCGAGCATAAGCAGGGGGAGGGGTGGAGGGAGAGGGAGAAGCAGACTCCCTGCTGAACAGGGAGCCTGATGTGGGGCTTGATCTCGGGACCCTAGGACCATGACCTGAGCCGAAGGCAGATGCTTAACTGACTGAGCCACCCAGGCACCCTGGTTCTTATTTTTGACCATTATTCTGAGTTCATTCTTCTAGAATAAAGATCTTTCAGTGACTTTGGGGAAAAATGAGAAATTATTAAAGAAGAAATATTGACTACAAGATAGTTTTGTTCTAGAAAAATGACCACAAACTGGAAACTTAGAAAAAGGATAAAGAACACTTTCTTGTAGCAGTAGCACCTTTGGTTTTATTAAAATGTATACAGCCATAAAATTGTAGATCTGGAAGGGCATTTGTACTTAGTTCCAACTTCTCATTTGGTATAAGAAGAAACCAAGGTTATGATGTCAATGTGGAAGTTCATGGTAAAGTTGGGATGGGCAAACAAGTATTAATTTCAGGAGCTAGGGGCTCATCTACCACACTAACACATAGTAAACCAAGACTTCTGCATTATGCCTTTTACTATGCTTTTATCTCTTTCACTCAATTCAGAGTAATTTTTTACATGTATGGAGATGATAATTTAAAGATACACAGTGTAAACTGATTTTTATTTATTCTCTGACTTTTGTACGAGCAGAATGTCTTATAGTATACGCAAAAAGTCATAATCAACCTTGGATTCAATCATAGTGACAGGAGTGAGATACAAAAATGAAAGAATTGCATTGGTTGTAATTCAGAATACAAGAAGATTGCTAGTTCATGACTTGAAAATCATTTTAAGAGAATATCTTTCCAAGAGGCTATTAATCAGATAGTTCAAGTTCTAATCCATGGAGAGAACCATTCCTCATGAATTAGAGAGGATCTGACAGTTTTGCTAATTCCTTATAATAGGAACAGTTACTAGGGACAGAGTTGCCGTCGATAACCTGTCTCCATAATTGAGTCTTAAGCTTCTGAATTTGTCAACAATAATAAAGAGTGCAATTAGAAAGTAACTGGGGAAATAATAACGGTTGTGCCTTTAATGAAGACTGAGACCCTTTTATAAACTCTTTGTAATTAGTTTCTGTCTGTTAGCAAATCTTTTTGAGTCCTGCAAAATTATGGGTTATATCATATCTGAATGTTATTGATGCCTTTTTCTCATATATAGAGCAATTAGGAAAGATAGCTTTAAAAAAAGACTGGTGAGGTAGGAATAGAGATAATTGAAAACTGAGAAGAGTAATTTTCATTGTCCAAAAAAGTGATAATGGACTCCAGCATGTAATCTACTATTTTTCATCATGTTGTCATTCTGTGATCCAATATCAGATTAGTCAATGGAAGATTTCATCCATCATAATGGGCTTAATATTCTTCAAAATGAGAATCACTGTAGAAAGTTAGATTAGGGCCAATAAGTTCCTGAAAGATTCAAACATTTCATTGGAAACATTAATGATGTGTATATCCTATCATGCATCTGGCTAATTACCCACTTTCAGTTTATATGAATAACTCCATCAATGTTGCACAATATTGTACTGAGAAGGGAAAATCATAATTAATTTATAATGTGTGGAGAGAACATGTGATTTCAAAAGTTTGGGAGGTAGGCAGGTTAGAGATCCCTAAATGCCCCCCCCCCTTTTTTTTTATGAAGAATTTGAAACTCAAAGAGGTGAATGACTTGTCCAAGAGGGAGTTAAAGACCAAGTCTCCATGCCTTTCCATGCCACATCTTTCAATTTTCTTTGTTTGTTTGATTTCACCTCATACCAAACATATACTTTTGGCTCTGAATTGAGTTATAAATTTTATTAAATGTCAAATTCTGCACTTTTACATACAGATTCACAGTTAAATTTATCTTGTGATGTGTGCAACATACCTTTTTGAATTTAAATAACCTCCACGTTCATTATATATTAGATACCTGAGGATATTCTGATTTATAAGATTCATGGTTGAAGAATGGCATATTCTTTACTTAGTGAGCATCCTTCATGGCTTTCAGAAGGTTGTTCTTCAGATTTATGATTCAATTAGAAAGGGCTTAGAAAAAGTTTTCTTTCAATTCAATTTAATGGCAATCTAAAAGAAAATTATTTTAGTGAATTGACACCTAGAGTTTTAATGGAAGTAAATTTCTCTGCCACAAACAACCCTCCTGGGATTATGATATTAACAACAATCCAAGATTCAAGCAAATCAATACTGAGGTCCAAAGTGTTGATTGTTGAATATATGAATCACCAGAGCCAGAGAACATTATTTAAATAACTTAGTCACCAGAGGAAAAATATGCCACGAAAATAGGCTATATTATAGCATTCCCACGTCTTTCGTTTAACTAGATAATGAAGATAATTTTTTGGCAGATAGATTGTGGGTTGCGAAAAGGAGCCAAAGAGAAAGATAAATAACTCTCTTTATCCTAGAAGATTCCTGGATTTCATTGAAGTTCCTTGAAGCTTCTCAGAGTTTTCCTAAAAATGCCACCTGGCTCCATAAGTTAGATCTGCTCAGTCTGGCTGGGTACTAAAGAACATACTGGTTACAACCAGTTTTCCTGATGGGGGGAAAAATCTGTCCACTTTAATTTTGTGAGAAAATAGCTTGGGGAGTGAAGTTTTCCTTCCCTATCTCAAAGAAAATGTACAGGTATGATGTGTGATTTCTGGGAACATGCTGATGTCCTGGGGACGTTGGTTCCAATTCAGAGAGCCTAGGTGTTCTGAAGGGAATTTTTGGTCTTCTTGAGGCAGACTATTCAGTAGTTTTCTTTGGATTTTAAATATTAATATTCAATTTATTAAATGTATAAATCCCCAAACATAGTTTTTCTTCACTTTCGAGTTCTACATACAAATTTTGATATTCTCTTTATAAATCTAATAGATTTTAATAATCCTTCAAAGTGCTTCTAAATAATGTATAGTAGCATTTACCAACATAGTTAATTAAACATCTTCAACTATTTTAAACTTCATTTATATACTTAATATATAGTATTCATTTTCCTTTCTTAAGCCTTTTCATTGTCTGGTAAACAAAGCCTCTGAATACTAAATTATTTCTTTTAATAAATTGAATTTATATATATAGTGAACTAAAATTTCTCTCAGATGCTCCAATAATAAAGAATACAGTAAAATTCCACTTAAAATCATGAGTATAATCAGTTCTTCAGCTCCACATTTTAAATTGGAATTACAAGGTTGTCACTCTGAAAGTTCAAATAATCTTAAAATATCAAGTGTATAGATATCAAATATGTACAAAAATATAGTTTTTGTACATAAAATGTACAAAATATGTACAATAATATAGTTTGATTCTCTCAAACATTTATTTTTTTTCTTTCCATATCTTCTCACTTTTAGAAGATCTGTACTCACTAAAGAAAATAGTTACTGTTCTAAATTCTCATTACTTACAACTGGAGATGTTGGCCAGGTATGAGACCTGGAGCTATATAGGTCTTTAGACTCCCCCCCCCCACCATGCTGTCATTCTGAGCCCTTTTTATATAGTTACTGTGTCTTAAAGACTCTACTTAAAAGGGAATAGGTCGCTTAACTTGCATTACCTAAATTTTTATTTCTCAAAGAAGTCCTCCACTGCCTACCCACATTGATTGCTTACAATTTGGTGCTTCTTGAGATATGTTATAGTGCTTAGTGCCCAAGCGTGGATTCTGGAGCCAGATCGCCTAGGTTTAAATCCTGGCTCTACCAGTTATCAGCTGTGTGATCTTGGACAAGGAGCTTAAACTCTTTGTGTCTTAGTTTCCTAATCTGTAAAATGTGGATATTATCAGGAACTAACTCATAGGATTTTCATGAGAATTAAATGTGTTAGTAAATGTGAAATTCTTTGAATAGTCCCTGGCTTATAGTATGTGCCATGAGGGTATTAAGTGTTATTATCATCATGTGTATTTTCCTTCTGACTTTAAAGCCTTTGAATTGGGTGTATCCTAAGATTGTCTTTTCCATTTAAATTTGAAGATTTTTGAACTCAGGGGAATCTTGCTATCCTTAATAATTATCAAATCATATACTTTCCTTAGGTACTAAAATTATATCCAGTTTAATTTTGTATATTACTTTGGATTTGTGCTTTCTATGGTCATGGCTAATTAAGTCATTCTGCTGAATGGTTTTAGACTCAGCTCTCTGCACTTAGTAAATGACTTGTATGAGTCACTTGCCTCAATTTCCTTATCTGAAAAAAATGGGGATAGTAATCCTTGATATACCCTATATGCCTTAATCAATAAATACTAAATATTTATTGAGTATCCACTATGTCTTAGATACTATTCCAGGTTCTTTGAATAAATTAGTGAACAAAACAGATAAATATTCCTCCAGGGTGGAAGTGGCAGAGGGAAAATGATGAGGAGAGGAGACATAATGAATGAGTAAATTACATGGTGTATTAGATGGTGATATGTGCTAAAGAAAAAAAAATGGAACAGGATAAGAGAAATCAGACATTTGCAGCAGGAATACAGGGGCCTATAACAATATTGAAAATGATAATTGGTGTAGGCCTTATGGAGAACATGAGATCTAAGTAAAGATTTGAAGGAGATGAGGGAATAAGCCAAGACATACTGGGGAGAAGACCATTTAGACAGAAGGAACAGTGTATTCGCCAGCTTCTGCTGCAGCAACAAACAGCCCTAACATGTCAGGCTCTGACAAGCACACAAGTTTTGCTCATATTATGTGCTCAATAGCCACTTCACAATTGTTTTAAATATTTTCCTCTCTCTAGATGTAATTGTAAGTATTTAAGCTTGGTAGAGGCTGGGGAATATATTCCACTACAGAGAAGCATGGCAAGATTAGGGAATGTGAAGAAAGAGTTAACGCAATCCAAGTTAATCCAAGTGTCTTAGATTCACTCTGAGCCAACCACTGGGAATATAGCCCTCATAATGTTCTCTAGATCAGTGATGGATTGATTAAATTTGTTTCGTATAGTTGGGAGAAATAAACCATATCATAGTAGTTTGTCAGGATTACTTTGCACAAATATCAAGACTAATAATGCACACCTGGTTTCATTGCTTTGGTCTTGAGTTTCAGTTGCCATGGCTGATGGCTAGCAAGATGTTTCTAGTGATCAACTTCCTATAAAAGCCTCAGGTCCCAAGATTCAAATGGGTTTCCTTGGTGGAGACATTCCATACTGTTCCCTGCACTTTGCTGCCAGAGTAAAAAGCCCCTCCTGTATGTCCTTGAGTGAGGAAGGGCTTCAGGAGCTTATGCTGGCTCTCTCTGGACTCTGTCAATAGGTATCTTTTTTCTTGCTACTTCCACTCTGTCTTCTGCTGTGATTAATCTTAGCCAAAAGTTAAAACCTGCTCTGGAAGTGTGATTCTTACTAGTGGATCATTGAAGTTAAGGAAAAGGTTGTGGAATTTCTTACACAGGAAGAGAATTGATAATTGCTGTCACTAACAACTAGAACAAGGAGTTAAAAGCAGGAACATACTATGATGATCAAGGAACAACAGGGAAGCCATTGTTTGTGGAGTGGAGTGCTATGAGAGGGAGAGGAATAGGAGGTAAAGTCAAGGAGTAACGGAGGTGGAGCTGAATCATGGAGTCTTTGTAGGTTCTCGTGAAACGAGAAGCCATTGGCGGTTTTGAATAGAAGAGTGGTGCAGTCTAAGTTTTAAAAGAGATCACTGGGGCGACAGTTTTGAGAATGGATGCTAAATGGGCAAGAGTAGAAGCTGAGAAACATTGGGAGGCTATCGCAATAGTCCAAATGAGAGATGTTGGTGACCTGGACCAGGTAGCTGCAGTGGAGGTAGTGAGGACGGGTCAGAGTTTAGATATTTTGAAGATGATTTTTATGCGTCAAATGGAAGAATAGGGTGTGTGAAAGTTTGCCAAACATAAGCAGCATATACAGGTAAATGATTCTGTTGGGGTTTGGAAAGTTATTTTGGCCATGAGGATGAATAAGCTTGAGAATCTGGAGGGAGGAGGCATGCTCCCATCGCCACAGTTGCAGAGGGGGCTTTCTCAGGCCATTCACGAAGCTACACAGGGACCTTTTTTCTTTTTCTTTGAAAGATTTTATTTACTTATTTGAGAGACAGCACGAGTGTGTGTGTGAGAGAGAGAGAGAGAGTGCAAGGCAGAGGAGAAGGGCAGTGGGCAGAGGGAGAAGCAGAATCTCCACTGAACAGGGAGCCCAACACGGGGCTTTATCCTAGGACCCCGAGATCATGACCTGAGCCAAAGGCAGGCACTTAACTGACTGAGCCACCCAGCCATCTCCACACAGATCTTTTTTTGATGAAAATCCCAAGAAACAGGATTTGATAGTGCTGTTATTTTAGATTGTCTGTGCTCCAGCCTAACTCACCAGCCTAGACACATCAACATGAAGGAAAATCCTTGCTCTCCCCATTTGCAAAGGGGATCTTGAATAATTAAAATTTTTTCCCGAAGACTGTGTCTGCATATTGGGAGAGGATTTGTTCTGCCTTTACTTACTGGCAGGCATGTAACCAGGGTGGTTTCAAAGTGTGGGTGTTTTCTGTCACCTCATATTGAAAACACATGCTGATGTCGCATGCATTCCGGAGCCAGCTTCTGGGTTGAGGTCATCAGTAAGGATTTTTGCCCGAGTTCCACTTTTTAGGGTCCTAGTTGTCCTCTTGTGTGCATTTTCCCTTTACCCAATCCCCCACTCCCCAACACACACACACGGAGCCGTATTTCAGAAGACATGATTCCCTCTTGTGCCCAGAGATTATACTAACTCTGATGCAAAGGAGAAATTCGAGCTGAATTATTTCTATTGCTTCTGTTCTAAAAATATCACTTCCTCTTTGCCTAATGTGTACAGGAAATATGTGGCTTTATTTCTGTATAACAGATGCAAAAGCAAGTCAGGTAAGGCAGTAAACCCCAGGTGTGAATGCATTTTGATGTACTTAGAATTGCCACAATTAGAAAGCTAAGCCCTGATAGAAGACCCAGAGCTAATTATACCAGGAAGAGTCAGGAAATTGGTTTAACAAAGAGAATTTGTGATATTATCCCTGTTGACAATTGGATTAGGGGATGTTCCCAGCTCTGTGGTTTACAAGATATTTTTCTACAAATCATTAGCAAAAAAATGTCAAACTCTTTTGTTCTTCACCTTGAAAGAAAGCCACAGATTCTTTAGGGGATCTAAAGTGCAGTGCAGCAAAGCAAGGCAATGTATTTAGAAAGTTGCCCAGCCAACAAGTTGCTTTGCTACCTGACCCATGAGACTGCGACCAACTGAGGCTGGATAAGGCTACTTGCATAATGGTACTTGGGGTGCTTCAAAGGGAGAGAGTGCAGTTTTCTGAAAATCTCATTTACCATACTTAGGAAGGTTTCCTTTGGAACCATATCAGTGCATTTTTCTTTGTTTGATGCATGATAGCACTACCAAAGCCTTTAGATATAGAAGGGGCTCTTTAGGAGGAAAGAAACCTTTGAGTTCTATTACCTGTTAAAGGTCAAGTGCATGTGGGAAGGAGGGAGGTGGGGGCAAAATGGGGGTCACTTAAAATGATTTCCATTCCTTTGTTTAGAACTATAGTGTCAAAGTGGACTAGGCCTGGATTCTAGCCATGCCCCTGTTGTTGACAAGCTGTTAAGAACTGAACTTCTTAGGAACTTAGTTTCCTCAACTATAAAAAGGGGGGCTTTTAGTTGGGTTTGATTAATTCAACAGGTACTTGTTGAGTAGGTGGTATGTGTTAGGTACTGTTCTAAGTGATTGGACTATAGCAGTGAATGAAACAGCCAAAGACCCTGTCCTCATGAGGTTTTCACTCTAGTTGCAGGTGGGAGGCAAATGACAAACAATAAGCATAATAAGTAAATAAGATGTTTATATTATGGTTTTTTTTGATGTTTATATTATGTTAGAGGATGACAAGTGCTATTGGAAGGAGAAAACAGTAGAGTCAGGGGAGGAGTTTTTGGAGTGCTGGCAAAGTAGGGTTGGTGAGGGTTATAACTCTATGTAATGTCTAAGATGCTTACTAGTTCTTAAAATCCGTACTATGGTGTTTATTCATTTAATCACCATGATCATAGCAACTTTGTATTAAAATATTTATCTATAAAGAGGCTTTAAACTCCATCATATCTACTAAGATGTCCTTTGATGTCTTGTGTTCTTTCTTCAGACTTTAAATTCCATCATGTCTACTAAGATATCCTTTGAGTATGCTATTATTTTCTCTTTTCTGTCCTGGTTTCAGAAAGATGTGTCTAATTTCCCTCTTTTCATTTTCCCTGGCCTTTTGGTTTTGTCTCTATTGTGGTACTTCTTCCAGTCTAGTTTCATGTTCACTAGGCTGTGGGCCAGGACAGAGGTCAGGTCTGTTCATATTTATTAATTTCATGAATGAATTTTCTAGGCCTCCAGGCTTAATATTCTATGACTTCATAATAACTGTTTGCCAGGCTACTGCTAAACCCAAAACCTTCCAGATAACAGAACAAGCAGTAGTTAGGAACTACTCACTCGTGTATGCACAAATTTTGTGACTGGTGTGTGTGTGTGTGTGTGTGTGTGTGTATGTTTTAAATGGCATTTGAGGATAAGAAATACAAGTACTTTATAATCAATAATATTCCTTCATATTGTTTAGAGGCTGCAGAGGCCAGAAGACTACTTTTGGAAGTCAAAAGACCCAGTGGACCATTTGCAACATTTGCTCTTACTTATTCATTCATTTTGTCATTTGTTTCTTTATCAAATATTATTGAGGATTAAGAGCTGTCAGTGTCTACTTTTCATAATATATGTATCAGAGAAGAATCCTATTACTTTTGAAAATCTAATGGGGAGCATTATAATGCAAATATTATTACTTCAAATGAAAATCAAATAGAAAAATGCTGCACTATTAGAGAAACTTATACTATTCAAGAGCAAATGACTTTGAAGAGCCTTATAGATTGCTAATCATCTATTCACTATACGGGCCAGCTTACTTGAGTCCAGTGAATAGTCAAATAGTGGTATGATTCAATCCAATTCCCACCGCTTCTTATTGTCTCATAATGTGCCTGGCTCAGTTACGTATTATCTGTCTACACTTCTAGAAAATATATCTTAAATATGGAAGATCATTCCAAATGGGAAAGGACAGGGGCGCCTGGGTGGCTCAGTCAGTTAAGCGTCCATCTTCGGCTCAGGTCATGATCCCAGGATCCTGGGATCGAACCCTGCATCAGGCTCCCTGTTCAGTGGAGAGTCTGCTTCTCCCTCTCCCTCTGCTGCTCCCCCTTGCTTGTGCTCTCTCTCTCTCTCTGTATGTCAAATAAATAATAAAAGCTTAAAAATTAAATGGGAAAGGACAGATGGAAAACTAGTATTGTTTGGCAGGGTCCTGTAAATGTGTTATCTATCCAAAGATCAGATGTGGCAGGCAATTGGCAGAAGTCCAATTTTTAGCCATTTGTTGGAGAGGAATGGCAAATATCAGAGACTTAGTTATAAGACGACTGGGGTATAAGACACACATTTTATCTATTAAGGTTCCAGGTTAAAGCCAGGATTCTTAGTCTTTGGGAGACATGGTTATGAAACAGAGAACCCAGGTTATAAAAGGTTGGGGCTTCAAGGTCACAGTGGAACCAGTAGGTGAGTGAAGCAAGCACTCTAGGACCTCTGTACCTAGGACCAGGATTTATCCAAGAGTCAGGGGAGGAATTAAGGTGACATGTGGGGATTAGATATATTCAGTTTACTTGGCTGGAGGGATATAGAATGGACTAGACATGCCATTATGCATCTAATATATAGAATAGGAAGAAGTTGCTTATATGAAGCATAGTGGTTAATGGCATACATCATACATGAGGACTTACAACAAATCTAATCAACCGACAAAGAATTATTAGCCACCTAATATATGCCAGGCACTGGATACTCAGTAAGGAAGAAAACATTCTGAGATGGTCACTATATCTACTATATACCACAAATTATGATACAACATATACGAACTATTATAGAGATATGTATAGGCAATTGTAAAGATATGTACAATAGTACCAAGTAATTTTGTCTGGGGAATTAAAGAAAGCTACCAATTAAGAGGTAATGTTTGAAACAGATTTTGAATGATGAGTAAGAGTTATCTAGGATAGGAAGATAAGGAAGTGTTTTTTTGGGGACTAGAACCATATGCACAAATGCATGGAGTTAGAAAAGGGCCTATTGTGTCAGTTGAGGTAGAAATACAAAGTACATAGTAAGGAATATTTAAAGAAATAAATGGAAATGTAGGTTGGGCAAGATTATGAAGGGACTGGTATATTAAGAAGTTTAGAATTTTAAGTTCCATGAGAGCTGATACTCTAGCACCGCCTGCTATTATGAACTTCAAAAGGTATACTGGTCTAAGCACAATATACTAAAAGTTTACTTTTTGCTCACATACAGTCCAAAGTTGTAGTTCTGATTGAGATGTGACTCTACTCCAAGTGTTGATTATAAGAATCCAAGTTCCTTTCTTCTTGATGCTCCATAATCTTTAACACATGACCACCAACATTGCCGTGCTCTTTTGTATCAACCTGGCAGAAGGGCAAAGAGCAAGGAGAATGGCTTATGGGAAGATAGATGTTGAGACCAGGCCTGGAAGTGACATATGGCACTTCTACTCATATTCCACTGAGCAGAAGGCAATCATATATAGCTGCACCTAACTGCAGGGGAGACTGGGAAATGTAATCTGTGAGCCTAGGAGTAGAGGAAATGGTTTTAATGAATAGCCAGTTTCTACCACTCTCTCTCTCTCTCTCTCTTTCTCTCTCTCTTTTTTTTTTTTTAGAGAAAGGGGGGTGAGGAGGGGCAGAGAGAAAGAATCTTAGAGGCCAACATGGGGCTCAGTCTCATGATCCTGAGATCATGACCTGAGCCAAAATCAAGAGTCAGATGCTTAACCGACTGAGCCACTCAAGCACTCCACTACCACTCTCTTACTGTGTTTCTAGTGCCTAACATTTAATAGACACTCACTAAATGTTTGCCAAATGAATAACTGAACAGGGCTTTGTTTTGCTTTTTGATTTATTTTTTCCTGGCAGAGTTAGTGTTGTGAGTTTATTATTTTTTAATTACAATGGAAACATATTCTTCTTGTAAATATATAAATAAATAATTCAGAAATGTGCAATGTCAATACTTCGTTAGGATACCTGGTGGACGTGGAGCAGTTGAGAGACAGGTTACTGACCCAGGGCAGTAGGAATGAATATAGGATAGGCTGAATGTGAGACCCATTCCCCAGGGAGCCTTGAAAGGACTTGATGGTGAATTTATTGTGTGGAGGTGAGGAAGAAAGAGGAGTGGAAGGTGATACTATGCAGACAAGCTCAGCATTGGGATGGAGAATGCATCAGTATTCTATTGTTGCCATAACAAATTATGGCAAACTTGGCAGCTTAAAACAACATCCATTTATTGTCATCACAATTCTACAAGTTCAGAAACCTGAGCAGTCTTAGCATTCTGTTAAGGGTATCACAAGGGCAAAATCAAGATGGTGGCTGGCCTGAGCTTTTATCTTGAGGCTCTTCGGTGGGGAGAATCAGCTTTGAAGCTCACTGAGGCAGCTGGCAAGAATTCAGTTCCTTAATATTTCTACATGGTCTCCTGCATTTTCTAGTCAGCAACATGGGTTGAGTGCTTCTATGGCTTTAAATCTCTCTCAACCCTCTTCTGCCACATCTTTCTACTTCCTCTTCTGCTTTCAGGGCTCATGTCATTACATTGCCCCCCCCCCCAGATAATCCAGGACCATCTCCTTTCCTTGAGATCATCTGTAAAGTTCCTTTTGCCATGCAATGAAACATATCCGCAGGCATGACACCAGTGAGCGAATGTCATGGGGTCAAAATTTGGCTTACCACACGAAATGTGCAGGAAATTGAGTTGACTCAGTTAACAGCCATTCTAGCATCTCTGGAGTATGTTTCTCTGTACTGCAGAGGCAGGATCTTCTTCTGCAGCTGAGTTTCTGAATGTGATTTAGGTTCTGTGAATTAGATGTACTCACAGGAGACTTGAACTTGAGATTGAGGTAAGAGAGAGAGGAGAGTGTGAGGCATCTATTTTGGCTGATAAGAATTGGAACACCACTGGCATGGTTCTGATACCACAGCTGCCCTGGTGACTTCTCGATTCAGCAGGCAGCTGGAACTTTAACCAGCCAATACACCAGATTCTCTTTGTTTTGCTGATACACAAATATCCTACTGAATGTCTTTATGTGTGCCTGCTGATTGGCAAAGGTTACCTACTTTAGTGGAGGTGACGCTATCCCATTTCCACAACTGAAGAAATGGAAAATCAGATATTAAAGGGACTTGTACATGGTCATGCAGCAAAGTTCTCTCCATTGTGTCAGTGAAGCTTGCTCTTTTTGTTCTTATTGCTGTTGTAGAAGATTTAGGTCATTTCCCCCAAAATGTATAGGTTTTTAGCCATGTTCTGGATTCTGACCTTGACATTATATGGAACTCAGCTGTTTTCAAAGAGTTCTCACAGTCATCACTTCATTGAATGTCAGAAGTCATAGTTGGCGACTCAAGGATTATGCAGATGGTGGGAGGGGAATGTGAATATCCCCACTAAAGTGGTCAGTGATAACCAGCACTGAAGCCTGCAATGTATAGTTTAAACTGATTGTCAAGAGAGCCTCACTTTTCCACTCCCTGTGTGAGACCATGTAATTTCAGGAAGACTGCTCCGCAAGCACACAAAGAACTCAGATTCCATAGACACAGCTGCACCTACTGCCAAAGGAGATAAATGAGATGCTCTGGCAGGTCAGCCAGAAGACACAAGGTGGCTGTCACATTCGTTCAGTGATGGATGCCTGTGCTCATGTAATGCGAGACAGAATCTCACTGGAGCTGGAAGAGACAAAGAAATGCCACATTTTCATAATTTCTTTAAAAATGCGAAGGATGTTACAGGCTTATTATGTCAAAGTTGCTGCTTTGTGAGGATAGGGAACTGCTTCTTTTAGGAAAGGGCAACATGAATGGAAAAAGGAGCTCTGAGTCTATTCCCGGGAAAGGTAAAAGTAACCTCAGGATGGGTCACTTGACTAAGTTTAGATGTGGCTGGGAGCAGGGTGCTGGAGGAGTAAGGAAGAGGCTGAGGGAGTAAGGGCTGGTATTTCGCCTTGGAACTCTGTATCATGCTTCTAGACCTCAGGTGAAAGCTCTTGGAAACAGAGCCTGTTTTCTCATTCAGCACTATATTCATCACAATTAGAAAAATACTGTATTTTAAGGACTTAATGCATATTTTCAGATTGACCTATTGTAAATAATTACTGGAGCTAGACTGTGTAAAGAAGAGTTCAGCAAACTACAGTTTGTGGGCTGGGCCACTGCCTGATTTTGCAAGTAAAGTTTTATTGGCACGGAGCATGCTCATTCACTTATGTCTTCTCTGTGCACTGGGCTCTGCCATGGCAGAGCTGAGAAGTCATGATGGAGACCATATGACTCGCAAACTGAAAATATTTACTATCTGGTCCTTTACAGGGAAAGTTTCTTGACCCCTGGAGTAAAGCACCATTTTTTTTTTTTTTGGTAAAGCACCATTTAAAGAAAGTTACCCCATAGCAGATGGGAAAAGACACCTTTATTTGACTCCACATAGCCCTTCAGCTACAAAGATATTTCTTTGCTCTCATTTGAAGAAAAACTCTTCTAGACAGTTTTCTGTACTGTCTGTAATTCTTCTCCTCACATTTTCTTTTAAATTCACTCCACTGAAGCTTTTATCCTTTTTGGAATTGCTCTTGTCAAGATCATCAGTGTTGTGAAATCTGTGGTCAAATTTATTGTCATGTCATTTGACTTAGCAACGGTATCTCACATCGTTGGGCACACCTGGAACATTTTCTTATCTTTGCTTCTGGGTCACCACATTTCTTCTAGTTTCACTGTTTTCTTCTTTGTATACTTTGCTGGTCCTTCCTCATCTTATTGGCTTCTTAATGTTGAGTGCTCTAGGGTTCAGTTCTTGGCCTTCACTTAATCCATCTATATTGTCCTGGTAATCCCATCTAATTTTATAACATTAAGTATTATCTATATAATCATGACTTTCAAGTTTCAATCTTTAGCCTGGATCTCTCCTCTTATAGGCCTCTTAATGTTGAGTGTTCTAGGGTTCAGTTCTTGGCCTTTACTTAGTCTATCTAAATTGTCTTGGTAATTCCATCTAGTTTCCTAACATTAAGTACCATCTATATAACCATGACTTTCAAGTTTCAGTCTTTAGCCTGGATCTCTCCTCTGACCCATATATTTGTCTATTTGAACATCTCCAGTTTAACCTCTTCCAACAGAAAACCTGATAATTCTTCCACAAACCTACTCTTCCCACAGTCTTCTTTACCTCTGATGATGGAAATTTCCTTTTCCCAGTTGCTCAGGCCAAAACTCTGTGAACCATCCTTGGCTCCTGTTTTTCACACTTCACATCCAATCCATAAGCAAATCCTGTTGACTGTACTTTATTTTTTCTTTTTAAAGATACATTTATTGAAATGTAATTCATATGCTATTCAACTGTACTTTAAATTATATATCTAGGCTCCGCTCCCTTCTCACCACTTCTTTTGCTAAAGTCATAGTCTGTCACCGCCATGTCTCACCTGAATTAATGAGATAGCTTTTGATTTGTCTCCCTGCTGTATCTTTATCTCCTTTATCTATTCTCAACATAACAGAATATTCCTGTTAATTTAAATCACATAAATACCCTAAATGAGCCAAATAAAATTTAACTCATTACTGGTTATTTTAAATCCCTAACTACTCTGCTTAAAATTCTCCAACGGTTCCCTTGTCATTGAGAGTAAAAGCCAAAATCCTTACAATAGCCTACATGGACCTACCTGATCTGGCCCTCTTATCTCTCTGTCCTTACATACCACCACTTTGGCAGTCATGAAAATGCACTTCAGAGATCTCCTACTGCAGAGGGAAGAGTATAGAAACAGTTCCAGCTTCTGTGCTCTGATTTATGCCAAGGCTATGCTTCTCATGGTTGTTCTCTGTCAATGACTGAGCATGGCCAAGATACTGAGGCAAGTCCATTCTTAAAAGATGCAGGATTCTTGTAATGAAAAGGTTTGGCAAGAAGATTCCTCATTAGCCTGGTCAGAATTTTCCTAGAATCAGACTGCATTCTTAGACTCTTCCTACCTCTCTTTCCTTCCCTCTCTCCTTTACAAGGTTCAGACCTGTGTCATGGTGGGAGGCTCTCCCTACCTCCTCCAGCTCCTTCTTTTTTTTCCTTCACAGGTGTTTCCCTCATCAGCTAAAATTCAAAATTATGTAAAATCATGGCATATAATTTTTTGTTTTCATGAAGACTTTGACTAATTTGACATTTGTCAGTTATTTCTAATGATGTGGGCAGTGGGTTCTAGAATTTATTTTTCATGCTGAAGTTCTTTGGCTGTTTTGAAGCAAGGGTATGACTATTTCATATTAGCCACCACAAAATATAAACAAGTCCTCCCCCCAAAGCCCCAGAGAACAAAAACCCTCCCTTTTTGACAAGTAATTCCATTAAATGAATCTTTCTAAATTAGGAAACGGTTGCTTCAACTTGTATTTTTTTGTGTATGAAACTTCTAATGAGTGGAATAACTTCAATTTAGCAATGTAGGGTTGAAGAATTATTGTGTTTATAACTGCAAATGAAGTGTCAGTGTTGAAACTGATGTCAAATTTTATTCAATACACAAAATCAAAATAAATGAATTTGATTCTTTTGAAACTTTGAAGAACTATTTAATAAAGACAACCACTGAGGAATATGAAATTTTATCAAGTGGCATTGTTACACACCTAAGAGTATTTGAAGATGTTTGAAAAAAAATTTGCTGTTAAACAATAAAGATTCAGACTGGTTGAGGACCTATTCATTGACTTTCTTCAAAGAAAACCATTTGTAATTAGAGATTCTGAGTTATTGCTATATATTGTTGATGAGTCACCTTCAAAACAATTGTCTACCACTCCTTTTTTCTAGTTTCTGGATCAATTTAATAGAAAGGTATCCTGGATGGCAAAGCAGGCTATAAAAATAAAGAAACCACCAGAGGTAGTAACTTATATAACTACTTATCTTTGTGAATTAAAGCTTTCTCAATTCCTTAAAATGAAAACAAAATATATTGGATGCTCAGGCTGATTTAGTTATCATCTGTAATCGAAATTCACATTGTTATATTTATTGAAATAGCTTAATTTTACACTTAGAATAGGTGAATATTTTCATATAGTAAAATCTAGTGCTGACTTTCCTTCTGTGATTTTTATACCTACTTAGAAGAAATCTTTTCATCCCAATATATGACTCTTCACCCATATTTACTTTTTTAACCCATCTTTACTTTTAATACTTTTTCTGATTTCCTTTTTTCATTTGTATGAAGAAGCTATTAATTTTTGAATATGCATTTTGAAACTGACACTGTCCTAAATTCCCTTGTATATTACAGTCAAGATTATGTAAAAATTATGTATAGAATAGAGTATGGAAACTAAAAATACTGTAATTGTGTTAGATGATAGGATTATGGGAAGCTTTCTCATTTATTAGGAGACTTTTAAGAGTGATTACATCTTCCCTACACAGGGAAAAAAGAGGCAGGTATTTATGGATCCAGGCTCAAGCCCCAGTTCTACCCTTTTCTAGCTGGGTGACTTTTGTCAAGTCCCCTCTCAATTTCCTCACCCAGGAAGATGAAATCATTTGAGCAAATGACCCCTAAGGTCTCTGGTAACTCTAGTATTCTGGATTGTGCATTTTGACTGAACAGATCTTGTTATATCAATTCAGATCAAAACAGAAAACTGTTTTGTAGTTCTTGTAGATGATTTTTAAAATGTCTTTTAAAGTTTTAAACAAGGAAATGATAATCCCTAGTCTTGCTTCCAAAGTGGGTCATTATAAAACCAGACATTGGAAAAGGTAACTGTAATGATGTGATTGGTTTTTGGATGTTTTCTGGAAATATTAACCATGTTGCAGAATTCACATAGTTGTTACAGTTTGTGGAATGTGCTCTGGAGAAATAAGGCTGAGCAAGCATGGAGACTAAAATACATTCACTGCTACCATGCTATCCTTAGTAGTGGTTCACAGGCCTTAGACATGAGTGTTCATTCTGGTTACTCAAAGTACATTACCTTCCAGTTCTCTGAGTTCTCATCTGTCACTGGTCACTATGTCTACTCGCTTCTTCAGTTAAAATGTACTAAAGTGAAGTTGTCAAAAACACTACAATGCTCTTACAGTAATTGGATTTTCTGCTCTGATTTGGGAACATAAGACATATATTAAATGGAACATACCAGAATGTTAAGGCAGTATGAGGGACACCATCTGTCACAATATTTTTCTAGTGAATTTTAAGTGAGCAAAAGATGAAAAATATGTTTTCTTAGTCCTTGCATCTTCACTGAGGAAATCTATTAAAGCAGGACCTGTGCTGATTGCCATTCCCTTATCTGTCTCCCTAAGTTACCAGCATTTAAATGAGGTTATGAATCATGTAGGAAGGGAAAGGGGCTTTGGAGGAGGAAGGATGTTGGAAAGTGATAGAATTTTTTGCTGACTGTTTTAGTTTCCTATTGCTGCTGTACAAATTTCCGTAAACTTAGTGGTTAAACAACACAAATTTATATTATAGTTCTGTAGGATAAAAATTTGAAGTGGGTCTCACTGGACTAAATTTAAGTGATCACAGTGCTGCATTTTTTTTTTTAGAGGCTCTAGGGAAGAATCTTTCCTTACCTTTGCGGCTTCTAGAGGCCACCAACATTCTTTGGTTCCTGGCTCCTTTGTCCATCTTCAAAACAAGCAAGGCTGAATCTAACAGTAAGGATTGTTTAAATACATAACAGGTGACAAATAGAGAAGTAGAGTCAGAAGAGAATTTGTTAGATGAAGATGAACTATAGTGGTAAGGCTTTATATGTAATAAGCTCAGCACAACTTATGTCTCATAGGTCCATTTCAAAAGTGGTTGGCCAGGTCAGCATTCATTTTGTTGATTGAGATATAATGGACACGTTAACATTGTGTAAGTTTAAAGCGTACAGCAGTTTGATTTACACTTATACATTGAAATATGATCACCACTATGATGTTAGTTAACACCTCTGTCTTGTCACATAATTACCATTTGATTTTTGTGGTGAAAACATTTAAGACCCAATCTCTTAGCAACTTTGAAGTATATAGTATAGTATTATTGATTACAGCCACAATGCTGTGCATGAGATGTCCAGAACTTTATCATCTTCTAATTGCAAGTTTGTACCCTTTGACCAGTATTTCTGCAATTTCCCTGACTCCCAGCCCCAGGTAACCACCATTCTACTTGGTTTCTACAGATTTGACCTTTTCAGAATCCACATATAAGTGAGATCATACAGCATTTGTCTTTCTCTTTCCAGCTCCTCTCACATAGCATAATGCTCTCAAGGTCTATCCATGTTGTTGCAAATGGAAGGATTCCTTTCTTTTCCATGGCTGAATAATATTTCGCTATCTGTGTATATACACTACATCTTCTTTATCTATTCATCCATTGATGGGCACTTGGGTTGTTTCCATGTCTTGGTTATTGTGGATAATGCTGTAATAAACATGGGAGGGCAGATATCTTTTTTTAAATTAAGTTTTAACTTTTAATTCCAGTGTAATTAATGTATGGTGTTATATTAGTTTCAGGTGTGCAATATAGTGATTCAATACTTCCATACATCCTTTGTGTTCATCATAGTAAGAGCATTCCTTAATCCCCATCACCAATTTCACCCATCCCCCCACCCTCCTCCCTTCTGGTAACCATCAGTTTGTTCTCTGTAGTTAAGAGTCTGATTCTTGGTTTATCTCTCTTTTTTCCTTTGTTTTGTTTCTTAAATTCCACATATGAGTGAAATCATATGGTATGATGTCTGACTTATTTTGCTTAGCATTATACTCTAACTTCATCTATGCCGTTGCAAATGGCAAAATTTCATTCATTTTAATGGCACAATAATATTTCATTGTGTATACAGACACACACACACACACACACACCACATCTTCTTTACCCATTCATCTATTGATAGACACTTAGGCTGCTTCCATATTTTGGCTATTGTAAATAATGCTGCTATAAACAGGGGTGCATGTCAGATATCTTTTTGATATCCTGTTTTCATTTCCTTTGGACATATACCTAGAAGTGGGATTGTTGGATCCTATGGTAGATCTGTTTTTCTGAGAAACCTCCATGCTGTTTTCCATAGTGGCTGTACCAGTTTATATTCCCACCAAAAGTACACAATGGTTTCTTTTTCCTACATCCATGCAATACTTATTGGCTCTTGTCTTCTTAATGATAGCCATTCAAATAGGTGTGAGGTAATATCACATTACCATTCATTTTTTAGTTTCTCCTGGGCTATGAGTGTAAGTGACTAATAAAATGCTGTTGATCTCATCTGTCCAGAATCAAGTGTCATATGTTTAACCCTAGTGCAGGATCCCTTCTTCATCAATGAGGTGAAGAGGAGTTAACAAAAACAGTCTTCAGAGAAATTGATTTTATTTTATGATGGTTTTTCTGAAGCATTGGGGATCATGCATCCTATACAAATTTGATGGAAGTTAAGAATCCTATTCCCAGGGGCACCTGGGTGGCTCAGTGGGTTGAAGCCTCTGCCTTCGGATCGGGTCATGATCTCAGGGTCCTGGGATCGAGCCCCACATCGGGCTCTCTGCTCGGTGGGGAGCCTGCTTCCCTCTCTCTCTCTGCCTGCCTCTCTGCCTGTTTGTAATCTCTCTCTCTGTAAAATAAATAAATAAAATCTTAAAAAAAAAAGAATCCTATTCCCAGAAAGAATGAGCTGGTGATCAAAACTTACACATTTTACATAGGATATCGGGGACTCAAGGGATCCTCTGATACACCCAGAATGGCTGTCCTCATAAGTTTGAGTTTTTTCTATGACATAAAAAATTGAGTATCATTTTTTTTTGCAAAATTTAAAAAGTGAGTCAGTTTGATTCCTTTTCTGTGTGAAATATGCTTCTAGTAGCTTATATGCTAAGATATTTTTTTTAAAGATTTTGTTTATTTATTTGGCAGAGAGACATATGTCGAGAGAGGGAACACAAGCAGGGGGAGTGGGAGAGGGAGAAGCAGGTTCCCCACCAAGCAGGGGTTGGTGGGGTTCCGTCCCAGGACCCTGGAATCATGACTTGAGCCGAAGGCAGACGCTTGCTGACTGAACCACTCAAGCGCCCCTCTAAGATATTTTTGTAACAACGTTACTACATATATTACTGTACAGATGGACTCAATGTTAGGTATGTAGAAAGAACATTAGATATGTGGGAAGAATAGAGGCCTTGCAGCTCCTGTTATTCAATCAAAAGAATTATGTCTTGTTTTGTGTAGTTGATTGGGTTTTGGCAATAGAGAGACCTGGACTCAAATCTTGATTTCTCTACAGCATATCCTAGGCAATGTACTTAATATCTTTGAGTTTCAATTTCCTTGTGTAAAATGGAAACAACAACAACAACAATAATACTTCTCTTTTATGGTGTATGGGTGTTAAAAGTGTTAATCTATGTTAAGCACCTGCTTTAGTCCCTAGTATTCCCACCCCTCTTTTACAGATGTGGAAACAGATCTTGAAAGGTACTTGCCTGAATGTCACAAAACTAGTAACTTACCAGGGTCATAGAATTGATATCATGATCGGAGGCAAGTGACAGATGATTGGACATATATTTTAATTAGATTAACTTTCAGAATGTGTGCAATTTTCTACAGTTTCTATTAGCATAGCAGTATCTATCAACAGAATGAAAGCTTGAAGCAGAGGAATAGGGACATCATATTTGATGAGAAGCAGAGGAACAGTTGTAGCTATAACATCTCGAGGGTGCTCAAAGAGCAAAGAAAGGGTTAATGGGAAACCCATTAGGAACTCTGAGTTGAGAACTTGCCTTCTAAGCTTCTGCCTTGGTGTTATACCATACAGGGCTCCTCTGCTGTAATTCAGCTGCGCCTTGGAGGTATCTGCTGTATTTCAGATGCTGAGAGTTTGCATACATTTTCGTATTTGAGTCCTACTAATAAAGAGATATATTTATCCCCATATTACATACATTGAAATCGAGGCTTTCAGATGTTAAAGAACTTGTTCATGATTGCCAGCTTTCCAACACCAGTAGGAAAGGCCAACATGCAATCCAGGACTGACTTGAGTGCTCTTACCTAAATTGGCTGGGGAGTAAGATGGTAATTCTATAATGATAAGAGTGGCTATTATAATTACCATGTATTGAGTATTTACTGTGTGCTAAGCACATCGCTAGCACTCTACGTGAAGTAGCTCATTTAATCCTCACCAGAATCAGAAGACGTAGATGCTATTATTACTCACATAAGGAAGAGGAAATGGGTTCAAGAAGATATGTCACTTCTTCAGCCAGGATCTCACAGCTAAGAAGTAATTGAGCTAGATTACAAACTCACATATTTTTACTCCAAGAATTAAGTGTAGGTGAAAACACAGGTGATTTGAACCAGACTAGGAAGAAAATATAAAAAGTTTTTAAATGATTAACAATAGGTTTTTTTTTAGCACCAGTGATTTAGAACAATGCAACTTTTACCCCCTTCTTAAGATAAACACCTGTAATAAATAAAGCTACGGAAAAATTTACCATCTTAATCTATTTTTTTTTCTTAATCTATTTTTGCTAGGAAGTGCTATAAAATAATTGGCTATAAATATATTTTATTTTTTATCTTTTTGTTATGAAATATAAGACCTACATCCAGAAACATAAACATACAGAATTATGAATACTTATCAATCAAACATCTGTGTAATCAATCAAGTTAATAAAGAACACTGCCATCACCTAGTTGCCCTGAGAGACCCTTCTGATATTGCACCTTCTTCCATATATACATTCACTATTTGAACTTCATGTCTATTGCTTATTTTTTTCCTTTTTTTGGAGCTCTTTGTATTCTAGATATGAATCCTTTACTGATTATACGTGTAGCAAATGTCTTTTTACATTCTATAGGTTGTCTGTTATGTCTTTTGGTGAATGGACATTTTTCATTTTAAGACTGTTTTATGGAAATGTTCTATGGAATTTTGATATAAGTTAAACTTGAAAGAATTTATCAAGCATTTATTTATGCTTAATGCCTTTTGTGTCTCTCTTAAGAAATCTTTCCGTATATGATGTTCCTCTGTATTATTCTGAAAATGCTTTATACTTTTGCCTTTTCATGTGTAAGTCTATAACTCACTCGGAGTTGATTATGCATGAGGTCAGTTAGAGGGTTATTCACTTGAGTAACACTGGAGTATCACCTGATACTCAATTGTCCCAGCACCATTTACAGAAAAGATTATTCTTTCACCACCTTTATTGTAAATCCAGTTTTATGTGATATGTATATACATATGATTCATTCCATATTATTGCATTCAGTTGTATGGATGTATCACAATGTATTCATCCTTTCACTCATTGCAGGGCTTGTGGGTGGTTCCAATTTTTGAAGATTATATATTATGTTGCTATAAACATCCATTTACAGGACTTTGTGTGAAAAAAAAACTTCATTTCTCAAGAGCGAGATTGGTGGGTGTTGGTCCTATGTAAGTGTATGTTTAACATTATAAGAGACTGCCCAACATTTTTTTCAGAATGGCTCTACCATTTTGCATTCTCCCTAGCAATGTAGCAAAGTTCTGGTTTTTCTGCATCCTCACCAGCTTGCTATTGCCTTTTAAAAATTACTATTAACCATTATAATATGTGTGTAGTGGTATCTCATTGAGGTTTTGTCTTACATTTCTCTAAAGATGAATGATGTTGAACATCTTTTTATGTGCTTATTTGCAATCTGTATCTCTTCTTTGGTGAAGGGTCTGTAAACATTTCCCCATTTTTATTTAGATTTTTTTGTTATTGTTTTATTTTGAGAGTTTTCATATGTATCTTCAATAGAACTCTCTTGTCAGATATGTGACTAATAAGTATTTCTTTCCAGTCTGTGGTTCATCTTTTTATTCTCTTAGCTGTGTTTCATGCAGAAAAGTTTTTTTTTTAATGTTGAAGAAGTGCAATTTATCAGTGTTTTCTTTTATGCATCATGCATAAAAGAATCATTTCACAAAGATTTTTCCTGAGAATTTTTCCATTTTTCATTTAAGCTGGTAATCCATTTTGAGTTAATTTTTGGGTAATGTGTGAGATAAAGGATGTGGTTCTTTTTTGCATACAGATATCCAATGTTTCCTGCAATATATGTTGAAAAGACAACCCTTTCAGCATTGAGTTGGGTCTATTTATCTACTCTCTATTTTGAAATTTCTTTAGTATTCCATCAATATATCTCTGCTTTTTGGCTACTTTTTTTTGTATTTTTTGGTGGCTTTTATAGAAATTATAAGATGCCTACCTAATTTTTTACAGTCTACTTAGAATTAATATTTTACTACTTCAAGTGAAATGTAGAAGGTTCATAGTTGTATAGATCCCTTTTGTCCTTCCCATTTTTGTTGCTATTCCTTCATTCCTGAATTTTTAAGTTTTCCTCTGGTACCCTTTCCTTTCAGATGAAGAAGTACCTTTAGCTCCAAAGCTCAGACCTCTTGGTGATGAATACTTAGTTTTCCTTCATCTGAGAATGTTTTTATTTCACCTTAATTACTGAAAGACATTTTTCTTGGTTATGAATTCTGGGATAATAGTTTTCTATTCTCAACACTAAGATGGTATTCCACTCTTTTTGGTGAAAATTTTCTTCATTTGAGTCAGTGTTCCCCTATCTGTAAGGTTACAGTTTTTCTCTACCTGCCTTTAAAATGTCTTTGGTATTTAGCAGTTATGAGACACATCACAATTATAATGTGTCTCTGCATGGTTTGGTTAGTTTATCCTGCTTTGAGTTAACTGAGCTTCATGAAAATCGATACTTATCTATCTCACCAAATTGAGGGACTTTTCAGGCATTGTTTCTTCAAATATTTCTTTTGCACCAATTTCTCTCTCTTCTCATGGAACTCCAATGACATGAATGATAGTTCATTTGAGATATATACAGGTTTTTGAGCTTCTGGGTTTTATTTTTTCTTTAAACTTCTCTCTTTTTGAGTTTGAATGATTTCTATTGAAAGACAGAGATAAAAATTATTGAGGATTCTGTCTATATTCTTTGGACCAAAGGATTCCATTTTTTCAGTTTTTCTTTTTTCCTGGTGAGAATTATTGGATTTTCCTATAGTTTTAGCTACAGTTATACAGAGACAGTGAAAAAAAAAACCCAGAAAAAATAGGATTTTTCTCTCATTCTCCAATGGCTCCTTTTCTGAGTTTTGTGGTCAGAAGGACAAGGTTAAGCCTGGGACTTGTGCCAATCTGCACACAGAATTATGAGATCGCTTCTCCAGCTCTGGGCTTCCCTCATATGCCTTAGCTCCCTGAGCCCCTTTCCTGATTCTCTGACTGAAAAGACAGACATTCTCTCACATTTTTGGCTACCTCTTCCATGTCTAGGTCCATGACTGAGCCATAATTCAAGTCAAAGCCAGAAGATAAAACAGGAAATAAATCCGAGCAAAATCAATTCTGTATCAGTTGCTTTTCTAAGTTTGAATCACTTCTTCAATTTGCCTACTGTTTACTTTTCAGGACCCTCAGGTAGTTATTTTTGTATTTTGTCCAGAGTGTTTAGTTGTAATCAGTAGGAGAGATAGGCTGTCAGGGGTTTACTCCATTTTGGCTGGCACTCTGAATCCTCCTGCTGTGATTTTGATTGGGCCTGTCTTAAATCTAGGTCATTCTGTGAAGAAATGTGGACATGTAAAACAAAAAATATAGAGAGTCTTCAAATCCTTGACTATAATATATTTCTTCATTTATTTATATCTTCTAAATGTCTTCAAATAAATTTTATGATCTTCCTCATTAGAGATGTTAATCATGCTTTTATTGGATTTATTCCTAGGTATTTGATGTTTATTGTTATTATTCATGGTACTTTAAAAAAAGCTTTTGAAATTGTTATTGCTTATATAGAGAAATATCCTTGATTATTTTATATTGATATTTTAACAGGAAAGTTGCTAAACGGTTATTTTTTAATGACTGAATGTTGAAATTTATCAAGTGCTTTTTCTTCATCTATCTACATGGTACATTTTGTTTTTTCTTCTCTAACCTACCAATGTGGTGAATATTTTTTTTGATTTTTCAATATTAAACCAACCTTGGATTCCTTAAATAAACCTGACTTGAGCAAAATGTATAATTTTTTTCATTTACTTTTGGATTTGGTTTACCACAATTTTGCTTAGGGCTATATATCTCTACCCATTAGTAAGAGTGGCTTATAATTTTTCTTTTCCAAATCATCTTTTCAGGTTTACATATCAAAGTTATGTTAACCTCATAAAATGAGTGGGGGATGGCTGCGTAATATTCCATTGTATATATGGACCATATCTTCTTTATCCATTCATCTGTTGAAGGGCATCTGCAGAAGATATGGTCCATGGGGCGCCTGGGTGGTCCAGTGGGTTAAGCCTCTGCCTTCGGCTCAGGTCATGATCTCAGGGTCCTAGGATAGAGCCCCTCATTGGGCTCTCTGCTCAGCGGGGAGCCTGCTTCCCCCTCTCTCTCTGCCTGCCTCTCTGCCTACTTGTGATCTCTCTCTATGTCAAATAAATAAATAAAATCTTTTTAAAAAAAGAGGATATTGTCCGTATACACAATGGGATATTATGCAGCCGTCCGAAAGGATGAATACCCAACTTTTGTATCAACATGGACAGGACTGGAGATTATGCTGAGTGAAATAAGTCAAGCAGAGAAAGTCAATTATCATATGGTTTCATTTACTTATGAGGCATAAGGAATAACATAAAGGACATTAGGAGAAGGAAAGGAAAAGCCAACTGGGGTAAATTAGAGGGGGAGACAAAGCATGAGAGACTATGGACTCTGAGAAACAAACTGAGGGTTTTAGAGGGGAGGGGGGAGGGGGATGGGTGAGCCTGGTGGTGGGCATTAAGGAGTGCACATATTGCATGGAGCACTGGGTGTGGTACATAAACAGTGACTCTTGGAACATGGAAAAAATAAAATAAAATTAAAAAAATATTATGTTCCCTAAAAAAATAAAATAAGATGAGTGGGGGAGTGTACTCTATTATTACATTTTCTGGAATAGACATTTAAGTTTGGAATTTTTCTTTTGCTAACAATTAATAGAACTTGAAAGTTGACAAGGAAGTTAATGTCTCTCACTATCTACGTGTGTGTATGTATGTGGGTGTGTGTGCACACATGTACATGCGTGGAGGGGTAGTATAGGACTGTTCATATATTCTGTTTCTTCTTGAGGCCATTCTGGTGAGTTAACATCTTTCAGGAACTTGCTCATTTTGTCTACATTTTTCAGACTTCTTACAATATAACTATTTTTAATATCTTATTTTCATGTCATATTTGTAGTCATTTTCCCTTTTTCATTTCTTACATTTAATAAATGCTTTATCTTTTAATCACTCTCACCGTAAGATTACATATTTTTTCATTTTTTTAAAGATTTTTATTTATTTGATAGAGAGAGAGAGATCACAGCAGGCAGAGAGACAGACAGAGAGAGAGGGAAGCAGGCTCCCCGCTGAGCAGAGAGCCAGATGCGGGGCTCGATCCCAGGACCCTAAGATCATGACCTGAGCTGAAGGCAGAGGCTTTAACCCACTGAACCACCCAGGCACCCCTTTTTTTCATTTTTTAAGAACCAACATTTGGTTTTTGATCCTCTGTATTTTTATGTTTGTTTTCTATGTTATTATTATTTCCTTGTTTCCATTAATTTGGGGGATTTTGCTCTTTCTTTCATTTTAACCTTATTTGTTTGTTTGTTTAAAGATTTTATTTATTTATTTATTTATTTATTTATTTATTTATTTGGCAGAGAGAGAGAGAGATCACAAGTAGGCAGAAAGGCAGGCAGAGAGAGGGGGAGGCAGGCTCTCTGCTGAGCAGAGAGCCCGATGCGGGGCTCGATCCCAGGACCCTGAGATCATGACCTGAGCCAAAGGCAGAGGCTTTAACCCACTGATCCACCCAGGCACCCCTAATCTCATTTATGTTTAAATTATCTTCTTTCCTAACATATGCTGTGAAGAATAGTTTTTTTTTCTGTGTACTGATTTAGCTACATTTAGTCTTTTTTTTTTAAGATTTTATTTGTTTGTCAGAGAGAAAGAGAGAAAGAGAGAGAGAGAGCGAGCACAAGTGGGGGGGAGGGCAGCAGACAGAGGAAGAAACAGTCTCCCCGCCAAGCAAGAAGCCCAATGTGGGACTCCAACCCAGGACCCCGGGATCACAACTCAAGACTAAGGCAGGTGCTCAAATGACTGAGCCACCTAGGCATCCCTGCATTTAGTCTTGATCTGTAGTATTGTTATTACAGTTTAGTTAAAAAGAATTTAAAATTTCCGTTATCATTTATTCTTCATGGATTATTTGAAAGATTATTTCTTAATATTTAAACATACGGGATTTCTTCTATTTTTTAAATTGAATTCTCTCTTAGTTGTCCTGTGGTCACAGAACATACTCTAAGATTTCAGTGCTCCAAAATTTTCTGAGACTTGCTTTATGGCTCACAGTATTTTTGGTAAATATTCTATATTTTCTTCAAGAGATGTATTTTTTCCAGTTTTTTTTGTACAGTGATCTAAATATTTCTACTAGGTCAGTGTTGTTTATGAAGTTGTTAATATGTTTGTGTTCTTGTTGATCATTCTGTTAATTACTGAGAATTATGTGTTAAAATATTCCAATGTAATTGTAGATCTGTCTAGTTTTCCCTATAGTTCTATTAAATTTTGGTTTATGTATTTTTAGTTTGTTGTTAGTTATATATGCAGTTGGGATTGTTTAAGCTTACTGGTTATTTAAATCTTTTATCATTAGGTAGCGATCCTCCTTATTTCTGCAATGGTTTTTCCTTAAAGTGTAATTTGTCCAGTATTAATATAGCTATACCAGGTCTCTTGTGTTTACACGATATATTTCTCTATCCTTGTATTTTCAAACCTTAAATGTCATTATGGTTTAGATTTGTTTCTTATAAATAGCCAATGTTTTTTTTTTAATCCAGTTTAAAATCCTCTTCTTATAACTAGAGCAGTTTATCCATTTGCATTGATTATAACTACTGATATATTTAGGCTAAATTCACCATCTTATTTTGAGCTTTGTATTTGTCTTGCCTGTTCTATATTTTGTTTTTCCCCCTATTTTTTGATTTCAACTGGACTGATTATTTATTTCATTCCATGTTTTTTCCTCAACTGGTTTTGAAATTATATATTCTCTTTCGTGAGGTTGAGTTTCCCTGGACATCCCAGATGTTATAACACTGGGCAGCAACTTAGCGTGAGAGACCATTTTTGTTTCACCCTGACTTTGGAAGTGAGGTCTTTCAGTGCTTTAGCCTAAAAGGGATCAGAGTCCCTGACTTTGGTAGGCTCTGGGTTTGACTTTTATTGCTTTAGGACTGCAAAGCCACCAACAGTGCAACTCAATTCTTCTCCAGGAATTTCTTTTCCTTTCAGATTGTTATATATCCTTAGAGCTAAGATGAGTTCTTCTCCAGGTTCTATTCATCCCTGAAATTTGTTAGCTGACAATTTCTCAATATATTTATTAGCCCTTCAGTTCTTCTAAAAGATGGTCTTAATATTATTACAGCGTTTAACTTATTATTCTCCATGGTAGAGATGGTTATATTGCTTAGTTTGCCCTTTGTGAAAGCAAAAGTCCTAAATATCCATTTGATGTTAGCAATACTTTAATCCTTATAACAACCTCCAAATAGGTTTAATTATCCTTATTTGGAAGACAGCAGAACCCAGACTGTGTTAGGTCAGACAGCTTGTATGTGGTGGAGCGGAGCTGGGAAAGCTCGTCTACTGGATTATACCATGTAGTCTGTTTGAAAATAATTTGAATCAGGTAGTAGTGGTAGTTCACATGATATTGTGAATTTTTTTTTGCTAGGCAAAAATATTTTTTCCCTTTGTTCACTGAGACAATATCAGTAGGATGTGAATTATATAGACATAGGACTTCTAAAGATTGTACTTTAGAACTATTTTAGAGAATAATGGTTAAAAATGGTGGCAGTATGGTAAAATCCATCTATTACAAAGAGAAATGAAGCAATGATAAATTCATGTGTGCCAAACAAGGCTGTTTGCTTACACAGTTAATTTATAGTTGGTCGCTTTATTTTATGAATTGAAAAGCAAACTCCTGGTTTGAGCCAATTTTGTTGAAAAGCAAAAGGGTTTTAATGGGAGTAAGACATATGAAATTTGAATATCAGATTTTTACATTGATAAAACATCATGGTAGATGTTGAGTGATTGAGTGAATGCACTCTGAGTATGTAGAGCGGCTTTCTCCCAGGCACAAGAGCAGGATCACTTTTTTTTTTTTTTTTAAGATTTTATTTATTCATTTGACAGAGAGAGAGAGATCACAAGTAGGCAGAGAGGCAGGCAGAGAGAGGGGGAAGCAGGCTCCCCGCTGAGCAGAGAGCCCGACGTGGGGCTCAATCCCAGGACCCTGAGATCATGACCTGAGCAGAAGGCAGAGGCCCAACCCAATGAGCCACCCAGGCGCCCCTAGGATCACTGTATAGTCATGCTCAATTTTGAATGTTAAAACTGGAATGTTTTTGACTGCAAACAAGAGTCACAGATATTATTTCAAACAGTAGCTAGTGAGATTTATGGTACAGATCTCTAGCAGTTATGAGTTGAAAATGTTTCTTTTGTGCTGTTTAAAATATCCCTTCTTGAAAATGTTCAAATATTATATAGCAAGCCGAGCTGTTCCTTACTTCCGTTGCTATGCATAAATCTACCTAACCAGCTTCACTGCATGTGTTTGGCTTCTTGGATGGAATGAATCTTCATTGTGGCATTGCCTCAAAACTTGGATCTTAAGACTCTTGGAGATTTTTTCTGATGCCAATTCACATTAAATGAAACACCTTTTTGGGGTATGAATTTGAGCTATCAGGATGAGGGTGAGCTGGTCTAGCTGACTCAAGGCAAAGTTGGACTTTGCTCTCACTTGAGGTGAATCAATCTTTTCCCATTGGTCACATACCAGCAGAAAGCACGAGTAACTCCTTATGGATCAGAGTGGAAAAGGTAGTTATTCCTACAGCTAAGTAATATGTGGGCATTAGAACACTTTTTGTTGAAGAATGAGGTGGGAAGACATTAAAGCTCATGTCTATTGCCCCTGGGAGTCCTCTGCTCCAGGTCTAGTCTCCTTTGCTCTTTAAGTTCCTGACCCAACAGGTAGTGCACAAAAAAACCCCAAACCCAAACCAAACAAAATGAAAAGCCCCTAGACCAAGTTAAAAGTTACTGGTATGGCTTTCATGTTGAAACCTGACCCTATTTCTGGGCTGTCATTTAAACACAACCAGGATATTGCCCATGTAAATATATGGCTCCCCTTCAAGGATTTCATTGCTAATTAGAGATTTCTTTATTAACAAGCTGTGACTTGTGTTGGTTTGAACAAACTGGAAGATAAGACCTTTTTGAAAAATACAACTTCATTTTTAATTAAAATGAATCTCTGCTTATTATCAAAACTTAGCAAATATATACACAAAAAAGAGAAAAATAATTGATGATTTCATAACCCAGAGGAAACAGTTAATATGTTTGTGCATTTTCATTTAGTCTTTTATTTATGTATATGAGTATGTGTGTGTACATGTTTGAGATAACAGTACATATGCAGTTTGTTTCTTGCTTCCTCTTACTTTGTATTATATGTATTTCATCATGCCACTAAATGAGCATGCTGTAACTTATTTACCCATTATTTAATGTTTATACATTTTTAATCTTTCATTATTATTAATATATATTTTATATACTAATTATCTAGTTGTTCTGTCTCTGAATATTTCCTTTAGAGCCCTAGAGGTGGAATTATTGGATCAAAGGGTACAGCACATTTTTAAATAAGCACATTTGTTACACATTGTTGAAATGCCATTCAGAAATCCTGCTGTAGTGATTTGTACTCCCCCCAGCAGTATATGATAGTGACTATTTCTTTCCCCCCCAAGTCCCATATAGCAGCACTGTCCACTAGAAATATAATGTAAGCCACACCTGTAGTTTAAAATTTCTTTTAAAAAATGGTGGCTATGTGAGGAGATAATATGCTCATTAGCTTGACTGTGGTAATCATTTCACTGTGTATTTGTATATCAGATCAGTAGGTTGTAGACCTAAAGTCATATATAATTTATGTTAATAACAAAATTAAAAAATTTCCTAGTAACCACATTAAAAGAGCAAAAAGAAACAAGTGAATTAATTTTGGTAGTATATTTTATTTAACCCAGTATGTCCAAAATATATCATTTCAACATGAAATCAGTATAAAATTATTAATGGCATATTTTACTTTTCTGTGCTAAGCCTCTGAATTCCACTGTATAGTTTATGCTTTACAGCACATCTCAATTTGGACTAGCCATATTTCAAGTGGCTAGTCACGACCATAATGGATAGTGTAGCCGAGTATTGCATTAAAAAATCCCTTGCCAATTTTATAGGAGGAAAAATAACATTCCTGTGTTGATTTGAATTGCAGTTTCAAATACTTAACAAAGGTGAATATTTCTTCACATGTTGTATTTCAGGAAATATTAACAGATCAGTTATCTCTATATTTAGAATGTTAACCCTTTTATGTCAGAGTTGTAGAAAACATTCTTCCCTACATCAGACATTTTCCCCAATTTTTGGTACTGAATTTTAAATTTTCTATATAATCAGATTTATATATATTTTTTCTTTGTGATGTCTTTCACTGATCATATGCCTAGGAAGTCTTTTCTCCTTCCAAGACAGTTTAATATTCACCTATGTTTTTTTGTGGTTTCAGTTTTTTATAAGCTCAACTCTTTTATCCATCTGGGTTTTATTTTGGGTCATGGCATGAAGTAAGGATGAAAAGTTACTTTTATTTGTTCCAAAAAAAGCTAATATCAATAATACCACTTACTGAATAATCCATCTCTTCTTCTTTGATTTAATTCCTTCATAATATGTTCAGATTATCTGGGTATTAGGGTCCATTTTCTCTGATCTGTCCCCTTGGTATTTGTCCCCTTGGTATAATTTCTTTGGTTTCCATGTTTATTACTCCAATATTTTAATTATTATAGCTTAATAATAGATTTTAACATCTTGGAGGGTAAGTTTCCTTTTTTTTCCTTTTTGTTTTGTTTTTTCTAATATTTCATACTTATTCTTGCTTGATTTTTCTTCCAGATAAAATTCAGAATAATGTGGGAAAGCTCCAAATAATCCTGCTGGTATTTTTTTCCATTGGTGTAGTGGTAGAAATATATACCTATTATCTTGGGAACTATTGCCATCTCCCTAACAGCCACTCTTTCCATTCAGATACACTGTTTCTGTCTCCATTATTCACATCATTTCTGTTGCTCAGCTATGTCTTCTAGTTTTCCTCATATAATTCCCTCATGTTTCCTGTTAATACAATTAGCAGGTTACTTAGATTTTCAAATTAGTTATTTTTGGTTCATAGGAAAGTATTAATTTCAGACTACTTCTCTCCTATCTAAGCATTATATAGAACCTGTACTACTGTGGGGGTGGGGGCTGTTTTGTGAAAAGAAACTATTATGGAAAGAAAACCACTAAGAGACTTACCATTAGTTAACAAAGGATATAAAAGAGATGTTATTAGGCTTTAAATCAAGGATAAGTGACTCCTAAATATACATCTATATGTTCTTCCACCTCTGTTCTCTGAGAAAATGCCCTGAGCTATATAGCACACTTTGCTTTGAAACCTCCTTTCTAATCAGAAGCTTTCTGACATTCCTTTGCCTGCACCTCTGCCCCCTGCTTCTCTGAGCTGCTGAGATTTAAGTATCTTAGGAACCACAGCTGCCTTTTTATTTCACTAACTGAGTACCTCGTTTGTTTGAAGGCTGGTTTTTCCTGCTACAGCAGTCATGAGTTCTTCCTGTGCCTTCTCACCACCTGATTCAATTTAGACTAAATTCAAAAGGCAGAACGTGGCAATTGTCCAGCTGCCCACCCTGTATTTTTCTGCCTCAGCAAAAGGGTGTGATCAAGAGGTAGAAATGTGGGGGTGCTGGTCTGCATTCAGCCCACGCCATCCCTCCTGTCTTTCCTCCTCAGCTACTGACTTCCTGATCACTCTCCACCCTTCTCTCTGCTCCTGCATCCCACTACCTGGGCTCCTAATGGTTCTCCCACCACAAGATGGGTTTACCAAACCCTTCAGCTTCTGCTAAAGCAATCAAGCAAATCTGCTGCTGACACTGTTTTAAATACTCTTTTCTTTAGTATAAAGTCTTTTTAAGCATAAATGATTTTAAACAGTTAAAGCCGCACTCTTTTCTATGGTGACCTCATTAAATTCTGCTTTCTCTCAGCTCTGGGACCCACAGTTGATTCCAATCACTGAGTAATTTATCTTGGAAAAATGTGTTCTATGCCATCTTGGTAGAGGAGGTAGTAAATTTTAAAAGTAAATTATATTAAATGGAAATACAGAATGTGAGTATACTTAGAGACACATTACACAATAGTTTCTTGGTAAGTTTGCATTGACACTTTGTGAGAAAACAATATTTAGTAACAGTAGAATGGTTCCATTCCATATTTGTTGTAATGCCTTATGTGAGTTTAACATTTTATTAAGTGTCAACTCTATTTCATAAGAATCTATGATTTGCTAAGAGTTTGGTTGCACCGTGGGAAATATATTATTTTGGAAACGGTGTATGAGCTCAGAGATTTCATCATTACCATCCCAAAGTATTAATATTGTCCCTACTTATATGCGAACCTACATGCACCCACGCCCATGGGGAATTCAAATCTAAAACTAAGAGCAATGTTACATTTTAACACATTCATAACAAAACCCAGACACTTCTTTCAGCTTCTTCATTGCCATCTCCATTATTTACCAGATACTAAAATTGGTGCAGCACTGTGCACATCATATTTAAAGAAGGGATCTTGAATTTTCTATCCTGAAAGGTGCCAAACTTTAAAAATTAAGCCAGTGACCTGGTCACACAAATGAGTATCTCTATGCTTTCTCTGCTGGGACCCTTACATCAGATTCCCTCAGGTCTTTAGTAGAATACAGCATCAAGGCAATTTGAAAGTGAGAAACTACCTTTACTGTAGCAAATAGTTCAGTCTAGATGTAAATTACAAAGCAGTCTCTATATTCTTCATGCAAAGGAAACTGACCATTTTTCATTTCATACATCATTTACAGCATGATGCAGTGATTCCACAAAATCACTAGACTTTAAAAAGAACAAATGAGACAGAAATATTACTTTCTTCCTTCTAAATGTTCTATAGTGTGTAAAGGTGGATGTGTTGCTGCACATTTTATTTTGTTTGTCCTATATGGAAAGCAAAGATAACATTTGTAAGAAAGAAGAGTGTGTTAGAGACACACTTTTTGCTACACTGTCTGAAGTATGAAATTCCCTTTATTGAGAGGGCTGAAGATACACCTTAAAATCTAGATAAATTCAATCGTGTGAGAGAGAGCATCTAAGACATTCATTCAAACTATATTAATAAAAGTATGGCTGATGATTTCAGTAGGTACCTTTTACAGTATTTAATCTGCTTAATCCTCAAAAGTTAGGAATATGTCAGAAATTTTACCCAGATCTGGTATTTCATACTATTAAAGCTTTGCCTAAAAAATAACTAGTATACTCAAGAGATTTCAGTAAAATTTGATGGGTCATAATTCTATAGTGGGACTAAACGTGGGGGCTTTCTATTGTCTGTCTGGTGGCATGTCAGCATCCATTAAGTTAAACAATTTCATTGATTTTTTTCTCATTAGACTTTTTAGTATACAATACACTCACATGGCAAAAAAGAAAAGGAAAGATAATACATTTCACCAAACTTGGAGTCATGGAAGGATTGTTATGGTGAAATTTGAGGAGAGAAAGAGTGGAATTGGAATTGGAGAGTAGGAATGAGAGCTTTTGAATGAATAGAGAAGTTAATTTGGGTAAACAATGGGTAAGATAATGTCAGGCAAGCAGTTAATAAATATGGTGCTTAGTAACCCCATTGTGTTGGTTGACTTTTCATCTATTAAAGACACTTCACAGTTGCTAATAATAGTATTATGTACACAAAGTTGGATTTGGTTTTAAAAGCTTTCTTTTTCTGCCCCTATGTGCATTCAGAAAATACCTTTGCCAGCATTTTTCATTGTAAATTGGCTGTTTTAATGCTGGCTTTGTTTTGGACACATGAGCGTGATGACTAACAGGTTCCCATCCTGTTTTCTCTGAAATGATTTTCCCTGCAAGAGGGAGTTGGGGATCATCATTTGAACTAAACAATCTGGCTTTTATGTTGAAGTTATCTGGTTTTGTGTGACACTAAGAGGTTCATAGAATGTCAATGGGGAAAGTGGTGTTAGAAACTGGCTATTCTAACTTCATTTTACTAATGAGGAGCCCCAAGACCCACATGTGGTGAGGACTTGGCCTTGTCACTTAACCTTGTTAGCTCTTCCTCCTGGATAGTAGTTGGGTCTATAGCTGTCTTTCTCCCCACTTGACTGTGGGCAACTTGAGAACCAGTACTAAGTTGTACTTGCCTTTATACTTCCTGTGACATCTTGTGTGGGGGCTTGCAGCCAGTAGATAATAAATATTTGTTGAATGAATATTAAATGAATACTTGGTAGAGATGAATTTTACAGGCCACTAAACTTAGACACTGAAGTAGTATAACAATTTTTTGTATAACCCAATTGAGCCTCTATTTTGAACTTCTCAGCTCCAAAGAAGAAAACTTAATTTTGCCAATTCAAGTTAATTTTGTAGTCTCAGGTTTTTGCAGCTGATTTGGAACGAATACGCAGTCAATTTAGGGTTCTTTTCCTCACCATCTGTCCACAATGGCACTTAGGTCTGAGGCACTCACTTAAGTGTATCTGACACTTTTTATGCATCCCTTTAGATCCTTTTGCTATTTCAGCCACCGGTGAGGAGACCAGTTTGTCACCAGCGTGGCCTTATTGAAGCTAAAGTATGAGATGTTTCAGAAATCACTCAGAGCCTGTGCATGCACAGCACAGAAATGTGGCGGAGTTCATGCCCAGTGGGGCAAAACTCTGAAGCAGGGGGCATGGGGCTAGCTGATAATTGCTTCTCAGTTTTATCCCCAGGAAGATGCATTTCATATGGTCTCTCAGACATTCCATTAGATCAAGCAGCCATTTACCTTTTGCAGCAGCTAACTCAAAAATGCATTCTTATTTTGCTTCTGCCCCTTTCCTGCTTTAATTCCCTTTACCTCATCCTTAATCCCCAGGATCACTCTCCCAAGAGTGTCTTTGTGTCAGGCTTTCCTTGCAGGGGGCATGGGCTAAGACACAGTGGGGTGGACAGTGGGCCATAGGATGGCATCTTCCCATGCTTTCCTGCCCTGAAATGTACTTATTCCTGTCCTGTTTTGAGTCATCCTTACGCCTGCTGAAATGTTTCATTCCCATCAGTTCCCATTCCCAGCCTTAAAGTTCCTCTGGTATCTGGTGAGTGGCTTTTCATTCAAGTTCTGAGGTCCTTCCAGATCCATAACACTGTGGGCCTCAGGGGACATATGAAATGTTTTCCACATGCCATGGAGATCTATGAAGATTCTGTGAGGCCTATCTGCCTAGGATGAATCATCTTTCCTTTCCTCTCTTAAGCTGTGATGGTTTAAAGATGTCTCTCTGAGTCTTTTTGCCTCCCAGAGCAATAGTTAGAGGAATTAGTGTATGAAATCTTCTTAATCTTGATTCCAAAGTTTATCTGGGTGCTTTATCACCTCCTGCTCCTGATTGGTCTAGGAGACCTCACCAGTACCTATCTGGCATTTTTTGTGGACCATCTCTCCCCTCCTCTATGCCTACCCCATTACTCACATGAAATCTTAAACCAATTTGACTAGGAGGGGTGAATCCATTCTGGGAGATGATATTATTCTTTTCCTGTTGTTCATACCAAGGCTTTGTCTTCTGAGACTCAAAAGCCATAGGCTCTTATAACTCAAAGAAACTATTTCCTCTAAAGACAATTGTCTCTGTCTCGAATTTGGAAATTCTACTGGAAAATTTAGATCTCAGCATTGGTCACTTTTTTGCTTTTATATTTCTGTCCTAGGAGCCTACCCTAGGGGCAGTTAAGTCGGCGATGCTCCAGCTGTGGATACTAGGAGAGGACCCTGGGGAACCATGAAGTGGCAAATCAGTTAACAATAGTTTAATGTTTCATAGTATTGCCATACCACTAATGTAAGACTTGACATGGCTGAAACTAAGACTAATCTTAGGTAAAGTTTTTCTTTGGCATCACCAACATTCCCTGGCTTATACCCTTCTTTCTTCTTTGTACCGAGACCTCCATGTCCTTCTTCATTAAGCTGCTCTAAGTAGTCACTAAGGGACATTTTATGGCATTCCTGAAAGCAAAATATGCTTTTTTTTTTTTTTGTAGGGACATTGACATCCCACATCCCATTCTGTTGAACTGGGCTTAGAGCTAAACTACCAGTTCAATTTTTGTTGTGGGTTACCCCTTTGGGGGGTGCAAGAGAAATGATTATCCAGACCCTGCTATGCCCTAGGATGGAGCATTTTCTTTATTAGATTTAGAGAACTTTCTCTCTTTTCCTTTCTATTTATTCTCTTTTTAAAATTGAGATATAATGCACAAAGCATAAACTCACCCTTTTAAAGTATATAGTTGAGTGGTTTTTAGTATATTTATAGATTCATGCAACTATCTCTATTATCTAATTCCAGCATGTTTTCATCACCACGAAAAGGAACTTCATACCCATAAGTAGTCATTCCCTGTTTTTGCTCTACCAGCTCTTGACACAACACTAATCTATTCTTTGTCTCTATAGATTGGCCTATTCTGGACATTTTATATCAATGGAATCATACAATATATGGTTTATTGTGGCTGACCCAATTAGCATAATGTTTTCAAGTTCTATACATGTTGTAGTATTTAGCAGTATGTCATTTCTTTTTTCAGCCCTATCAAGTCATAATTAACAAGTAAAATCACATATATTTAAAGTATACAACACGTGGTGCAATTGTGAGTGAGATTATTTTCTCAATTATTTCTTTCAGATAGTTCTTTGTTAGTGAAACACAACTGATTGTTGTATGTTGATTTTGTAACCTGAAACTTTACTGAATTTGTTTATTAGTTCTAACAACTTCCTGTTGGAATCCTTAGGGTTTTCTATGTATTATCTGCAAATAGACATAAGTTTGCTTCTTCATTTCTAATTTGGATGTTTTTTTTCTGCCAAGTTGCCTTGGCTAGAAATTCCAGTACTCTACTGAATAGGAGTGGTGAGAGTGGGCACTATTTCTTGTTCCTGATCTTAAAGGAAAAGCTTTCAGAATTTTACTATTAAGTATGATATTAGCAGTGGGTTTGTCATATATGGGCTTTATTACGTTGAAATACCTTCCTTCCATACCCAGTTTGTTGAGTTTTTGTCGTGAAAGGGTATTGAACTTTTTCAAATGCTTTTTCTTCATCTATTTAGATGATCATTTGATTTTTATATACTTTATACTATTAATGTAATGTATCACACTTGTTGATTTTTATGTGATGAAACACTCTTGCATGCCAGGGATAAATCCCACTTGATCATGGTGCATGATTCTATTAATGTGCTGTTGACTTTGGATTGCTAGTAGTTTTTTGAGAATTTTTGCATCTATGTTTATCAGGGTTATTGTCCGAAGTTTTTCTTTTCTTTAGTGTCCTTATCTGGGCTTTGGTATCAGGGTAATGCAGACCTCATAAAATGAGTTTGGAAGGATTCTCTCTTCTTCACATTTTTGGAAGATTTTGAGAAGTTTCTGCATTAATTCTTTAAGTGTCTGGTAGAATTCACCTGTGAAGCCATCTGATCTTGAGCTTATCTTTGTTGGGAGTCCCACATTTGGGTAGGGACACTGACTGTCCTCTGTGACCAAGTGGGGCCTTAGGCTGGCCTCCACACCTGATCTGCTGGGCAGGACATCTTACTGTGTTCCTGGCCAGATGGATCTGTCAGCTTGGCTTCATGGGTGGACAGAGCCGATAGCTGGGCTCTCTGGTCAGGTGAAGCTACTGGCTGGGAAGTGGTATCACCACCAAGATCTGTGCACTGGTTTCTGTGAGCCTGACCCCCATTCTTTGTTCCCAGATGACTCCAGGTGGTCTAGCCCTGCCAACTACCCCAGTGTTCCCCATGAGATGAGACTGAAGTGCACCTCGTGGGTTGTGTCCCGGAATCCTGGGGAAACTAGATATCTGACTCAAGCTTTCTTTTCTTCATTGGAGAAATCATAGGCCCAGAGGATGCCTCTAGATACGGTGCTGTGCTGATCTGTGGTAGAGACAATGTAGTCAGAGTGAAATCGTTCCTCTCACCTTTCTAATGTGGTTTTTCCTAGGTTTTTGTTCTAAGGAAGTGCTTCAGCCTCACCCCCAGGTTCTGGGATTTTCACAAAGGTGTTCTTGTCTGTTGATAATTGCTAATCAGTATTTCTGTGAGGATGACTAAAGCCAGGGCCCTCCCTCCTATTTCACCATCTTGTTGCTGTCATTCCTTCAACACATTTTATGGCTGAATAGTATTCCATTGTATGGCTATACCACATTTTTGTTTATCCATTCATCAGTTAGATATTTGGGCTGTTTCTACCTTTTGCTGATTGCCAGTAATGCCACTGTGAATATTTGTATGCAAGTATTTATTTGAGTATCTATTTTCAATTCTTTGGGATATACCTGGGAGTGGAATTGCTGGGTCATAGTTAACTTTTGAAGAACTCACCAACTGCTTTCTAAAGAGGCTATACAATTTTACTTTCCCATTAGCAGTGTTCGAGGGCTCTAACATCTCCACATCCTCGCCAATTCTTGTTACTCCTATCTATTCACAGTTTTACATATTATGTCCCTGATTATTTAGAACCACAAGGATGCTCTGTGCTTTTAATAAAAAGACATAGTCTTATCACTTATTCTGTTAATTGAACTTTTTATGAGGTTCAAGAGTATATGCATGCCTCCTTATGGATAACACTTTGTAGTGGGGGTTATCTTCTGCTACCAGGCAAAAAGAAGGTCTATCAAAGTGTTGACTTGCATATGGAAAAGGACCTATGTCTTGATTATCCCCAAACATATTCTGCTGAGGAGTCATCTTCACTCTCTCACATTCAACTCTTTGAATTAATGCAGCTGAGATCTTGGATAAATATAGAAAATTTACATGGTTCTAGCAATTGCATGCCAGCTTTTTATTGTGTTTTAAACAAAGACAAAATATCATGTGCAAAAACAAACAAAAAATAGTTAGTCAGGCATTGTTGTTTCTAAAGATGGAACCCAACCTCCAAAGCTAGAGATTCTTCCTCTATTTATAAACCTATGTGGAAATGTCATTGCTAATTTTAAAGAATTGAAGCCCGAGTTGTTGGGTAGTGCTGAGTGTTGGGCAGTTGTTGGGTAGTTTTAGACAAGCATTTGAATTTAGATTTCTAAAACAAATCCAAACTCTGAATCTGAAAATAGTTTCTTATTATGTATAATGTACAGTGCTTGGGATATAAAAATGTTTGAAATTAAAGCTTTATATAACAGTGATTTTAATTTCTTTGTTTACCAATTTAATGGGGGTATTTTGGAAATACTAATCTATCATGTCTCTCCCCACCACCTCCAAATCATGTCTCCAGTAGCCATTACACCATTACACACTTGGGAATGATGAGGGGGATCTTTTCCCCCATTTTAACACCTAGCTATTTAACCACCTCAGAAGGAAAAGGGTTAACAAGATAGAGGAAGTAGAAAGCCCGCACTGCATTGGACAGTTAGCATGCCTTTTGCTGTGCAGCATCTAGATTATTTTCCTATTTTGGGGGCAGTGCCTATTGTATGAGCTTTCTTTGCAGCAGAGAACCTAGAAATGCCTAATACTTGCTTCCCCGTGGTCCTTTGAAGCCAAGGCGATCCCAGTCACATTGCTCCAGACCTCAAGTGGCAAATTAAAGATACAAAACAGGGATTCTGTAAAATTCATTCTGACAGGCACAGTATTGAGGTGGTGGCAGCCACATTCATTGACCAGCATCAGTGGCAGTGGCAGTATATCTTCCAAGACCCATTTCTGTGACGTTGCTGTTAGCGATGATACCTCTCTGCTTGGTTCTTCATCTCTTCTGAAATCTCTGAGCTACCCATTATATCCAGGACTAAATTCATTTTATGTTCAATTTAGGGAAACTATTTTCTATTGCTTCAAGTTAAGACCCCTAATGGGTACACTCACCCCTCCCTGTCCCTGGTGAATTGAGGAAAAGAGAAGACATCAGAGGTATGGGAATCAGGTAGTGTTTCACTTGTGCTTTAGATTCACATTTCCAGCCTGGGGTTGGGAGTAAAGCCTAAACAAGAAAAAAAATTTACTCTGCTTCTCAAATTTGGGAGGTCTTACAATGTATTTCTGTGGCCGCATGGAACATCTACCTCAGAATAAAATGAGCAGCACAGCATGGTTAGGCAGAAAGAAGGCCTAAGTTTTGCTTCTCAGAGTTTCCTGGTCTTCCATGTAGTAGAGAAAGCATCTAGAGGTCCCCTTGTGTCCTGAGAAGGAGAGTGGAATACAACTGATGGCACCTGATGGTGAACTTATGAAGGGGATCACAAAAAATGGGACAAGGTGATCTTGTGTTTGAGGACTGCAGGGCAGACTGACTGGGTCGGGGATGCAGTAAGAGGTGGAGCCAGGCCTCAGGGTGGTCAATAAACTATGCCGACCAACTGAGGCCAAGTTAATGGGACCATTGGGCCCTTTCCGAGCTGAGAGATAACAGGCCATTAGTTTCCATCCATAGGCCGTACGATTGAACAGTGACAAAGGACAACTACTACTCTCACCACAGAAGCCCCTGGAGACCCAAGGACATAGTTATTATAGGACAAGATAGAAAATAATATTGTTCCATCTTATTAATAGTGAATAGACATTCCTTCTGTGATATTGAAGTGAGACTTGGATAGAGCTCTATGATCATTTTTGTGAAACTCATTTCAGCTCAGAAATATGTATGCTAGTTGACTTGTGGCCTTTTAGGGAGTTCATTTACTTCCTGTTCACTGAAATGTGGCTTGTAGGTGTTGAGATCTTTGCCCAAAGAACTTTTTTGTTCTGCCTCCTCATTGTGTCAGAGTTCTTAGAAATATTTGTCATTAGTCAATACTTGCATTTTTCATTCCTATAAACTGCTGTACTTTTTTAACAAACTGAAATTTACTAATTTTGAATATAGGGCCCTAACATAAATTGCCTAGCATATACACAATATTCTCATTTCCCAGTGTTCAATCCAGGAGATGAGTATTTCCCTTACTCACTTGAACTAGAGAGCATGGTTCACTTCAAGCATTCAAATCCTTTGTGGCATCCAGATCCCCTGACCATACTGACCAAACAGGCATCATATGAACCATATGCAAGATTACAATCAATAACCACATTTTGATTGATTTGACTCACCCATTTATATCCATTCACACCACCTGGTTTTATTGAGCCATCGCCAATTTCCTTGGGCATGTAGAGACACAGCTAATTCTTTTTCTTCTTTTTTAAGTAGGCTCCATGCCTCACATGAAGCCCAGTGTGGGGTTTGAGCTCAGGACCCTGACATCAAGACCTGAGCTGAGATCAAGAGTCAGATACTTAACTGACTGAGCCAGCCACCCAGATGCCCTGACTCATGGCTAATTCTTATAGTTAAAGGAATTGATATAAAGAAGGGATGCCAAGGACTTTGCCCAAGGCATAACTAGAGTTAAAACTTACCAATAACTTAGTTACTTGCTCTGGGTGAACTTGTATTAGTTGGCGATAATATCCATCATCATTTTAATTTCATGCCTGTGGGACTAGGTAGTACACATATGTAATTAGTGGTGGTGTTACCACGCTACAGTTCTAAAATGACATTTTACCAAGAAGAACCCAATACAAGTTATTTGGTTCAGTTGATTATATAATTTGAAAGACCTTTTGCTATACTGTCATCTGCGTGAACACTTTGAAATGATATTCTGTATTTTCCCAGACGACCAAAATGTAGTAAGGAGTGTATGCCTGTATAATATATATTCTTTCAATTCTCATTGTCTAGGGGCAATGGTATTTAATCAGCTTGATGTAAAGAAAGCTGTAGGTAGTGATAAAAATGAAATTTTCATATATTTACTGTTTAAAAATTCCCTGCTATTGTCAAGAAAAACATAAATAATCAAGCTAACTGGATTCTCCTAAACACATGAGTGTGAACTTGCCATTTATAAGATGAAAGTATATGAAAGAGATTGTACAAAGACAATCTGAAATTAGCATGACCTTAATTTTTGAGGTATGATCAATTTAAATGTCATTGCAGAGCATTAAAGATTCTTCTCCTTGTATCTGTTACAATTATGAGAAAGTAATTGAAAATAATAGTACTTTAAGTTCCACTTTACAACAGTTAAATCTATACAGTAATTATATCACTTTTTTCTTATATGTATAATGATTTATATTATTTAACAGGCACTGTGCTAAGTAATGCTGATATGAACTTAGATGTATTCAGAGTGCTTGCCTATACAGATAACTAAACACTATTGCTGCAAAGTTGATTCATTTACTACCTTAGATTATTGCTTATAAGATAGGGCTACCAGGCATTTATGAAAGTGATTTATAAAAAAAAGTCTAGACTAGTATGAATTTTTTTGTGTCCCTCCCCCAAATCATGTGTTGAAGTCCTAACTCCCAGTACAGAATGTGACTGTACTTGGAGATAGTTTTTAAAGAGGTAATTATGTTAAAATGGGGTCACTAGGATGAGCCCTGATCCAGTATAGCTGACATCATTATAAGAAGAGGAGATTAGGACACAAAGCCACGAAGGGAAGACCATATGACAATACAGAGGTAAGATGGCCATCTGAAAGTCAAGGGGAGAGGCTTCAGAAGAAACCAACCCTGCCGACACCATGATCTCAGACTTCTAGCTTCTAGAATTACAAGGGAATAAATTTTTGTTGTTTTATCTGCCCAGTCTGTTGTACTTTATCATATCAGCCCTAGCAAACTAATATAGTTATACATACAGTGTTGTCATTTGTGTATATTCAATTGCATGGAACCCCATTACTGATACAGTATATGGCCTCATAGCTGATAAGTTTGGTTCAAGAAGCCAGACAACTTGGTGTTTGCAATTATTCTCAAATGGAAGACCATAGGTTGTTTGTATATGTTATTTTGCTATTGTGGAGTAATCCTGGGGTATAAAAGGGCAGTGACAAGGAATAATCCAGTTTTTTTCTCTAACTCTGATAGTCCACTACCTGTGAGGAAAATGTCATCAAATTCTACCCTTAGTTCCTGCGTGCTCTCCTCTCACATATTGTGTGTGTGTGTGTGTGTGTGTGTGTGTGTAGGATGTCAGCAGTTTTCAACCTAAATTCTATACTAGCCAAAACAGCAGTTGAATATGTGTTAGAATATAAACAGTTCAGGAATTCTAGGTCTTGAAAACTTTGATCTCTCACATACCCTTTCTGAAGAAGCTATTAGAGGCTGTTTTCTACCAAATGAGAAAGAAGATCAAGAGAGAAAAACACGGGCTAGAGAAAACAGGCAGCATCAGAAAGGGGTAAAGAGAATTATAGGAGGAAGGTGAGCAGAACCCTGGGTATCACTGGTCCCAATTATAGCAATTTGAGTCAAGATATGCTGCCTCCATGCTATCGTCTTCTTTCTGAAGACAGAGTGCCCTGGTGAGCCTTGTCCAGATTCTTACCTGTTAATGGCTTCACATTTGCTGGTAAATTTCCTCCCCTGCTGTCCAGGGCCTTCTGCTTGGATCAGCCAGCAACACCATTTCAACCTGCAGAGGCACTCTCTTCTCTCTCTACCTGGGAGGAACCTAAAAGCAAAACCTCCAGAGCAGCCTCCCTTCCTGACAATCTCCCTGTCGGACCTCCAGTACCAGACCACCTCACAGCCCTGCCAGATGTCCCAAGTGAGGTGAACTTTGCGTTTCCCAGTTCTCACTCATAACCTTGTTTCCATTACCCCCAGAAAGAGCTCTAATAAATTCTCAGCTGTTTGTGTATTGTCTGTGGCAATTTTGTGCCACAGTGGTAGAGTCGAGTAGTTGTGACAGAGACTGCATGACCTTCAGCACAACTTCCCTTGAATTCCTTCATCTCATGATGGCAACATTGCCTATTCTTTGGAACGAGGTTTGTGCTTCATACTTGGCTTTTCAAACAAAGTAGTGAATGGGAGGGAAAAGGAGGACATTATAAGGGAAGGGCTCACAGATCATTTAAAGTATTGCTAAGGGTCAATTTCCTCACCTGGTTGTTAGGTGCTTGGGAGTTCTTTTTTTATATATATTACTAGCATAAATATATATTTTGTTAGTATTTACTAGCAATTATTTTTGTTAGTATTTATTATAGATACTTTAAATTAGGTATCTGTAAACTTTTTCTGTAAAGGACCAGATAGTAAAGTCAATAGTTTTTACTTTGTGGGTCATTCACTGTCTGTCACAGAAAATACACAAACAGCTGGATGTATTGTGTTCCAATAACACTTAATTTACAGAAACAGGCAATGAGTTCGATTTGGCCCATGATCTATAATTTGTCAGCTCCTCCAAATTGCACATACATGTTTTATATTCTCTTATAACTGTATGGTCCACTTAAAAATCTATATAAACGAACAAGCACAAGCCCCGCAAACCTGTGATGCCAATATCCATTCCATGGTTGCTATGGTCTGAATATTTTGTGTCCTTGTCCCCCCGCCCATCCATATGTTGAAAATCTAACTTCCAAGGGGGTGAGATTAGGACGTGGGATCTTTGGGAGGCGATTAGGTCGTAAGGGTGAAACCTTCAGGAATGGGATTAGTGTCCTTTTATAAGAGGCCTCTGAGAGCTTCCTTGCCCTTTCTGCCATGAGAAGATACAAGGGGAAGTCTGCAACCCAGAAGAGGGCCCTGACTTGACAATGCTGACACCCTGATGTTGGGCTTCCAGCCTTCAGAACTGTGAGAAAGAAATTGCTGCTGCTTAGAAGCTACCCAGTCTTATGTGGTATTTTGTTATAGCAATCCAAGTGGACAATAGTAAATTTAAAAATGGCTTTTTAGCTGTTTCCGTTCTGTGTTCTTCCTTCCTTTCTTTTATATTTTAATCTGATTTGTTGTTATATTACCTTACTATTGTGATTTCTGGCATATGCTCTTATAGTAGGATGGATACTGGACTGGGAAGCAGGAAAGCTTGGTCCTACTCCACACCTCTTCTACTGACTAGTAGTTAAATGGTTAAGTGAAAATGCCTTCCCTTCCTCAGGCCTCAGTTTCTTCCAATGTGGAATGAGAGATTTGGACTAAGTGGTTTCAGAGGTCAATTTACAACTCAAATAGTTTGCTTTTTCAGATGTCTTACTATGATTCAATTTCAGACATTTACTCATGTACTTCCTTCCTCCCTCGCCCCCTCCCAAATCTCACAAAATGCAGTTTAAGTCATGCATGAACATTTTCTTGGTTATTTCCATCTCAGTGTTCTAGGTTAGAGGATTTGTATACTAATCAGTGTTTTAGATCTCAACGTTCTGGGTTTGTCAGGAAGACAGTTGTTTTTTTTAACTGCACAGATGAACTCCCAAGTGAGGAATAGAGACTTAGTAATTGTACTGTCTTGAGAGAAGAATTACAAAATCTATCCAGAATCTGTCATAATATCCTAAATGGTGTTGGTTGCATTATAAATTAAAGGCTTGTCAAGTAATCTATTACAGAAATGCAATTTTTTAGGTGTTTATAAATCCCACGGTGCTGATACTTTTCATACAGGTTGTCAACTGCAGTATAAAATTTTATTTCTATTGGTTTAGATTTATAGATGAGTATTAGAAATGAGAAGATAAAGCCCATAGTTCATTGGTAGATAGCTGGACCAAACCCCAGGAAGAGCGAGTGGTCCTTGATGATGATTCATCCCTAAAGATGAAGACGTCCTGACCGGGCTACCTGGTTAGTAGCTTGGAGGCAGCACATTTAAAATAAAATGTACAACAAGTTAGCAAAAGCATGGTTGTCTAGGTCAGAATGTAATCCTGATCACTTCATTTGAACCTGGCTCTTCAATTTCAATTTGCTGATTACAGAGCTCCTACTATGTCAGAAATGAGAGAAGAGTAAGTGATGTTAGAGGTTTCAAAGTTGTCAGAGGGATATTTCAGTTCAATTCTATTTTATTCCCTTCTAATAAATAGAAATGTATTGAGTATATACTCAGAGGCAGACTGTGCTGGACACTGATTGTCAATTACTCTTCAAAATAGCAGGACACAAATGTTGTTTTCATTTTCCCCATTTTGGGGATGAATTTCGAGGGTCTACAGAGGTTACAAGCCCTACCAAGATGATCCTGCAAATAGTAACATGGAGGGTATGAGTGAAATAGAAGTTTTTTGCCTCCAAATTCCATATTTTTTCTCACAACACCAAACTGCTCTGTAACAAGCCCTACTGCTTGGACACAATTAAAAAGGAGCTCTTTAACCTGGCTGTTCACCTACTTTTAGAAATGGGGAAACCCTTCAAACATTGACCAGTCACCAACCTCCCTGTTGCTGAGCCTAAGTAATCAGATCTGAGACTTAGGATACACAGGACAAGGTAGCTAATTTCTTTCTTTTCTTCCTTTGGAATAAGTTAATTTCCCTGGGATTTTTTTTAATTTCTTTTTTTTCCCCCCAAATACTTTTATTTTATTTTTTCGTTGTTCCAAGATTAATTATTCATGCACCACACCCAGTGCTCCATGCAATACATGCCCTCCTTAATACCCACCACCAGGCTCACCCAACCGCCCCCAAACCCTCAGTTTGTTGCTCAGAGACCACAGTCTCTCATGTTTCGCCTCCACCTCCGATTTCCCCCAATTTGTCCTTCCTTTCCTTCTCACAATGTCCTCCATGTTTTTCCTTATGCTCCACATGTAAGTGAGACCATAAGATGATTTCTGTAATAGGTCTAACAAAATCACTGTCTTCACAGTGGTGCTATGTGTATTCAGTCTTCCAGTTTCTTTGGATAAACCTAGTTTGACCACTAGCCCTGCCCAATCTAGGCCACACCCCTGCTCATTTGTTTATTTGTTTGTTAATTGATTCATTCACTCAACATTTATTAAGCATTTATTAATGTTGGGCAATGTGCTTCATTCACAGGATTCAACTGTGAACAACACACAGTTCTCTTGCCCTTATAAACTTCTGGTCTACAGGGCAATTATAATGAAATGTGACCACAGTAGGTGTGCTATGGGACTAGTCTAGGGGGTCCAGAAAGACCAGTCTCTAGGAGAGGTGGTATGTAAGCTAGTTGAGAAATAAAATATGAATGGAAGTTGCCAGGCTAAGGAGGAGGGATATAGGAGCAGGTGAAACATGTTGCTGGATATCTCTGCAGAATTGTTGATGTTTTAGCCATTTCCTCCCCACTTCTCCAGCCTCTACTGCAGAAAAGTGCACTAGCCAAGCTTCCTTCCCAGTTACAAAGCCCTCATAAGTCCTCTAACCCTATCCTACTGGGCCAGAGGGGAGCAGGTGTAAGGATTAATGACCCTGTGGGAAAAAGCTCCTGCCCTAATTAATCAAGGAAGACTCACCCTTGGCCACATTCATTCAGGGCCTTACACAACTTATGTTCACTTGGTTCTCATTGATTGCTTTTCATCACACTGGTGATGTTAAAACTATCACCATCTCTCTCAGATGTTTAAAGACCTTGCTAGGGAACAAGTTCAAGAGAACCGTACATAGGATGGAAGAGATGTTTACTAAAGAAGGCAAATTTTCTCCTGAGGTTTTTGATCTATGTGAATGTGGATAGTGTGGGTGATGTGTGAATGGATCTTTTCATCTCTCTTATTTGAGTCAGTATTCATTTACCTCAACCGTCACACTTCCTTTTTGTTTTTTTCTTTTGATTCAGATTTTATCTTTGTCCCTAAGAGCAAAAGAAACTAATGATTACTGCAAGGGTAGCCTAGTCAGCGAACAGTCTCCTGTCTTGTTAGTGATTTTCCAGAAGCTTCAAATTGCACTATATGTGTTGGGGACTGACGGTTTAAAAAATTATAAATCATTTCTGAAATCTTGGACTAGTCTTGAAAAACACCATTGTCTCTCTGTTAAAATGTTACTAGGTTTCTTACTTGATCTCTGTGTTCTTTCCATTCTGTCAGTTGAGTACTTGTCATCTGTAGCTTAATGGGTCTATGGTGCCTTCATTATCCAGGTCACTGTACACAAAAGGAGACTTACTGTTTCTCTGTACCCTTGACTTTGATTGGTATCTGTACATTTATGCCCTTATTCTGTTGTGCATCAAATATTTCTTGATCAAGGCTCTGGGGAGGTACTGGGGCAGATCCAAGAAGAAAAAGACACAATCCCTTTGCCTAGGGGAGTTGAGGGAAAAAGCATACACAAGCAGATAATGCACAAGGCACTGTGAGACACAGTGTGACATTGATGTAAACAAATTGCTGTGGCAAAAGTCTCTAGAGGGGATGAGAGGGTTTGACTCACATTCATTAGATCACAGTATCTAAGATTTTTTTTTTATTGAGGTGTGGTTGATACACAATGTTACATTAGTTTCAGGTGTACACCTAGTGATTCAACAATTCCGTATGCTGTGCTCAACCATAAAGTGTAGCTACATTTGCCATCTGTATCTAAGATTTTTGATTAACACTGTGACTGATGGTTGCAGCTCATAAAGTGAGAATACGGCCTCTGAGTATTGAAGTTGTACTTTTGTGTATTCTGTATCCTAACCTTATGTTTATAAGCATGTTACAAAACAGTGGTCTTTGACTCAGGGCCCACTAGCAAAATCTCTGTAACCTGGACACCCCTTCCCCCACTTTTCCTCTCATTCAACAAGTGCTTCCAAGGGGGAATCTGCATCCATACCTCTTCCGCACTTTTGGATGCATTTATTATAGTCTCAACAAGTTTAGCATTTTTTATAATTAAAGTATAATTGACCTATGACATTATATTAATTTCAGGTGTATAACATAAATGATTCAACATTTGTATACATTGCAAAATGATCACCACAGTAAGTCTAGTTACCGTCTCTCACCATACAAAGTTGTGCACTTTTTTATCTTGTGATGGGAACTTTTAAGATTTACTTTCTCAAGCATCTTTTAAAAATGCAATACCACATCTTGACTGTAGTCACCATACTGCACATGATATCCCCATGATTTATTTTATAACCGGAAGTTTGTACCTCTTGATCCCCTTCACCCATTTCACACATCCCCCTTCCCTCTGGCAGCCACTGTACAAAGAAACAATCTATTCTAAGTTTTTATTTGTTTGTTTTGGTTTTCAGATTCCACATATAAGTGGAATCATATGGCATTTACCTGTCTGAATTACTTAACTTAGCATAATACCCTCAAGGTCCATCCATGTTGTTGCAATTGCCAAGAGTTCATTCTTTTTGATGGCCTAGTAGAATTGTATATATATATATATATATATATATATATATATATATATATATAATTGTAATATATATATATATAAAATCTGTCTATCTCACATCTTCTTCGGTCTTCATTCACATCTTCTTCTTCATTCATTTGTCCACCCATGTATACTTAAGTTGTTTATGTATCTTGGCTGTTGTAAATACAATGCTGCAATGAACATAGGGGTGTGTGTATTTTTTCAAATTAGCATTTTGGTTTTCTTTGCTGGACCGTACAGTAGTTTTATTTTTAGTTTTTTGGGGAACTTCCATGCTCTTTTCCATAGAAGCTTCCTATGGAAGAAATTTCCATAGGAATTTGCATTCCTAACAACAATGCACAAGTGTTCTTCTTCACTTCCTTACCAACACTTGTTATTTCTTATCCTTTTGATAATAGCCATTCTGACAGGTGTGAGATGGTATCTCATTGTGGTTTTGACTTACATGTCCCAGATGATTACTAACATTGAGTATCTTTTCATGTGCCCATTAGTCATCTGTATGTCTTCTTTGGAAAAATGTTTGTTAAGATTCCCTGTCCATTTTTTAATTGGATTGCTTGAGATTGTTGTTGTTGTTGTTATTGAGTTATATGGGTTCTTCATATATATATTAGACATTAACCCCTTATTGAATATATAGTTTGCAAATACCTTCTTTCAGGGAGTTGGCCTTTCATTTTGTTGATCGCTTTCTTCACTGTGCAGAAGCTTTTTAGTTTGAAGTAGTCCCATTTGTTTGTTTTTGCTTTTGCTGCCATTGCCTTTGGAGTCCAAAAAAATATCACCAAAAGTCAAGAGCTTACTGCCTGTGTTTTCTTCCAGTTTTATGGTTTCTGGTCTTAGATTCAATTCTTTGATCAATTTTGAGTTAATTTTTGTGTATTGTGTGATATAGTGGTCTAGTTTCATTCTTTTACATGTGGCTGCCCTGTCTCCCCAGAACCATTTATGGAAGAGACTGTCCTTTTTCCATTGTATATTCTTGCCTCCTTTGTTGTAAAACAGTTGACCACATTTATACATGGGTTTATTTTGGACTGTATATTCTGTTTCATTGGTCTATGTGTCTGTTTTTATGCCAATATCATTCTGTTTTGACTACTATAGCTGTGTAGTATAGTTTAAAAAGTTTTTATTTAAATTCCAGTTAGCTCATATACAGTATAATATTAGTTTCAGGTGTACAATGTAATGATTCAACACTTCCATACAACACCTGCTGCTCATCACAAGTGTACTTCTTAATCCCCATCACCTATGTAACCCATCCCCCCACTTGTCTCCCTTCTGGTAACCATCATTTTGTTCAGTACAGTTAAGAGTCTGTTTCTTGGTTTGTCCCCTCCCTCTTTTTGTCCCCTTTGCTCATTTGTTTTGTTTCTTAAGTTCCACATATGAGTGAAAGCCTGTGGTGTTTGTCTTCCTCTGATTGACTTATTTTGCTTAGAGTCATACTCTCTAGCTCCATCCATGTTATTGCAAATGACAAGATTTCATTCCTTTTGATGGCCAGGTAATTTATACACACACACGCCCCACAATATATACTACATCTTCTTTATCCTCTCATCTATTGGTAGATACTTGAGCTGTTTTCGCAATTTGGCTATTGTAGATAATGCTGCTATAAACATCAGGATGCATGTATCACTTTGAATCTTTATTTCTGTATTTTTTTTGGGTAAATACCTAGAAGTGTAATTGCTGAATCATAGGGTAGCTTTATTTTTAATTTTTTTGGAGACCCTCCATACTGTTTTCCAGAGTGGCTGCTCTAGTCTGCATTCCTACCAACAGTGCAAGAGAGTTTTTCTCCACATCCTCATCAACGCCTGTTGTTTCTTGTGTTGTTAGTTTTAGCCGTTCTGACAGGTGTGAGGTGATACCTCATTGTAGTTTTGATTTGCATTTCCCTGATGATGAGTGATGTTGAGTGTCTTTTCATGTGTCTGTTGGCCATCTGTATGTCTTCTTTGGAAAAATATCTGTTTGTGTCTTCTGCCCATTTTCAAATTGGATTATTTGTTTTTTGCTGTTGAATTTTATAAGTTTTTTATATGTTTTAGATACTAACGCTTTATTGAATATGCCATTTGCAAGTATCTTCTCCCTCTTTGGATTCATTATTTTTTTTAAAGATTTTATTTATTTGAGAGAGAATGAGAGAGAGCACAAGAAGGTGGAGGGTCAGTGGGAGAAGCAGACTCCCCGCCAAGCAAAGAGCCTGATGCGGCACTCGATCCCGGGACTCCAGGATCATGACCTGAGCCAAAGGCAGACACTCAACCCACTGAACCACCCAGGTGTCCCCCTTTGGATTAATTTTGTTTGGAACCCTCTGGGCTTCTTGGGTCTGGATGTCTGTTTCCTTACCCAGGTCAGGAAAGTTTTTAACTATTATTTTTTCAAATCAGTTTTCTGCCCATTTGTCTTTCTGTTCTCCTTCTGGGACCCCTAGAATGCAAATGTTATTTGGCTTGATATGTATTTTTAAAGCTTTAAAACTTTTTTTTGTTCTTTTTAAAATTCTTTCTTATTGCTGCTCTGGGTTAAGGCTAAGGGAGAGCAAAAAGATGGCAACCCCCAGCCTGTGTTCCTTGAGAGCATTTCCATAACCTCTAGATGTGTGGTAATCGTGAAGCGTGCCCTTTAAGCTGAAGCTCCAAAACAAGTAACTAGGCCTTTTTCACAGCAGTTGGGGTGTGTTTTGGTCTGCTGTTTGTACAGTGCCCAAGGGATGGCAGTCTGCCAAGAACCTTCTTTCTGATGGTTTCAGATGTGTAGGGCCCAGGAATGCTATCCTCCCTGGCCACTGAACCAGGCTCGCAAGGGCTATCCTTTTTACGGGTTATATGTGCCTACCAGCTCTGGCAGAGCGATAGAGGTGATGCATATGTGGGCTGCCCAGCTGCCTGACTCTGGTGGGGCCACAAAGGTTGGATGTAGGCAGGGTGTGCCCTCCAGTACTAGCAAAAATGGTGCAAAAATGGCACTTCCCACTGCCAGCACTAGCAAGGTAGAATGAGAATATAAAAATTGCACTCACTAGTCCCTGCGTGCAAGCCCTTCAAGGGCAGAATCTCTATCCTCTACAGTGCTATGGTTCTCCTTGGTGTAAGTCCCATTGGTTTTCAAAGTCAGGCGTTTTGGGAACTCATATCTCTGTTACTGGTCCCAAGCACTGAAGTGCCATATATGGGGCATAAAGCTCTTATGCCTCACTGAGAAGCTCCATATTTCTGAGACTCCTGATTATGGGTCACTGTGTTGTTGTGGGTAGGGTTTTTGGAAAGACTGCATCTCTCCCTCCTACCTATCTGAGTGTGCCCCTTTTGTCTTTTGTTGTGGAGGAGCTGTTCAGCTAGTTTCCAGGTCTTTTTCAGAGGTAAATATTTCATTTTTTTTTAAGATTTTATTTATTTATTAGGAAAGAGAGAGAGTGAGAGAGAGCATGAGAAGGGAGAAGGTCAGAGTGAGAAGCGGACTCCCCATGGAGCTGGGAGCCCGATGTGGGACTCGATCCCGGGACTCCGGGATCATGACCTGAGCCGAAGGCAGTCGCTCAACCAACTGCGCCACCCAGGGGCCCCAGAGGTAAATATTTCATATGTAGCTATAGATTTGTTGTATCTGTGGGAGAAGGTGAGTTCAGATTTTCTTATGCCACTATCTTGAACTGCCTCCTCTCATTGTGGAGAGGGCCTCTCACCACCCCTATGGCCCCACCAGAGCTTTTGTGTATACTAGTTACCTTTTCTTTCCTTTTTGGTTCATCTTGTTATTTGTAGTTTTTCTAGTTTCTTAGCTAAATACTTAGCTCATTAATACTAAGTCATTCTCCTTTTTAAACAAATATTTAAACTCTAAAATTTCCCAAGTACAGCTTTAGGTTATATCCCATAGGTTCTGATAGGAGTTATTTATTTTCCTTTGTGTTAAGTTCTAGAAAATTTATACTTTCAAGGATTTTTTTTCAATTTGGCATTTATCAGAATGTTCCGTAATCTTTTTAAAGATTTATTTATTTTTTTATAAAGAGAGAGAGACAGAGAGGCCAGAAGCAGGAGGGGCAAAGGGAGAGGGAAAGAGAATCTCTAGCAGATTCAGCTGAGTGTGGAGCTTGACACAGGGCTCAATCCACAACCCTGAGATCATGACCTGAGCTGGAACCAAGAGTCAGATGCTTAACCAAATGCTTCACCCATGCCCCAAGAATGTTCCTACATTTTTAATTGTTAAAGTTATAGAGTCATCTCTGAGTTGTTAATTTCTGTTTTTATTGGACTGTAGTTGGAGTATGTAAACTTTATTATCTTAAATTTGAGAATGTAGTTAGCTTTCCCCTTGGCCAGGTATGTGAGCAATTTTTATTAGTGTTCCAATAACATAAGAGAAGAATGTGTTGTTGCTGTTTGTAGGGTAACTATCTGTCTGTCTGTCTGTCTGTCTCTGTATCTTTGTGGGGTCGGCAGTACGTGTGTATATACACAGATGGTCCTTGACTTATGATTTTTTGACTTTACGATGGTGTGAAAGTGATATGCATTCAGTAGAAACTATACTTTGAATTTTGATTTTGGATCTTTTCCCAGGCTAGTGATATATGATCCAGTAGTCTCTCATGATGCTGGGCAATGGCTGCAAGCTGCAGCTCCCAGCCAGCTATGCGATCTGAAGGGTAAACAACCAATATACTTACAGCCAGCTTATAACCATACAATTATTCTGCTTTTCACTTTCAGTATAGTACTGAATAGATTACATGATATACTCAGCACTTCATTAGAAATAAGTTTTGTATTAAATGATTTTTTTTCCAACTGTAGGCTAATGTAAGTGTTCTGAGCATTTTTTAAGTAGGTTAGGCTAACCTATGATGTTTGATAGGTTGGGTGTATTAAATCCATGTTATTTTATTGTATTAAAATATTTTCAGTATAATGATGGGTTTATTGGGACATAACCCCATGATAAGTCAAGGAAGATATATATATAGATACAGATATATCTATCTTCGTGTGTGTGTTTGTATGTGTATGTTAAATTGAGCTTTTAATACATATTATTCAAATATTTTATAAGTTTTTTTGGGGGGCCTCCTCCCACTTCTACTTCTATCCCCATCAATGATCCTGGGATTTTTTTTTTTTTTTTTTTTAGTTTTTGCTCTCTTCCTAGGTCTTGCTTGATGTATTTCATTGTTATGCTGTTTTTTACATGAGTTTAGTCTAGTTTTGTTAACTTTGTGGATTCTAGCTTTTACCATCACAAATCTTCTTTCTGTGTGATTCAATACTTTAGATCTTGGGGTAATCTTATAACTGATAGTGTATTGTCACTCTTTCATTTGCATTTGCTTGACATAACAACACATCCTTTTATTTATTTTCTTTCTATTCTTTAAAATTATTAAGTTTTTGTAAATAGGTAATTGGAGCAGATTATCACAAGATACCCAACCTGGCTGCTCTTTCTGTGTCAATAGCTAAACATTTTCCAGGACTCTTGCAGGAAGATGGGGACACAGAACTGATCTGATCAATACAGTGTGGACAGAAGTAATGTGTATCACTTAAAAGACTTGCCTTGGAAAGATCCCCTAAAATCCTCTGTGTTTTCACTCTTTCTTTGTTCCTGGGCTAACTACACTCAGACGATCCAGCAGAGGATTTTGAGGCCCTAGCACAAGGCAGATATAAGGATGGAAGCTTATGTGGAAAACTTCAAGGAGACCACCCAAGTGGATTGTGACAAGAGGGGGTATATTTTGTTTTGCTTTTTGGTCATAGTATTTAATCTATCATAATATGGAAATAAATTGGTAATGCTTCAAATTCAAAAGGTACACACATAGATACAGTGGTAAGTAATTCATCCATCCACTCTGATCTGCCAGCCACCATGTTCTCTTCTCCAGAGGCAGCCATAGTCAATGGCTTTTGTGTATCTTCCAAGAGAATTCTGTTCATATCCTTTTACTTATTTACTATTGAATCATTGCTCTTTTCCTATCAATTTAAACTTCTGTTGATATATGAAGGAAATTAGGGCTTTTTGGTGATATAAGTTGCTAATCTTTTTCTCAGTTTGTCTTTTTTTTTTCCACATAGAAAGTTTTGATTTATATGTAGTTGAACTTGTCATCTTTTTTTAATGGAATCTTGTTTTGTGTAGTGGTATATACAATTTATGTACATTTATTTATCAATATATCAAGTTTAAATAGGCCTATGCTCTTTCCTCCCTAAGTCATTTACTACTCCACTCTCTCATTTCCATCAACACCTTTAGAAGTCATTTACTTTCCTGTTTCTGAACACTCTCCAACTCCCCCAACTTCACCCCATATCTCTTGGGTTTTTGCTGAGATATTTGGGAATTTTAGGCCCAGGATCTACATATTTTTAGTTAGAAAATGTCCCTTCCATTTCAACAAAAATCCTTGAAAAACCCTTTTATTAGTTTTTATTACCATTATCCTCATTCATTTAGAGATAATTATAAAAGATATGAATCATTGTTCAATGCTGTTTCTTGTACTTCGTTCAGAAGATTTTTGTCCTGATTTGATTTTCATTTAGCTAGAATACTTTCTTGAATGAGTTCTTCAGAAGTGCCTTCTTAGGTCTTGCAAGTCTTAAAATATCTTTTCCTTGGTTTTTCATATAAGTGAGACCTTGGCTGATAGACATTATTTAGCTACAGGTCTTTAATCTCAGCAAACTGTAGATGTTGCTGCATTGTATTCTAGCTTCTAGTATCACTCATAAGTTGCTTGATGTTACTCTGTTTGTTTTTCTTTAACAAGAAAGCTTTCCTTTTTTTTTAGATGCTTTTAAGAGTTCTTTTTAACCTTGGGGTTCAGAAAGTTAATCAGTGTAGGTCCAACTATGTCTTTATTTCATTAACCATGCCCGGTTCTCAGCAAACCCTTAGAGCCTCAAAACTCAAGTTATTCTTTAGCTGAAGAAAATTGTTGCTGTTATATTGTGGATGATTTACTTCTTTTCTACTATTGTTGATGATCTACTTATTTACTCTTTCCTTCCTTGAGGTCTTGGTGATCATGTTAGGTTTTCTAGATCTTTCCTCAGTGTCCCCTATTTTTTTATTAATTAGATCCATTTCTTTGTATTTTTGCTCTGCAATATGGAATTGTTCCCCTATTTTATCTTGTAGAAAGCCAATTTGAATTTTAGTAGAGACTGTTCCCTTTAAAACTTCTTTATTGACTTTAATAATTTAGATATCATATTTGTCAGTTCCTGAAACATTTTTTGTGCATAAGTTGTATCATCTTTTTTTTTTTTTAAAGATTTATTTATTTATTTATTTATTAGGAAAGAGAGAGAGTGAGAGAGAGAAGGTCAGAGTGAGAAGCGGACTCCCCATGGAGATGGGAGCCCGATGTGGGACTCGATCCCGGGACTCCGGGATCATGACCTGAGCCGAAGGCAGTCGCTCAACCAACTGCGCCACCCAGGGGCCCCATAAGTTGTATTATCTTAAGACCTCATTAAATTGATTAATTCTATTAATTAATTGATGAATTTTATAAATTTATTAATCATTCCCATTTTCTGTTTCTTTTATTAATTCTCTCTCCATAAGAGACACCCTGTTCAGGTCATTTACCTTTAAACAGCTTGGGATCTCATTTTTATTCTATTAATGTCAAAGATTTCCCAACACGCTGGAAGTTCATTAAGCCTACAGTCTCTTGGTACTTACTATTGTATCAACAGATGATGGGAGATATGGTGGCAGTTTATCCTCCAAAATATGAGCAGTCCACAGTATTTGGCAGCCTGAGACTCTGATGCAAGTCTGCTGTGAGGAGGCCCCTTTGGTGTCAGGAAGGAATTGCAAAGGATTATATTCAACCTGCTGATATTGACAGGAACAGCTGGTCTCTTCCTAGAAATGCAAACAGGTGTTTTTTCTGTACTGTGAGGGAACCTGCCAGGGTAAACTGAACCCCACCCTCTCCTTGTCCTTCAACGTCCCAGGCTGCTCTGGAGTCTTCTTTGCTCCATACTCCATTGGAGAGGCAAGCCTATTCTGGGTTCCAGGTCAACTAACTTCCCAGCAGTAAAACCAATAAGTTCTACCACTGAATTTTCCTCCCAAGTGAGTCTATGTTTCACATGTCATCACGGATCTTTCTAGGCCCCTGCATGTTGTCAGGGTTACTTTTAGTTGTTTAGTTGGTCTTGCAAGAGTTGTCAGGAAGAGAGAATCAAGGACTGAAGTCAGGATACTCTCTTCCCAGAATCCCTCCCCTTACCTCCATTCCCAATAGCCATCTTACTGAAGAGGGAAGAGGGAGCGTGTGGTTGTAGATCTAGGGTCCTGCACTTGCTCTTTAGTCTATCCACAAGTACCAAGGCCTTATGCTCTCCTCTCACAGTCTCAGTACTTCTGTCATCAGCTGTGGTGTTATTCTTTGGATTTATTCTTTATGATAGCCTATGATTCCGAGAGGCTTGGCAGAGTATCCCTGGGGTACTAAGTAGACTGACACTATGGGGTACTCAAAATCATCTATTTCTTCTGTCCCCCTCTGAGCTCCCCACAGTGTGCTCGTTCCAGCCTGGGCCCCCACTCACATACATAGTCTTCACTGCTTAGGAAGTTAACCAGGTTGCTTTTGTTCTCTGACTGCTTGGGAGCCAGGTCTCTTAACCGAGTTGGTCAAGATCTCCTCAGTGTGCCTATGGGGTTATCGGTTAAGCAAATTCTGGCTGGCTCATCCTTCTGGATCTCCCGGCTGTACCGTAACTGGGAGTGAATACTTTGCTTAGGTCCTTGCTCTGGGGAACTGACTACCTTCCACTTTTCTTACCTAATAATGTTGGCGTGAAGTTGAAATGAGACAATGTTTGCAAAACTGTCATGTACAGAACCACCCCCACACACTTTCATTGTGTGTGTGACATTTGAGCTTGTATCCTCTAAAGGGCCCATTAGTGTGCTTACTCTCCTCCAGGGTGAATTTGTTCTTTTTGATCTTTCCTGTAAGGCATTCCAGCACGCTTAAATGTTAGGCCATCTCCTTGCTACCACACCACCCTTTGCCTGTTTCAGAACTTCTTGAGTTTCATGGATTTTGATACTAACCCTTCCCGGAAACCCACTCTTCTCATGTGTATATCCTAAACATCACTTTATTCCACTAGCTAAGTGCATATTTGAATCCTATGGTTTGGGACTTTTCCATGTATCTTTATTGTGACTCCTGTTTTATTATACATTTCTTAAAAGCACCAGCCTAACTTACTTTGTCCTTTATACCCTCTCAACACTTGGTATAACACAGCAAGTATTCAAGAAACAGAACTAGAACAATTTAAACAGCAGCACTGCCCCTTCCTCCACTACTAAATGCTAAAGTTCACCTTTTTCTTTCCTAGAAGGATTTGTCTGGGGACACATATATGCAAATACTTAACTTTTCAATGATTTTCCCTATACCTATATGTAAAACTGCACATGCCATTAGGCCCACCTTTTGGAATTGGAGTTAGTTTTAATAATGAAAAATATATTAGGACATTACCCTTGCCACTTGTGTGGGTGGTGATGCTTGGGAGCAGGAGTGATTGATGAAAAGAGAGGACAGATAGACAAGTAGGTAGACAGATAGAGAGATAGATAGATATTTTGTGCTTAGTTTTGGAAACCACTTTTAATAATCAAAAGTTCTTTTTTCTCAAGAGGCTTTTTGAAATCAGGGTTAGGGTAATTGACAAAAGACAAGCTCTGAGAAGCCTTAGATTTTGCACTTTGCCCACATGATTGCTATCTGAATACCTTATCTAATCTTTCCTTGCACTCATTCTGTTTAACTTGCAAGAAATGATGAGCAGAGGAGCTGTGTCTCAGAGAGAGAGGGAGGGAGGGAGGAAGGAGAGGAGAGAGAGAAAGAGAGGGAGGGATTTGGTAGTATGAATTCATTAGCTAAATTTCAACATTCTGTTTTATCGGAGACATTTTAGAGCATTCACAACTAGTTTTGCAGCACATGGGTTAAAAGAAAATACTAAGGGTCAGGAGAAAAATAGAACTCTTTGAGTGCTGCCATAAAGGGGACCTGCCTGCTCCTTTGAATTTGCAGGGCTAATTAAAACCAGCATCTTAGGAAATACAGTGCTAGAGAGAGAACATAGTTGTTATCACTGAATATGTCACTAGAGATTACTGTTGTATTTATGGCTAAAAGGCATTTGAAAGTGCAAAAGAAATACTGTTCTGCAAACAGCACAGAAAAATTTAATCTATGGTCAATCTCACTGTGGGTGGTATAATTCTAGTAATGAGTGCTGAAATGAGCTAATGGGAGCCTGGCTTAAAAATGTACTAAATACATTGAGGAGGGCACGTATTGCTTGGAGCACTGGGTGTGGTACATGAACAATAAATCTTGGAACACTGAAAAAGTAAAATAAAATAAATTAATTAAAAAATGTACTAAATACAGAAAAAAAAGGTTTGATGCATGAAATAAGCCTGCTGGTTAACCTAAGGGAGTGGAAACTTTTAGGTTCAGTGTTATTTTCAAACCCTTAGAAGTTCAGAAGGTGCTCTGGAGTCTGAATATTTCTGCTGGTTTTCATAGTCTGTTGTGAGGACTTAATTTCTGTCTTTAGGAATCTGCTCTGTTTCTCAGTCCATCCTGTCCGATCAATTTAGACCTGCCCTCTGATGGGAGCCTGCGTTACCCTGTAGCTAGGAAACTATTAATTAGAGATTGGATTTAAAATTGTATGCACCAGGACAGGCTTAGTAGTGAAATGATTTATTTTAATGAGGGGTCCTCTGGGAGTAGATCTATAACCATCTGACTGCAGCAGAGCCTGAGGAGAAAATACAATGTTTCCCCTGCATACAAAACTGAAACCTGCATAATACCACCAACAAACTCTTTCTTCTCTAAGAATGCAAATCAATCTATGGTAGAAAGCTTCTTAAGTCCTGAATTATTGTTTTTCTCTAAATGTTTTGGAGAAATGCCATCTAGAAATTAGATTTCGAAAGCATGACATTATTGTGGTATTTTGGGGCCCCGGGTTGGCTCAGTGGGTTAAAGCCTCTGCCTTCGGCTTAGGTCATGATCTCAGGGTCCTGGGATGGAGCCCCCCTGCATCGGGCTCTCTGCTCAGCAGGGAGTCTGCTTCCCTCTCTCGCTGCCTTCCTCTCTGCCTACTTGTGATCTCTCTGTCAAATAAATAAATAAAATCTTAAAAAAAGAAATTATTGTGCTATTTAAATCAATAAACTGATCTTACTCCAAGAAGTTGAGTTAAAAACCTAGTTATTTGCAAACATTTGATTTAAGCAAATGAGGGTTGTTCTTTGTTTTGTTTTTTTGTTTTATTTTTTTGCATGGGCCTGGGATGTCTGGAAGTCAGGAGTTCCTACTCCTCTGGATGTCTCTTTATTTCTTAATTAAAGTATAAGAACACCTCCCTTGGAATGTTTGCTTTGGAGACTGTAAGAATCTAAACTTGTGCTCAAATATTTCCTTAAATAATCTAATTTCAGTTTTGTAACTGTGTTTTGAGATTGCGTGTACCTGTTTCACTAATTTGAGGATGTACACAATTATTTTAACACATTAAGCATTAAAGTCATTCTCAAGGGCTACAGTAATTGTTCATAGAACAGTGTTTCTCCAAATGCACTAAATAGTAATGATTTGGGTCTTACATTTGGAAGTGTAAAAATGTATTATGGTATTCCTTGAGAGTAGAATGAGATGAGTAATTCACCAATATTTGATTTTTTTTTCTAAAGTCTATTTTACTCCCTCATCACATTGTAGTGGCTATAGTATAAAAGTCCAGAATTACTGTATTAGACAGGGAATGGTGTGTTCAGCAGTGTTAGTAGGGAAAAAAAGAGTTGGCGTAAATACATCTGCCTTATTAATGAAAAAAAAGCTCATGGGACTTCCTTATTCCCTTTCAAGTTTCCAGGGGCAGACTTCCGGAGAGCCGGGGCCTCTTTGTTTCTCCACACCATGTAGTGCATTGTCTCGCACATGGCGGGTGCCCCGTAAATATTTGTTGAAAGAGTTAAACCCACTACTCCCTGGCTGTCCACTCTGCGTCAGGTACCCCATCTAATAGTAGACTTGCAACACTTAGTCTTGTCTTTGTACCACTCCCATTTAACAATGAAAAAAGTAATGTACAATTGAGGTTTTGCTTGATGCCAGAGAAGTAGGAGGTAGATGACAGCCAAACCCATGTAGGCTGATTCCAAAGCCTGTGATCATTGGCGTAGACTTGCTTGCCCAGAAGAATGTATGAATGAATAAATGGATTCATGTTATCATCCCATGATTTTGAAACTACTTAAGTATAATTTCCTTGAAGTTTTTACCCACCTATTCAAGTCTCCCTCTGAATTGATATCAGGATAAAACAAACAAGCATTCAGAATTTTGTCTTCTAACACACCATCTTAGAATGCAGTCTTCAGCAGTGTTTTGCACTTAAATGTGGAGATGGCCTTTAGTAGGCTTTCTGAAGAGATAGAGGCGTGAAAGGGTGAGGAGAATGGTTTAGAAGATCCAGGGTTCAAAAGTATTTCCCTTTTCCGTGCTGTTTGGAAACTGGCAAGTTTTAGAGATTTTGCCCTCATCTGGTCTCCTGATTGTCTATGAAAAGATAACACACTTCAGCTGGTGTGAAAGGAAATCATTACAATGGTTGCATGGAATCTTGGTTCCTGTTAAAGGATCTTCTGGAAAGTGGCCATGGGCTGAATCTATTAACTTACTACGCTCTGAACCCAGTTCCTAGTTCTTGGACTCCTAAATGTTGGAGGACACTGACCAGAAGAATCTCTACTTTCTCAGAAGATCAATTGAGTAAAAAAGATTGCGTATTTAATGTTATGAAAATTCATACCATAATAAATACATATGCCATGGAAAAGAAAATCCATGGAAACTTCCATTAGCTCTATCATCACCTTCTGCTAGATCCTAAATTTGTGCTGCTTTCTCTGTTTCAGTGTCTGATAGGCACGCCATTCTCTCAGGCGCTGGACTGCTAAGCTAGGAGACCTCTTTATTTCTCTTGCTTAGATGTCTTCTGGATCAACTCCTTAAGATCAAATGAATTTTGCATGCCTAATATCATTAGCATTTCTTGCTTTCCATCTCTGCTGTACAGGTCTAGACCACTGTTTCTGCTCCCATGGACTACAGCAGCCTTCTGAAAGGTCTCCTTATTCGCATGCTTATGTTCCTGCAGCCCATTTTCCATGCCAAGGAATGATCTTTCCAAAGTGAAAATCAGGTGTTGTCACTGCTCTGCTTAAAGGACTTCAAAGTCTCCTGATTGTTCATGGGATACAGTGAAAACTCCTTGCTAGAGCATTCCAAGTATCTGCAGTCTGGTTCTCACCCACCTTGAGGGTCGTATTTCTTGATGTTGCTCCCTCCACCCTCTACACTCCAGCAGTAGATGAGACGGCTTAGTGTAGTAGATGGAGGAAGAATTGTGGAGTCCTAAAAACTACCTTCTTTGGAATCCTGGCTTTGCCATTTACCAGCTGTGTGACTGTTGGCAAGTGAGCTAACAATGTCCCCAAGTCTCTCTGTTCCCATCTCTAACAGTGGGGATAATGGCATGTGCCTCAAAAGTTGTCAAGAAGATTAAACTAGACAGTGTAAGCACATAACATCTGGTGAGTCTATTTCAGCGTGATCCTGTTCCGCCTTGTGTTCTGAGTGTTGTTGACATTCCTATTTTCTGTGTGTTCTAAGTGCTGTGGCAGCCACGGTTGTGTCGTATTCATCTTTCTATCTCACACAGCACTTAGCACAGTGTCTTACACATAATAATTGCTCAAAAACATGTTGAATTGATTTGAAATAAAATGGCAGCCTAGCTGTTCAATATCTGAATTTCGTACCAACTTTCCGAAAAACACAATGAGAGTCACCCATCGGAGTGTTCATGTGTATGTGTATGAATACCAAACATTTTTGCTCAGTAACCAAAATACAATATCATAGATGATTTCTAAACTCTCCCTTATATCCTGTGCCCCTAATTCTAGCCATAGTTTTCTGAGATCTCATGGCTTTGCATTTGCAACGTGGAGCTACTCTAAAAATACAGCTAAGAAGAATGAATGCTTCCATTTTCTCCTCTAGTGCAACTGTTTTATTCCTCTCTGCAGGTGTACCTCCTTTTGTGCAACACACTTATTTATGCATAATCTGCAAATATTTATAGAATGGCTCATATTTTAGCAGTAGAGGGCCTGTTGTGAATACTTTTTACAGAGTTAGTGAATTTTTTAAAACTAATTTATGTATTTTGGGTGGGCAGTTTGGGGTCATCCATTCTATATTTGTTTTTCTTAGAGTGGAGCATCATTCCCATGTGTCAAAAGCACTTAGCTTCATGCCTTTGGTGTTCTTACCCACACTGATCAGGGATATAAAGGACTTGGTGGTTAGAGGAGACATGGGAAAATGGGTCAAAGAGAGGGAGAGAGCCTGGGCTGGCTGCTTCGCTGTGTGCAGAGCTCACAAAACCCTTGTCTGATGGATGCTCTGGGATTGGAGGCGGGTGGGGGGGGGGAGGTTCTCACTGCAAAGTGATGACTGAGTCCTAACACATGTTAAAGCTCATAGTTAGAAATCTCTCCATCATGTGCCCTTGTTTAATGAGGCTAAGTAGAAACAAGGAAATCCTGCTTTTGGTCATTACTGAAACATCTAATATTCAGAAGGGCAACATCTGTTTCCAGTGCTACTGCAGAAAAGATACTGATCTGAAAGAAGGTCATCTGGTCCACAAACACCATGAGCCACATGGTCATCTCTGACCTAAATGGTTTAATCTAAACAATATTAAGCTCTCAAGATCAATGACCACTTTCAGAGCCGATCATGTTTTGGCCTTTGAGTGCCTCTTGATTAAAAAGTGGGTCTTGTAGAAGGAAAAATAAAATATGATAAAAACAGAGAGGAAGGCAAACCATGAGAGACTCTTAGCTCTAGGGAACAAACTGAGGGTTGCTGGAGGGGAGGTGGGTGGGGGATGGGGTAACTGGGTGATGGGCATTAAGGAGGGCACTTGATGGAATGAGCCCTGGCTGTTATATGCAACTGATGAATCACTAAATTCTACTCCTGAAACTAATAATATGCTATATGTTAACTAACTAGAATTTAAATAAAATCTTGAAAGAAAAAAAAGTGGGCCTTGTAAATAAACCATTGAAAGAATAAAAATAAACCAAATAAAAGAATTTAGACATTTTTTGAAATTTGAACCACGATCAGCAAACCTTTCCCCATCATGGGAAGCCAAAAGAGGAGACACAGATTTACTACCTTTTAAATCATCTGGATGATATAAAATGTCAACATCCAGGTATTTGAAGTTATGGACATTGTAGTGTTCACGTTAAAACACAAGATTTTTTGGTTTAATGCTAACTATTGTGTTTCATCATTTGATTAGATTTTTCTCTGTAGGTTACAGCCTTATCCCTGGCATCTCCCTGCCTTGTGCTTTATGCTCTATGTTATGAACTGGATGTTTGTGCCCTCCCCAAATTCATATATTGAAATCCTCACCTCCAGTGTGATAACATTAGGCAGTGGGGCCTTTGGGAGGTAATTAGGTCATGAGGATGGAGCCCTTATAAGTGGGATTAGTCCCTTTATAAGAAGAGATGCTAGAGAGATTATGTCTCTCTCAGCTACATGAAGATACAATGAGAATCTGTCAACTGTAAACCAGAAAGTGGTTCCTCACCAGACAGGGGATCTTTTAGCACATTTATCTTGGACTTAACCCCCAGAACTGTGAGAAATATGTGTTTAAGCCACCCAGTTTATGGTACTTTGTTATAGCAGCCTGAGGAGACTAAGACACTCTAAAAATCTACTTTTGGGGGATGCTTTATCTCTTTCTCACCCCATTCACTTGGATAACTTATACTCTTTAAGTTTAAATATCACTGCCTCTTGGGAGCCTCCCCAGGTTGTTCCTCCTGGGTGCCCCCATATTGCCCTGTACTTCTGTCTCTCAGTCTACTCAACACAATACATGATAATTCCCGGTTTATATATGTTGCAGTGCACATTGCAGTTTTATTCTCTTGAGCCTCCCTTTTTCCGGGGTGACTGAAAAAGTTTTAATTATTTCAAATGCATGGCCCCCTTCTCCAGTTCTTGGGGACTGGATCCAAATTCCTGGGCTAATGTATTGTTCAGGCATTGTAGGAGGATTGCAGTTAGTCTTGGATCATCATCTAGCTCTGTAGCATCTGCCGAATGGTGTGGCATCCCAGGTGGTTACAAGCTGTAGGTCCATGCAGGACATGGCTTTCTCTGACTTTGTTTCCAACCAAAACCACTTCTCCTGGGCCAGCTCAATGTCTGCTACTTCTGTATCCTTTCTCAAGAAACGATTTTTCTCCTGTGTCACCTCAGGTTCCTCAGAGAACTGTAGGGGTCCTTCAAGGCAATCTTCCACCTTGTCTACTTCTCTTGGTCATTTAGGAAATCTTTTACTGCTCTCAACACCAGGCTGGGCAGGGAGAAACTAGCGAGTCTCGCTGTTTTCCCAAGTCTCTCCCAGGAAAAGGACAAAGATTCTCTCCGTTCTTAAAGGCACACTAGGTTCTCCTGGAGCTATTATTTTCTCTCTCTCTTCTCTCCTCGAACATTACTAATATTTTATGTAGGCTCTGGAAGTGGTAGGAGTTGGGGCTGGCTTTTTCCATAGGTTTTCTTCCAGATGTTTTTACTTATCATTAGATCTTGATTATTGAAACTCAAAAGTCAAAACATGATTCTTTTGTTTATCTTCCTTGTGATCGATCTCTTTCCTGAGACAACGAGTGCTGCAAGTCTAATGGCCCCAATATTTTTGGTAATGGACTGGGAAGGAATACGGAAGCAACTGTTAATATCTCAACATGTGATCACATCACACATTTACCTCCCTTATAATATGTGACTTGCTTAAAAGGAAGGGCTATCTCACTAGCCCTGAACATAGTGTTGGCCACGTATCAGGTATATGGGATATGAATAGATTGGTGCATTGCAAGAGATCACATATGACTTTGTTCGTTCACTTACTCATTAGTGCAACAAATATTTCTGAGAATCTCTTCTATTCCAGACCCTATGCTAAGCTCCACAAATAAATGGATAAGTTAGGCACAGTCCCTGGCCTCAAGGAACTTACATATAAAATATTGGTGGAGTAAATTTATAATAATTGGAGAATATTTGTAAGCCTAAGGGTACAAGAGAGTTTCTTAAGCAAGACTGAAAATCCAGAAATCACGAAGAAAAAACATTAATGTGTTTGATTACATATATATTTGAAACTATTTGTATGGAAAAATATACCATAAATAAAGTAAAAAAGTAATTCCTTATGGACTGGGAGAAAATATTTGTTACATATGATAAACGGCTAATAGCTTCAATGGGCAAAGAGTTTCTGCAAATTACTAAGAAAGAGATAGAATCCAGTAGAAAAAATAGGTCCAGGGTATGAACTGTCAATTCACAGATGAGAATATATGTTGCCAAACATATAAAACACTTATTTACAAAACATAAAAAAACACTCTCTAATAATCAGGGAAAAGTAAAGTAATAAAACGATGAAATGCCGTTTTCTCCATCAGATACGAAATAGGGACGTCAATCCTAGTGGGTGGTGCGTAGGCACTCTCATAACATTGCTGGTGGAAGGGCGAATTGCTTACCTGTTATGGGAAAGAATTTTGGCAATATTCAAAATTGATAAATTTAGGATATGCATATCCTTTAGTTTTCTGGCAATATAATTTGCAAAAACAAAAACCCTAGCATGTGCAGGATGTTTATAGTAGCAAAAAGGAAATCCCCATAAGCACCCTGAATGTCCATCCGTATAGGAATAGTTGCATAAATTGTTGTAGGTCTTTGGTATAATAGAGCGATGAGTTCAGTCTGTATAGAGCCAGGGAGACTAGGGGAAGCTTATTAATTTTTCCTTGTACATCTCTATACCGTCTGACTTGTTATAAAGGGCAATTATGTTTTGTAATTAAAAACCCAATAAAGTAAAAAAGTATAATTTTAAAACTTGGTAATTACAGCATACCACATTACATGTTACTATAGGGGTCAGTCAGGTGCTGGGGGGTCTCATGGGAGGAGGCGCTTAACCCCATTGTAGTGCATCTAGACAGGTTTTCTGGAGGATATGACATCTGTGTTTACTCTCGAAGGTTGAGTAGGAGTTAGCTTAGCAGGCTGGGGTGGAGAATATTCTAAAGCACAGGAAGCAGCAGATATGGAGGCTGTGGAAGACAGTTTGGCGGGTTCTTCCAAAACTAAACATACTCTTACCATATGATCCAGCAGTTGTGCTCCTTGGTATTTACCCAAATGTGTTAGAAACCTATGCTCACACAGAAACCTGCACTCAAATGTTTATAGCAACTTTCTTCATAATGCCCAAACTTGGAAGCAGCCAAGATGTTGCTCAGTAGGGGACTAGATAAATAAACTGTGGTACACCTAGCCAATGGAATATTATTCAGCGCTAAAAAGAAAGGAGGTGTCAGGCTGAACATACACATAGGAATATTCGATACATATGGCGAAGTGAAAAAAGCCAGTCTTAGGCTACATACTGTGTGATTCCAACTAGCTGACATTCTCGAAAAGGTGAAACTATGTAGACAACAAAAAGATCAGTGGTTTCCGGGGGTTCAGAGGAGGAAGGAGGGATGAAGAGGTGGAAAATAGAAGATTTTTAGGGCAGTGAAACTATTCCCTATGGCACTGTAATGGTGGACATGTGAAATGATGCAGCTGGCAAAGCTCATAGTAATGCATCACAAGGAGTGAACCCTAATGTAAATTATGGATTTTAGTTAATAATGATGGATCAGTATTGGTTCATCAGTGATAATGAATGTACCACACAAATGCGAGGCCTTACTAATAGAGAGGAAACTGCTCAATTTCTGTTCAAACCTGAAACTGCTCTAAAAAAATCTACTAATTAAAAATAAGGTAATTCAGTGTCTCGGCTAATGTGGTTCATCAAAATTTGATTTTATTACTGATAACTGGAAAATGAAAAAAAAAGTCACATTTACAAATGAATACATTGACTCATCCCAAGAGGATACATCTCTGTTTTGACGGGGCACAGATGAGAATCACATGCTCCCTTATAATGCAAAATGGATACACTATCTACTTCACTGCATTCTGAAGAAAAGCCATGTCTAAACACAACTTGGGCACCTCTTGTTCGAGATCGTTGGGTGCCTTGTCAGTTGCCTCATAGACTCTCAGGGTCCATGGGAAGATTTGGGATTAATTCAGCTTCTCCAGAAGGCTGGAAGGGAATAGTGAGCCCCATGCCTATCCCTACTGGAAAATCTCTGGTGAGAAGGCATCGACGTCACGAAGCAGTTCCTATCATAGGGGAATGATTTTATATGGGAGATGTCCTTGCTCAAGGCCAAATCTGTCTCCCTGGGACTGTTCTAAGTTCTCAGTATTTGTTACGCGAAGTCACTCAGAATAAGGAACAGAGGAAGTCTATTTCTTCTCTCAGGTGACCGCCCTGCTGCAGGGATGTGAAGACAGTGTCTTGTCTTTGTGCACCCTTTCAAGTTAAACATCCTGAGGCCTTTAACTGCTTCTCGTGTGTCTGCCATCCCTTTGACATCTGAATGACTGCTGTCCAGACATGTCCCCTTAAAGGGTGCTGCCCTCTGCTTCAGCTGTATGGAGGGTGGGCTCACCTCTTATTCTGAGTACCATGCTTTTTTTCCTGTGGTCCAAGGTCTGATTAGCCATCCGTCAGTCACACAGCATTCCTCATTTCGACTATGTCATCTTTGCACATCTCCTTCCTCCATCCTTATGTACTTTGAGATTTTGGACTGAAACATGGTGTTTATCCTCCTTAATGGGAACTTGGGCCTCGGATTCCTGTTTGGGGAGATCTTTGGGCACCCTCATTCTACCATTTGCTGTTATTCCTTTGTGTTGTCTCTGATTTCGATGTGCAGGCCACTCGTGTCTTCATTTTGTAAGTGTGCAGGGTGTAGGAGCTAGCTGCTTTGGCTTCGTTCTTGGAACTTCTCTGTGCCTGGCCTATGCTAGGAACAAGCCATACATCAGTCAGTTCTTGCGACAACTTTCCAAATCGGTTTTTAGCACCATTTCCATTTTTTTTAGATGAGGATACTGAGATTCAGGGAGTTTGAGTACTTACTCAAGGCCACACAGCTAGCGTGGGGTGGATCCAACACTTAGCTAACATGTGTTTGACACCGATGCCCAGGTGCCTAAGCAATCTACTCTACCATCTTCAGCTTCTGAAGATCCAGTCTTCCCAAGTCCAGATTACATATAAGATGGGGCTGGAACTGAATGGACAAGAGAGAGAGGGAGGGTGGGAGATATTTCAGAGAGGTAACTGGGGCCCATATTATATTGGGACTTGTAAAGCTTTTAACTTGTACTTTGACTGAGATGAGGAACTATGGGAGGGTTTTGAGCAGAGGAATGACATGACCTGGCTCTTATTTTTTTATTAAAGTATAATTGATATACAGTATTACATTAGTTTTAGGTGTGCAACATACTGATTGAACTAGTCTATACATCAGTCAGTGCTTACCACAATAAGTATACTCACCACAGAGAGTTATTACAATATTATTGATTGTCTTCCCTATGCTGTACTTTTCATCTTTGTGACTTATTTATTTTATAACCAGAAGTTTGTACCTTTTAATCTCTTTTATCTATTTTGCGCACCCCCTCCATTACATTTATTTTTTAAAATTTAAATTCAACTAGTCAACATATAGTAAAAACCTCCTCTCATTGCTGTCTGTGTTGAGAGTAGAGTGTGGAAGACACGGACGAAGTGCCAGGGAGCTCAGTGGAGAAGGTCGTATCTTAGAGCATGAGGGGTGGAGGGAGGGTCAGACAAGGCCAAGTTTTCTCACAGCTAAACCCAAAAGGCGTACATTATAATGCACTCAACATTGAAATTGCGACTTAATTCCTGTCTTTGGGAGATTGCAATAGAATTTATTTTGTCCTTACCAGATTAGCTGTAGTTCACAAAGGACTTGAGTTGAATTCCCTGATCCTGAGAGTACTTTTTCCCTTTGTCACTAGATGGCACTGGTGAGTACGTCTGCTTTTGAGAGCATTTACTCCGACAGCATTTACACTAGATGGCGCTCTAGCCATTTCCCCCTGAGGCTGGCTCGCTCCCAGTGCGTGTTGACACAGAGGCCTAGTTACCGCTTGTGCACAAAGAGTCTAAGAAATTCGTCAATACTCAGTTCTGGTAAAACAATCAATTGTATTATGATTACTTTTCTGTGCAGTGTTGAATTATATCTGCCCAGTGCAGCGATTCTGAGTCAATTTCAGAATTCGACTTAGATCCAAGCTGAGCTTGGGTTTATTTTAGGAACTTGAGGAGGAGCCCCATCCTCAGTCTACCCTTTGCCATTGAGATCGGAGATCCATGTCCAATCTGCAGCAGGAGACAGTTTTTTCCTGCCTTAGGTCAGCTATGTGATCTTGGGTTAGTTGCCTGCTATCATATTGTTAAAAATCTCCTTGATGAAATGTCTCTTAAAGCCAGAAAACTGAAAGACAATTCCCTCGCTTCCAAGCTAACATTCATCTTTTAGTATTTTAGGGATGGTCACACCTTAAAAAAAAAATTACAGGTTTCTGGCATCCCTGCTCCCTTGTGCTTAGTTCTAACTTTATTATCTCTTACTAGTTAAGATAGATGGCCTTAACTGGTCCTTGAGATAGGAATGCATTTCCTTTTTACGGTTTCTCTTTCAAAGCTAAACTGACTGAAAGATTTTATACTTGGTCTGGAAGCCTTCCTCATCTTTCTAGGACTCACATCTCCTCCAGATTTCCTCTGGAGTTCTTTTAGTGGAAAGAAGACCAAACTAAAAATCCTAAGACCTGGATTTAGGCTGGATCTTGCCCCTTAAAATTGTGCATCCTTGGACTTGAAGCAACATTTATCTTAGCTTCACTTTTCTCATCTGTAAAATGGGAGAACAGTTATAAATTACTGATTGCTACGGGGTTGCTACTGATTACTTTGCTCTTTCCTATCCGATGAGAGTGTTTTGTCTTGTTTTGTTTTGTTTCTTTCAGGCCTGACTATAAACTAAAAGTGACTCCAGAAGCATTTCATCTTCTGTGGAGAAGAAACATTAGTATCTGTTCTGAGAAAAACCAACATCCATAACAACACATTAAGAGTGCAGAAATTCACACGCAAATACATATGTACAACAACTTTCTTTGCAAGAAGGGAGAGCAAGCAATTATAATCTCTCACTTTTGGAGAGTTTCCAAAGGATATTCACATCTTCTACCTCATTTAATCCTCCCACAAATCCGGTGTGGAAGAGGCATACAGCCATTCTAAGTCTTATTTTACAGATGAAGTATGTGAGGCTTAGAAAAGTGAAGGCCCAGCTCAAGGTCACAAGTTATGGGTAGTAGGATAGGGATGTGAGCCCAGGTCTTTGTGAGTCTCCTACCATCGGGGACCCACGTGACTAAGGCTGGCTATTAGAGTTAACAGGGTAAGGGTCTTGAAACATTTGCCCATTTTTTGGAAGCCTTTGATATAAACCAAAGCAAAGGGGAAAACTAGTCACCTAAGGTCACATAAAGAATGACATAGACAGAAAATTGAAGAAAGAATGAAGTCAATCCGACTTTAGTCCACGCTTACAACAAAACCTCCTTTTGTTTAGTTATGAGCCAATCCCTTAAAAAAAAAAAAGGAATCTTTGTTCTTTTCAAAAGAACCAAATGCATTTCTAAATGTTATTCCCTTTATTAAAATCCTAGGTATAAAAAGTAAGAAATGTTTATGCTTAAAAAAACAAAGGTCCCCCTTTGTGTTGAGCAAATGGGAATCCTTTGATTGGATCCCAAATTTTCTATTCTAGGTATAGTTACGTGGCTTTTTTTAAAGAAATAAAAATGGAAAACATTCAATGCTTTTAAATACCACCTTTCTCTTTCTCATTTTGCTTGCTTATTATTAATACAGTTTGAATGGTTTCTTGCTTTGACATGGAAGTTTATTTTTAAAAGAACCGTGGATAATCTGTTACTATAGCAATAATTTCTCCCTTTGAAGCTATTTAATCTTAAAGCAACATGGGACTTTAAATGTCAAGGTGGTCCATATATAGAATAAATGCAGCACTTGACTCTACCGATAATTAAGGTGTTCACAATGAAGAGAAATGGAGTTTTGGGGTCTTGTTTGTTTTTAATTCTCTTCCTGTGTCCCTCACCTGTTAGCCACTCTCAGCAGGGGGAAACCATTTGCATGTAATGTCAGCATAGATGCCTATGCAACACATGAAAAGTGATTAGCTATGTGCAAGCCACATCTGTTCATGCACAGATGTACACAGAGATGCCCATGTTCCATATTCTAAAGCAAATATGCACCAGAAAATAGAACAGTAAGTTTGTGGCAAAATATGACCATGGGTCAGTCACTTCACCTTTGGCTTAGCAGGTTCTGAATCCAGTATTTGGGAAAGGACTATCTTTCGCTCCCCATAGACATTGTACTGTTTGGACACGGTTTCTGGGGAGTAATCACTATTCTAAGAGGCAATTCATGCAATTTGGTATAGCTGCCACCAGGTGGTGCTTAGGTTCAGAGCCAGTTTAGGTGCTCTTTCTGCTAGGACTTGGCCTTCATTTACCGGGATCCAGTTGCCTATTCTGAAACACACCCATAAAAAATATAAATATGTGTATGTATGTATACATACGTATTTTTTCAGCCTAAATGAGAATCACAAAAAAATACAACCTAAATTAAATCTGTCATAGAATCATAGATGTGTGTGGCATTCTTCCTTCCTGTTTACTTCCTATTGACTTGACTGGTCCTGAGAAAAACTGCTAGCATGAGCTACAGGGACCTGCCGACCTGATCATCTACCCTGTGACCCACCTACTTTTTCCCTCTTACTTTCTCTGCTCTAACCACAGCACAATTTGTGAAATTCCTAACTGTTCTTTCTTGCTCAGGGCCCTTTACACATGCTGATCCATTGCCTGAAAGCTGGCCCACTTTATTGTACCCCGTTGCTGTTTTCACCCAGCTAATTCCTATTTATTGCTCAGATCTCAGTTCAAGGTCCTTTCCTTAGAGAAGCTTTCCCTAAAAGCCAAGATTAGATAAGAATCCTTGTATTCCCCATGACGTAAAACTCTTGATCATTGAGACTGCTTATTCAACGTCTATCTCTTCAGCTAGACTATACGTTCAATGATGTCAGGAATCTGTCTTGTTTTCCGTGGTGTTTCCATTGCCTAGCTCAGGGTGGGCACTTAAATGTTTGTTGAGTTAATGAATGAATTACAGGCAGCTTTGGTGGTAGAAAACCAAGGCTGCTTTGTTTGGATTCAGAAGTCTGCTTTAAGATAAGCCACCTCTGGAACTGGTGAGAATCTATTTCAAAAGTGCTGCTGAATTACTCCTGATGAGCTAGGATAAGGAATGCAACTTTTTAACACATAGATCAAATGTACACATAAAAACATCTGCTGTGTCTTCCAAATTTCTTTGAGAAGAGATCTTTAGATCCTGGGGCATATTTCTTGTCCTCAAGTGAAGATTTTTTTATTTTGGAAATTGTTGAAAGTTTTTTAGACACACTAAATTCATTCATTGATTCATTTAACAGATTCCATTTTTTTTTCCCTCAGAAATAAGATGTGACTAGTAAACAATGTGGCCAGTTTTCTTGTGTGACTCAGAAACTGACTCAGATAGCAATTCAAAGTTTCATCTCTAATAAGAAACATGGAGATTTTATTTTACTCATTTTTGAGGTCACTGTACAACCCAGACTTTTGACTGACTTTGTGAATAAGCCAAGCATCTACTGAATATTATACATATCACTCAAATATCTCATGCTTGGGTTGCATTTTTTCGCAAAAAGCAAATCAGGCTCGAGACCACACCTACTGCCAGGCATGTGGGATCTAAGGAGCAAACAGGATTTCACCAGTAAGGCTTGTCTTCTTCCCTCCATCCCTGACCTGTGGCCCAGTTGTCTGATTCTGTCTTCTTTAGAGCCTATATCTTACTTGCTGAGCATCTTCCTGGCATCTGCAGGTGGGCAAATCTTGGTGCATGTTTCATCCCTTATAGACAGACCTCATTGGTGTGTTCCATTAATTAAATTCTGTTTAATTAACATGTGGTGAGCACAATGACAAGTCTTTTGCTAAGCACTGAGATCAAGGAGATTGATGATATATAGGAAAACGACAGGGAAGTTACAGTCTAAAGAGGAAAGGTGAATAGACACTTAAATAATGACCGTAAACTATTGTGAGTGGTGCAACAATCCACGTACATGCAAGAATTAAAGGAAGGCAGCTCTAGGAGGGACTTATTTTCCTAAGGACTTCATACCGCAGCATGAGCGCGTGCTGTGAAGGACTGTGACAGGCATGAGTGCAAGGCAGGGGGCTTGAAATGCAAGGGAGTGGGGTTCCCTGCAGCCTGCTGGGTCTCCTTAGGGTGACAGCTTTCTCCTATAGTTCATGATGGTGTTCAGGGATTGCATTAATCTCCTTTCACTGTTGTAATTGCCACGGATTTAGTGGCTTTCAACAACACAAATTCATACTCTTTCACTTTTGGAGGTTGGAAGTCTAATATAGGTGTCAGTAGGGCTGCCTTTTCTCTAGACGCTTCAGAGAAGAATCCCTCCTGTGGCCTTTTTTAGCTTCTGAAAGCTGCCGGTGTTCTGGGGCTCATGATCCCTTCCTCATATCATTCTAACCTCTTGCTTATGTCCCCTCATCTCCTACTACTCTGACCTTCCTGTCTCCCTCTTGTGAGGACCCTTGTGATTATACTGGACCCACATGGAAAATCCAGGATAATCACTCCATCTCAAGGTCCTTAATTTAATCTCATCTACAGAGTCCCTTTTGCCAGGTAAGGTGACATCCAGGTTCCCGGGATTACAGCATGGACATTTTTGGGTGCCACCACTCTGCCTGTCATAGGGAGAGGCAATGAGAATAGCAAAAACAGAAACGAACTCGATGCTATGTTAATCTTTCTTCAACCCATTAACCCCTTGAATCAAAATCTCCGACAGTGACTCTTCCAAATATTTTCTCTTTTTACTTTCCCTTCAGACTTCTAAGTATAAGTAGACCATACTACCCATACATATATCATAAAACCATACTACCCATACATCTCTTTGTCGATGTTAACTGTCTGCATCCTGGTTCATTGTGTTCCTCTCTATTCTTATCGTCATTTTTGCTGGCATTAACTCTCTAACACTCTGGTCTTCCTGTTGGTGACCTTCTTTTTATCATTGATATTTTCCTCAAGCCCACATCAGCCTATACTTCCTTGTTTACAATTCTGAAATTCTAATTTCAAGCATGCTAGTCTCTAATCATTTCTTTTTATCTATTTTGCTTACTTAGTGCAATACTTGCACCAACACAATTTGATTCACCTCTTCTATTTATCCTCCCTGTTCAGACCTCAAGTATCTCTTATTATATTTATGATCCATCTTTATATTCATTCAGTTACTCAAATATTAATGAATAACTACTACATGCTTGTGTGAGATAGCATGGGGAGAAAAATAAAGGTCTTTCCCTCATAACACTTACATTTTAGTTAAAATATAATCATTTCCATGTAATTATTCATAATTCCCTTGCACCACTTTGGAAATTTCAATTTCAAACATTCTTTTCTAAAATAGAAACCTCCAGGCCATTAAACCCACTACTTTCTTGGTATCCCACTCTCTTTTCTTTACCTTCATTGTTTTGTTCTTCAGACATCCCCTTTTACTAATTCTTCAGCTGATGACTATACTTCATTAAAGAAAGAGAATTCATAAAATGAGAAACCCCTCATCTTCCCACTGCTATTTCAAAATCTTCCTGCATCTCCTGCATCCTGCCCTGTATCTCTGCCATTCCATCCATTACAATGAAAGGAATGTCCTTGTGCACATCAAAGGTGGACACCTTCTCTTCTGCCTACTAAGGACATCACTCCATCAATTGTTCCCTGTCTCTCCTGTGTCATCAGTTTCTCTCTGTTGCATCATCTTATCAGCATACAAACATCCTTTAGTATTTTCGGTTTTAAAACGAAACGTCACATGCCCTACCCAATGCTTGTGATGTGATGAGCCCTGAGTGTTATACCCAGCTGATAAATTATTGATACAGTATAGTACTGTAAATGTATTTCCTTATGATTTTCTTAGTGACTTTTTTCTCTAGTTTACTATATTGTAACCATATAACATATAATACATGTAATACACAAAATATATGTTAATTGTTTATGTTGTCAGTAAGACTTCTGGTTAGGTCTTTGGGGAGTCAGAGGTTATATATGGCTTTTTGACTGCACTGGGGTTGGTGCCCCTCACCCCTACCCCTGCATCAATCAAGGGTCAACTATACTCCTGTCAAAGTCCACATTCATGACACCATTGTGACATTGATATTCTTGTCAAATCTAGTGTGGACTGCATATATATATATATATATATATATATATATATATACATACATACATACAGTGGGATGCTCAGTATCTCCACTTGGATATGTATAAGTTATCTCAGTCGTATTATGTCCAACATGGAATTCTGATTCCTAACCCCAAAACTGTTATTTCCCCAGTCTTTACTCCTCAAATCTTATTCCATGGACAAATGTTTCACAAAATTGTATATTGAAAATGTCTCTAATCTATCCACTCCTTTCTAGCCCAGTCATTTCCAGTCTAGTCTCCTACCTGCTCTCCTGCTGCTACTCTTACGCACTCTTATGCATTTGCCACCCAGATGCCAGAGTGACTTGAAACTCATTCATACTTTTCCTCCATTTTTCATTTGGTGTTGCAAGCTCATCTGCCTACCAGGGCCAGGAAGATAAATGAGTGAAGTGAACCAGGTATAGTTTTTCCTTTAAAAAAAGAAAAGAAAAGGGCCCCTGGGTGGCGCAGTTGGTTGAGCGACTGCCTTCAGCTCAGGTCATGGTCCCGGAGTCCCGGGATCGAGTCCCGGGATCGAGTCCCACATCGGGCTCCCAGCTCCATGGGGAGTCCGCTTCTCACTCTGACCTGCTCTCTCTCACTCTCTCTCTTTCCTAATAAATAAATAAATAAAATCTTAAAAAAAAAAGAAAGAAAAGAAAAAAGAAAAACAACCAGAAAGCTAAATCAAAGTTTTTAAAAAATTTTTACTGAATTTTAAAATTCAGCAACTTTTAAACATTTAACAACATGTATGATATTGTAGATTATATTTAAGAATTAAATTGTAAAAAAAGAGATAAATTAAAACCAGCAAGGTTTAATTACCCAGACTTTGTTTTCTTATCTTTTCTAGATTTGTCTATGGATTATTATCTCTACCATAAGAAAAACTGGTACAATAGTGAGGATAAATGGTGACGAGCACACCCTTGAACTCAAAGTGGGGAGGACAGCTACAGGTCTGTTAACCATCTTTATGGTTTTACCTTTTCAAGAATGTCATATAGTTGGAATCATACAGTATGTAGCCTTTTCAAATTGGCTTCTTTCATTTAGTGATATGCATTGAAGGTTCCTCCATGTCTTTTCATTGCCTGATAGCTCATTTCTTTTTAGTGTTGAATGATATTTCATTGTCTGGATGTATCACAGTTTATTTATTCACCTACCAAAGGACATTTTGGTTACTTCCAAGTTTTGACAACTATGAATTAAGCTGCTATAAACATCCATGTACAGGTTTTTGTGTGGACATAAATTTTTATTTTTATTTTATTTTTTATTTATTTTATTTTATTGTATTTTTTATTAACATATAATGCATTGTTTGCTTCAGGGCTACATGTCTGTGAATCATCAGGCTTACACATTTCATAGCACTCACCATAGCACATACCCTCCCCAATGTTCATCACCCAGCCCCCCATCCCTACCCCCCCACCCCCAGCAACCCTCAGTTTGTTTCGTGACATAAATTTTTAATTAATTTGAGTACATACCGAAGGAGTTGGATTGCCATAGTGTATGGTAAGAGTATGTTTAGCTTTGTAAAAAATTGACAAACTCTCTTCCAAAGTGACTGTACCATTTTGTATTCCTACCAGCAACAAAGGAGGCTCACAAATGCTCTGCATTCTTTTTTTTCCCAAATACTTTTATTTTATTTTTTCAGTGTTCCAAGATTCATTGTTCATGTACCACACCCAGTGCTCCATGCAATATGTGCCCTTCTCAATACCCACCACCAGCTCACCCAACCCCCCACATTGCTCTGCATTCTTGTCAGCATTTACTATTGTCACTGTTTTGGATTTTAGACATTCTAATAGGTGTGTAGTGGTATCTCATTGTTTTACTTTGAAGTTTCCTAATGACATATGATGTTGAACATCTTTCCATATGTTTATTTATCATTGTTCTTTGGCAAGGTATGTTTTCAGGTCTTTTGCCAGTTTTTTAAGTTGGATGGTTTATTTTCCTCTAGTTGATTTTTAAGACTTTTTTGGGGGAACGTTATAGATACCAGTCCTATATCAGATATGTGTTTTGTTAAGATTTTCTCCCAGGCTGTAGCTTGTCATTTCATTCTCTTAACAGCATTCTTCACTAAGCAGAACTTTTTAATTTTAATGAAGTCCAACTTATCAGTTTTTTTTCATGGATCATGCTTTTGATGTTATACCTAAAAAGTTATTGCCAAACCCAAGGTCGCCTAGGTTTTCTCCAATGGGATCTTCTCAGAGTTCCATAGTTGTTTTTTTTTTAAGATTTTATTTATTTATTTGACAGAGAGAAAGAGATCACAAGTAGACAGGCAGGCAGAGGGAGAGGGGGAGGCAGGCTGCCTGCTGAGCAGAAAACCAGACTCGGGGCTCAATCCAAAGATCCTAAGATCATGACCTGGGCTAAAGGCAGAGACTTTAGCCCACTGAGCCACCCAGGAACCCCAGAGTTTCATAGTTTTGCTTTTTATACTTAGTTCTATAATCCACCTTGAGGTAATTTTTGTGAAGGGTATGAGGTCTGTGGCTAGATTCTTTTTCACATGTGGATATCTAGTTGTTCCAACACCATTTGTTGAAAAGACTATCCTTTCTCCATTGATTTGCTTTTGCCCCTTTGTCAAGAATCAGTTGACTGTATTTCTGTGGTTCCATTTCTGGGTTCTTTATTATGTTCCATTTATCTGTTTGTCTATTCTTTTACCAAGTGTCTATTTTATTGATGATTGGAGATTTATAGTAAGTCTTGCAGTTGGATATCAATCCAATTGCTGTTGATGTCAATCTTCCAACTTTGTTCTTCTCTTTCAATATTGTGTTAGCTTTTGTGAATTTTTTGCCTTTCCAGATAATCTTTAGAATCAGTTTCTTGCCATCCACAAAATAACTTGCTGGGATTTTGACTGGTATTGCATGAATTAATAGATTAATTTGGAAAAACTGATACCTTAGCAAAATTGAGTCTTCCTATTCATGAGCATGGATTCTCTCTCCATTTATTTAGACCTCTTTTGATTTCATTCATCAGTTTTGCAGTTTTCCTATTATATATCTTGCACATATTTTGTTAGAGATATACCCTATTATTTGATCTTTTGGTGGCAATATTTTGTTCAATATTTGTAAAAAACATGTGTCCTCCTAATATGATGTTAATGATAGAGAAAACTCTGGGCAGGGGAAGAAGAGTAGGTTTAGAGGGCAAGATGGTAAGAATAAGGAGTGCAGTTACAGCTTACGTTGTATAGGATATTTTTTTAAGGTTTAAGATCCCAATAACTTATACTTTATTTTGTGGTCAACTAGATGATTATTTGTAATATTTATTATTACCCTATAAGATCAGAACTACTATCCCAAATGAGGAGGAAGCTTGATGGTAGATAACCTACACTGTGTATTCCTAAGGGTGGACTTGCTACTTTTTTTGTGAAGGAGCATCTGAGCAGACTGTCATTTACCATGGCTGATATTAAAAAAACCAAAACAAAACAGAAAAACCAAAGAAGGAACCAACACCATGGAAAAGAAAATCCATTTTGAGGTGGCAGGGCAGGATGATACTGTGCTGAAGTTTAGTATTCAATTTTAAACAAACATTGTTTTCAAGGTAATGATCACTTACTGTGGATGGAAATATATACTACTGAGTCATATTAGATTCCTTTTTGATGAACAGCCAACACACAAAATAGGTAAATCTGCCTCAATAAAAATTATCTATATATATTTTTCCCCCCAGAGCAGGTGAGCAATGTCTACTGAAAAGGGAACTGACTATAGTTTACATGAGAAATTCTGTTCCTCTGTTCCATACTCTGTTCCTAAAGACAAGGATACAAACTTGATTGAAAACTACTATTTTTTCCATTATATTTTGACTACTGAATTTTTTTTCTATTCCTATATTTTCTATTCTTAATATTTTTTAATCATTTAAAGTGTGTATCTGAAGTATATTCACATATGCTATCAATGTAAAATACTCCAGCAACCAAAACACACTATTAGCATAGTACATGTTGACTGATGGAATAAGTTATTTTGTTCATACTCTATAGCAACAGCAAAAACAACAATTTTTTTGCACACCTTATTTGATGTAGAATTTAATTGTGTTTCATTTACAATCAATAAATGTAAGATAATTTTATAACCTTTTTTCCACCAAATATGTTTATTTTATTTTTTCAGTGTTACAAGATTGATTGTTCATGCACCACACCCAGTGCTCCATGCAATACATGCCCTTTTTATATGTAACTATTACATGTAGGACAATCTGTCTTTAAGTAGGGATAACTTACTCTAAAATTAATACTAGGTAGTTGTCTGTTAATGACAAGTGTGTTATAATTTAAATAAGTATCGTAGTTATTTATTTTTTTAAGCTTTTGTTTAAATTCCAGTTAGTGAAAATACAGTGTAACATTAGCTTCAGGTGTACAATATAGTGATTCAACACTTCCATATATCACCTGGTGCTCATCACAGGTGCCCTCCTTAATCCCCATCACCTATTTCACCCATCCCCCCTTGCACCTCCCTTCTGGTAACCATCAGTGTCTTCTCTATAGTTAAAATGAAAATTACATATGTGGCAAACAGCAATACTTGCACTTGACACGTGTCCTGAGACATTTAGTCTCATAATTATAGAATCTTAGACCTGACAGCAATGTCGGGGATGGCCTAGTCCAACTTTATTATTTTACACTCAAGGGAAGGGAACAGTACAGAGAATAAGTGGCTTAAGGCCTGCTTCACCTAGTTAGTGTCAAAATCAAAACTAAAAGTTAGGATTGCCTGGTCTAGATGGAACTTGGGGTCATGGGAATATCTTAGCCTTTGAAGTTGGATAACATGTCATGAACAATCAATCTTGTAACACTGAAAAATTAAAATAAACATATTTGGGGAGAAAAAAAAGAAAAAAGAAAATAAAAACAACAACAACAACAACAACAAAACACGTCTTACAAACTTGGGAAAATCCCTTAACCTACTTAAGCATCATTTTCCTCAGCTTCAAATTAAGGGATTCATTCATTCATTCATTCATTCATTCTGGTATCTTTATGTCCTAAGCAATAATAACAGAAGAATGGTTGTGAAGATCTGTAAGAGTTTACAAATGTCTAAATGAGCTATAAATGCTAACTTATTATTAATATTCTTTCTTTATGCCCCATGAGATAGTTGCATATAAATCACAATAGACTTGAGAAAAGTATCACAGGATTATATATTATCCTCATTTTTGTAGTCAGAAAATTCACCAAAGATCAGGAAACTCATCTATGACCAGGGCAAATGAAAAACAACCATATAGAGAGTATCTATATGAATGATTCTGAACCTTAGGTTCACACGGATCCATTGGAGAGCTTTTCTGTTTTCTTCCTTTCTTTCATGCTGATGCCTAGATCTCACAGCTGGAGGTTCTGATTGAATTGTTGGGGGTGAGAGGTGGAAGGAAAGGACATTTTTACAAAAAGCATGCAGGTGAAAGCATGCAGATGCTTTACAAAAAGCATCTCTCGTGCAGATGGGATAGAGATCCTGTGGGCTAGACTGCACAGTGTGAGTTTTCAGTGGGCTGCCTCAGTTGACAAGTTTTCTGAGGGTTACATGGTTGGGTAGTATGAAGAGGCTAAAGGTCTCAGCAGGGAGGCTCCTCTGTAGCCAGCACACTTCCATTAATGTCTTCCTAAGCTCAGCTAACTTAACTAGCCCTAGCTAAGCCCCTTCATTTTTACTGTGTTTTATTCCAAGCATAATAGCAGTTATAGTCAGGTAGGGTCAGCATGAAACTCAGAAAAAAGGTATTTGTCAAATTAAATATGATGCCTTGCTATTTCCTCAGTATTTTGAGTTTGGTTTTGAAAATGACATCCCTCCAAGGGGTGGGGGGAAGAATACTATGACAAGTTGAAATTTCAGCATGTCATAGCTTTGTCTCTTTTTGTTCAGGTATTTTTCTTGGTAACAACTTAGCCTAGGATTATCTTTTTTTCTGTCTTAATTAATCCATGAGGAAGGTGGGGGCTCAGGCAGGGTCATTGGAAACCTATTCTGGCTTCTTTAGCTAAGTTTTCACCATGTTATGCCCAGGAAATGTCTAATAAGAATATTAATGTAAATGTCTATTGATCAGAAAGTTCTTAGTACTGTGGGAGAGGAGAGAGAAGGCAAAATACATGCCTTGAGCCATGAACAGCAGAATAAGAAGAATGAAGAGAGTGTTTTATCAGGATACTTTATTGTAATTGTGGAATGTCAGCCTGGCCTTATTTCTTTTGTATTCACCGGCTCTTTTATTTTTTTTTAAAAGATTTTATCTATTTATTTGACAGAGAGATAAAAGAGGAGTTCATACATCTCAGTAGCCTCCATCTCCTCATCTTATCTATTCATGAAGTCTTGGGGATCAAGGTGGTTTCCCAAAACTGGGGTTAGGGATCCAGCCAGCAGTGTATTCTTGTCTTCTCTCTTGCCTCCTTTATTAGCCTTTGCTGCCAAGCATATTTTAACCAGGGAAACCCCTGAATCATGTACCCTGCCCTCCGTGGTTTGGTCCTCTTTAGGACCAAAGAGGTTTTGGCTCATCCCTTTCCTCAGAAATGAATCTCGCCTTCCCCACTTTGACCTTTTGGCTGGTATACTGTTGTGTGTAAATAGGTCTCTAGATAATATTGCCCCTGCATGGGGTACCTGGGTGGCTCAGTCAGTTGGGTGTCTGACTCTTAGTTTCAGCTCAGGTCACAATCTCAGGGTTGGGAGGTAGAGTCCCAAATGGGGCTCCACACTCAACGTGGAGTCTGCTTGTCCCTCTCCCTCTGCTTCTCCCCACAAATCCCCCCGCTCCGTTCATGTGTGAACAATCTCTCTCTCTAAAAAATAAATAAACAAAAATTTCAAAAAAAAAATATACTGCCCCTGCATGTGAGATGTCTGAGCACAGCTTTTGTCCTCATTCTTTCACCTGAATGCAAGGCTGCAGAATCAGCTAGTGGCTACCTAATGACAAAACCTGCCACAGCCCATCAGCTAGAGGAGGAAGCCCCAGCTCCTTTGTATCTCTCATCCCTGATCAACTCGGGTCTCTGTTACCTGCCTCTCCCCACTCTGCCAGCTGTATTGGTGCATTACGCCTCATCTTTCTGAGTTTCTGATGCCAGGGAAGGACGAGATGCCTGGCCTATTTGGGATAACTTCTGTGATCCAGCGCTCCTTAACCTCACCACGCTTTGAGCTTGCTACACTCCTTTAGCCTACAGAAAACCTTGTGCTCTTAGGTTTGAGCATTTTAGAACTTTGGTTTTCTATTTGGTTTGGATCTTTTGAATTAACTTTCAGTCCTAGGGAAGGCTCCTAGGGAAGGCTCTCTTGTCCCAATCTCCCTACTATCTGTAGGCCTGGACACTGAAGGGCTAGCCTATTACCTTACAGAGAAAATGGAACCTGTGTCTCTTTGTTCCCAGCAACTACCATTCACTGTTAAATCAGTCTATTTTTTCCTGGGTCTGGTATTTGCAAATGTTGACGTTATATATGAACATATATAAATCTCTCCTTGTTATTCTTTCCCTTTGATCCATGTGGTTTTTATTCTTAAACTATTTCTTTCATAAGACCCATAGGTTGTAATATATGTTTTTTTTCCTGTTTTTATATTTCAGAAAAATACCAAAAATGCCTTTGGCTTCTAGATGCTATATAAGGAACACGTGCAATGTTATGACTGTTCATTTTCATCCCCTTCTTGCTAAAGCTATTTTTTCCTTTAGAAATTCTCAGCAAGAGTGGGCAGCTGGGGAAGAAAAACGGCATTGCTAAAGAATGTTCCCAAGAGCGCTCCAATATTATTTATTTGATTTAAAATAAATCTGCAAATCGATTGCATTTAACTAATATACAAGTGGCTGGAAATCCATGATTTCTTGCTACACACTGAGCCTGTTCTTTTCTCAGGCCCATGTAAATACTTGGCGGTGATCTCAGGATGACATTTGAAGGAGGAGGGTAATTCGTCAGAGAAGGTGGTTTGTAGAAGTTTATTTCTGAATCATGATAGCCTTAACCAAAAGGAAAAACAAGAGAGAAAAGGGAAGGAGAGGTGAAATCTTACTTGCTGTATTTGTCACTAGGTTAACTCCAGGGGAGAGGGTTGAGGCAGTGCCAGCCAATATATTCTGTGGGGGTGCGAATATTCTGGATCTGTGTTGTGCAGTGTGGTAGCAAGTGGCTGCATGTGGCTACTGAGCACCTGAGATGTGGCTAGTGTGCCTGAGGGACTCATTTGTATTTTAATTTAAATAGTTACATGTGACTAATATCTGTGGGATTGGGCAGCTGAGATTTTGAGGATTGGATTCTGGAGTGAGTGGCTCTTTGATTGCAATATTGAGCTTCTCACATACTTCCTATCAGGGATTTTCTACACCATCACCCTCCCCCATTGCTAGTGCTTCTGGGTTGATTAGTCCATTTCCTTTATTTCTTGTACATTCCTATGTACCATATTTGTTCAACAAATCTGTCGTGATGCATAGAGTGTGGTCACATGTGCTCTTTCTGAAGTTATCCAAATTTTATTCAAAACAACATTCATACACATTTGATTAAATACATTTAATTTCTTCCTACAAAGTCACTCATTTGGGGTGGGCAAGTAATTCTCATGTTACTGAGAATATAGACTTGAAGAAGTATAAACACAGGGAGGAGATAGAGATTTTTTTTTTAAAGATTTTATTTATTTATTTGACAGAGTGAGATCACAAGTAGGCAGAGAGGCAGGAGATAGAGATTTTTAATTTACCAAGTTCTAACTACCGGTATCTCATTCAGTACTTAAAAATAAATCACTCATCCGTTAAGATAGGTCAACAAATCTGAGGCCTGCAGGGGATCATGAAGACATCTAGGACAACCTTCTATCGAATACTACTTTTCTCCTTGCCACTGCCTTTCCTTACCTCTTTCCTCACAGTTGGCTACTCGGCCTAATCCAGGAGGTTCAGTGACAGGAACTCTTTCTCTCTACTTCCTGACTCAGTTCATTCCATTGTTGGGTGACTTCCATCCCTAGAAATTGCCTGTTTCAGGGCAATTGGTTTCAGCCATGGTTATTACTGTTTCAGCCATGGTTACTACTGATGAGATAACACAAGCCTATGTAATTCTGTTTCCATGTATTGGTCCTCCAAATCTTTGAAGATAAAACCCTTTTTTTTGACGTAGGATATTCTGGATTGATTTTGAATGAATTTATTCATGCCAGACCTTGAAGTATCCTCCCTGTTTTGTCTTGTTTGTCTTGATCCAGACATACAGTACTTTGTCAATGGGTCCACTCAAAACTGAAACTAATCTCACTGTCAGCTGAAGGGCCATAGTAACTTTGGTGCACATGATGGGGGCTGATGCATTGCCAGATCTTTCTCTTCTGACATGAATAACTTGTTTCTCTTGCAGCTGGGAGTGCTATTGTCAATAACCATGAGCTGTTGGCAATATTTCTCAGCTAAAGAAAACTACCTTGCCAAGACCACGCTTACTTTTAGGGGCAGCCTCCATTTATTGACCTATCAACTCAGGGGTATAAAGTGCCCCCTCTCACTTCAGACCACTTTTTAGGACCATCTCTTAGGTCTAGTATTCCCTATGGGGAGTAAGCTGGGCCTTCATTGGGACTGCATCACAAATCAATCTCTTCCTCTGCTTATATCTGGTTTCCTTCCCTTGCTTTCACATGTGTTGATCCCAAGAGCCCGCCCTAGTGTCCTGTATGCTACACTCTAGCTCAGAATCTGCTTCATGGAGAGCTTCATTTGCACTCACAGATTACTCCAGTCTAAGCGGCAAGTTCCTTAGGCGTTCTGCATCTGTCATCAAAGGTATCAGCTTTTCTAATTTTTCAGTTATGATTCCTTTCCTGAGCTCCAGAGCCATACTTGAAACTCTTCACCAAATATCTCTACTTTGGTTTGTTTCACCAGCTTCCCCTCTAATCAACAACTCAGTCACCTACACTAGAAATCCTATCTTCTCCCTCAGCCTAAACATTCAAAGCTTCCTTTCTTATTAATTCAAGCTCTTAGCATCCATGACTTGTACTATTATAATAGCCTCTTCCCTGGCCTTCTGGGCCACCAATCTTTACTCATGACACTCCGCCTTTCTTCATATGGTCCCCAGAGAATCTTTCTATAACATAGGCCTGATCATGTTACCCTCTGATTTAAAAACTTTGATGCCCTTCCCCATACCCTTCTTTAAAGGATCAAGTTCATACTTTATAGGTCTTAAAACCTCTTCCTCAACCTTTCTCTTCTTGTTTTATTTGCTTTTCCTCTCTTCATTGTACCCTACTCTCTACCCATACTAATCTCCAAACACGAACACTCTCTTATATACGTGTCTTTGAAGGTGTTTTTCTCTCCACCACCCTTCATGCCTAGTGAATTGGCCCTGTCTTCCAGTAGATTATGAGATTTTTGGAGGCAGGGAGTTCAAGCTTGCTTTCAGGCTTGCTTTCCAACACATAATGCAGTGCCTGACACACTGTGGTTCTACTGGGTCACCTGTATGGTACACAGGTACTAGCGTGTGTATTCCTTCCATGGAATTGGACATAGGATTCAAAGTTAGAAGCTGAAAAAAGGAAAGGCACTGAAAACTTAGCATGACCAAGGTAAGCCACAAAGATGAATTAATATGCCTATTTTAAGTACATTGAAAAGGGTTTGATATTATACTACTTTTCTTAGTATTAGTCAATCCTAGAAGTTTGAACTTTTTATATCTTGATGATTAAACTGGTATGCCCCAGACTAAGGTGTCATGGTGGATTAAAAATACATTTCTATAGAAAACAGAGTTTTAGGATTCTCAGAATTGCTAAGGGGGGAAAGGTAAAAAAAAGACAAGTTGTACAGGTGGTTTAATGAAATATTAAACATACTTTCCCTATAAGAGACATGTTTATACTTGTTTTTCTGAGAAAGCATATGTCAGATTTAGACAGTATTTCTTGGTCTTGAATTTAGCATGAGGTATGAATTCCAAGGTGGGGATTCTGTGGTCTAGTGATTCTATGGAATTGCTGGAACAAGTTGAGTAGTTTAGTAGCTTCAACCTGGTAAGCAAATGGGCAGAGTCAAAATCCTCCAATGTGACCCAAATGGGAATGCTAGGCTGAAATCAGCAAGAGGAAACTTATGAAAAAAAAATAATTGTTTTATCCTGAATTTAACTTTAAAGATGTTATCACAAGATAAAGGAGACCTGACTTAGAAGTGGTTTATGTGAAAAAGAACTGTATGTTTTTGTATGTCAACAGTTTGATATAACTCTTAAAAAGGGGAGGCAGTCTTGTACTATCATAACTACAATGTCCAGACCACAGTATAATAGCTAATCAACATTGTATTGATTCAAATATGTCAGGAATATTGTACTTAAATTTGAAAGGGAGCGATGCCAAATTAGGAGCCTCCAAAAAAGGGTATGCTGGATGGGGAAGGCTCTGTTTTCAACTAGGAAAGATTGAAACAGCATACATGCTAAACTGGAGAAGACATGATGATCAGATCTGTGTGGAGGGGTCGTGCTGGTAGCATGATCATGTACAAAGGGCCGAGCATTGGGTTATATTGATTGGGAATATCAAAGTTTTAACTCAAAGTTAAAAGAATGACGGTTTGTCTCAAAATAAGACTTTATATTCTAATGCATCAAAATATGTCTAAAAGTAAAATGTTGTGCCTTTTGTGGTAATGAATTTCACGTCATTAAGTAGCAAGCAGATCAAGGCTGTATGGAAATATCAGATGGGAGGTTGGACCACATGGCTACCAAGGTTTTAGGTTTCAGTTTTTAAATTTTTTTTAAAGATGTTATTTATTTATTTGATAGAGACACAGCGAGAGAGGTATCACAAACAGGGGGAGTGGGAGAAGGAGAAGCAGGCCTCCCACCGAGCAGGGAGCCCAATGTGGGGCTCCATCCCAGGACCCTGGGATCATGACCTGAGCAGAACGCAGACACTAAATGACTGAGCCACCCAGGAGCCCCTAGGTTTCAGTTTAAATGGTATGAACTTACCTAGTGTAATAGTGCATCATTATATATTGAAGTGTTGTTCATGAAGGTCATTTTGAATTTTAGGCTATTTTTTTCACCAAGATGTTATTAAATTGTGTTATGTAATCTCTCGTCATTTTTTAAACATGAGAGTTATGTTCTTAAAAGGCAGGTGACATTGTGAATTGCCATGTCATATAAGTTAAGAGAAGAATGTTTATTCTTGTCCTGGTTTTACCACTTTCTATGTGGTAGTCACCTGGGTAAGTCACTTTGCTTCTCTGAACATTAGTTGTTTTGTCCTTCATTGTTAAATATAACTAATAATAGTACCTACATTATGAGTAGTTGTCAGGATGAAATAAAACATGTAAAGCATTAAGGTCATATTCAGTAAATGGTTATTATTGTTCTTGTTGTTGTTATTATTATTACTTGTTTCTCTATAATTATTAGAGGTTAACCCAAACATGTTCCCTCCCTACTGAAATAATGCAGACATTTTACTCTTTGGCCATAACATAATAAGGTACCCTTTGTGGTTCCATTTTGTAATTATTTGATAAGTTATCCTTATTAAGTCTATGGGAAGTTTCAAACTTTTAATTCTTTCACCTTTCTTTGTAATATAAAAAAATAACAGAATTCATGAGGCAACAGATGAAAAATGTTATCACTTTTTGAATAATGCATTCAGTTGAAAATTAAATGATTTAAAATATAATTGCTTCTGGAAATGATTTTATGAGCAGTGGAAGGATTTAGTAGAGGAATGAAAAATAAAGCAACTGCTCAAAGCATGACTTGATTTTTTTTTACCATGGCTTCATGCAAGAGTCACTTGTTGCCCTGTTTTCCAGAAACAGGTCACTTTGATATTAGTAAGCAACAATGTTCCATTCTCTAATCACATATTTTGAAATATGGTTAGTGCATGTTCGTATTGGTGGAGTTAGGACTCAAATGCAAGTTACATCTTTTCTCAAATGGAAACACAAACTGAATTGGATATAATAATTGTTCATATTTGCTTAGTGATCTTGTTAATAGTGAAAATGTTATCTGTAAAGTAATGATGCTTTCTTCATGGGGTAATAGTGATATTGAAGACAGTATATAGGACATCAAAAGCTTTACAAACTGAGAAATTTTAGATGAAACAGTTTTAAACACAATTACTTCAGGAGCATTTGAATTCTTTTTTTAATTTTTATTTAAATTTTGTTAATTACTATATAGTGCAACATTGGTTCCTGGAGTAGAATTCAGTGATTCATCACTTACACACAACACCAGTGCTGATCATCACCAGTGCCCTCCTTAATGCCCATCACCCATCTAGCCCATCCCCCACCCACCTGCCTCCCTCAACCCTCACTTTGTTCTCTATCATTAAGAGTCATTTGTGGCTTGTTTCTCTCTCTCCTTTTTTTCTTTTTCCCCTTCCCATATGTTAATTTGTGTTCTTTCTCAAATTCCACACATAAGTGAGATCATATAGTGTTTGTCTTTCTCTGATAGACTTATTTTACTTAGGATAATATATTCTAACTCCATCCATTTCATTGCAAATGGCAAGATTTCATTCTTTTTGATGGCTGAGTAATATTCTAGGGTGTGTGTGTGTGTGTGTGTGTGTGTGTGTGTCTTTGTATACCACATCTTCTTTATACATTCTTCAGTCAATGGACATTTGGGCTCTCACCATAGCTTGGCTATTGTTGATAATGCTGCTATAAACATTGGGGTGCATATACCCCTTCGAATCTGTATTTTTGTATCCTTTGGGTAAATACCTAGTAGTGCAATTGCTGGGTCATAGGGTAATTCTATGTTTCACTTTTTAAAAAAGATTTTATTTATTTATTTGAGATAGAGGGAACTAGAGCAGGAGCAAGAAAGAGAAAGAGAGCACACAAGCAGGGGGAGCAACAGTTAGAGGGAGAAGCAGGCTCCCCACTGAGCAGGGAGCCCAATGCGGGCCCCAGAACCCTGGGATCATGACTTGAGCTAAAGGCAGATGCTTAACCAACTGAGCCACGCAGGTGCCCTAGCCATACATTGTTGATAAAACAATTGTGTTCTTCATTTTGACACACTTATTAATAAATATAATTATATATGTTGATCTATGCATTTATGCAACTAGACAAGTAGGTAAAATTTTACTAATTGAGATCATAGTACACTGGCTATTTAAAAGAATACTTAAGATTTTATTTTTTTATTTGTCAAAGGGAGAGAGCGCACATGCAGGGAGAGTAGCAGGCAGAGGGAGAGGGAAAAGCAGGCTCCCCACTGAGCAAGGAGCCCTGGACTTGATCCCAGGACGCTGGGATCATGACCTGAGCCAAGGGCAGATGCTTAACTGACTGAGCCACCCAGGTACCCCCTCGCTATTTTAAATAAGAGGTATTAAATTCAATTTTAGTTGATTTAAGAGAAAAAGAGTCCATATAACTGAAGAAATCTATAAATTTCAAGTAAATATTGCTTCCCCAAAAGAGATTAGATTTTGTAACTTTTATTTTAAGATAATAAAAATATTATGAAAAACAATGAGGGGTAAGAAGCCTTATTTTTAAAACATTTGTGATAGCCCCTAAGATGGCTCCCAATGATTTTATTTTTATATCGTCAGAGTTTTTAGCATTTTTACAATGTCATAGGTTTTTTTTTTTTTAATTATTTTCATTCTGTTCTGTAGCCATAATTTGTTCGGATATCTTCTGTGCCAGAAGAATGTTTCTACTCTTTTTTTAATTTATAACGACCTTTTTTCCATGTTTCTTGTGCAATGATGTCCTGTTATTCCAGAGGGTACAGTAAGAGCATACTTCTCAAAACCAAATGACCTGTGAATTTGCTTTGCAGAGATTGAAAGAATATCAGGGAAGAATCTACTCTTATCTATATGCTGTCTTCGAGGAAAGGAACCCATAGAACTACCTAGGTGATGGCAACTCTAAATTGGTAGGGAGAGAAGGCCACAGCCAGAAAGGGAACACAGAGGAGTTTCATATCGATGGCTTACATGGCTAGCGGATGGTAAAACTGGGGTTAGGACAAGGGTAGTTTGCACTTGAACATAAGTCTGTGTCCTCGACCATCGTTCTCTATTATCTTGTGAGGGAATGAGAATGCAATCAATCATGGTCAGCATTATGACCATTGCTTTGGCTCTCCAATGTGAAGGGGGTATTGGCTTGGTTCAGTATTGATGTTTCATAGTAGAGGCAAAGTATGCTCATTCCTTTGCATTCCAGAATATATCAAAAGTACAGCGTGGTAACCACGGCTTTACTTGTTACCAAGTGGCACTTGCTAGAAGGAAAAGAAACCACTTGCTAAGAGTAAATCTACCAAGAGCTCTCATTGTGAATATACCAACCTTTTCATTGGTTCCTTGTCCCCTCACCCTTAAAAGTACTACTTAACCTCACTGTGAGTGCTAAAGGTTTTGTTTCCAGACACTTCAGAGGCTAGCAGAGTAGCTGAAACTCATTTCTTGCTTTCTTGTTCCTCTCTTGGCTTTGATACTCTTGACTTCCCACCGTTACTCTGTAACAATATCCTTTTGCACAAGCTAGATATGGCTTGTAGGAGTAACACTGTACTTCACTGTGGTTCATATAGCTCTTGGGATCCAGATAGACTGTGGACTGCTGAGGGTGGATTTACCCACCTGCTGCATTTTGCACAGGGTTCTATGCTGCCAGGGTTGGGCAAAGCCTTCCCAGATCCAGCTGTCTTGTGGGTTTACCAATTACAAGTAAATGTCTAGCTTTGAATCAGATTAATTGATATCAATACAGGAGTCGAGCTGGGTTCTTCATAATTTAGGAAAATGGAGCCATCTTGAGCTCAGTCAAAATTTGACCCGTTTAAGGTGAAAAGAAGGCAACTTGTTGAGGATTTTAGTCCACTTAAGAATCTGACCACAATATGCAGTGTGTCAAAGGGGCTTCATACAGTAATACAGGTGGGGTGTTTCTGATCAAAATGGAAATATAGCTCAATTTGAAAAATTCTGACACAAGAGCTGCTTCTTACACACATTTCTAAACTTTCTTAGATTTTTAAATTTTAGAGAACATTTGTATATATTTGAATTTTGGTGTTCTGTTTGCTTCTTTCTGAGTCATAAATGAATCATTGAACATGAATCATGATAATCTGTTTATTTATGGTAGTATTTATATTTGTTTCTTATTCTCAATGTTGCTTTGGAAATTATTGGAATATAGTTATTATAAAAATCTTCAGGAAAGGAGCTGGGTTCGTTTTTGAGATTTCCTTTCATCTATAATGATAGATATCAGTCCCTTACATTTTTATAGTGCTGTAAAGAACATTCATATGTGCTGTCTCTTTTGATTATTACTGCAAAACTGGGAGGCAAGTACATCAGATATTCTTATTTTATAGATGCACAAATTGAGGTCCTAAGAAATTACGCAGTTCAGAAAACTTTTAGTTACAAATCCAACACATATGCATAATTGCTGAAAAATAATTTGTTGGTTCAGGTATCTGGGAAGGACAGACCCGGCATTAGGATCTAGTGGGTCTAGGGCTCATGTGGCAAATGGACTCTTTTTTGCTCTTTGGTTTCTTTCTTGCTCCTTCCCCAGCTCCCAGCACAGCTCCTATCTGCGTGTCTCCCTTTGTCTTTTGGGTTCCTCCAATTAGCTAAGGACATGGTTACTGGCAGATAGTGGGATAATATCTTTGCTTTTTTGATATCCAGTGGAGATGAGAAAACCTCCCCCCTCCTGGTCAGCACCAACTCTGGAAAACCCACGGGAAGATTCTGGGTGGCCTGGCTTGGGTTACATGCCATTTCATGGATCAGAATCCACATTCATAGACATACAGGATTGCGGTTGGCCTGACTTAGGTCAGATAGGCACGTGAGTATGTGGTCAGGGGAGCAAGGTCTGTAACTAGAAAATAAAACTGTGGAAACCACAGAAGGTAAATAATGGTCCAAGTTATTCTCATTCTTGGTCCAGTCCTTCTTGCCACCATATCATGCTATTGTGTGCTGTTTTTGTTCTCCAGAATGCCTTATCTTAAAAGGAATTTTGTTTAGAAGTGCACAAAGCTCCCATTCATTTACTTTTTAAAAATTTTAATTTGGGGGCAACTGGGTGGCTCAGTCGATTAAGCATCTGACTTCCAGTTTTGGCTCAGGTCATGATCTCATGGTCATGGGGTTGAACCCCATGTCGGGCTCCACACTCAGCATGGAATTTGCTTTGTATTCTCTCTCCCTTTCCTTCTACTTCTTTCCCCCTCCTGAGCACTATCTCTCTCTCGAATAAATGAATAAATAAAATCTTTAAAAAAGTTTTAATTTTGAAATGGTTATGGATTTTCAGGAAATTGCAAAAATAGTACATAGAAGCCCCATACAGAATCCCCATTACTCAGCTCCTCCCAATGTTAACATCTTACATAATAATAGTATAGTATCAAAACCAAAAAATTGACATTGGTATAGTCCAAAGAACTTATTCAGATTTTATTTCATTTGTATATGTGTGTGTCTGTAGTTTTATGTACCTTCATCACATGTGTAGATTCATGTAACTGCCACCACAATCAAGATATAGAAATGTACCATCACCACAAAGATTTTCTTTATGTTAAATAACCATTTACATTCACACCCACATCCCTCTGCCCTATCACTAATGCTTGGCACCCGCTAATGATGTCTTCTCCATCTCTATACTTTGCATTTTGATAATAGCATGTCCATGTAAATCGTATAATATTTGACCTTTGAAATTGGCTCTTTGCAGTCAGCATTATATCTTTGAGGTACACCAAGTTGTTGAGTGTATCAATAATCCATTACATTTTTATGGCTCTGTAGTATTCCATAATATGGATATACCACATTTTGTTCAACCATTCCTCTGTTGAAGGACATTTCGGCTTTATTTCCAGTTTTCAGCTGTTATAAATAAAGCTTTTAAAAGCCTTTGTGTACAGGGGCTCCTGGGTGGCTCAGTCAGTTAAGCGGCTGCTTTTGGCTCAGGTCATGATCTCAGGCTCCTGGGATTGAGCCCCACATTGGGCTCCCTGCTCGGTGGGGAGCCTGCTTCCCCCTCTCCCTCTGCCTGCCACTCTGCCTACTTGTGCTCTCTCTCTAGATCTCTGTCAAATAAATAAATAAATAAATAAATAAATAAATAAATAAATAAATAAATAAAATATTAAAAAAAATTTTTTGTACACATTTTTATGTGGGCCTGAGTTGTCATTTCTCTGGGGCAATTACTTCAGACTGCAATCACTGGGTCATATAGTAAGTACTTCTTTAGCTTTGAAAGAAACTACTAAACTGTTTTCCAGAGTGGTTGTATCATTTTACATTCTAACCAGCAATGGATGCATGATCTGGTGTCGTCACATCCCCATCAGCATTTGCTGGTGTCACTATTTCTTTCTTTCTTTTTTTTTTTTTAAAGATTTTATTTATTTATTTGAGAGAGAGAGAGAGATCACAAGTAGACAGAGAGGCAGGCAGAGAGAGGGGGGAAGCAGGCTCCCTGCCGAGCAGAGAGCCCGATGTGGGGCTCGATCCCAGGACCCCGGGATCATGACCTGAGCCAAAGGCAGGTCGGCTTTAACCCACTGAGCCACCCACGTGCCCCAACTATTTCTTTTTTAAGCATTTTGAAAGTGCGTAGCGATATGTCATTGTGGTTCTAATTTGCATTTCTGTGATGATATTGAACAATTTTCACATGTGTATTTGCCATCTCTATATCCTCTTTGGTGAACATATCTGTTTTTGTCTGTTGTCCGTTTTCTTTTTTTTGTTGTTGTTGTCCGTTTTCTAAATGGATTTTTTTGTTACTGAGTCTCGTAAGTTCTCTATATATTCTAGAAATGAATCATATCTAGATAGGTGGTTTGTAAATATTTTTTTCCCATTCTGTAAGCTTGTATCTTAATTTCTTTATCAGGATCTTTTGCAGAGTAAGCATTTTAAATTTTGATGAAGTCTTATTTATCCATTTTTTTATTTTATGTAAATTGATTTTGGCATTATATCTAAGACTCTTCATGTAGCCCTGGGTCCTGAAGATTTTCTCCTATGGCTTTCTCTTGGGATTTTATAATTTTATATTTTACACGTAGATCTGTGGTCCATTTTGAGTTTACTTGGTATAAAGTATGAGGTTTAGGTAGAGGGTTTTTTCCCCCTTTTTCCCCCCTGGATTTTAATTCAAAGGAATGATATTCAACAGTAGTTTATATGTTCATAATGTTAGTGATTGCCTATAAATTTATACAAGCATATTTCTTGATGATTTCTACATCTTGGTGCTACAAAGTGCTGGACTGAAGGGGGAAGCTCAGTAAACACTTGGTTAAAGAGGCAGAAAATTTTGGGTTCAAATTCTCTACTTACTTGGGGCACTTTATTTTTTTTAACTTAGGATCACTTGGGGGCCTTTGAATAAGTCACTTAGTGTCTCAATTTCCTCATATACAGAATTAGATAACAATTCCTGCCTTGTCTCTCTCACGGAAGATAAAGTGAAATAATGTATGTAAAAGTTCCTTTAAACAATTAAATACTTTTTTTAAAGAGAGGGTGGTGGGAGAAGCCAAGGGAGAGGGAGTGAAAGAATCTTAAGCAGGCTCCATGCTGGGCATGGAGCTCAATGCGGGGCCTAAGATCATGACCTGAGCTAAAATTAAGAGCCAAATGCTTAACTGACTGAACCACTCGGGCACCCCCAATTAAATATTTTTTAAACTGTAAAGTACTTAAATACCTCTGGATACTGGATTTTATTAGTAAGCATAATAGAATAGTGCTATAGCCTAAATGTTTGTGGCTGCCTCCATAGAGGGGCAGCATTCTCTGCCTACAGGAGCAATCAGAAGGTTTGGTCTTACTCTTTTCCTTTCCTCCCTCTCATGTCTTTTTGAGGTGCTGACAGTTACTGCAGCTCTGACATGTCATTCTCTTGTCCACTCAGTAAGCTAGGATCTGCTCCACTGGAGCCCGGGAAAAGATGGTGTAGAATAGTCCTGCTTTCCATTGCCTGACATGGTCCCTCATTCTACCTTTAAGACCACACCTAATGATACGGATTTGGAAGTCTATGATGCTAAGAAATTTTACATTAAATGAGCAGGTTTTCCATAATGTCCAACATGGTACAAACATTGCCTTCAATTTTTCATGCAAAGTCCATCTTCACTGAGCATCTGGGAATTTCCTTCCCCTTCCCCATGATCCTGTGGTCTTTTTATGACCCTCCCTTTCCCTTGAGTCTTGACTACATGCACAAGGGGGAAGCAGCAAATACTTCAAGTCCTATAAGAACTTCTGATTATCCAGTGGAACCTCTTTAAAACGCCTGCCCTGACCATACTGCCCCAAATGATGCGCTCAACACCATCTATTCTGTTATCCTGTTTTATTTTACTTAACGCTGATCACTGTTTAATGATACAGACATATTTGTTGTCTGTCTCTCCTATGAAAAGATCTGCTTCATTAAGGGGGAAGGATTTAATCTGTGTTGTCCACAGCCAGATCCTCAAAGTTTGAACATAGAATATGCTAAATAAATATCTTTAAAGGAATAAGTGAATTTTGCAGAGTGGACGCTCTATAAGACAAATATTAGACCATCTTTTATAGCATAATCGTATCTCATAGTTTAACTAGTTTAGTTTATATGCTAACAAAGCTTCTCTCTCTTTTATATGCCTTAAATCCCCCTTTCCTTAGAAGTTATGTGGGGGGATAGGAAGGAAGAAGTGAGGAGGAGGAAAATCCTGTCCTGCCAAAGGATACTTTCAGAGGAAGTGAAACGGAAGGCAAGGACACAGTGATTGGGAGACTCGGGTATAATAATGAGATAATAGATTTCTATCCTTACTAGGCAAGACAGCTGTGAACATAATAAACAAATATAAAACTATGCAGCAGAAAATGATTGTAAGTAATTAGTGGTGAATGGTTTATTAGTCAAGGAAAAAGACAAATGAAAGAGAGGCTTGAGGATATTGTTGGGGGAAGAACACATACCAAATCTGTGGCCTTTATGGTCAGAGTTTGGAACCTGCTGTATGGGGAGGGGCAGGTTTATGAAAGGGAAATTCAGCTCCTCTCACAAAAATACATTGCTCTTCCTCATAAATGTCTAATGCTACTGATAGCAATAATGATTGCATAAGTGAACACTGACAGCATTTTCTGTGTGCCAAGCTTTGTGCTGAGTGCATCATGTGTATTTGGTCTAATCCTCACTATAACCCTATCAGGGAAGTGCTACTATAATATCTATTTTACACTAGAGGAAAGTGAGGCAACGTAACATGCCACAGATAATAATAAGCCTTCTTCCAGCCAGTTAGGTTCACTGTGCTTTATTTTGGTTGGAAAGATGGAATGTATTTTGATATTTAGAATGATATGATTGTGATTTTATTTTTTAAAAGATCTTATTTATTTATTTGACACAGAGAGAGAGCGAGCATAAGTATGCAGAGCGGCAGACAGAGGGAGAGGTGGAAGCAGCCTCCCCACTGAGCAGAGAGCCTGATGCGGGACTTGATCCCAGACTCTGGGATCATGACTTGAGCCAAAGGCAGATGCTGAACCAGCTGAGCCACCCAGGCACCCCTGTGATTGTGACTTTAATGCATAAAGTCCTCTAAGTCATTGGAGATGCTATAAATGCAAGTAAATAGGGCAGATTTTCCCAGGGACTGAGGTCCCCCAGTAGTTAGGTAAGTTAGGATATCTGGATGGGCATATAGAATTTTAAAGCCACTAAGGAAACTTGTAGACACAGACTGCTACTATTTATTTATTTATTTATTTATTTATTTATATTTTTAAAAACTAACATTTAATGTATTATTTGCTTCAGGGTTACAGGTATGTGAACCATCAGTCTTACACAATTCATAACACTCACTATAGTACATACCCAATGTCCATAACCCAGCCACTCCATCCCTACCACTCCCCCCACCCCCCAGCAACCCTTGGTTTGTTTCCAGGGATTAAGAGTTTCTTATGGTTTGTCTCCCTCCTCGATCTCATCTTGTTTCATTTCTTCCCTCCTTGCCCCCCACAACCCCCACCCTGCTTCTCAAATTCCTCATATTAGAGAGGTCATATGATAATTGACAGACTGCTACTTTTTAATAGTTAGACACCCCAACTTTCTTTCTTGCCACTTTATTTATTGGATACCTTGCCACAGTCAACACAATATCCCCATTTATTTCAAGGTGGGTTCATTAATGAAACAGGCCCAGTCAAAGAGGTATCACAAAGATGGTTGTGAGCCCAGGCTTTGCAGACAGTCTTTAATTTATGAAACCAATATTTACTGAGCACTTACTATATGCTAGGTACTCTCCTAGGTAATGGGGGTACAGTAATCCACCAAGATGTCAAGAGCTCACCTCTCATGAAACTTGGGTTCTAATGAGGACAGGGAAGAAAAAGACCTTTCTTTAGATGAAGGGCAAGAAATCCTGAAGGATGAGAAAGGAAGAGGTTGGAGAGAAATTGTTCCTGAAAGAGGGATTATCTCACACTGCTGTTTGAAACATTGTAGTGGTGTCAACCCAATAGGATAAGTCTAAATTCCTTACTGTGAGACACAGACGTCCTTATGGTTGGACTCCTGCGGGCCTACATCAGCAGCCTTGTCTCGGATCAGTCTCCCCTGCTGCATGACATTCGCACCTTCTTGCCATTGAACACATTGTGTCCACAGCCCTGGATTCCTTTACCATCTTCATTTCCTGGTGAACTGCTGTTGATCCTTTAAGATTCCAATCAGGGGCTGGATTCTCTTACTTCTTCTGGTAGAACTGATCTGTTCCCTTTTGGGACCCTACTACATTTGTTAACTCGAGCTATTTTAGCACTTGTCATAGTGCAGTGCCCTTACATCTTATCATATCAGACTCATGTTTAAAACCCAGCTTTGCCACTTGACCTTTATGATCAGGGACTTCCCAGCAGTATATCTCAACAAATTATTACTTTGTTTTTACATTGTGATTATTACTAATATTGACAATCTGTTACAAGTGTCCAAGCCTCTGCTTCATATACTCATAGGTGATAGCGGCTGAACAGCAACTTAGATTTCTTCTAATATAAACCAGAATAGAATTCTGTAACGTGGAAAAGGAACTTGCTAATGGTTTTCAAATTGTGCTTAAACACTCAGAGGTGTTTCTGGGGCTAAATTGGCAAGTCTGTGGGCTACCACCTTGCTTTCCAGAACATCTGTTTATATATATTTAATCTCATTTGCTAAGTGAGTCTTCATAAGATTTCATTTAGATTTTTAAAAATTTCAACTGTTTGAAAGTCATTTATCTCACACAACTCCTCATTTTATAGGACTCTCACTTTTTCAAGGGAACAGAACGAGTTGCTGGTAGTCCTAAAATCCAGGTCACTCAGGCCCCATGAAGCCCTCCAGGTAGGACTCAATCCCATGATTTTGAGATTCCAGGTCTTGCTTTGCACTGAATAAGCAGGCCAAGCCTAGCTATAGAATTCACCAAAATCCTGAGACTCCAGGATTTTGTTTTTTAGAATTTAGAATTCCTGATTATCTACTAACAAATCCCCTAACACGCTTGATGTGTTTTTCTCCATGTGCAAAGATATTTACACTACAGAGGAGACCAATAAAATAGAAAGATAGGAGATAGGAAATAGGAGATAGAAAATGCTGTCTCATGGGTATTCTCTGAATAAAAATGTGAATAAAGTCGTCCAAGGTGCACACATCTGGTACATGCCATTGCAAAGGGAAATGGGTTCTTCTTCCCGTCCTTGCTTCCCATATTAATCACCCTAGTCACTAATGTTTTGTGTGAATTGGGTTTGAATAAGAAAGCATCACCTCATATTTCTCACATTTGTTAACTTTCACCATCCTCTTTCCTTTTCTCAAACTAGAAGTTATTTTTATTTCTCAGTGTTGGATACTGTAATTGTCCTAGTAGCAGGTTTTATAGAGCCTGTGTTTTAATTTCAGACTTGAATGTTTAACTCCTAGTACCTTTTGCATTAAAGTCCATATGTTTGCTCTAAATAGCAGGAAGTGATTAATTGAGTCATTAAGACAACTGTTGCCTTATTAGGGATCCAAGAGAGGTGAATGGAATGCTGCAAGTAAAAACTAACTACATTTATTTAGGTTTCACTGCACTTGTGCATATGTGTTTTCCAAGCAAATGCTTCTACAGTGCAAATTTGCAAATTATATAAGACTCGAAGAGATTGTTAAGGCTTTAGAGAGGGCTATTACCTTAGGATCCAAAGAGATCTTGACAGCTTAGAAGGAATGGGCAATTCAAACAAAATAATAAAGAAAAAATGTCCGCCGTGCCCCTGGGCTTGAAAAAGCCCACTTGACAGAAGAGATAGTCTTTAAATTGAAAATTTCAGTTGATCATAAATTCAATAAGAGTCAAGCTTCCCTACGGTAATAGAAGGATAAAATCTAGAACAGAATAAGTGATAATATTGCTATTCTCATTGTGAACTGGATCTTCTTCAGTCCTTATGTCACCAGGCCCAGGAATGGCCTATTTTATTTTGTTGTTGTATGTTTTTTGGTTTGGGCTCCTATAATATTCATCACCTTCAATGCCCGTCTTTCCCCACATTTCCCTGAAACATTTGTTTTGGAGGCTTAATGTTTTTTCAGTCTTCCATAAAGAGGTTATAGACCAGTCTGAGCACATTTGGAGGAGGCTGTTGAAACCCTTATCCAGCAAGGAGCCATCTGGAGATTCAGTCATGGTAAACTGGGGGGGAAATAGTTTGTGAGGGGGGCATTGGAGAGGCCCAGGTTTTTAAGAGGCTCCCTCCAGCAGGGCGGCCCTGTTTGGGCACTGGGTCGGCGGACCCTTATCACTCAGCCGACACTAGAGAGGGTCTGGGACAGAGACTGCCAAGGACTGCATAGGCCAGGTATGTCTACTCCTAGTACAAGGGTGATATATACTGAAGTCCACTTTACTTTAGGATAAAGTAGCATCCTTCCATAGCAGGATATGGAAGGGAGGTGGCTGGAGCTACAAGTAACTAAAAGACTGTAGTTCCAATGGGAATTATCTGAAATCTGGGGAGAGTAGTACACTTCCCACGAACAGAGGAATGTGGATTCCAGGCACCCTCATCTATATCTTAAGGAATTGGCATGAAATAAAATGATTCTGCTGGTAAATACAGAATTGAACAGGACCAATAAGTGTAAAGAATACTTGGCACAATTCTGGCTGTGTGATACATGCTAAAAACAGTGTTGTCATCATTGTGGTTATTATTATTATTACTAAAAGCCAACTTATGTTTAAGTTATTTTGAGCAATTGCAGTTGTGATCTTCATTTCTGGCTGTGCCTCTGTCACTCTTGTGATCTGGATTCTAGACTTTCATGGCCCTATCTTTGACCTTGGGCGTCTATGTCTGCATCCCGCCAGACAGGATGGTATCAGTGTGGATACATTCTCACTCTCTCTATTTGCATTTGCTCAAAGTTCTGTCCTTAACGTATACAAGATTTTTTTTGTCTCTGTTTGACAGAGTTTGGTGACTGCATTTCTAGTGCTCTCCTCTTGCTAATTTTTATCCTTAATTGCAAGTGTGTACATCCATGGGATGCTTCTCTGCTCTGTTAACTCCCTTCTAAAGCTCTAGAATGCCTTATATGAATGTGCTGGAATGTTCTTTGCTCTTGTGCAGGGTAAGGTTTTGTAGTCAGAACTTCATGGTTTTAGGCAAGAAAAAAGAACTTCCCCTGTGCTGAAAGCTTCACGGAACATGTTCATTCATTACTCACTCTTTTCTCTGGATACTTCCTGCTACTAGGACAAATATGGCCACAGCACACATAACATCAAAGGAACCATCTGGCCCAGTGTTTAACTGTTTCGTATCCACCACGTGTACAACACAGTTATTCCTGGGTAAGGAAATCCTAAGGCTTCCTGTCATTTTTAAGTAAATTGGATGCTTTTTCCTCTGACCTAAAAATAGAAGGACAATTGTCTATCTATAAGCCAATAGCAGATTTTATTATAATGAGCCAGGCCATAAGACACAAATGATCCTGTTATCTATGTATTTGTAGGAGCTATGTAACATTAACTTGGACAAAAGAGATGATGTAAGCTCTTCATCTAAAAAGTTGCATGCCCATATTTGTTCAGTTCCACTGACTGTACTTTGTTGCTATCTTACCCTACAAAAATAGTTAAAAGTAATCCTTTTAGAACTAGATTAGCTACAAGACTATCATTGATTTTTCCTTCTCATTATAACATTATTTTCTTTTTAACTCTATTCTTTATAGACACTTTAGAAGTACAGAAAAAAATCCAAAAAGGGAGAAAAATCATCCACAAATCCCATAATTTCATAATCCCATTACTCACTAATAACCATAATGGATATTTTAAGTCCTTCTAGTCATCTCCCTGTCTATTTATATGTGTTATATACATATATGTATATGAATATAATATATATTTGTCAGATATATCAGAATTCTCATAATACTGTATATTTATAGTTTTATATATTCAGGATAATACTATACATACTTTATGGTGTCATGATTTTTTTCATTTAATATTCTATTGTGAATATTTCTCAATATTACTTTATAATGATACTATTTTATTTTATTTGAGTCTAATTGACACATTGTGTTACATTAGTTTCAGGTGTGCAACATAGTGATTGAACAAATTTATGCTATTTTCACCACAAGTGTACCTACCATATGCCCTGATACATTGATATATTGTTATTACAATATCACAGTATGCATTCCCTGTGCTGTGCCTTTTATTCCTGTGACTTATTCATTCCATAACTGGGAGTCTCTATCTCCCAATCCTCTTCACCCATTTTGCCCATCCCCCAGCAACCATCAGTTTAGTCTCTGCATTTATAGGTCTGATTCTGCTTTTTGTTTCTTATCAATTTGTTGTTTTTTTTTTTAGATTCCACTTATGAGTGATATCATATGGTATTTGTCTTTCTCAGTGTGACTTATTTCACTTAGCAAATACCCTCTAGGTCTGTCCATGTTGTCTCGAATGGCATGATCTCATCCTTTTTAATGATTGTGTAATATTTCAGTGTGTTTGCATGTGTGTGCATGCGTGTGTGTGTATTTGTACCACATCTTTTTTTTTAAAAAAAGATTTTATTTATTTGATACAAAGAGAGAGATCACAAGTAGGCAGAGTGGCAGGCAGAGAGAGAGGGAAGCAGGCTCCCTGCTGAGCAGAGAGCCCAATGGGGGCTCGATCCCAGGACCCTGAGATCATCACCTGAGCTGAAGGCAGAGGCTTTAACCCACTGAGCCACCCAGGCACGCCTGTACCACATCTTCTTTATCCATTCATTTGTTGATGGACACGGGTTGCTTCCATATCTTGGCTTTTGTAAATAATGCTGTAATAAACATAGGGGTGCATATATCTTTTGGAACTAGTGTTTTCACTTTCTTTGGGTGAATGCCTAATAGTGGAATTATTGGATCATTTAGTATTTCTATTTTTAATTTTACAAGGAAACTCCATACTGTTTTTCACCATAGTTATACCAATTTACATTCTCACCAACAGTGTGGAAGAGTTCCTTTTTCTCCATGTCTTCACCAACACTTCTTATTTCTTGTCTTTTTGATTTTAGCCATTCTAATAGATGTTAAGGTGATACCTCACTGTGGTTTTGATATGACGATAATGATTAGTCATGTTGAATATCTTTCCATGTGTCTGTTGCCCATACATATGTCTTCTTTGGAAAATGTCTATTTAGGTCCTCTACCCATTTTTAATAGGATGTTTGGTTTTTGGTGTTGCGTTGTATGAGTTCTTTATATATTTTGGGTATTAACTCCCTATCCGATATTTCATTTGCAAATATCTTCTCCCATTCAGTAGATTGTCTTTTTTTTTTTTTTGATGGTTTCCTTTGCTGTGCAAAAGCTTTCTATTTTAATATAGTCCTGATAGCTTATTTTTGCTTTTGTTTCCCTCACCTCAGGAGACACATCTAGAAAAATATTGTTATGGCTAATGTCAGAGAAATTACTGCCTGTGTTCTATTCTAAGAATTGTATAGTTTTAGGTTTCACATTTAGATCTTTAATTCATTTTGAGTTTATTTTTGTGTATAGTGTTAAAATGTGGTCCAGTTTCTTTTCCTGGTGCTGTCCACTTTTCCCAGTACCATTTATTAAACAGACTGTATTTTCCTCGTTGTATAATCTTGCCTCCTTTCTCATAGATTATTGGACCATATAATTGTGGGTTTATTTCTAGGCTATCTACTCTGTTCGATTGATCTATATGTCTGTTTTTGTGCCAGCACCATACTATTTTGATGACTACAGCTTTGTAGTATATCTTACAATATGGAATTATGATACTTACACCTTTGTTCTTCTTTCTCAAGATTGTTTTGGCTATTCAGGTTTTATGGTTCCATACAAATTTTAGTATCATTTGTTCTAGTTTTGTGAAAAATGCTGTTGGTATTTTGACAGGGATTGCATTGAATCTGTAGATCGATTTAGGTCATACAGACATTTTAATAATATTTGTTCTTTCAATCCATGAGCATGGACTGTCTTTCCATTTGTTCCTGTCTTCTTCAGTTTCTTTCATCAGTGTTTTATAGTTTTCAGAGTAGAGGTCTTTCACCTCCTTGGTTAAGTTTATTCCTGGGTATTTTATTATTTTTGATGTAATTGTAAATGGTATTATTTTGTTAATATCTCTTTCTGCTACTTTGTTATTGGAGTATAAAAATGCTACTAATTCTTATATTAATTTTATATCCTGCAACTCAACTCTACTGAATTCATTTATTACTTCTAGTAGTTTTTTGGTGGAGTCTTGAGGATTTTCTGTGTATACTATCATTTCTTTTGCAAATAGTGACAGTGTAAATTTTTCTTTACCAATATGGGTGCCTCTGATTTCTTTTTTAGTCTAATTGCTGTGGCTAGGATTTCTAGTACTATGTTGAATAAAAGATGCAAGAGTGGACATCATTGTCTTATTCCTGATCATAGAGGAAAAGCTCTAAGTTTTTCACCATTGAGTATGATGCTAGCTATGGGTTTGTTCTGTATGGCCTTTATTATGTTGAGATACGTACCATCTAAAACTAATTTGTTGAGAGTTTTTATTATGAATAGATGTTGAATTTTATCAAATGTTTTTCTACATTTATTGGGATGATCATATGATTTTTACCTTTCATTTTGTTGTTGTGTAGTATCACACTCATTGATTTGCAAATATCAAACTACAATTGCATCCCCAGAATAAATCCCACTTGATTATAGTGAATGGTCTTTTTAATGTATCATTGTATGCAGTTTACTAATATTTTGTTGAGGATTTTGCATCTGTGTTCACAAGGAATTTTGTCCTATAGTTTTCTTTTTTTGTGGTATTTTTTGTTTTTGTATCTGGGTAATGCTGGCCTCATAGAATATATTTGGAAGGTTTCCTTTTTCTTCTATGTTTTGGAATAGTTTGAGGAAAGTAGGTCTAAACTCTTTAAATGTTTGGCAGAATTTATTGGTGAATCCATTTGGTCCTGGACTTTTAATTTTTGGTAGATTTTGATTACTGATTCAACTTTGTTACTTGTAATCAGTCTGTTCAGATTTTCTATTTCTTCCTGGTTCAGTTTTTGAAGACTGTATGTTTCTAGGAATTTATCGATTTCTCCTAGGTTGTTCAATTTGTTGGCATAAAATTTTTCACAGTATTCTCTTATAATCATTTTTATTGCTGTGGTATCAGTTGTTATTTTACCTTTCTCATTTCTAATTTTATTTGTGTTTTTTCTCTTTTTTCTTGATGAGTCTGATTAGGAGTTTATTAATTTTATTTATATTTTCAAAGAACTATTGGTTTCATTGATTTTTTCCTTTTTTTTTTTTTTAGTCCCTATGTCATTTATTTCTGCTCTGATCTTTAGTATCTTTTTTTTTTTAAGATTTTATTTATTTATTTGACAGAGAGAGAGAGACCACAAGTAGGCAGAGAGAGAGGGGGAACCAGGTTCCCTGCTGAGCAGAGACCCCGATGTGGGGATGTGGGGCTAGATTCCAGGACCCTGAGATCACGACCCAAGTCGAAGGCAGAGGCTTTAACCCACTGAGCCACCCAGGCACCCCTTTAGTATCTTTTCTTTTACTCACCTTAGGTTTGTTCATTCTTCTTTTTTCTAGTTCCTTTAGGTGTAAGATTAGATAGTTTATCTCAGCTTTGATTTATTTCTTGAGGTTAGGCCTGTATCACTATGTATTTTCCTCTTAGAACTGCCTTTGCTATGTCCCAAAGATTTTGGGCCATTGTGTTTCATTTTCATTTGTCTCCATGTATTTTTTATTTATTCTTTGATTGCTACATTAACCCATTGGTTGTTTAGTATCATGTTGTTTAGTCTCCACATATTTGTGTTTTTTTCCAGTATTTTTCTTGTGATTTATTTCTAGTTTCATACTATTTTGATCAGAAAAGATATATGGAATGATTTCAGCCTTAAATGTACTGAAGCTTGTTTTGTGGACTTATATGTGATCTATTCTGAAGAGTGTCCCCTGTGGACTTGAAAAGAATGTATATTCTGTTGGTTTTGGATGGAATGTTCTGTATATACTTGTTATGTCCATATGGTCCAATATGCAATTCAAAGACATTGTTTTCTTTTTTTTTAATTTTTATTTTATTTTTTCAGTGTTCCAAGGTTCATTGTTCATGCACCACACCCAGTGCTCCATGCAATCCGTGCCCTCCTCAATACCCACCACCAGGCTCACCCAACCCCCTCCCCTCCTCCCCTCCAAAACCCTCAGTTTGTTTCTCAGAGTCCACAGTCTCTCATGTTTCATCTCCCCCTCCGTTTTCTCCCAATTCACTCTTCCTTTCCTTCTCCCAATGTCCTCCATATTTTCCCTTATGCTCCAGACGTAAGTGAAACCATATGATAATTGACTCTCTCTGCTTGACTTATTTCACTCAACATAATCTCTTCCAGTCCTGTCCATATTGATATAAAAGTTGGGTATTATTTTCTTGTTGATTTTTCTGCCTGAATGATCTATTCACTGATGGAAATGAGGTATTAAAGTCCCCTACTATTATTTTATTACTATCAATTTCTTTCTTTATGGCCATTATTATTTGCTTTATGTATTTAGGTGCTCTAGTGTTAGGTGCATAGATATTTACAATTGTTATATTCTCTTGTTGGATTGATCTCTTCATCGCTATCATTATGTAATGCCCTTCTTTGTCTTTTATTGCAGTCTTTGTTTTAAAGTGCATTTTGCCTGATGTAAGTGTTGCCACCTTGCCTTTTTTTTTTTCTTTTTTTTCTTACATTTGTGTGGTAAATATTTTTCCATCCCTTCACTTTCAGTCTGTATGTGTCTTTAGGTCTGAGGTGAGTCTGTTGCAAGCAACATAGATGGGTCTTCCTCTTTTTTTAAAATTTAATTTCATTTTTGCAGTGTTCTAAGATTCATTGCTTATATTCCACACTCAGTGCTCCATCCAATATGTGGGTCTTATTTTTTTATCCATTAAGTCACCCCATGTCTTTTGATTAGAGCTTTTAAGCCATTTATATTTCACATAATTATTGATAAGGGTGTTGTTATTGATATTTTTTGTTTTAGTATTATGCTTAGCTTTATGTTATATATATAATATTATGTTTGGCTCTCTTTTTATATTTTGTGTATCTATCTTAGATTCTGGATTTGTGGTTACATATGAAGTTCATATGTAACATGAGTTAATAGCAGTCTATATTAATTTGATATTAATTTAAGTTCAAACATATTCTTAAAAAAAGAAAACCTTCCTTTTTCTGTTTTCCTTTTCTTTCCTTTTTACTCCCTTCTCCATGTTTTATGTATATGTTTATAATGATATAATTTTAAATTCTTGCATAATATTCTCTTTCAATTTTTATGTAACATTTTATTTGACTTCTTGTTTATGACAAGATATGAAAACTATTTCTAATTTGTCATTGTCATAAGTGGTATTTTGAAGGAGAGCTTAGTAAATAGATCTTTGTACAACTAGACCTCTTACTTAGCATATTACTACAATTAGTAGTACTTGGTGATGTACTTGGAGATGGCATGAACATTTTCCAGGCTCTTGATAATTATTCATTAATTAATTAATTCACTTAATCATTCATTCAGTGTATATTTATTGAGAATCTACTTTGTGCCAGGCTCTCTTCAAGAGCTTTGGTATTTAGCAATGGATTAAAAATATCACTTTCCTCATGCAGCTGATACTCTAGTGAGAGAAGACAAACATTATTTATATAAATGTTATAAGTAAATGTATCATAAATAAACATAAAATATATTGGGTAGTGATGTGTGATACAGTGAAAAACAAAGCAGGGTAATGGTATGAGGAGCTCTGGGGTTGGTTGGGCATGAGGCAGGATTACTATTTTTATGAAATAGTCATAGAAGATCTCCCTATTGAGGTGCATTTGAAGGAAAGCCTGAAGGAGGAAGGGAGGGAGGCTCATATATCCAGAAAAAGAGCATTTCAGGCAGGGAAAATGACAAATGTGTAAAGACCCCAAGTGCATGTCTATGGTATTGGGGGTCCTACGAGAAGTTGAGTGTGGCTAGAGCAGAGTGAATGGTGAGAGAGCAGGAGCTCATGTGGCCAGAACAATAGAAGGGAAAAGGGGACAACAGATCATGTAGACCCTTGTTGGCCTTTTTGGAATTTTTGGACTCTGAAGGAGATGGAAGATTATTGGAAAGTTTTGAACTGAGAAGAGATAACAGCTGACTTGTGTTTTAAAATACGAACAAATTGTTCTCCACAATGATTGTACCAATTTTTACCCCCCACCAGCAGTGTTTGAGAGGTCTTTTCTAACACCAGACATTGTCATTTTAAAAAAGCAGATGGAAGCAAAAGAAACTTTATTTATTTTATTTGTCTGTTTGACAAAACTTGAATGCCTACCCTGTGGCAGATACCATGGTAAGCACGGTATATATATTAGCAAATAAATGATATTCCTGGGGTGCCTAACTGGCTTAGTTGATAGAGCATGTGACTCTTGATCTGGGGTCATGAGCTCAAGACCAACATTGAGTGTAGAGATTGCTTAAATAAACTTAAAAAATGATATTCCTTAATCTGGTGGAATTTTTTGTGTAATGGGATAGACACATTATTTTTTTATTAACATATAATGTATTATTTGCTTCAGGGGTACAGGCCTGTGATTCATCAGTCTTACACAATTCACAGCACTCACCATAGCACATACCCTCCTCAATGTCCATCACCCAGCCACCCCATCCCTTTCACCCCCCTCCCCTCCAGCAACCCTCAGTTTGTTTCCTGAGATTAAGAGTCTCATGTTTGTCTCCCTCCCCGGTCCCATCTTGTTTCATTTTTTCCCTCCCTTCCCCCTACAACCACCTGCGCTGCCTCTCAAATTCCTCATATCAGAGAGATCATATACATTCTTAAGGTAAGTGCAGTGAAGGAACCAAATGGCAATAAGTGGAAAACGTGCCTCTGTTGGAGGTGTGTGACTACTTAAATAAGGTAGTTAGGAAAGTTCTCAGTGAGGAGGCGATATTGAAGTAGGGAGTTAAAAAGTAAGATGAGATCAGTCACACAGAGATCAAGTGGGAGAGAAATCCAGGAAATAGGATGGACAGAGTTGTTTTGTTTGTGTTTTATTTTTGATTAGTTATAAAGTCAAATATAATTTTATGTACTTATTGGCCATTTGCATTTCTTTGGTGAAATTATGGTTTGTATCTTTACCATTTTGAGGGGTCAGTGTTTGCCCTTATTGGTTTGTACAACAACAGTAAGAACATTAATAATTGTTTTGTCTTATTTGCCATATTTGTTTCAATATTTGCTTACTTTCCTTTTATTTTTTTATTTTTTATTTTTTTTCTTTTCTTATTTTTTTTTATTTTTTTTTCTCCCCAAATATGTCCTTTTAAGTTGTTTTAGGGATCGGTGAAGTTTTTGCTGTTGTCTCCAACATATTTGTTGAACTTTGGCTGCTAAATCTGACAACACTAAGTTCATAAGTTACATTTTAGGATTCTGCCTTCTGTCTTATTGATCAGCCAGCCAGTACTTGAACTTGCTTTTGAGAGGTTAATTCTTTTCAAAACTTCCTGAAATTACTGTCCAGTATTCTTTACATGAATTTTAGCCTCTATAAAAACTTTAATTCAGTTTTAGTAAGGGCTTAATCTATGATCGTGTTAAGCCTATGAATAATGAAAGGAGGAATTGGAGTTTTTACTGTATTAATTTTTCCTATCCAAGACTTTAGTATGTTTTTCGATTTATTTAAATGTGTTATACTGTCAACAAAATTTAATATTCTCTCTATGGATCTCATATTTTAATTTAGGCTACTGTGAGTGGAATCTTTTTTTAAATCAAATGCCTATCTGATCATATTACTCCTTACATTATCATTGATAATATTCTGATGTATTTTGCTTATCATTTTCTAGTCATGTATTTAGTATTCCATATTTATGTAGTTTTGGTTATTTCTACTTTACCATTATTATGAATAATACCATGATTATGTATTTATTTGTATTTATAAAAAGTTTCTGACAGTTTTTGTGACTTCTTTTTGTCAACAAAATATGATCTTTCTTTCCACATTTAGTGCCTTTTGCTTTGTCTTTGTCTGAATTTTATATTATCAAACCTATTTTAAATATGCTTACATTACCTGACAGATCTTTGCCCTTTCTTTAATTTTAATCTTTATCAAAGTTTTTGTATGTAAATGCTAACTGTTAGAACATATTAATTGAAAAATACATAAAAAAACAAATAAATAAAATACACTAAAAGACACACTGATTTATGTCAGTCCTGAGAAGAAAATCCAAGAAGTCTGTCAGGGTTTCTGGAATTGATGTGTTTGCATATTTGGAAACTTCTCTCAGAATGTGACATAATTTCCATTTATAGAATGGAATGTTAAAACTACTAGCCAAAATTTTAGGACAGATTGTCCTCAAATTTAAGATGTATTTGATGAACAGGTACATTACATTAATCTGATTGAGTGGCAAACTATAGATTTATGATATTACAAAGAAGAAGGTATTGTTGATAGTTCGGAAGTCCAAATAACATTTTACGGAGTTCCCAGATTTGCCTCGGCTGGTATGGCCTCAGTGTGGACTACACTGAGGTTTGGTGACTCTCGAGCAGCCTAGGCCACTTCGTCCTCATTTCCCCTCTACTTGCTTTTTCAGTAAGCCTCTGATTCCTTGCTGACAGTGTAGGGACTTTAATGATCATGGTTTCTGTTATCTTTGATTTCCACTCAGTCTATGGAGTACTTCCCGTTTTGGTTTCATGTACAGTTTCTCCTCTATAGTTCAGGTTGCTCATTCTCCTGGCCCCTCAGGCTCTTCTTTCTGTTCTCTAAACTTTGAAATTCTCAGAGGTCTCTGTATCTCCATTCTTAAGATGATCTCAGCTGCATTCATCACATCACATACACTTAGATGTAGATGACTCACAATTGAGAGTAAAAAAAAGGGGAGAGAAGGGTGGTTAGTCCGACAGCATTTATAGAACATCTAACAGTAATATTCAGTGAACAGTCACAGTGTGCCAGGCATTGGGCTAAGAGCTCTCACTGTATTATCTAATTAAATTTTCACAAAAATTCTCTGCTATGTCATACTATAGCAAACTATATTATACTCATCCTTTTTTCTTGTTACCTTTCCATTTACACCACATCCCAGTTCTTCTTCAAAGACATTGTTTCAGCAATTCTTCCTACTCATTACATTACCAATTTTAATCTTATGAATCCCTTTTAATACCAATATGCTATAATTTCTCCAGTCTTAAGAACAGAATCCTCCCTCCACACATCCTTCCTGATAGCACCACATATCTCTGCTCCCTCTCAGTAAACCTCATCAAACCTCTTCCATTTGCTATTTCCAATTCCTCTTCTCCCTGTCTCTCTTGAACCTACACGAGTTAGGCTTTCACCCCCATTATTGTGCTGAAACTGTTCTTTTGAAGATCAGCAATGAAATCCATGTTGTTAAATCCAATGATCAATTATTAGCCCTTCTCTTACGTGACCTATAAATAGTAGCTGATGAAGCTCATCACTCCCTCCTTGCTGTAACACCTTTTTTTCCCCCGAATATGTTTATTTTATTTTTTCAGTGTTATAAGGTGGATTGTTCATGCACCACACCCAGTGCTCCATGCAATACGTGCCCTCCTCAATACCCACCACCAGGCTCGCCCACCCCCCACCCCCTACCCTCCAAAATCCTTTCATCTCACTGGCTGCTCTCCCTGATTTCCCTTTTTATGAATTCTAAAAGTTATAGTGTCTTAGAGTTCACTTCACTTCTCAGACATCTTTATTCACATTCGCTCATTAAGTGGATGTATTAGTTTGTATCCTGAACTGGATGACTTAAGCAATAGGAATTGTTTCCCAGTTCTGGAGGTTAGAAGTCCAAAAGGAACATGTTGTCAGGGTTGGTTCCTTATGAGGGCTGTGAGGGAAGAATCTATTCCATGCCTCTCTCCTTGGCTTGTAGGTGGCTGTCTTCATGTTAACATGGCATCCTCCCTGTTACTTGTCTTCAAATTTCTCGTTTTTAGAAGGACATCAGTCCTTCCAATAGTGCCAGTCCCATTTCAATAGTGAAATTAGTCACATTTCAATAGTGCCATTCTAATTACTTCATTTTAACTTGATTACTTCTATAAAGGCCCTATTTCGCATTCTGAGGTACTAGAGCTTAGGAATTTAACATAAGAATTTAGGGGAGGGGCACACTTCTACTGTTGGTTTCATGAAATAAATTGACTTTAAATACCATCCAATTCAGCGGGATCCCTAAATTGTGTCTCCAGCCTGGGCCCCATCATGAATTCTAGCTGCTTATTGTATGAATCCTCCTGCATAGCTAATAGACATCCCAGATTAAATATGCCCATACCAAACTCTGATTTGTGCACCCTATGTTCCAAGAAAACCTGTGTTCCTCCCTCGCCTTTCCATTTCAGTCAATGAAAACATCCTTCCAATTTCTTAGGCAAGAAATATTGGTGTCATCCTTAGCTCTTTTTTCTCTCTCATACCCAACAGCAGATGCTGTCTATTCCATATTCAAAATGTGTCCAGAATTTGGCCACTACTCACTATATCCTCTGCCACCAACCTGATCCAAGTCACCACCTACTTCTACATAAATGATTGAAGATAGCCTCTTGCTCCCTATGGCTTATTCCAATCATAGAAGCCAATGTGAATTCTTTAGACCCAAGTCAGATCATGTCAATTTTCTGCTTTGAATCCTCTGCTGACTTCCTATGAGATCCTTCATAATATTAGACCTTAGTTATCCTTCTGCCCTTAAATCCTACTATACTTTCTTCTATGCACTCTCTTTTAGCTAGGCAGACTTCTTGCTCTTCTTCAGACTGGCAGGCTCTTACATCAAGACCTTTGCCCTAGTCCTTGCCTCTGCCTGGAGTGTTTTTCTACCATTTGACAGCATAGTTTAGTGCATTATCTCCTTCAAATCTTTGCTCACATGCCACTTTCACAGTGAGGCATTTCCTACTCTCCCTGTTTCAACTTCCAAACCTCCTTCCACCTCCCCAGCACTCTCTATAACCCTGCCCCACTTTTTTTCCTAGCATCTATAACCATCTGATGAACTATATAATTTTCTGTCTGTTTCTAGCCACAAAAACATCACATGTCCCTTTGCTTAGAGATTTCTGTGTCTAAAATCCATACTTGATTTGAAGAAACATTAGTGGACTCCGTCACCTTTTCTTCACCAGTCATCACATACCTTCTTTTCTGTGCCAGACATTATGCTGAACAGTAGGGGCACAGAGATGAGAACATTGAGATCCTTGTCCTTGCCCTTGAGGAAATTGTGGTATAATCAGGGAGAAAGATATGAGTCTCAGGTTTCCCAGAGGGAGCGACACATGGCTATGTGAGTGACAAACACCACTACTTTGGAAAGGCTGTTCATAACAAGCCGGGAAATAATAACTCACCAAGTCAAATCTGAATGTGCCCTTCCCCAAGGCTTCTCTGACTTTGCAATTTTTCCATATCTATAAAAATAACAAATGCTCATTTCCACAATGTCTCTGATTTATATGCCTGTGGAGTCATGACTATGACTATGATTATTTATGCAAATGAAATTAATTTCAAACTTCATCAGAGTCTCTGTTTAGTGTTTGGGGGACTAGGACTCCACACTACTATAGGGGCCCCGCATTTTCAGTAGGAGTCAAGGTCTAATTTCAAATGCAGGAAGAGAACTGCTATTCAAAGGAACACCACTATGATATTTTTTTAAAGCCAAGTCTTTTTATTTCAAAGTGAATACTCTCCCCTAATTTATCTTTTTTGTGTGATTTGAAAAAAAAAAACAAACCTAGTACATGAAGTTCTAATAGATGGGAGTGTGAGTTTGAAAGAACCCTGGGTTGAGTCTGTCTGAGCACTGCAACTGATTGATTCTGTGACCTTGGACAAGGTTTTCTTTTTTTTTCTTTTAACTTTTCTTGTATCTCAATTTCCCTTTTTATGAAGCAAAAAGCTATACTTCCTGTTCCCTGAGGATACTTGTAATTCATAGAATCTGTGATTCTGTATCAGTCTTCAGTATCTTTGCTTTTTTTCTAACTACTTAATTGACCTCTTCCTACATTCTTGGTTAACAGTGAATTCTCACTGCACCCCATGAGTACTGAACCTAATTTCTGCCCTATGGAAGCTACACATACCTGATGTCCAGATAGAGCCAAATTTTACTTCTGTTTCTATTATTTGTTACTATCCCATGAGGTTGTAGAGTCTGTCCATGTGAATAGAACTTTCTTATTCTTACTGTTATTTTTTCTAATATTCACTGGGGATACAAAGGAATGATAATACACAATTTAATAAGCTTACTGCATTTATTTCTTCCCTCATAAAACCCATGGGAGGTAGATAGTATTTTGTAAAAGTGGAAGCAATGATTTAAAGAGGATATTTTTCCTACTCGCCAGGCACTTAAAGAGCACTTCCTATGCCCCAGGCACAGCTCTAACTAAGTATTTACAAATATTAACTCACTGGATCCTCACTTCACCCCATGAGGAAATTGAGGCACCGAGAATTTAAGCAGCTTGTCCAAAGTCATAGAGTTGTCAGTTGGTAAAGCTGACATGTGGACTCCAGCAGTCTAGCTCAGGATTCATGGTTTTATCTCATGCAGTCAACGAAGGCAAGTGCCCAAGTTCACACAGCCTTTCCACTGGGGAGCCTGCATTTCTAACTTCCCTTTGCCCAAGTCTCTGACAATCTGTGTAACTAAGTCTTGCAAACTTAGTTACATGGATAAAAAAATATTCATGCTTGTAAACATATTCCCAGCCTTGAAAGGCCCTATTTGTTTTTCTGCATCACCAGATGGCATGATATCTCTGCATCTGGCCATTCCTAGTAGGGAGGGAAATATTGTTTCTTTTAATGATAGCCTCGTGAATTGATACGATGCTGGTTAATGTTTTGTTACAATTCTGCTAGTCTTAATGGATTTTCTGAGTAGTTTTCCTTGATTTTCTCATCTATAAAATAGGTTGAGAGTTGAGCAGTTTCAATTGGTAAAGTTTTGATAAACTGGATATCTTTGGGAACCCTTTGAGAGTCTAGATAATTCTCCTTTGTAGATAAATAGGTATCCAACAGGAAAATTGATAGTAGATATATGTCATGGAATACTATATAGTCCTCACAAGAACTGAACCAGGTTTACATATGGCAATGTGGATGGATGTTAAAGAACACAGTAGTAAATGGAAAATAGTAATACTGTGTGATCCATAGACTATGTCACTTTTATCTACATAAAACACAAATATAAAATATCAGATAAAAATATTGAAGTGGATGCCTATGGAAGATGAGAGAAGAACATTGGCTCCAAATCCCAGTCTTGCTCTCATTAGTTTATGTCACTGGGCAGTATTTTTAATTCCATTAAGCCTCAGATTCTCTATAGCAGGAAAGTCTTCTGGTAAGGATTAAATAAGGAGATAGATAGATACAGGTATGGATATACTGAGAGAAGACCTTTGTCCAGTCCCAGGCCCTTGTCTTACAATTTAACTCTCAGTCTCTTTTTAATGTCTTGTTTACTATAACCCAGAGCTATAACTAGCCCTGTTGGGGACCCACAGCCATGATGTCCTTTGTTACTGACACCACCAACTGACCTTCCAACGTGTAGGACTTCTGCCAGGTTCTGAACAATTTTGTTTATGTACAAGCCATTCCTTTTAAACTTTAATTTCACTATGAAATGAATTTTTCTAGGGATATTTTTTTGAATGTGCATTTATATAGCAATTATACTTTACAAAGCACTTTCACATCTATTGTTTCATTGAATCTATGCATTAATTTTTTTAGATTTTATTTATTTATTTGAGAGAGGGAGAATGGGCAGAGAGGGAGTGTGAAAGGGAGAACCAGGCTCCTCGCTGAGCGGAGAGTCAGATGTGAGACTCAATCCCAGGACCCCGAGATCATGACCTGAGCCAAAGGCAGACACTTAACCCACTGAGCCACTCAAGCGCCCGCCATGCATTAATTTAATTTAATATAATCACTATCCCCATTTTAGTGATAAGACTGACACTCATAGATACTAAGTAACATAACTCTCAATGTACAACTTGTAATTGACAAGGCCAGAACGTGAATCAAGATCTTACTTCTTTAAGTACCACAATTTTCCCATAACAACATGTCCATGTCTTTTAAATAACCTTCAAGATTTATTAATCCAGAAGCTACTCCCTTTTATTTCACAAGCCACCATTAGGTTATCCTAGTAACCTAAGCTAGTATTATAAATTCTGCTCATGACTCAGAATGAATGATTGTGAAATGCAGTCACTTCTGCATGGTCCTGTATAGACCACAACCCATGTGGCTTCTCTAGAGCCTGTTTTCTGACCTGTAGGTAAGGAAGATGGACTAAGTGATCCTGAGGAACTTTCCAGCTCTAATGCTCTTTGGTTAGTCATATCTAGGAAAGTTGCAAAAGGGAACTTAAATTCAAGAGTTGTGAGCTGAGGCTATTATTTTGCTATATTCCAAGGCACTGATTATATGAAAGTGGCACTTACTTTGGAATAATTTATATTAGAATTACACTTACAGTTCGTACAATCCTGTTAAAAGCTGTTAATGGAATTATTATTCTGATAATAAGCTGTTATTAGATTCTTAGTGTTAATGATATTCATTGAAACACAAAATTAATCTCATACTAACATTTAAGTTCTCACTCTGACTATAAGGGGCATTTTCAATTTGATAAGAATGGAATGGTTAAGACTAATATGACAGGAAAAGATTTCCTTTTGGTATGGAAGTAATCATGCTTGTGTGTGTTTTTCAAAAACACTGAGGAAAAGTAATTTTATGCTCTGCTTTAATCAGAAATGTGAAATAAACAATGTGGACTTGCCCAGTGAACTAGCATCTGGGCTTTTATAATTAGTCACTTGGTTAAACCAATTGAATTATAATTATTTCTACAACTTGTTTAAGTTTTATTGTCTTCTCTATTCTTCACCATTTTATCATTTGCAGCCTAAGTACTGAGTCTGAAGTCTGATATTCTTTTACTAAAATACTAATTTCTTGTTTGTAGTAAAGCCTCAAATGTTTTCCAGCACATCATACATGTGTCTTCACTGTTGGATATGGCTGCTCTTGGCAAGCCCACTCAGTCACGAGGGACCTTCAGTGTTTTAGTGGGATGTTATCATTCACTAATATCATTATATGTAAGGTGAGTTTGGTGAGGGTAGGGGGAGGTAAAGAGAGTTTGTGGTGTTTGATAGGCTGCACCATTGCTCTGTCATCTGTTTGATTAGATTAGGAACATTCCATTTCTTTCAGTATCTCAACAATTATTTATTAAGGTTTATAATTAATTATGCTTTAAAAATTATGTAAAAATAATACCAATTAAACTATGAGACATTTCATACTTTATAAAGAGATTTCATATACCATATCTCATTAAAATTTCCTAAGAGCCCTACAATTCAGGAATAGGATATATTACTTGCTCCATTTTAAAGATGTAGATGCTAAGGCTTAGAATGAAGATGACACTGCTAGAAAATGGCACACTCCCCGTTAACTTACCACAAGACACACCTTTCCACTATACTACATTGCTCCTCCAAGGGCAGAAGGCAATTCTGAATTTGGGGAATGTCCATTCATTAATTTCTTTCTTATCGATATTAAAATCAACTGACTCAAGGGTTTTCCAAATAGGTTCACTTTGCATTTAGTTCTCTTTGAAGTGTTCACAAGGTTATTTAACTTTTTAATGTTGCATGGCATTTTAGCTTCATAAAAATGGCTTCAATATCATTTAAAGACTCCTGAGCCAGTTCATAGACTAATTACCGGTTGTGGATGTTCTCTCTGAGGCGAGGGTCTTCCTAGTATGATGAATGTTCATCTCTACTAGGTTGAATGAATTCTAAATGAAGTGATTAATTTTAAAAATCAATTAGTATGGAGAGCAAATATTTAGTCACAACAACCTCTAATTTAGAATAGTCCCCCTTGTGTGGAGGTGGTTCTATGGCAATCAGGGTGAATGGGGAGGAACCAAGTCAGGGAAACAACCCCTGGGCATGCTAACTTTTCTTTGTCTAGAAGTAGGAAGGAATTTTCTCTGAGCTAAGAACGTTCTCTTCCCTGCCCACTGAGTAATGACTGCCCTTGACTTGTTCCCTCAGTTTGCCAGTAATCTGGTTCTGAGATGAAATGTGTATTACATGGAGTACCTTCTGGTCTTGTTCTTCCATTCCAAGTTAGAGAATCAGAAAGTAATAGCTCTTCAATGTATATATGCTTATCTCTACACCAAAGCTTGTCCAAATCTCCAAATTTAAGCTCCGTCAGCCTTAGGATATTTTAGAAATGAACAAAATGTCAAAGTCAGTTACATGGAGGTTATTAACTTGAGCTTATTTTCTTCTGACCTTAACTCATATTTTTCCAAGCTAATGGATAGCTGTAGTGAAATTAACTAGATTGCTCTAGTGGAACTAGTGAGTCTTATAGACTCACTAACAGACCTGTTTGATGGAGAGGGACAGGGCATAACACATCCTTGTTCTCCATTGCTGGGGAGACAACAAGTCCTGGTTTTTGTCTTGTTTTGATTATTGAGTCCATTTAGTAATAATATCTTTTAGGGGCACCTGGGTGGCTCAGTTGGTTAAGCGTCTGCTTTCGGCTCAGCTCATGATCCCAGGGTCCTGGGATTGAGCCCCGCATCTGGCTCCCTGCTCTGTGGGCAGCCTGATTCTCCCTCTCCCTCTGCCTGCTGCTCTCCTGCTTGTGCTTACTCTCTCTCGTTCTCTCTCTTTCTGTCAAATAAATCAAATAAAATCTTTAAAAAATAATATCCCCTTTTCATCCTCAAAATTATCTCAGTTTGGGTGATAAATTATATGACTACCCTACTTGTTACTTCTTTTTACTTACCTATCTATACCTTGAAATAATCATAGGTACACTGACCTCTCAAATAGGCTACAATTATTTTTATATACCCTGTTTTCTGAGATCCTCAAGCAAACATGCTGACCAGAAAGAGTTGTATATGTGCAGTCAGCTTTATAGTAAATGGTAACTGTATTAACGGAATATTATTCAGCCATAAAAAAGAATGAAATCTTGCCATTTGCAACATGGAGCTATAGAGTATTATGCTAAGTGAAATAAGACAGTCAGAGAAAGACAAATACCATAGATTTCACTCATATGTGAAATTTAAGAAAGAAAGCAAATGAACATGGGTGAGAGGAAAGGAGGGGCAAACCAAAAGACAGACTCTTGACCACAGAGAGTAGGATGGTAGTTGCTGGAGGGGAGGTAGGCAGGGGGATAGGTTGAGTGAGTGATGGGTACTGAGGAGGGCACTTGTGATGGGCACTGGGTATTGAGTGTAGGTGATAAATCACTGGATTCTGAACCTGGGGCTAGTATTGCACTGTGTGTTGGCTGGCTGGCATTTGAATAAAAACTTGAGAAAAAAAATTTAAAAAATTATTATATTAGTTTGCTAGGACTCCTGTGGCAAATTACTGCAGTCTGAGTGGCTTGAACACAATTTACTGTGTCACATTGCTGGAGGCTAGAAGTCTGAGATCAAGGTGTGTCAACAGGGTTGATTCCTTCTGAGAGTGGGGAGGAAAGGATCTGTTCCAGGCCTCTCTCCTTGGCCTATGGATGGCTGTTTTCTATCGGTGTCTTTACATGGTGTTCTCTTTATATGCATTCTCCCTGTTTTCAAATTTATCATTTTTATAAGGACACCAGTCATACTGGAGACCTCATTTTCACATAGTTACCTTTGTAAAGAGCAAGTAAGATCTCAACGTCTCCTAATAAGGTCACGTTCTGAGGTACTGGGTATTAGGTCTTCAAGATATGAATTACGGGCACAATTCAAACAATAACAGTGATTGATAATTGATAAAACACATACCACATACCAGAAAAGTGTTTTACTGGGATCATTCCATTTAAATCAAAGAACATAATTATAAATAGGTGCTATCTCATCCCCATTTTGCAGATGAGGGAACTATGGCCCAGTGAGATGACTCACACAACAACATACAGCTACTGAGTTGGAGCACCTGGATGTATTTTCAGAGCCTGGACCTTTAGTCACTCTGTTCTGCTGACTCTGTCATACATGGAGGTAGAGGAGGCTACTGTGCCATGGGGTAATTCTGGGGCTTGGGTAAAGAATTGCGATCCCCATGCCTTTCCCTTATCTGGGATTTTATTTTATGGGTGACAAATTCTTTAATCCCCCAAAGTGAGAGAAGTCCAAGGAGAAGTCACAGATTGATTTAAATGTACAATAATGTTTATGGGGAGAATAGGAGGAAGTTTGGCTCCTTAAAGTTTGAGGGGATGGGGTGGTAAGGAGAGAAGAATCTTTTGCATAGGGAAATGACATAAAAGGGGGGCTGCACATAGCTATACAAGCTGCTCATCTGGTAAGTATTCATAGAGCTTGTTCCTTACTGTTTCTGCCACACATTTCCCTGCTGTGGATACTTCACTATAGACAGAGTAGAAGATTTAAGGACCCGAGCCTTGCTTTTTTGGCACATGGGCTGAGAGTGAGGGTGAAAGGGATAGGGTGAGCCTGGTATGTATCTTCGATGGTATTACCTAACAGTAATATCCATACAACACAGTCACTTATGGTGCTATCTGATAGTGATTGAATCTATCCCCTTAATTCCTGTGTGGAATATGATGGGGTAGAATTACACGTACATTGAAAACCATTTCCCCTTGTGATTTAGGGTAGTTTTGTTAATGTCGTCAGGGGAATATAAGGTTGCTATTTTTTCATATTTATTTTCTTCATAATGTCCTCTTATTCCTCAGGAAATAAGTCTCTTCTCTAGCATTGAGAGACACTGTTCAATAGAATGGTGAAAATTCTTTATTTGGGTTGGCAGGCTTTTTAGCCATATAGTCGAGAAAGCACTACTTAAAATATGGCAATTGCTAAGGTTTTGTACTGACTGTAGCACCTGAGGAAGATCAGAAATTTCTAGCTGGGAGACAGATGATTTGACATCTGTTCCTATGTTTCCACAATGTGTTCTGTCTTAGGCAGTGCTGGCTTTCCTCTCCTTTTCCTTTTGCCACTTAGGTTTCATAAATTGGGTGATTGTATATAAATTAGGCAAGTGAACACCACTATGGTGACCTTTTCAACACTTCACTTTGTGATTAGTCAGCTTTCGCTTCTCCTTCATGGAGAGGCAGAACATGCTGACATCATTTGGTGAAGTCTGAGAAAATGTGTTTATAGTCTTTCATAAAACCAGGTGCCAGTCTTGGGGGAAAAACACGGAAAAGCAATTAAATCTTTTCTCGAAGCAGACCAGGCAGGTGCTAACCAAGTGATGAAGCTCAGAGTCCTCTAAGCATATAGCATCTCTCTGAAGGATCTTGAGAGTAAAGTGCCTTTAACAACACTAAACAGTAAGATGAAGCACTAACATTTGAATAAATCTTTATGGTTTTCGAAGCATTTCTACATTTATTGTTTATTTAATGCCCTCAACAGCTTTGTGAGGTTGGCAGAGCAGATGTTGTCATTATTCAGGTATCTTAGAGACGAGGCATATTGGAACCTTAGCACCATTGGGTGGCAAGGAAGTAGAGGAAGATATTATGAGTTGGGATATAGTCCAAGGAAAGTATTACTAATTCAGTTGCAGAGTTGTCCAAAGGGCATAGCCACCTTGGGATTTTGTCACTGTCTGAGCTTAATACTGATACATTTTTATAGGAGCCCTATCTGGTGAAAGGCCATTGTAATAGGGGTTTTAGGTGTTAGGTAGAATTCAGTAGGAGTCAATATGGTCCTGACTTATCAGCAAAGGGACTTGGAGAAGTACAGGGAAGGGAGTTCATGGAAGGTGGGAATAGTCAGGATCTGGCATAGTAGACAGATTCATGGGACCAGAATCATAATGAATTGCTCGATAGAGAAAGTGAGGCAGAAGCCTGCTCGTAACATTGAGGCATACAGGTACTTAAAGCTCATCCTTGGCACACTGAGCCCAAATTAATGGGGGGCCCACTCTCCAGGCTCCACCAGTAGACATGACTGAAGCTATCAACACACATGGGCTTGGCTTAGATTAGACTAGGAACTGAAGTAGGCTTGAAGCTACAGATGAGGTTCAACTATGATTCTACTTGAAATGGCTTATGGAAAGCAAATGCAAGGAAAATGAGGCAGGAACTAACAACCACTTTCTTCCCATTGTACAGAAACAAAGGCATACCAGAGTTACAATCACAGAATAAAAAGGATAGGATTGGTCAAGAACAAATTTTTGGTGGCTCCCAAACCAGTGTGCATTCTCCTACATGCTATGAAAAGGCCTAAGGAAAAACAGAAAGTTCTTACTGGTATTTTACACATTAAGGAATAGGAAGACTCCCAGCATTAGACTTGCCGGCTCATTGATGAAGTAGATTAGAAGTGAAAGAAAACAAAAACAGTCTGTGACACGGAAAGAGAAGACAAGCCAGTGGGATGCCAGGGAGAACTAAGAAGCTTGGTGTATGCTTACAAATTATTGTACCAGTTGGTCGTTTCAACAAAATAACTTGTTATAGGTATTTGTTCCAGATTTTATAGGTATTTGTTCCAGATTTTCTGGGAGTTTCCCTTGGCTTAATGAGTAGCACATTGCTACTCATGTTGATGGCATAGACAGTATCTTTGTTCTCTATGTGGACTTATTCCTTGCATATATTAGATCATTGTTATATATTTATTGCATATGTATAAATTATTTGGACAAAGCAAAGAAGATCTAATGTATACTTCTAATAACCTTTGAATCCTCATAAAATTAGGTGAATTGAAGAGTGTCTACAGAGAGATTGTGGTGTCTGGGTGGCTCAGTTGAGTGTCCGACTCTTGATTTCAGTTCAGGTCATGATCTCAGTGTTGTGAGATCAAGCCACATGTCTGGCTCTACGCTCAGCAGGGAGTCTGCATGTCTGTCTCTTTCTCTCTCTCTCTCCCCCCTCCTCTGTCCCTTTCCCCCACTCACTCTCTCTCTCTCTCTCTCAAACAAATAAATAAATCTTTTTAAAAAAGAAAAATAAAAGAGTGTCTACAGAGGGAATCAGTGATAGGATAAGCCCTGAGAATGTGCCCAATGTGCTGTCAAGAGCACAGAAGCAGTGGACAGATGTGCCCTCAATGTTATTATGAGCATTCTATGTTGGATTGCCCAAATATCTTGAGATGGACAATGTCAAGAGATAATCACAAGTGTCTAAAATAAAAAACCAAGGATTCTATGTGCTCAGGAATCAATGAATAGACTCTAGGACATGGGATACCTTCAGGTAATCAGAATTATTTTACCCCTTACCTGTGCTCCTTTAGTTCTTGTTTTGTTCTGCCTTCCATTGGTTCTCTACATATCTGCTTTCTTTATTAGAGTAAAATCTTCTCAAAGGTAGAAATCAGGTCTTATTTCATTTCCTGTTTTTTTTTTTTTAATGGCACATAACATAGTAGAAACTAAATAAATTGCTGTGTTTAAGGTAACCCAGAGAAATGGAAATAACTGCTATAGTTCTTTTATTTCAAAGATGATTCTAATCTGAAGAGATTAGTATTTAGAATCAGATCCCCAGAAAGAAGGAATATAAATGAATATGTGGTATGATAAAAAGAGAACTAAGCAGACAGAACACCAGAGATCTTGTTCTACCTCTGCTGACAATTTACTATGTGATTCTGGGTAAGGACCTTCTTCTCCATGAGCCTACCTTATTCTTATCTTCAAAATGAGCCCATTTAGCTGATAATCTCTAAGGATCTTTCCTACTCAGCAGTCTGAGTCCAAAAAGAAAAGCAGTATGAAAATGATACCAAGATGTTGAGATTCTATGAGTTCTCTCAGTATTATATAGCACGTGGCAGGAAGACAGATTGCAAGTGTAGGATTTTTTCCCTTAATTATTAAACAATATGAGCTCATTTCAGAGAATAAAGAATTGTATAAAATAAAATAAAAATAAGCAATAATCCTATTGTCCAGAAATAACCACAGTGGGCATCTTTGGGTATTTTCTTAGAGAGGGAGGGGTGGAAGAAGGAGAGAAATTGAGATTGAGATTGAAAGGTTTAGGGAAAGACAGATTTACATTTATGCCATTGTGCTCCATAAATTGCTTGGTATCATGCTTTAGCTACTTAGTATTGAATTTTGAACATTTTTATGCCATTAAATATTACTAGAAAAGTGATTTTTAGTGGCTGAATTATATTTCACTGGTATGCACCATGATTTATTTCACTAACCCTCTATTGTTATAATGTGATGCATATCTTTTAACACAGATCTTTACAAATGCTGGCCTATTTTCTTATGATAAATCAGTTGCATATGAACATTTTAAAGACCTTTGATATCTGTTGCCAAGTTACTTTATAGGAAGTGGTACAATTTATGTTGCCAACGGTAGCTCATGAGAGGACCCATCTTAATATATTGGCTGCATGAAGGTTATCCTTACTTTCCACAACTTTGAAGGTTTGATAGGTGAAAATATTTCATTGCTTTAATTTAATTATTTTCCTGGACTATTGGTGAGATAGAATATTTTGTACCATGTTTATTGCATCATTGTACCTTTTTTATGAGTTGTCTATTTGATCACTCTTCTTGTTTTTGCATGGGGAGGGTTATCACTTTTCTCTTGTTGATTTGTAAAAGTTTGTTATAGATTAAAGATACTAATTTTTTGTATGTCATGTTTTACAAATATATATCCATTTTATCATTTGCATACTATTTTTTAATGCTTTCTTTTTGTGATGCATGAATTTTACTTTTTCATGTAGTCAAAACTAGTTAATCTTTAAGATTTCTACTTTGGGGTCCCTGGGTGGCTCAGTTGGTTAAGCGTCTGACTCCTGATTTTGGCTCAGGTCATGATCTCCAGTTCGTGGGATCAAGCCCCATGTCGGGCTCCATTCTCAGCAGGGAGCATGCTTGAGATTTTCTTTGTCCCTGTCCCTGTCCCACTCTCATGCCCTCTCTCTCTTTCTAAAGTAAATAAATCTTTTATTTATTTTTTTAGTAATATGTGCTCAATTTAATATATAATGCCATAGAAGATCTAAATTTTCCTTGCATGATTATTAAGATTAATTATCTGAATAATTTTCATATATTCAGCCTCAAATTGCATATTTTTTTCTTTTTTTATTATTATGTTCAGTTATCCAACATATAGTGCATCATTAGTTTTTGATGTAGTGTTCAACAATTCATTAATTGTGTATAACCCAGTGCTCATCCCAACATGTGCCCTCCTTAATACCCTTTTTTAAAAAAAAAAGATTTCTGCTTTGGTGTTCTGTTTAGAAATGTCTCTTGCTCCCAGATATTATAAAAAATGTGGTAATTGTTTCCTTTTTAGGAGTATGTAGGGGAGGAAGAGAATAGGTATTCATATTTGTTTTGTGACTGTGAGAATCTTTATATTGTGCTTAATCAAGTAATTGTTTCCTTTATTGTCCTTGTTTTATAGACACAGTTGCAAGATAGAAAATTTTAAAAGCCTGTTCATAAAAATGTGTAAGCCTGTTTGACTCTAGTTTAGTATAATCCCTCAGTTTGTTTTTCTTCAACACTACTATTTTATCTTCTTTTCCTTCATATGTTTAAATATAGAACTTATGCCAAATTTCTTTAAATCCATTTTTTTCTAAGATTTTAAATACAGATCACTTGCTTTTTTCTCTTGCATTGCATATCCCAATTTTAAAGTGGCTCCTGAGCCTCTCCAGTTAGATATTCTGTAGGCTTCTTAAACTCTAAATGTTCAAAACTAGATTATCCTCCAAAAATGATGCATTTCAATTCTACTTTCTATGTTTGCTGAATTGGCTAATAGCTTTTTTTAAAATTTAATTTTATTTTTTCAGTGTTCCAAGATTCACTGTTCATGCACCATACCCAGTGCTCCATGCAATACGTGCCCTCCTTAATACCCACCACTAGGCTCACCCAACCCCCTACCCCCCCTCCCTTCCAAAACCCTGTTTGTTTCTGAGTCCACAGTCTCTCATGTTTCATCTCCCCCTCCAATTTCCCCCATTCATTTTTCCTTTCCTTCTCCTAATGTCCTCCGTTATTCCTTATGCTCCACATGTGAGACCATATGACAATCAACTTTTCTGCTTGACTTATTTCACTCCGCATAATCTCTTCCAGTCCCGTCCATGTTGATACAAAAGTTGGGTATTCATCCTTTCTGATGGAGGCATAATATTCCATCGTATATATGGACCATATCTTCTTTATCCATTCATCTGTTGAAGGGCTAATGGTTTCTTTATTGACATGCAGTGCAAAGACAACAATCCTAGCATCATCTCAAAAGCCTCCTTCTTTCTCTGCCTTCAGATTAAATTAGTTACTGAGTCCTGTTGAGTTTCTCTCCTTAAGAGGTTTCAAAATGTCATCTCTCCTCTCCATTCCCACTTCTGACATAATATTGGACTTTTTTTCTTCCCCTGTATGATTGCCATAGCTGCCTAACTGGCTTGCCCTGCCTGCATTCCCTTGCCTTTCTAATCAGTCTTCCAGAGTCATTTCTCTAAAATAGAGTTTCAATCATTGCCAAAAGACATAAGGTAGGGCTTGTCCATAGTGGGTCTTATGGACGCCTGGAATGAGGTTGAGGGCAATCATTTCTCTGAGTAGATTCTCCTAAAGTGGTACTTTGTTGACTAGTTAATAGGCCTATAAGGAAAATATTTTAGAGTTGACAGTATAAAAGCAAGGCTATAAGACACACGGACAAGATAAATAATGACCACATGCTATCTCCTTTACCAATCACACATCTTGCCTCATGTACTATTCAAATCCCCTCATGATTATAGAAAGGCAAATTTTAAAAAACTACATTTTACTTATCAGGTTGCCAAAGATAAAATAATAATAAAAATATAACATGTTCTTTCCACGGTTTGGCTATTGTGGCCATTGCTGCTATGAACATTGGGGTAGATGTGGCCCTTCTTTGTACTGCATCTGCTTCTTTGGGGTAAATACCGAGTAGTGCAATTACAGGGTCACAGGGTAGCTGTATATTTAATTTCCTGAGGAATCTCCATACTGTTTTCCAAAGTGGCTGCACCAACTTGCATCCCCACCAACAGTGGAGGAGGGTTCTCCTTCTCCACATCCTCTCCAGCATTTGTTGTTTCCTGTCTTATTGATTTTGGCCATTCTAACTGGTGTAAGAACCAAAATGCCCTTTAAAAGATGAATGGATAAGGAAGATGTCATACATCTATACAATGGAGTATCACGTGTGGAGCATAAAGAAAATCATGGAGGGTATTATGAGAAGGAAGGGAAGGGTGAATGGGGGGAAATTGGAGGGGGTGATGAACCAGCAGAGACTGTGGACTCTGAGCAACAAAGTGAGGGTTTTGGAGGGGAGGGGGTGGGGGGGTGGGTGAGCCTGGTGGTGGGTATTGAGAAGGGCACTATTGCATGGAGCACTGGGTGTGGTGAATGAACAATCAATCTTGTAACACTGAAAAAAATAAAAATAAACATATTTGGGGGGAAAAAAGCAAAAAAATATAACATGTTGGTGAATATATGGTATGTTCTTAAACTATTGAACCATTGTAATTGGTGACTGCAATTTGCTTATGCCTATCAAAGTAAAAAATTAATCCATCCTTTGACCTGGAAGCTCCACTTCTAGGGATCTATCTTATAGATATATTTTCATATATACATGCACAAATGAGGAACAATGTATAAGATATGATAAATGAAACAGAAGACATTAGAGAAAATATATACACATATATACTTGAGTTATATAAAAGGAATGCAGATCATATAGTATAGATAATATGTATATATTCAGTTACTGTAAATACTATATATCATAAGTAATATACTAACTTATTTAACTTATTTTTCCGTACTTTGCCCTCTCACTCTTCTCATGTAACCATGAGCTGAGGCATTTTATAATTCTTACTTGAAGGAAAGGAGAATGCAGGAGAAAAAAAATCATTTTCCTTAGTTTTTGAGTTTCAAAATTGAGTTTCAAAAGCCTAGGTTCTCTGGAAGAGACCAAAAGGCCAGACACAGTTGAACAGACCACTCAGTAGCACTGTGTAAAATCGGATGATGTAAGAATGGGCTTCTTCTTTTTTTTTTATATAGACTATATTTTATTTCTGTCTTTTGCATTTTTATATAAACCTTTAAGTCAGTTTTTCAATCTCTACCAGCAGGACATCCCCACCCCTACCAAAAAAATAAAATAAATACAATAAAATAAAATAATAAAATAAAATAAAATAAAAACCTGCTAGCAGTTTGATTCTTTTTTTTAATTAATTAAATTTATTTAATTTTTTTCAGTGTTCCAAGATTGATTGTTCATGCACCACACCCAGTGCTCCATGCACTATGTGCCCTCCTCAATACCCACCACCAGGCTCACGCAACCCCCTCCCCCCCTCCCCTCCAAAACCCCAAGTTTGTTTTCTCAGAGTCCACAGTCTCTCTTGGTTCATTGCCCCCTCTGATTTCCCCCAATTCACCCTTCCTTTCCTTCTCCCAGTGTCCTCTATGTTTTTCCTTATGCTCCACACGTGTGAAACCATATGATAATTGACTCTCTCTGCTTGACTTATTTCATTCAGCATAATCTCTTGCAGTCCCATCCATGTTGATACAAAAGTATACAATGGAATATTATGCCTCCATCAGAAAGGATGAAGAATAGGGCTTCCAACCAACTCAAGACTACATACCATTTCCTGGACTAGGTGTATGGGAGAGGGCAGGGCAGCCTGATAAAAAAAGACTTTATGGCTTCTTGGGATCTGTTATAGTTAATAGGAGTTGAAAAGTGACCAGGACAGTGTAAATCATTTCTTGAATAGAACTTATGGAATAAACTGGAGCCTAGAATAGAAAAAAATAGAAACCAGAGCCTAGAATGGAAAAATAGAAAAATAGAATAGAAAAAGTGATGTGTTTGTGGTAGAAGTTAAAAACTTAAATTCTGGGACACCTGGGTGGCTCAGTGGGTTAAAGCCTCTGCCTTCAGCTCAGGTCATGATCTCAGGGTCCTGGGATCGAGCCCCACATTGGGCTCTCTGCTCAGCGGGGAGCCTGCTTCCCCCTCTCCTTCTGCCTGCCTCTCTGCCCACTTGTGATCTCTCTTCCTCTGTCAAATAAATAAAATCTTAAAAAAAAAGCAACTTAAATTCCTACAGGTAACAGGCCAGGCATATAATAAGTACGTGCCATGGGCTTTTTGGGAACAATAAAGCTGGGAACTCATGCTGTGATTACCGGCTCCAGCCAATTAATACCATGTGAACATATAGGCCCAATGTTGCCAGACTTCCTGATTATTTAAGAGAAGCTATAAATTAGAAATATCCTAATGTTTACATGTTGTCAGCTAGCTCACATTATAAAAAAAGCAACACACAAAAACTTTGCATGGCTAGGTAAAGCACATTTGCAGGCCACCACTTTGTAATTCTGATGTAGACTGTAGAGTTGAGTTGGCCTCAGAGACTTCTCTCTGAGTTGTAGTAAGCTGATGGGAGATGTAGGTGATTTCTCTATTTCTCAAGGCAGCACAGAAATGGCAAAAGGCCTGCGTGTCTGCATTTCCTGAGAGCTTATCAGAGTTGAGGAAACTCCCAAGGTCTGATCCTAGCATCTGGAAGTGTTGGGCTTGGGGAGAGGGAGGAGAAAAAGAAGGAGAAGGGAAAAGAAGCAGAGCTATTGAGGAGGGGAGGGGAGAGTAGGGGAAGGAAAGGGAAGGGCAAGAAGGATTTTCTCGGACTGCCAGAATGGATGGATGATAACTTAGACAAAATGCCCACATCCTCCTTTCTTCAAAGTTTGAGACCAAGTAAATTTAAATTCCTGGAACTTGGATGCTATCTAGGAAAATGATGTGTGTGTCCGTGTGTGTATGTGTGTGTGTGTGTGTGTGTGGTACATTGTTCATTTAGATGAGGCTGATTACCTCTACCAAGTAGAATGGAGGCTCACCTAAAAATTAAGTGCATCTATGGAAGAATTACAATTCCACATTTTGAACATCTGTCCTTGTAGACTAGAGTTGGACTTACTAAGTGTATATATTTATAAAATAGCTGTGAAAAATGATATACTAAAAACTATCAACAGTGATGTGGGGACTAGGAACCAGAAATTCTTCTCTCTTTATTAAGTAGACATTTGAACAGTGTGAACTTTTCACCCTATGAACCTCTTACTTAAATAAGAAATGAACAAATAAACCTACCTCTCTAGCCTAATCTTTTCTTGTTTCATGGTGCCACCCTATGACTTAGCCTTATTGGATCACTTCCCTCTCCCTCCTCTATCTGATTTTATTTTCTATGGATTTGCAAAACACACCTCCCACTTTCAAATGTCCTACCCTCTGCCTGGCACTTTGCTTTTAACTTTCAGAGCCCAGTTTAACAAGTTCTTTCTTTTTAGAATTTTCCAACCTCTATCAGCAGCTAAATTCACTATTTGCTTTCTAAAATGTATAGCTTTACTCCATACTATAAGTAACACATGTACCAAATTATCATGTGGCTACTGGAATACTTACTTGCCTGTCTCTTTCACTAGTCTGTGAATCCTCTGAAGTAGAACTCAGGTCTGATTTCTCATAATGCCAAGCACATATCATTCCTCAAATGAAAGAAATTTTCAGCTCTTTGGATTTTCTGAGCATTAACATATTGCTACCTCTTTTATTCAATAACAGAGGTGATAAAGATCTTGGTTCTAAGACCTGGTGTGACTTTCTAGGCCAGTGGTTCCTGAACCCCTGCAAGTTATAGTTGACTAGGTTGCTTTTAAAAATTATGATGCCCAGCTCATGGCCCAGACCAACCAAATCAGAATCACTGGGAGTGGAATCAGTTTTTTTTTTAACAATTCCACAGGCAATTCCAATGGACAGCCAAGTTTGAAAATCAGAGTTCTAAATATTTTCAAATCTGATTTGAAGGTAGAAAACCATTCTAGAGAATGTGCTTTGTTTCCTATAACTTTTATATACTTTCTTGCTTCATTTATTTGCTTTTAAAACTCTTTGGAGTCTTGGACTAACCAAGAACTCTGAGCCCAGTTGCTACCTTAAAAACTGGAGACAATATTTGTTTTTCTTATTTTATACGGTTGTTCTGAGGATTATATGAGATGCTATAGGGAAAAGTACTTTGTGAACTCTACAGTACTGTAAGAATATTTGTTTTTTCCCTTAGCAAACCTATATTTTCTTTCTGTACATAGTTTATTTCTTTCTTGTCTTGAACATCTATAGCTGTTTTTCCTGTTTTCTGGCTTCTTGAATGGTGATAGGAGAGTTTTGCATTGATCCCTGTATTAATCGGAGTTCTCTAGAGAAACAGAAACAATAGAAGTCCCAATCATGAAGAGTAAATGGTATGATTCCATTCCAACTCTGAGGGCCAAGAACCAGGAGAGCCAATGGCGTAAATTTCACTCCAAATCAGTCTGAAGGCAGAAGAAGACCTATATCCTTACTTGAAGATAGTGAAGTAGAGACAGATAATTCTGTCTCAGTTTGGGTCTTTATTGGATGAGGGGAGGCCCACCCACATAGGAGAGGGCAATCTACTTTACTCAGCTGCAGGTTCAAATGTTAACTCATCCAGAAATACCCTTGGACACACACCCAGAAATAAATTTTAATCAGGTATCTGGGCACCCTGTGCCCAGTCAAGTTGACACATAAAATTAACCATCACAATGCACATTATAGAATATTTAGAAACTCTACTAATTGTGAGCAAAATCTGTTCTAGGTAGTGGGATAATTCATATAACCTCAAAAGAACTTGTAGGTTTTTTTTTAAAGGCCCATTTTTGCTTTTGTGAAATTGCTGTGGTGTTTGATGAAACATGAGATATCATCTTTGTTAAGTTCCCCTATCAATTTGCATGGCAGATACTTCATAGAATAATTTCTGCCCAATACTGATCACTGAGTCATTGTCAGTTTGATTAGGTATCCTTCTTTTGACATAAATGCACTTCAGTGACATTTAAAGTGGAATGAATGTTATTCTGGGCAAGAGAACCAAGCAATAAATTTCTCATGCTTTGCAACTCTGAGCTTTCTCAAGGTAGCATACCTTCAAATTCAAACATATGGGCAGTATAATTTTATATCCTCCAACAATGTATTTTTCATACTCATCTCTTTAATTTTTTTTGGCTTTCAGAAGAAACAGAAGTAGTAGAGGACTCTGTAGTCCTCTGTGTCACATCTATAGTAAGTATTTCCACTTACTGTCTCAAGCCAATTTTTTAAAAGCTGAAACTGGTTAGGTTTAAATTGCCATCTGAGTGCAATGTCCTTTATGGCATCAGCATGGTCGCTCCCCAAGGTGCAGTATAACACTGATAATGCTTGGAGCAAGGCTCCCAGAGGTAAGGGAACAGGGTTAGAACTCTCTGTGCCTTGAATTTTTCGTCTATAAAGGTGACTACCAGATGTCCAAACCACACTGAATGGCTTTGTAAAGAAAAACAAGTCTCGTGAAAAAATGACATTATCATGTAGTAAAACACGATTGAGTAGAGCTTTTTAGGCTACAGGGTGCTTACAGATGCCTTTATATCTTGATTCTCACTAATGTCTAGTGAGGCAGGACTTGAAATAATATGAGCAAACAGCATCGGAAGGGTCACGTGACCAGTCATTAGTACAGCCAGGACTTGGGCCAGGGTCTGACCAAGGCCCTGGTCCTTTTCATTTTTCTTTTTTAGAAGAAAGTAAGTGTGAGTGTGTATGTATGTATACCTGTGCATGTGCGACTGTGCAAACACTAATGCATGTAAACACATGCACACACATGTATGCACATGTTCTGTTACATGTGTGTGAATATGCATGCATGTGGGCACAAGTGTCATGTGTGTGTCATTTTTGAGTGTGTGCAGGTATGGAGTGTGTACACATGGATGCATGTAAGCATGGGTACATGTTCATGTAAGTATACATAAATATGTGTGTTTACAAGATGTTTGGGTGGCTCAGTGGGCTAATCGTCTGTCTTCGGCTCAGGTCAAGGGTCAATCGTCTGTCTTCGGCTCATCTCCGGGCCCTGGATCAAGTCTCATATAGGGCTCCTTGCACAGAGGGAAGCCTGCTTTTTCCTCTGCCTGCTGCTCCCCCTGCTTGTACTCTCTCTCCCTGACAAATAAATAAATAAATCTTTTAAATAAATATGTGTGTTTATGTATTTATGTATGTGTATGTTATGTATGTGTGTATGTTTATGTATGTATGTGTGTGTGTGGGTGGAGGCAGGAGAAGGGAGGCAATAGAGGATGTGATTCTAAGTTAGTACAACTCTTTGATTAATTTTTCTATGTATTTTGTTCTTTGAAAATTATACAAGGTATCAAAGAGCAGAAAATTATGAAAATGTCTCCTAGAGTCAGCAGCTGGCATCTTTGTCACTAAGCACTCCTTTTTAAAGAATCTGCCTCTTTATAGATCTTAGATATCAAACCTTTGTCTGTAGTGTCATTTGCGGATATCTTCTCCCATTCTTGGTATTGAGAAGGGCACGTATTGCATGGAGCACTGGGTGTGGTGCATGAACAATTAATCTTGTAACACTGAAAAAATAAATGTATTTGGGAAAAAAAGAATCTGCATCATAAGATATGAAGTCAAAATACCTGCTTTAGAAGAAAAATTAGAGATCTTATTGACAAGTATATGAGAATTGCCTGAGAACCTTCTTAAAATAAAAAAATGGGTTCCTATCCAGTCCTACTGAATAATAATTGATGTATATTAGATTGAGGTGTATAACATACTGATTCAACAATTCTATATATTACTCAATGCTCACTACGTAAGTGTGATCACCATGTGCCACTACACAACATTATTACAATAGTCTTTTCAGCAAATGGTGCGAGGACGACTAGGTTTCCACATGCAAAAGAAAGAAGTCACACTCCTTGTTCATGCCATATACAGAAATCAAATCAAAATGGATCAAAGGCCTGAATATAAGAGCTAAAACTATAAAAGTCTTGGAAGAAACATAGGTGTAAGTATTTGTGATCTTGGATTAGGGGGTGATTTCTTAGATGGGACACCAAAATCACAAGCATAGTTAATTGGACTTTATTCTTATAAGTTTTGTATTTCAGAAGACACAATCAAAGAAGTGAAAAACCAACCCTCAGGATGGGATAAATAATTGCAAATCATGTGTCTGTCAAAGACTTGTATCTAGAATATATGTCTTCTAACTCAAGAATAAAAAACTAAATAACCCAATTTAAAAATAGGCAAATAATTTGGATAGATGTTTCTCCAAAGAAGATACACAAATGTCCAATAAGTACATAAAAAGATGTTCAGTATCATTAACCATTAGTTAAATGCAAATCAGAATTACTAGATCATACTTCATACCCACCATATGGTTATAATAATAAATGCTGATAGTAACAAGTATTGGTGAGATTTCAATTAACATCTTCATACATTCCCAGGAGGGATGTAAAGAGGTACAAGTGCTGTAGAAATTTGGTGGTTCCTCAAGTATTTAGGCATAGAACTGCCATGTGACTCTGGTTCCATTCATAGTTGATCCCCAAGAGAAATGAAAGCATGCCCACATCGAAGCTTTCACATGGACATTATTGGCAATGTTACTTACAATGGCCGTGAAGAATAAGTAAACCAAATGTCTATCAACTAATATGTAAAACAAACAAAATGGTTTATCCATATATAATGAAATATTATTCAGCCATGAAAAGGGCTGAAGTACGGATCCATGCTACACCATGGATGAATCCCGACATTATGCTAAGTGAGAGAAGCCAGATATAAAAGGGCACATATTGTATGAGTTCATTTATATGAAATGTCAACAATAAGCAAATCCCTAGGAAGATATACTTGTAGTTGTCAGGGACTGAGTGGGGGAGCTGGCGATGGGGAATGATTGTCAATGGATATTGGCTATATTTTGGGGGATGGTGAAAATGTGGGCTTAGATAGTGATGGTATTTGCGCCACCATATAAATATACTAAAAACCACTGAATAGTACATTTTAAATGGGTGAATTCTAGGACATGTGAGTTATATATTTTTATTTATTTTTTTAAACTTTTATTTTTTCAGTGTTCTAAGATTCATTGTTCATGCACCACACCCAGTTATATATTTTTAAAAAGTGAACAAAGAACATGAAGAGGCAGTTCACAGGGAGGATAGTTCATAAACATGAACTAAGATTTATATATAATAAATACAAGTTATTACAGATATAAATTAAATAAATAAATACAAATTAAAACAGACCATTTCTAAGAATGGAAACGTACAGAGAAGCTCAACATTGCACAGTGTTGTTGGTGTGGGGAAAAGAGGCATTCTCGTTCCTTCCTGATGAAAATGTATATTGATACAACCACTTTGGGAGGTAATGTGTTAATATCAAAATTTTAGTGCATAAAATAAGCAAAATAAATTTGCATATATACACAAAACAGTATGTGAAAGGTTATTCACTAAAATAGCTGTTTTCCAAGGAAGGAGAGATAATAAGGGAGTAATACTACGCTGATAAGGGAACTTAAGAAGACTAAAGAAATGACTAAACATTGGTTTGTTCTTTATTATCATCATGTGTAGCTTATTCTGAACTATGTCAATGTTAGAATACTGCCTCTCAGGGTGAATTCTTTCCACCGTCTCTCATTCCATGTTTGGTACGCCATACCACTATGGCGCTGTTTATAAAAGCAAAAATCTAGAACCAACCTAAATTTCTATTGATAGGGGAATTGTCAAATAAATAGCAGCGCATCCATATAATGAAATAATATGTAGCCATCAAAAAGAGTACAGTGATCTGATGATGTGTAATGATCTCTGAGACAGATTTTTAAGGGGGGAAAGTCAAGATGCAAGATGTGTGTGTAGTATGCTTCAGCATATGTTTGATTTGCATAGAAAATTGCTGGAAAGTACAGGAGAGTCTTATCAGTTGTCTCTGTGAATTGGAGCTGAGGGAGCTGGATTCTGGGGGGGCAGGAAGACTGAGTTTTCACCGTATATCATTTTTTTATTATATGAGTTTTATACCACATTCACATATTATTATTAAACATGTTTTGTGTATGTATGTGTGTTTTATCAGGTTCATTCTTAGATTTTTTTTTTCAATTAGTGTGTGTCTGTGTGTGTGTGTGTGTGTGTTAGGAAAATCCCTGGTACTGGACATTTGATTGGATGCCTTTGTATTGCATCAGTGACTGTGTTTGCCTGTATGCAAGAAAACAAACAATCCCACAAAAGTCATGGCTCTTAGGGCTCAATTTCCTTACATGATAGAAAACATGGACGTGGGCCCTCCTGGCCTGGTGCAGCTGCTCCAAGAACCATGTCGCTTCTGTGTTTGTGCTCTGTTCTCCTTGGCAAGTGGATATGGGGCTGATCCAACAGGGACTCATTTCGTGTGTTTTAGAAAATATAAAATGATTACATAGTTTACAATTCAAGGTGATTGGTGGAGAGCATAAGGGGCTTAGGAAAATCAATCCTCCCACTGGGAAGAATATACTAAGCCTCTTTGAATGAAAAGAGCACTGTCGTTTAGGACATGGACTGTGGAGTAGGATGTCGGCTTGAATCCTGACTTTGTAGTAGCCAGCTGGACAATCTTGGACAACAGGTTTAACACTTGTAACATCAATTTCCTGATTTTAAAAAGTAGAGATCGTAATAGCTGCCTCAGAAGATTGTCATGGGTGCTAAATGAGATGATACATCTAAAGCTCCAAGAAGGACATCAGACACTGTCTGTCACTGTGGATGTTTTGAATACACAAACTGGGTTTAAATGGTTGTCTCGGTTCGTGAAGAAAAGCTAGGTATTAGGTGCTTCTAAGGACTGGTATCCTGAAAACCTTCCATTCTGTTTTTAGAACAACACAGTCATGAATAAATGTGTACTGTGTGGGCCTGTATGAAAGGCCTAGATGTGTACTACTGGAAAGTGTTCATTACTCCTAAGGGACAAGTTAATTAATTTCTTGCTATATTAAAGATCCATCCATCACTTTACAAAGATTTAAATTTTACAAATGAAACCAATGTGCTGATGGGTACATTCATGTATCATGATATGCAGAACAGAGATTAAGCAAATAATTTCCTTTTTGATCTGCAGTTCCACTGAGGAGAAAAATCTTGTGCCTTCTTTGTCCTGATAGTCACCTTTTCAGGCTAGACAGTGAGGGGGGGTAGTATATTTGAACTCACTACTTAAATATGGGCCCAGAGAGGTCTCAGCAGTGCAGGTGCATCACCAGAGGCAGGCCTGGGAAACCACCACCGCAGTCCCTTCTTGAGGCCATAATACCAAGTTCCCAGAAGTCACAGTATGTGACTGTGAAATAGACATGCTGTTCTCTCTCTCTCTCAACCTGCATGGGACATTTTACTTTTCCTACATGCTCGAAATTGTGTCTACCCAGTAGCCAGAAGCACTTTGTTTAGCCACTTACTGTATTTGGGGACTTTCCCCAAAGAGAATTGTACATTAAGATAGCCATTGGTGATTTAAGAAATTTTAGAAAGCAAGCCCATATGCTACCAGGGCCTAATCTGTATTTAATGTTGATAATTTAGTTGGGTGCTTGGAATCAGTTTGCAAAGCTCTTTGCAAAGGACTTTTTATTTTTACAGAGAAGAGTGTATATTAAGTGACTATGGAAAATAAACATTGGCAATGCATATATCTCTCCTAGGAGCTTTAGATAAGCACAGTGACAGTCCACATTGATGATTGATCAGATTATTCACTTGGTAAAATTAAGTTCTACTGATGGCAGGGAATGACTCTGTCTTTTTCATTACTCTATCCTTGTTGCCTGGCTCAGTGCCTGGCACATGGCAGACAGAGCTCAATAAAGATGTATTAGCTGAAGGAAGGGGTGGGGGACACCAGATCCTACTTTTGTGGTATTTTGATTTCTATATGAAGAGAAAATCATGTTTATCATTAATAAACACCAGATTGGACATAGTTATATAAACCTAATTTTTTTTCCTTCTAGACTCTTAGTTCCTTCTTTCCCCAGTTTCATTGAGAAAGAGTTGATATATAGAGTCTTAGTTCTTGACTCATTTCTCTGTCTTGGCAGAAGAGTAATCTTATTAATTCTTCTCCTCAGATATTCTGCAAGACAATCAAAGGTATTTTTCAGTCATTTCCTCTTCTCCACCTCCTATATTTAACAAGTTACCATGTTCTCAAATTCCATTTCAGAAATGTCTCTACTAAGGAAAACTATCCCGCCTCCCTCTGCCTTAGTTCAGGCAGTCCTTATTTCTCACCTCAATATATATATTTTTAAAGATTTTATTTATTTATTTATTAGGAAAGAGAGACAGTGAGAGAGAGCATGAGAAGGGAGAAGGTCAGAGTGAGAAGCGGACCCCCCATGGAGCTGGGAGCCCGATGTGGGACTCGATCTCGGAACTCCGGGATCATGACCTGAGCTGAAGGCAGTCGCCCAACCAACTGAGCCACCCAGGCGCCCCTATATTTTTAAATGTAAATAACATTTTAACCAGGATTTCTGCCTCCAGTCTCTGTTCCTTCTAATATGTCATCAATGCAGCAGATAATCCTATTGCTATGTGATAAAATGATTCTTTGGTAGATGCAGATTTCTACCATGTTACCATTAGACCATAAAGAGATCATATCTGTCTTGTCTCTGAGTCCACTGTAGAAGAGATGGTGATAAGCATATAGTAGGAAATCAAAAAATTTTTGTAGAATGAATTAATGTTAACTGATATTTGAACACATCATGTACTGCCATGACTTGGTGACTTTTGATATGTTATCCATATAAATCCATTTCCAGTCTACCTGAACTGCCATTCCTCAACCCTCTACTGAAATACTGTAATCCTATGAGTATTGATTGTGCCTCAGTCATGTGCCCATAAGTATGCTAAATGGTGGGGATACAGGCAGACAAGATACACATCCTCACATGAAGGAGTACTAGATCTTACTAAGAGATACAGACAGACAGATGAATAGTATAATACACTGTGGTAAACGACTTGATAGAATTTCCTACAAAACATGATAGCACAGAAGAAGGATTATATGATTGTGAACCTCAGTGGTGGGGATGGCCATGGAACAGGAAATTCAAGGAAGGGATCATAAAAGAGGTGATACTTAATTGATTCTTGAAGAATCATTAGGCATTCATGATAAGGATAAGTAGAGGAGCAGGCTGTCCCAAGAAGAAATAGCAAGTGTGATGCTGTCATAGCTTGGATTTCATGGGCAGTAGAGTCTGAGTTGAAGTTTAGTGTGCAGGCTGTCTATCCAGGAGTTCTTATGGAAGGTTCAGTACTTACAGAAGAAAGCAAAAGGAGCAGAACTGGTCAGAGGGACATGTCCAGTTGTGATACAGATCTAGGAGGATGCCACAAGGATCTCAGAAGCCAAGATAGCCTTACAGGGTTGTGAGTTGTCCCCTCTTGAGCCAAATTGTCCATGTCTTTATACTCTGCATTAGTCATTAGATGCAAGTTGCCCCTTGGAAGGGGTGTGACCTTGGGCGCCTCAGCTCTCTGCAAGGAAGGCTGCCAGTTGAGGGCTTCCCATGGACAGAATTCCTAGAAGCTGTGACAAGAAGTCCCTCCTTGAAGAGGGGTCTGGTTTGTACATCTTTGATGACAAGAAGAATAAAATAGCTTTCCAAGTTTATAAACCAGCAAGTAATTTTTTAATCACTGGGGCCTAAGGTGGCGAGACAAGTAGAAGCCCGTAACTGATGATATGTTATGCAGTTTGAGCAAGTAGAGGGACATTTAAGTGTAAATTCCCCAAACAGGAATAAAATTTTCATGTGTCAGGGAAAGAGTGAAGGTGTATTTGGGCAAAAGGTGACGACATCAGAGCGGCAGCAATGGGGAGGGAGGAGAAGGACTGGAATCAAGACATAGTAAGCGAGTAGAAATGAAGAAATATTGAATGTTTGTGTGTTGAGGGGGTTAATAAGGGGAAAGGAGTCATTGAGAATGATGCATCCTTTCTAGAACTCAAAGCATTGGGCAGTTGGTGGCTCCATTAACCAAGGTGGGCCAAAGAGGATGGAGTATAGATCTAAGTAGGGGGTGAAGGAGATAATGAACTCAGACATGGACAGGTGGACTCAAAGATATCTGTGGGACATCCGGGGAAGCTGTTCAGTAGGCAGATGGATATGAGGTCTAGAAATGTAGGAGAGAAGAGTTGAAGACAAAAATGTGGGATCCTTAGCACATAGATAACAAGCTGTGGTACCATATAAGAAAGAAAGTTTGAGGCTTGAGGACTTTAAGGGAATAGCCCCAACTTCATAGAGGATGGCAAGGCCTAAACCTCTTCCAGTCCCAGAAGTGTTGAAAGTAGATAGTGGGGCTTCATGAAGTAAAGCAAAAGTTAATTTTTCACAGCACAGCAAACAAGGTAAACCTCAGCGCAGTAGTAAGTGTTCCGTGCTTCCAAGTCCCATGGAGCAACGCGACGGTCCCAGATAGGAATCCAGGGCCACATGGTGGGTTGTGTTGCATCACAGCTGAGGAGTCCGGGGCCGAGGACTCAGCATGCTTTGAGCAAGAAGCAAACACTGCAGCAAGCTGCAGACAAGCTGAGCCAGGAACGTCTCAGAGAGTGAGCACATCGTAGCAGTCATGCTGTGGTCCCCTTGACCTACTTAGTTGCCTATATGACTGGCCACAGAAGCAACTTAGTATCAGGAGACTGAGAAGCTTTGCAATTTGGCACAGTCAGCAAGGACTTGCAGCGATGCTCAGGGCCCATGGTGAACTGCCTCTCCCTAAAGTGACGTGATTTTTTTTGACCCTCCCAAACACAATCAGGCAGGCAGAATATGGATCTCTGCCCCATTTACAAAGGAAGAAATTGCTTCTGAGAAAGGAAAACTGACTTTTTCTTCTCTAACATATGAAAAGGCTGTGACTGAAAGCCATTCTTCCGACTTCTCTATATGCTTTTCTTAGTACTTAAAATGAAAAGCAGAAGTCACAATTGGGGATTCCAGGCTATGCCCAAGTTTGGAGCAGTCCAAAGTGTGTCAGATCTAAATGGGGATTGCCTTACATGATTCTTCTATAGTTTGGAATTCACTCCAGTGAAATTCCCCAGTGAGTGATATTCCCAAAGCTGCATTAGAATCCTGTGGGGGCAATGCTCAAGATTAATCAGAGGTGAAACCAAAAGGAATAAGCCTTGATAACTTGTATATACTTGCCCTTCCAATTTCCCAGAGTTTCCTCTGCTGTGATTTCCAGTAATTGTAGAAAGTAACACCACATAGTTTCTCACTGAAAGCAATTAACGATGTAATGAAACCAGGATTCATTAACTTGTGTAGATTTTTACAAAATCACCTTGCTGAAGTCTGCAGAGTGTGCCCTAATGACCCATGAACAAGCCACACATATAGTCTTAAAATTCTACAGTGAGTTTTTAAAACAAACTCGGCAGTAAATGCAGTGGCTAGGCTGAAATATGTCATCTTGCTCTCTTTTAAGAGCTACTTAATTTTTTAAATGGAAATTGCAATTTAGCTGACAGTCATCTCTGCTGCTGCATTAGAATACAGTAGATTTAAAGACATTGGGGTAAAGTACACTATAAAAAGTGAGTCTTTGTGCAGAAAGAAATAAAGCAGAAAATGTAAGGAACTGAGGATTTGTTTCTGAATATTGGTGAAGGTGTATAGTTATTGACTTCTATAATTGCTGTAGCAGAATTTTGGTAACAATGAACAGGGAATTAAGGAGGAGAAGTAGTTCAGGTAGAATGAAAATATCTTTTTTTATTAACATATAATGTATTATTTGCCTCAGGGTACATGTCTGTGAATCATTAGCCTTACATATTTCACAGCACTCACCATAGCACATACCCTCCCCAATGTCCATAAAACAACCACCCTATTCCTCCCCCCAACTCCCCAGCCTCCCTCAGTTTATTTCCTGAGATTAAGAGCCTCTTATGGTTTGTCTCCTTCCTGATCCCATCTTGTTTCATTTTTTCTTTCCCTACCCCCCACAACTCCCTTCCCGGCCTCTCAAATTCCTCATATCAGAGAGATCATATGATAATTGTCGTTCTCTGATTGACTTATTTTGCTTAGCATAGTGCCTTCTAGTTCCATCCACGGGATTGCAAATGGCAAGATTTCATTTCTTTTGATGGCTGCATAGTATTCCATTGTCTATATATACCACTTCTTCTTTATCCATTCATCTATTGATGGACATCTAGGCTCTTTCCATAGTTTGGCTATTGTGGACATTGCTGCTATAAACATTCAGGGAATGTGCCCTTTCATATCACTATATTTGTATCTTTAGAGTAAATACCCAGTAGTGCGATTTCTGGGTCATAGGGTAGCTCTATTTTCAACTTTTTGAGGAACCTCCATACTGTTTTCCAGAGGGGCTGCACCAGCTTGCATTCCCACCAGCAGTGTAGGAGGGTTCCTCTTTTTCTGCATCCTCGCCAACATCTGTTGTTTCCTAACTTGTTAATTTTAGCCATTTTGATTGGTATGAGGTGTTTTGGATTTGCATTTCCCTGATGCCAAGTGATGTTGAGCACTTTTTCATGTGTCTGTTGGCTATTTGTATGTCTTCTTTGCAGAAATATCTATTCATGTCTTCTGCCCATTTCTTGATTGGATTATTTGTTGTTTGGGTGTTGAATTTGAGAAGTTCTGTATAAGTTTTGGATACTAGCCCTTTATCTGATAAGCCATTTTGGAATATCTTCTCCCACAGAATGGAAATATCTTGATTAAAAAGAGGTCATACAGGGATCTATGAATACCAAATGAAGTTATGAAAGTTCTCTCTATTGGAAGTGATGTCTGGTTGGTACTAGAAGAATGGGTAAAGGCAGGGGATAAATCCTACAAACCACACTGATCTACTGATATAGACAAAGGGAGATCCCAAAACTAGACCAGAGCAAATGTTTTGGAAAGCAGGTTGAATGTAAGAAGAGTCAGATACTTGGGGTGCCCAGATGGCTCAGTTGGTTAAGCATCTGACTTTTGATTTCAGCTCAGGTCATGATCTCAGGGTCATGTGATCAAACCCCATGTCTGGCTCCATGCTGAGTGTGGAGTCTGCTTAAGTTTCTCTCTCTCCCTCTCTGGCTGCCCCTCCCCCCGCCGTGCAAGTGTGTGCTCTCTTTCTCTTTCTCTCTAACAACAACAACAACGACAACAACAAAAGAGTCAGATATTAGAACTCAGGGAGGTGAAAGTCAGCATCAAGCTGGGGCCGTGGTGGGCACATAGAAGTGGGCTTGCTTTCAAAAAGATACAAACCCATGAAAAGAGCCGGAATACAAGCTTAAGGCTTATTTGACATTTAGCTGGTCAGCTATTGGCTATCTGACATAAATAAGCATGGGTCATAGGTGGAGAAGGAGGAGTCCTATATCTTTGAGCTGAGAGACTTCAGCCAGAGCCAGTTGTCAATGCTAAGTCCTTTTTTAACATGACCTCTCAGCAATACTTGCTACTGTGGATTATTCTTCTCTTTCTTGAAATGTCAATTTTACCAGCTTTCATTATACAGTGCTTTCTTAGGTGTCCTTCTCCACCTTATTTACTGGCTCATCTTCCCTCTGGGTGTCATTACTAAATAGTAATGATTTTCAAAGCTCCGTAATGGGTTCTTTCTTGTTCTTTCCTTATCTTGTCTCTCTCTCTCTCTCTCTCTCTCTCTCTCTCTTGCACACACACACACACACACATTCAATTCAAATGTAAGTCCTGACTTTAGCCCAGTATTTCTCACCTTTGCTTTTAAAAGAGAATAATGCATTGATTCTTTTTAAAAGGAGGAAAATTTATACAGATGCCTAAGCATTAACTTTAATTTTTAATTTTTCTTGTATGATTTTGATAAGAATGTTTTAAAGATATAAATTCTGTGTGTGTGTGTGGGAGAGAGTATTTCTTATAATTAAAGCTGAAATGGCAACATCTCAAGTTAAACATAATAAAAACTACAAAATCACAGCATAATGTTACAGATAATGTTGTTTTGTTAAAATTAAGTCACTTCATTGTGAACATGGTGCTGACTGCTAAAGGGTAGGTTCTTTTCACTTCTATAAACTGAAAACAGAATTAAAAAAATGAAACATCCTTGAGAATATGTCTGTGGACCCCACTTTGAGATACCTCAATTTGAATTTCCATGAGAAAGTAAAATTGGAAATGTCTAAACCAAAACCATAATTTCTTCTTCCTCAATCAGCTCCTTACTCTGTTTCCTATCTCATCAGTGGGAACCACCAGATCCATCCAGTAGTATTCATGGATCTATTGATCCAATATCCATAGAAGAAAAAAGATTCATCCTTGACCCCTTCCTCCTCTCTGTTCTCTATAGGGAGTCTTGCTGAGTCTACTTTTCATATGTCTCTAGAATTATCTGATTGTTGCTGCCCCATTTCACACGATCAACAAACTGAATCCCAAATAGTTGTTATTATATAACTACCTTTGGTCTGGTTTCCTTGTTTGTCAGAAAACTAATATGGTAAATTTGATCTTGAACCAAACCTAATATGGTAAATTTGATCTTGAACCAAGATCTTACTTCAGATTGGTATGCTGGCTGGTTGGACACTTACTTTTTAGTATAATATTTTCATTGATTAAATGGCCATGGAAAGTACATTGCAGAGACTTTAGCCAATGGACTGTTTGCTTGATTTGTGATTGCTTTTTAGTTTATTTGCAATTGGCTTCACTCCAATGCCCAAAGTACAGGAGAAACTACTATATATTACCTTAGAGTAATATTTAGATCCTTTATTTCACAGTTGAAAAGCTTTGGGCAGAAGAGTATACGCCTATAATGGAAAAACAATGATCTTGTTTCCATTAAAGTACATAAAGGTCCTGGTATTTTTTTCTTCCACATGTTTAGATGCAATCTCCTTTTGTGGGAGGAAATGGGGTGGGTTCAGTGGGAATGGAAGAAGACTTCGTAGGATGGCTTAGGAGATCTATCTGACTGGATCTTAGAAGCTCCATATTTTTTTTCATCTTTTTTACCCATCCTTTCATGTGACATAGTATCTAGAATACAGAGGTACTCAAATATTTGTTGAATGAGTGAATTCTCAACTTATCATTGCCTATCCACACCCCCACTGGTCCTGGAATCTGGTGAATGACAAAATCATAAAGTCATGGAATGCTAGAGATGGCAGAAACTTTCAGGAGCCTCTAGTGCAGGAGTTTTCGCACCATGGTCAATGGACTTGATGAGATCTGGGCCCTCCTGCCCTCACTTCAATGAGAACTCCTCAGTGTATGCTACATACTGTGATTCCCAGCAAGATATCCTAGGGAAAAATATTTCTGCTTTTGAACCTATAAAGTGGAGCTTTTCTTTTTCAGGATTAGTTGGGTCCAAGCCCATCATTTGGCAGATGAGGAAACTGAGGCCCAAAAAGAAGAACATATTTTTTAAAGGTACACAAACTAGGGTTCAAAAGTCTAACTTTCCACCTCCAGAAAACAGAGGAGGAGAATTCCAGGATCTTGTAAATTTGTTGCATTACAATTCCTCACTCTGCCTTTGCTACCCTATCTTTTGTGGTAGGCATTTTTCTGAGTGAAAATAATATGAAATCCTAAAATGTCTGAATTGGAAGAGATGCAGAGATAATCTAGTTCAAAACTTTTATACTTCTAGGCAGAAAAAATATTCTTCATTTGAATGAAATATTACATGAAAGCCTGTTGTTTCAACTTTCTTTCAATATTTAATAAATATTTGTTGGGTATTATTCTCTTTCTGCTGATATAGTAGTAAACCAGACATGGTCTTTACTTTCATGAAGGTCACATTCAGTTGTGAGTGTAGGAGGCTTAACTAATAAACAATGTAACCTTATAGAAGAAATAGAGATGGACTTTGGTAATAAACCGATCATTTGAAATAAATCAAGAATGAAATCCAGACACTATGAAATTAGTATGTGGTGTCCAATTATTTTTTTTTACTAAGTCTGTATTTCATTATTCGAAAATTAAATATCAGAGTTCCAAGTCATGTGTTGCTAAATGGTGTTAAAAGAAGCAGGAATGGGGGCGCCTGGGTGGCTCAGTGGGTTAAAGCCTCTGCCTTCGGCTCAGGTCATGATCCCAGGGTCCTGGGATCGAGCCCCGCATCGGGCTCTCTGCTCAGCGGGGAGCCTGCTTCCCCCTCTCTCTCTGCCTGCCTCTCTGCCTACCTGTGATCTCTCTCTGTCAAATAAATAAATAAAAATCTTTTTTTTTAAAAAGAAGAAGGAATGTTTGGATAAAGTGTTGATTTCTTTCTCGTGAAGAAAAATATGCTAGTTAAAAAATTATATGTAACTCCTTCAGTTGGCTTGATTGAGTAATTATATATTGTGACAGGTGATACGAAACAAAGAAAGTATTTTGGTAGGGGATACTTGAGGCTGTGGCCGTTTGTACAGAAGAGTGAGGCACAGTGTCTCATGCATGGGGGTGTAGTTTGGCACTTCACAAAGGGGCTCAGCTGAGGGGCAAGTGAGGGCAGAAACAGCTCAAATTCTGCTTGCCAATTTAAATGCCCTGAATCAGGTAGCATTTTCTTTGAGTTGCTTCCTTCAAAGGTACCACCTGCTCTCCAAGGCCCCTGCCTGCAAGGATGAGCCCCCCTCAGTGAGAATGTTGTTCTCAATTGCACAAAAAGGCCTCAGAAGAAAGCTTCATCCCTGATCAAGGAAAATGTCCCCGAAGAGGTGACATTTCAGATTTGACTTAAAGGGTGAGGAGTCCATAGGGAGAGCTGTACTTGAGGTAGAAAGGACAGCAAGCAGTTGTCCTTTAGTTGGAAGTTTGCCTTGTTTACTTGAGGAGCAGTCAACTAAAGTGGCTACAACAGCATATGTAAAGGGGAAAGAAGAGGAAGAGATGGAATTAGAGAATTAATGAGGGCCAGAGTGCGTAAAACTTTCCAAGCCATTGAAAAGATTTGGGCTTTTATTTTAAGTTGGATGGGATGTTATTGGAGGGTTATAATCAGAGCTTCTCTGATTAAAGTGCCTCACACCAGCGACATGCGGCTAAATGTTTAACAACCCATTTTCTGGTTGCTGATTTCTGTGATGTAAGTGCCCCCATTATGGCTGATTTCATGTCACTGAATGTGGACCTGAGAAGAGATGTTAGCAGTTGGCATGGAGTAGTGCAGCACCTCATTTTGCAGATATAAAAGCTGCAGAAATCAATATCATGAGATCAAAGAAGACCTAGTTTCCCAAGCTAAGGTGTATGGGCTTCATCCTGTAGGCAGCAGGAATCCCGCTGTGGATTTTAAAAAGAGAGAACGTGGCTAAATGTGTGTTTTGTGAAGTATTGGGGGTAAGTTGCAGGTAATGCATATGTTATATTCATCTTATAAATGAGAAAATGGACATTAAAATGTTAAACATGTTATTCTAGCAGGGGGATTCAAAGAGAATATTGGCAAAACCAAAATTTATGAGTTAGTGGCAAACAGAAATTTGAACCCAGGTTTTCCAAACATCCCTTTTGACAAAGCATCAGTAAATAGGAAATAGAAGATACACTTTCTTTTTTTTCCTTTTTTTTTTCACCGATAATGATGAGAAGATACACTTTCTTGACTTGAAATATTTAATAGAACAACAGCAAAAGGTCCTGTGGGAGGGGGGCATTGGCAGCACAAAGGTACGTGCCTTGTCAATAGTCTAGTAAAATGCTGCTATTGAAATGGGTGATTCTAAAAAGTTGAATCATCTCCAAGAATTTTGAAACAGTAGAGAAGTTGGAATTAAAACAATTACTAATTGTACTTCTTTATCTCCTTTAAGAAGGATAAACAAATGGCTGAGGATTGCCACTCATAAAACAGATCCATTAATAAACTATTTAACACTAAAATATCTCTTAATTGCATAAGACTTAATAGTGTATAATCAGCCTGACAGAGGAAATAGAGGTAGACTTTAGTAATAAACCAATCATTTGAAGTACATCAAGGATGAAAGAGAGACTCAAGTTAATTTATTGAAATTAGCACGTGATTTCCATATTATTTTACTACTTCTCTATTTTATTATGCTAACAATTAAGTACCAGGGTTGAGTTGTGTATTGTAAAATGGTGTTAAAGTGTGAGAAATTTTTAGATAAAATGTTGGTCTTTTTCTCATGGGGAAAAATATGTGAGTTAAAAAATTATACATGTTGGCTTCAGTTGGCTTAAACCAGTATCAAGAGGCATCTTAAACAAGGTGAAATTTGTCATTTCTCTTGGAATACAACCAAGAAGAACTAATTAGCAGGAAAAGTTTTCCCCTGAAGGCTGAAAAATTAGTCTTGAGGTCAAAATAAATGATAATGAGAAAGTTGGGTTATTAAGTCTAAGCATAGTTTCTAAAGGATAAATATAAAAGGTCATTGAGTAGAAGATTATCATAGAGAAGCTTTCAAGCTTGCAGATTGAGATTTAGTTAATATAGGTTGCAGCATTTTTAACGAATTTGCATCATATACATTTCCTTCATCTCTACTGAATCATTAAATTAGAAAATATAAGCTCCCTAGACATTTTAATAAGAGTGTTGAATTCAAATGTTCTGGTGTCTTAATTTTTCAATAGCAAACTGTTGGCTTATTTTCTCAAGTAACTACACTCTGATTTAAATAGAATCAGAACACTCCCTATAATTTTCATCCAGTGAGTAGGAAACTCATAAATCTTCCTGCCTTCTATTTGACTTTGGTTTGTACATTACACAATATTTATTGAGCATCTATTTTGTGCAGGGCACTGTGGTAGCCACTGTGTTAAATATATCAATGAATCCATTATAAGGATCCTGGATCCATTAAGGATGTAGCTTGGTAGGATAATTAAAACACATTCTTCAATTTGCATACCACAAGATGGAATGTTACAAATATCACACGGGAAGTAAAAATGCAATGTTTTGGGACCCTAGAGAAGGAAGATATTATATCTCATTGGGATAAAAGTGAAGGCTTCTAGGTTAGAATAAGAACACATGGAAATGAATGGTGAGAGGGCATTCTGGATGGTAGGAGTAAGTTTGAATAAGGACTTACAGCTGAGGAAGAATGGAATGCATATGAGGAGAATGTAATTCAGTGAGGCTGAACTCTGGGATGGGTATCAAGAAACATAATAGGAAAGGGGGAAATGTAGGTTTGTTAACTACTTTATTAGTTAACAACTATTTTTTACTTGAAGCATACTTAACATACAGTGTTACATTAGTTTCAGGTATACAATCTCATGACTCAACAATTCTATGTCTTACTCAAAGCTTGTCAAGATAAATGTACTCTTTTTTTTTTAAAAAAAAGATAAAATGTACTCTTAATCCCTTTAATCCCTTTATCTATTTCCCTCATACCCCCACCCACATCCCCTCTAGCAATCACCAGTTTGTTCCCTGTATTTAAGAGCCTTTTTTTTTTTTTTTTTTTGCTGTTGGTCTCTTTTTTGTTTGTTGATATGTTTTGTTTCTTAAATTCCACATATGAATGAAACCATGTGGTATTTGTCTTTCTCTGACTGACTTATTTCTCTTATCATTATACCCTCTAGGCCCATTCATGATTTGCAAATGTTAAGATCTTGTTCTTTTTTATGGCTGAATAATATTCTGTTTTAAATATATGTATATATATATGAGATATCATATGTATCATATATGTCATATCTTTATCCATTCACCTATGGATGGACACTTAGGTTGCTTTCATATCTTGACTGTGGTAAATAATGCTACAATAAACATAAGGGTGCATGTATCTTTTGGAATTAGTGTTTTGGGTTTTTTTTCCCAAATGCTTTTATTTTATGTTTTCAGTGTTACAAGATTAATTGTTCATGCACCACACCCAGTGCTCCATGCAGTACGTGCCCTCCTCAATACCCACCACCAGGCTCGCCCACGCCCCCACCCCTTCCCCTCCAAAACTCTCAGTTTGTTGCTCAGAGTCCACAGTCTCTCATGGTTCATCTCCCCCTCCGATTTCTCCCCATTCACTCTTCCTTTCCTTCTCACAATGCCTTCCATGTTTTTCCTTATGCTCCACACGTGAGACCATATGATAATTGACTCTCTCCACTTGACTTATTTCACTGGGCAAAATCTCTTCTAGTCCTGTCCATGTTGATACAAAAGTTGAGTATTCATCCTTTCTGATGGAGGCATAATATTCCATTCTATAAATGGACCATATCTTCTTTATCCATTCATCTGTTGAAGGGCATCTTGGCTCTTTCCACAGTTTGGCGATTGTGGCAATTGCAGCTATAAACATTGGGGTACATGTGGCCCTTCTTTGTATTGCATCTGCTTCTTTGGGGTAAATACCCAGTAGTGCAATTACAGGGTCATAGGATAGCTCTATTTTTAATTTCTTGAGGAATTTCCATACTGTTTTCCAAAGTGGCTATACCAACTTGCATTCCCACCAACAGTGGAGGAGGGTTCCCCTTTCTCCACATCCTCTCCAGCATTTGTTGTTAACTGTCTTATTGATTTTGGCCATTCTAACTGGTGTAAGGTGGTATCTCAGTGTGGTTTTGATTTGAATTTCTCTGATGGCTAAAGATGATGAACATTTTTTCATGTGTCTGTGAGCCATTTGTATGTCTTCTTTGGAGAAGTGTCTGTTCATGTCTTCTGCCCATTTTTTTTTTAAAGATTTTATTTATTTATTTAACAGAGAGAGAACACAAGCAGGTAGAGAGGCAGAGAGAGGAGTAGGCTCCCTGAGGAGCAAGGAGCCCAATGTGGGACTCGATCCCAAGACACCGGGATCATGACCTGAGCCAAAGGCAGCTGCTCAACCAACTGAGCCACCCAGGCGTCCCCTTCTGCCCATTTTTTGATGTGATTATATCTGTTTTGTGAGTGTTGAGTTTGAGGAGTTCTTTATAGATCTTAGATATAAGCCCTTTGTCTGTAGTTTCATTTGCGAATATCTTCTCCCCTTCCGTGGGTTGCCTGTTTGTTTTGTGGACTATTTCCTTCACTGTGCAGAAGCTTTTTATCTCGATGAAGTCCCAAAGGTTCATTTTCACTTTTGTTTCCTTTGCCTTTGGAGACATGTCCTGAAAGAAGTTGCTGTGGCCGATGTCGAAGAAGTCACTGCCTATGTTCTCCTCTAGGGAATTAGTATTTTAATGTTCTGGAGGAAATACCCAGTAATGGAATTACTGGATCATATGGTAATTTTATTTGTAATTCTTTGAGGAACATCCATACTATTTTCCACAGTGGCTGCACCGATTTGCATTGCTTACAGCAGTGCATTTCTTCATATCCTCACCAACAGTTGTTATTTCTTGTCTTTTTGATTTTAGCCATTCTGACAGGTATAAGATGATATCTCACTGTGGTTTGATCTGCATTTCCCTGATGAGTGATGTTGAGCAAATTTTCATGTCTTTTGGCCATCTGTATCTCCTCTTTGGAGAAATGTCTACTCGGGTCTTTTGGCCATTTTAATTGGATTATGTATTTTTCTGGTATTGGGTTATATAGGTTCTTAATATATTTTGGGTATTAACACCTTATGGATATATCATTTGCAAATATCTTCTCCCATTAAGTAGGTTGCCTTGTTGTTTTGTTTATGGTTTCCTTTGCTGTGCAAAAGCTTTTTATTTTGATGTAGTCTCAGTACTTTGATTCTGCTTTTGTTTCCCTTGCCTGAGGAGGCATATCTAGAAAAATGTTTCTATAGCTGATGTCAAAGAAATTACTATGTTTTATTCTAGGAGTTTGATGGTTTCAAGCCTCACATTTAATCCATTTTGAGTTTGTATGTTTGTATAGAGTATGGAAACAGTCCAGTTTCATTCTTTTGCATGTAGCGGTCCAGTTTTCCAACACCATTTGTTGAAGAGACTGTCTTTTCCCCATTATATATTGTTGATTTCTTTTTCATAGGTCAATTGACCATATTATTAGTCAACAACTATTTACTCAGTACCACCTATGTCCCAGGGACTGGTCTAGACAGTGGTGATGGAAGAATGAACAAGACCGTCTTTTATCTCATGTAATGTTGAGAAATTCCTTGGAGGCTAAATATTGAATTTTGATAGTCTATAATTAAGAGGATTATCAAAAGTAGTATGGTAGGAACATAATCATAGTTTTTCAGAAAAAAAGTATTTTACAAAACTACTAGCAATGTGTTTTCACTAGTTGAAACTTAAACTTCTGGAAAAACCTGTGCCATTCCCAGTTAACAGTTGTAGAAAGTAAAACAATTAGCATAAAAAAAGATTTGTGTGGAATATCTTCTTTTAAAGAATTAATTTCACTTCTGTTATCTCATTTGTCCCTTATGTCTACCCACGAGGTCAGGTATTATTAGTATTATTTCCATTTTATAGATGAGGCTTTGAGACTAAGTGACTTGCTAATAAGCACACAGCTTTAAGTGTCTGAGCCAGGATTTGAACCCAAATATTCTGTCACTCCTATTCTTCTACTATTTTTTTTTTTTTTACAGTCTTTAGCCTCTATAGAATCAAAGGCTCCAGAAACAATCTTCCTGTGCATATTTTCTCCTATTTTATTTCCTATTCCGGTGTTCCAACACTAGATGCAATGAAACACTAAAAAGATTATTATGGACATAGATTTCTGAAAATCTTTTCAACTGTCAGTTTTGATTTAAATTAAAAACAGTATTGTGGAAATCGAATGAACACATCACAAGGCTGGATCCCAATTGCATTGCAAATGCTGATTCCTTGACTTCCAGTGGGTTTATGTGCATGCTGTTTTACAACATTTCTGGATTGGTCTGTGTAAGTCTGCCAGAATCCCTTGTTGGCATTCTTTTTCTCACCCTGAAGATCCCCCATATTGATTTAATAGATCTTTCAGAAAGGTGACTGCTTTCAAAAGCTACAGCAATATTTATCTTTCATGGACTGTAAGAATGGCATTTCCCTTGAGAGGAGCTATATTGATTATTTATTAGTGTTTTGTCCCAGTGGTGCTTAGGTAGTAGGAGACTACAAAGGGCAAATCGGGGTTTAGGTACCCATTTGGAATGTTTGAAAGGCAGCAGCAATCCGCTTATAAATTCTTCTTGCTGATACAACAGCTGCATTAAATGGCACTGAGACATCTAGATTGTATGACAGTTCCATCAAAGAGGTCTTTTGGCACCACATAGACAAGACCATCTATAACAAATATTCTCTGCATGGCTCCAATGGAAACTACGGGGAGCCATTCCACACCACTCAGATGCATGATCGTGTTGAATTCTCATAACCATTTTATGAGAGAACTGGTATTATCTCCCTGAATTGTAGACATGTGACTCTTGCTAAACACATCCTCCACCTTTGCACAAGCTAGTTCATATTCTGGAAATGACTTAATCCACCTTGTCTTTCTACCAAACTGTATTTCAATGTTGAAAAACAGTTTAAGTGTCCCGTACTCTGACACTTTCCCTTATGATACTGACATTCTTCTCACACTATAGAGGGCCAACCTTATGCCTGGTCTTGTGCTAAGCATTTGGGATAGGATAGAACAGTGGAGCAGACAAACAAGAGTCCTTCCCTTATTAAGATTTTTTTTTAAAGTGAGGAGACACAATAAACCAAACAAAGAATACAAGAATTTGAGATTGTGATATAGAGACTGTGGACTCTGAGAAACAAACTGAGAGTCTTGGAGGGGAGGGGGTTGGGGAGTTGGGTGAGCTGGTGGTGGGGATTGAGGAGGGCACATATTTGGAGCACTGGGTGTGGTGCATGAACAATGAATCTTGGAACACTGAAAAAATAAAATAATAATTAAAAAAAAGATTATGATATGTACCATGAAGAAAAGAAGACAGGGTGATATGATAGAGAATGAGGATGGAGGGAGGGGGATTGGGTGGTCAGGGAAGACTTCCTTGCTTCCATCTCTTCACCTTTCACTTGTATTATTAAATTCACTGTAGTATGCTGGATCTGTTGATTTCCCTTTCTCCCCAAGAGTGTAGACTTCTTGGCCAAATGGGTGCTTCCCATTGGGAAGCTTCCCATCTGCTGGTATAGAGGAAGCACTTCAAAGTATTTGTTGAACTGACTTGAGGAAATTCAGTCCCTGAATAATTAAGTGACTTGCCTCAAGTTATAACAGTAGAAATGTATAGATTAAGATTTGAACCTTCCATGTGGTTCCAGTCCATTGGCCTCCTTGCTGTTCCTTGAGCAGGTCATGCATGTTCTCATCTCAGGATCTTGTTCTACCTGTTTTCTTTGCCTACAATATCCTTTCCCCAGTGTTCTTTCCCCATGTATCTCCTTGACAAACTCCCTTTCCTCCTTCATGTCCCCATTCAAGTATCACCTTCTCAGTGAGGACCCTGTCCTCCCTATTTGAATTTCCAACCTGGCCCCTCAGTATTCCTGATCTCTTTTAACCAGTATGGCAATTTTCCCCCATGGCACTTATCATCTACCATATTAGGTGGCTGCCTTATTTATTATGTTTGTTGTTTATTCTCTTTCTCTAGCTAAAAGATAACTTCTAAAAGGGTAAAAGGGCAAGATATTATTCTATTTTGTTCATTATTGTATCTTTTTTTCTTCACTTTTAAAATTCATTAATTCAAGAAATATACATTGGAGAAACAACATAGTGCTTTGGGGGAGGGTTTGGAATACTGATTAAGAGTGAAAGCTATTGTATCTTAAGGTCCTAGAACGGTGCCTGGAACCAACAGCTATCCAATAACTATTTGTTGAGAGAATTTGAGTAAAATTCGTTTCATCAAATATTGCTCCTGCATTATTGAAATATCTCTCATAACTCATTACGGCTGGATCCTTTGATGCTCTCCTGCCTGTGCCAAGTATTGCATAGTGCTGGGGCTTGGGTGAAGAGCAAGAAGCATGGCACGTTCTTAGGCTAAAACACTGCCTCATTCACCTTTGCGGGATCTCTCTCCACTTGAGCACCAGGATAAGAGTCATATGTCTGACCAACTTCTGTCTTCTTGCTCCTGTTACTTTGCTAGGCACACAGAGAAGATGTGTTCAGGAAGTGTTCGGTGAATGGTCTTACATACAACCAGCAATTGGGCATTTGTTGGGTTCTCTTCTAATATCTTCCAGAGTTTTTCCTCTAAAACAACAGCAGTACATGATTCTCCGACTGGCTCATTAATTTGATCTGGTCTACTTTCCATGAGACACGGGGAAATAATGGTAGTGAGGGCCTCCTTTTAAAACGACCCTTTCTCCGCCTATTAATTTTGCTTTTCCGTTTATCCATGGAAGTCCTGCATCTGAGAGCAAAGCAGCTACCAGTATGACTCTTGCACTTGGCAAGCAAAGCCGTCTTCCACAGCCAAATTGTATCTAAATAAATAGATCCTGACTTCTTAACGCTTTGCTTACAATACTTCATTTATTTTGCAGGATGTTGTCAGAGGTCATCCAAATTTTATTTAAATACTACTGCAGCATAAACATTACTTCAACATGAAATTTTGAAACATTAAGCATATTCAAATGTGAGCTTTTGGTGGGTATGCTCCGTAATCATTTATTTTTCAGAATTTGTCCTAGAACAAAGGGATTTGAGGACATGGCCATTGAATTCAAATTAGATAGAACAAAATCTCATTGCTGTGGAAGTTTAAAATCGGAAGCCCTGCCTGTTTATTGTTACTGTGTAGCGAAGTTCCACCCCTTCTGACTGGCCATTTTCATACAGCTACCTCATGGCATCCAAGTTTACCATCTCATGTAATTTCACAGAAGTCTAGTTTTCTCTCACAAGCCACATAACACAGAAGACCCCATGGCTACCTAGCCATGCTATCTCTCATTCACTCAGGTATATAACTATATAAAAGGCTCCTCAGACACATAGCCATGTTACAGTCTGATATACATGCAAGTACGCACACACTCTCCCACTCGAATATACACGTACACACACGTTACAATCCAGTCCAATTGTCCCTACAGACACTCAAACAAATACACAACCTTACTAGTGCTCGAATCTTTCCTCTCTCCCTTATAAGATTCTAACCTATGATAGAAGTTGTAAGCCCTTCTTCAGGTCAGTGCTGTAGGACATAATGGACATAGAAGAAGTAAATGAAGCATCTTTAAGTAACACTAAAAAAAAAGTGAGAATTGTATATTTAATAGATTAATATCTATAGCATAGCAATTACATGCAAATGTTCTGAACCTGAACAGTTAAGTACCTGAACAGTTAAGTAGGCATTTACTTTATTTACTAAATATATCTATTAGGTAATGGTAGTTGGTTTTTAAATAAAAAATGAGTTTCTCTGAGATAGTGATCAAAGGTTCCTTCAGCAGCAAGTGGCTTTAAGCCGTAGACCTCATTTATGTAGGTGTGATAAATCACAATAAGACTGAATTATTCTCAGAGCTAAACAAAGAAACTCTAAAGTTCTGTGGAGAATCTCTCTTGAGTATTTCAGTATAGTACTGATCAACACTGGCATGCAAAATTACCTGAGGCCAGGGAAAGAACTATCTAATAGCATCAGAGATAACAGTTCCTGAAGCTCACACAGGGCTGGTGATAGTACCTATTCCAAATTCTAGATAGGAAGAACTCAAGATTGACAGAGCATTGAGTAAAGTACTCAGAAGAGCCTTGGTTGAGTAATGGGGAATAATTAGCCATAGAGAAAACATTGGTCTTGTCCTGCCTAACAGATCTTAAAAAGCAAGACCCAATAAGATCAAAGCATCTCCAACTTAATTGCATCTGAAAACAGGCTCAAAAATATTTATAAGAATACAAAAAAAAAAGTCTGAAAGAATAAAATACTCGGAAAGAATTTTAACCAAGGAAGTGGAAGACCTGTATACTGAAAACCATAAGACACTGATGAAAGAAATTGAAGATGACAAATAAATAGAAAGACATTCCATGCTCATGGGTTGGAAGAATTAATACTGTTAAAATGTATAGACTACCTGAAACAATCTATAGATTCAATGACACACCTATCAAAATTCCAATGGCATACTTCACAGAGCTAGAACAAGTAATTTTAAAATTTGCATGGAACCGCAGAAGATCCCAGATAGCCAAATAAATCTTAAAAAAGAAGAATAAGGTTGGAAGTATCATACTGCCTGATTTCAAACTATACTACAAAGCTATAGTAATTAGAGCAGTATGGCATTGGTGCAAAAACAGAGCAATGAAACAGAATTGAGAGCCCAGAAATAAACCCACACATATATGGACAATTAATCTGTGACAAAGGAGCCAAGAACATACAATGTAAAAAGGACAGTTTCTTCAATAAGTGGTACAGGTAGAACTGGAGCCAAATGCAAAAGAATGAAATCAGACTCCTATTTTATACAATGCACAAAAAATTAACTCAAAATGGATGAAAGACTTGAATGTTAGAGCAAATGTTAGAGCAGAGATTATAAAATTTTTAGACGAAAACATGAGCAGTAGACCCTTGACTTCTGAGCCTGTCAGACAAGTTTAAGCTTGTATTAGTGGACTAGGTAGGGATTTACAAGACGCTTTGTAATCCCCAAGCACACATATATCATAAAGGAGACTACTGACTCAGGATCTAGAGAACTAAGAATTAATTACATAGGACTGAGAAACTGATAAGAGATATTTCATTGTGGTTATCTGGGATATGGGTAGCATAAATTTTATGTTATTTTATATTAGAAAGGCCTTTATCTTTATTTAGGTCTTTCTAACCACAATGGAGTGGATTATGTTTCTGTAAACTGAAATGATTCTCACTGACCTCTCAGAGCAAATACATTTACTGACTCTCCTTTCTTTTCATGGCAATATAATTATTGACATTGGTTTATAAGAATATGTCCTCCTGTTCCTCAAAAAGTTGAAAATAGAGTTACCTCACGTCCTAGCAATTGTACTGCTAGGTATTTACCACAAAGATACAAATGTAGTGATGGGGCATGTGCACCCAAATATTTATAGTAGCAATGTCCGCAATAGCCAAACTATGGAAAAAGCCCAGATGTCCATCGACAGATGAATAGTTAGAGAAGATGGGCTATATATGTACAATGGAATACTACTCAGCTTTCAAAAAATAAAATCTTGCCATTTGCAATGATGTGGATGGAACTAGAGTGTATTATGCTAAATGAAATAAGTCAATCAGAGAAAGACAATTATCATATGCTCTATGTGGAATTTACGAAAAAAAAAAAAAAACAGAGGGGAAAGGAGGAAAAATAGGGGAAGAGAGGAAAAAATAAAACAAGATGAAACCAGACAGGGAGATAAACCATAAGAGACTCTTAACTCTAGGAAACAAACTGAGGGTTGCTGAAGGGGAGGGGCATGGGGAGCTGGGGTAACTGGGTGGTGGACATTAAGGAGGGCATGTGATGTAATGACCACCAATGAATCACTGACCTCTACCTCTGAAACCAGTAATATATGTTAATTAATTGAATTTAAATAAGGAAAAAGAATATGTCCTCATTTTTACCAGGTTATAATTGACCAACTCAATTGTGCAATTAAGGCCCTACCTGGAGTAACATATTTGAGAAAGATTCTCTTTTAATCAGATGTGGCAAGCCCACTGTTAAGAAACATATTTGGAGTTAAAGTCTACAAACCCCTCTAGCAAATTGGCCTTGTATCTTATTAGAGTGCCCTAAATTCACAGGTAGTTAGAAAGTCACTTCTTGACAGATCAAGGACATTATCAAAATTGAGGGTGGGTGGGGGCTCAAGAAGACAGGATTTCACCTAAATTTATAGATATTGTATGTGAAATCTGGTAGAGAGTGTACTTTGGGTTTAGTGTCATAGCCTTGGCAAGGAGAAAAACCATAAAAGCTTTTATATGAGGAAAAACTCAATATTTCTTAAGTAAACTTTTAGATAGAAGTTAATTTGGGGCCCATAGTACCTACTCAGTATGCTATGGTTTACATGGGCAGAGCAAACTCAAGAAGACCTATGTAATTAAATAACATTTATGTTGCATGTCTTATTTCTATAGAAATAAACATTTCAAACCTACTGAGATAAACCTTGTTAAAGATAATCTTTGGAGATTATTTGTAACAAGAGTGAATATTGCCAGAAAAAAAAAATTGAAACTTGGAAATAAGACATTCTTTTAATATTGGACTGAAGCAAAGGCCACTCAAGGCTTTCAGAGGGGGATAAATTTAGCTTATCTCAGTGTTTACTTTCTTTTTCTTGATACTCATTAATATTTCGTTAATTAAGTAGTAAGTGCTGATAGGATCTAGAAATAGTTTTATTTTTTTAAAGATTTTATTTATTTATTTGACAGAGAGAAGAGAGATCACAAGTAGGCAGAGAGGCAGGCAGAGAGAGAGGGGGAAGCAGGCTCCCTGCTGAACAGAGAGCCCAATGCAGGGCAAGATCCCAGGACCCTGAGATCATGACCTGAGCTGAAGGCAGAGGCTTTAACCCACTGAGCTACCCAGGAGCCCTTAGAAGTAGTTTTAAAGTAATATTTTTACTGTACCATACTACTTCCCAATTATTTTTCACAAATCCATCAATAATTAATTAATCATTTGGTCATCTTGGTGTGAGCTCATCCCTGGGGCTCGTCTTGACCGTAATTTTTATGTAACCCATTTTTTAGTAATACTTATTGTTCACTTTTTTAAAAAAATGAATGAATGATTTTTCTTCAAAGTTTTTATTTAAACTCACTGTATGTTAGTTAACATACAGTGCAGTTTTGGTTTCAGGAGTAGAATTCAGTGATTCGTCACTAACATATAACACCCAGTGCTCATTACATCACATGCTGTCCTTAATGCCTATCACCCATTTAACCCATCCCTCCATGCACCTCCACTCCAGCAACCCTCAGTTTGTTCTCTATAAAGAGTCTCTTATGCTTTGCCTCCTTCTCTGTTTCTTATCTTATATTTTTCCTTCCCTTCCCCTACATTCGTGTGTTTTGTTTCTTAAATTCCACATATGAGTGAAATCATACGGTATTTACTTCTCTTTGACTGATTTATTTTGCTTAGCATACTGCACTCTAGTTCCTTCCATCCACATCATCACAAATGGCAAGATTTCATTCTTTTAGATGGCTGAGTAATATTCCTGTGTGTGTGTGTGTGTGTGTGTGTGTGTGTGT
>CM052801.1:97356482-97385097 GCA_028533885.1 Nasua narica | reverse complement strand
TGTTCTGTTCCACTGGTCTATGTGTCTGTTTTTGTGCCAGTACCATGCTGTCTTAGTGATCACTGCTTTGTAGTAAAGCTTGAAATCAGGCAATGTGATGCCCCCAGCTTTGTTTTTCTTTTTCAACATTTCCTTAGCAATTCGGGGTCTTTTCTGGTTCCATACAAATTTTAGGATTGTTTGTTCCAGCTCTTTGAAAAAAACTGGTGGAGTTATGATCAGGATGGCATTGAAAGTATAGATTTCTCTGGGCAGTATAGACATTTTAACAATGTATATTCTTCCGATCCACGAGCATGGAATGCTTTTCCACCTTTTTGTGTCTTCTTCAATTTCTTTCATGAGTGTTCTATAGTTCCTCGAGTACAGATCCTTTACCTCTTTGGTTAGGTTTATTCCCAGGTATCTTATGGTTCTTGGTGCTACAATAAACGGAATCGATTCTCTAATTTCGCTTTCCATATTTTCATTGTTAGTGTATAGGAAAGCAGTTGATTTTTTTGCATTGATTTTGTATCCTGACACATTACTGAATTGCTGTATGAGTTCGAGTAGTTTGGGGGTGGAGTCTTTTGGGTTTTCCATGTAAAGTATCATGTCATCTGCGAAGAGAGAGAGTTTGACTTCTTCATTGTTCACTTTTAACTTAAGGTTCAAGACTTGTTAATTTGGTGATTTTTGTTTGGTACAAATGCAAAAAATTTTCAATGGAATAGATAACCTCAAATATTTATAACCTTTTGGACATTAACCTAACCTTTTTTGGATTAAATTTCCTATAAGTACTTGATAAAGAATAGTGTTAAAAATTACTTGTATCTATACGCTGTGATACTTCTTGACAGATACATTAATTTCTTCTGTACTTTAAAAGTTATCTCTAAGGGCATGTATTGCATAGAGCACTGGGTGTGGTGCATGAACAATCAATCTTGTAACACTGAAAAAATAAAATAAACATATTTGGGGAAAAAGATAAAAAAAATAAAAGTTATCTCTAGAATACTTTGGAAAAAATATTTTGATGAATGTGTTTATATATTCCTGAGAAAGCAGCCAAAAAGGGAGTGAGAGTATGAGATAGTACTGATTGTTTAAAAAGTCATATTATAGGGGTGCCTGGTTGGCTCAGTCGGTTATGTGTCCAACTCTTGATTTTGGCTCAGGTCGTGATCCCACCATCATGAGATAGAACCCCACAGCACACTTGGCACTCAGCGGGGAGTCAGCTTGAGGTTCTCTCTCTCCCTCTGCCCCTCCCCTACTGTGCTCTCTCTCTCTCAAATAATCTTTAAAAAAATTTAAAGTCTGATATTACAATTTAGAATCTCTGAATTACAATTTAGAATTATTTTTTCTATCTTTATTGAGATATAATTGACCTGTAATATTGTATAAGTTTAAGGTGTACAATGTGATGCTTTGATACACTTATATATTTTAAAGTGATTACCGTAGTAGGGTTAGTTAGCACCTCTATTACCTTACATAATTAGCATTTTCTTTATGGTGAGAACATTTAAGATATAGTCTCTTAGCAACTTTCAAGTATATTGTTCAGTACTGTTAACTATAGTCATCGTGCTATAACCACCATTAGATCTTCAGAACTTACTCATTTTATTACTGGAAGTTTGTATCCTTTGATCATCCATGGGTGATTTCCCCCTTCCCTAGCCCCTGGTAACCACCATTCTACTATTTCTGTGGTGTTCCCAGCATCTCCTGGGCAGGCTTTCTTAATGGAGTCTCTGATGCTGTTAGTAGGATCCACAGCCCTTTAATGCTCTCTGAGAGTCCTATTGGCTACTGCCCCAGCCTCTTCCCAGCCCCAGTCATGCAGCTCAGAAGTCAGTATTCAAGGGTTTCCCTTGGGTTTAAAGTGTGTTCTAAACAAAAAGCAAATACCCAAAGGATCTTGCTTTACCTGACGGTGTTTCTTATTTCTCTGTGAAAGTCATTATAGCTCCCCACTGTCTAAGCCAAGAATTTCAATATGGTAGGAGGAAAAAGAAAGACGAATTAGAAAAGTATTGAGTTGTATGTATGAGTAAAAGTGTCTTGTTCTGCCTTCTGCTTCCACTAGTCAGTGAGAAGTAATTGGATATTCTTTGCTTCTTCTACCATTTTAATTGCATGTATTCTTCCCAGACCATACTGCTTCTGGGTTATTAACCTGATTGGTGAACTCAGAGCTTTCTACTGATCATGTTGAATGATTTCAAATAAGTAAAAATAATGTGGAATAGGAACGTTTAGAATTTTTGGGGAAAACTTTATTTCTTCTGAAAACTTTAGGGATCATACAGAGCATTGAGAAGAATTGAAGGAGAAAGGCAAATATGCAAGTATATGAACATCTAATGTCTGCTTGTAAGAAATATACAAAGCAACATATATAGAAATAGAATTTTCTAAGACGAAAGATCTTTACATTGGCTAAAACACAATGGAATATTATCAGAAAGGATGAATACCCAACTTTTATATCAACATGGATGGGACTGGAAGAGATTATGCTGAGTGGAATAAGTCAAGCAGAGAGAGTTAATTATCATATGGTTTCACTTATGTGTGGAGCATAAGAAAAAAACATGGAGGACATTAGGAGAAGGAAAGGAAAAGTGAATTGGGGGAAATCAGAGGGGGAGACGAAGCATGAGAGACTGTGGACTCTGAGAAACAAACTGAGGGTTTTGGAGGGGGGGGTTGGGTGAGCCCGGTGGTGGGTTTTGAGGAGGGCACTTATTGCATGGAGCACTGGGTGTGGTGCATGAACAATGAATCTTGGAACACTGAAAAAAATAAATTTAAATTAAATTAAAAAAAAACCCTCTCTCCGGATAGTCATCAGGAAACTCAGATGTAAACTTAAGATCTACAACAATAGGAAAACATGCATCATGTAGTTACCCTGGTTTTAGTATAAGTAAGAATATGAGTTCTTTAAATAAAATAAACATTTTTCTTTCCACAAGCTCTAGGAGGAATTGGTTAAGAAGGGATGAAAGAGGAGTGTTAGTAGTGACATCCCTGATGGTATTCCCTTGTGCAGTACATATGATACTTAGGAAACCCAAGGGCAAACACATTTTATTGTTGTAAAATTGTGACTTTTTAAGGTGCCAGAGGGATATAACCTAGATGTGGTTAAGTATGCTAGCAAAAAATGTACCTTTCTCAAGAATTATGTGCTTCTGAGGGTTTATATCATTTTTTGTAGTATACCAGTCAACCAACAACTAACTAACCATTTAATCAATCAATAACTATGTTAAGCAAGGCTGAGAGTAGGATATCACCAGCTGCTATAATGAGTATATATCTAAGTGTATAATGGTGTCATTAAAATATAGATTTATTTCTTGATCATTTAAAGGTACAAGATGGATACTTCTGGTTGCAGAGGTTGGTTCTTCTACAAATCATTATGCATTAGCCAAGGCTGACAAAGACCTCGCCATTGTCATATTTGGCCTCTTTGGTCTCCATGGTAATCTCCATCCTAGTCAGCTGGAAAGGGAAAAGAACATGAATGCACTTGAGAAATTCTAATGCATCAGGGATTAATATGACATACATCATTTCCTGTCACATTTTGTTGGCTAGATCTCATTCATTTAACCACAGATGATGCAAGTGAGGCTAGGAATTGCAGTATGTGAATTGCTAGCTGTCTCTGCCCTGTTTGCCATTCTGGCTAAAATATCCCTTTGTGTCCTCACACACAGCACACAGTTGAGACCTTTTAAGTGAGACGCCCCAAAATCTCAGGTAGTCACTAAATCTAGTTCAATCAGATCTTGATATTGTTACTTATGTTTTGACTCCCCATGACCTAAAAAGACAAGCTAAGTTATCAGTACCTCCACCTCACTGTACCCAATATAGAATAGTGGAATAGGGAAGGGTGAAAACAATAAAAAATCTCATTAAGAAAAAGAAAATTGGGAAATGCATAACAATCACTGATCCAGAGCAATGAGGGAATTCTGCTGTGCAGATATTATGAGATTCCCTGCCATGGCACTGAAGAAATTTCCTTGATGAGCCCCTAATCCTGCTTTCTTAAAGGAATTCCTCTTTTCTATTACTCTCAATGGCCCCTGGCTACACATTCTGGGATATTCTTTATTGTTCATTCTTCTTCATTTCCACATCTGAAGTGGGTGAGAAAGAAATAAACAGCCTCGACAGCTGACAGCTGGTAGCAGGCCCAGCAACTAAATTTAGGCGATGGTGTTTACTGCTAAATAGCTAGGCCATGGTGTTCCCTGCTGAAATAAACAATTCCATACAATATCAACATTATTTGAAAGAGATCACTCTGTGACCTTGATGAAATAAGAGGAAAAAACAAGACCATTCAGTAATCATGACTAAACACAAAAAGCAAGAACACCATGTATCCACAAAAAATAACTGAACACCTCTCATTCTTGGTAATATCACTAGTTTACCAATGGTGACTCTAGCCTCGTATCATTCCTAGATAAAACTTATAATACTAAATTGCAGAATTGTCTGTTTCCTGATAGCATTCATTTCAGGAAAGATTCCCCATTTCTTTAAATCCTCCCTACAATTATGCAGCATAAGCCCAAACATTCCCATCTGCTAAGGGCTGAATTGTGTGTACTCCCCTCCCCAAAATTCATATGTTGCAATAGTAACCCTCAGTACCTCAGAATGTGACTGTGTTTGGTGATCCTATATTTAAAGAGGTGATAAAGTTAAAATGAGATCTTTAGGGGCGCCTGGGCGGCTCAGTGGGTTAAATCCTCTGCCTTCGGCTCAGGTCATGATCTCAGGGTCCTGGGATCGAGCCCCGCATCGGGCTCTGTGCTCAGCAGGGAGCCTGCTTCTCCCTCTCTTGCTGCCTGCTTCTCTGCGTACTTGTGATCTCTCTTCTCTCTGTCAAAAAAATAAATAAAATCTTTTAAAAAAATAATAAAATAACATAAAATGAGATCTTTAGAGTGAGTCCTAATCTGATCTGCCTGGTATCCTTATAAAAAGAGATTAGGACTCGACAGACACCAGAGTGGGTGTGCTCAGAGAAAAGGCCATGTGAGGACACAGGGAGAAGACAGCTCTCTGCAAGTCCAGAAGAGAAGCTTCAGAAAAAGCAGAACCTGCTGACACCTCAATTTCAGACTTCTAGCCTTCGGAACTGTGAAAAATAAATTTCTGATTAGCCACCCACTCTGTGGTATTTGTTATGGTAGCCCTAGCAAACTCATGTGCCACCCTAACTCCCTCTTACTGAGGCACCCCCTATGATTTCTTTTTTTTTTTTAAAGATTTTTTTTTTAATTTATTTATTAGAGACAGAGACTGAGAATGAGAGGGGAGAAGGTCAGAGGGAGAAGCAGACTTCCCGCAGAGCCGGGAGTCCGATATGGGACTCGATCCCGGGACTCCAGGATCATGACCTGAACCAAAGGCAGTCGCTCAACCAACTGAGCCACCCAGGCGCCCCCCCCCCATGATTTCTCATGGTGTGTAGTCTTTCCTGCCTCAGCAAGGTAAGAAATCCTAATTTTGACTAGCAGTTTCCCTGGTAGTCTTTGGTACTGGGATTTACCATCTATGTGGAGGCGACATTTTCTCTTTGGGAAATGGACAAGTTTTGCAGCATGCTTCTTGCTGGTGCTAATTTGGGACTCAATTTTTTTTTATAGATTTTATGTATTCCATTGGAAATTGTTACTGAAAAAAAATGGTAGGTTTCTATCTATTTGCTCACAGGAAATTTAGTGTCCCAGTAATTGCCCAAAGTTATTTCTCAGACATCGTTAAGTCTCCTCTATTTACTAGTTTTCTTACCCAATGCCTCCCTCTCTTAACTTCAACCTGCTACCCTGAGACCATCCTGAGATTTTGGGTTTGTCAGTAGGCAACACCTTTAAACTGAGTCTCTTTTTTTTTAACTGCAAACTTTTAATGGATATTTTTTTGGTTAAAGTCTTTGTCAGCCTCATTTTACACTTTTTGGGTTCCAAAAGCAGTCAGTTTTTCTAATCCTGTGGAAATTTCAAATTTCTGGACTCCATTTTTCATTTCCACTTGCAAACCTGACTATTCTTCCCTGATCTCATATTTTTCTCTTAATACTTCATTAAACTTATTGAGTTATCACCTTACTAAATGTAAGAAGCGACCATCAACACATACTTACACTCCAGCTTCTTAAAAACATTTTCTCCAAAAGCTGCAGTTCACTAGGAAGATGGGCTGCCTTTCAAGTTATCAAAAGCAATGGTTTTACCAAATGTTTTATTATGAAATTACACAGCTCTCTGCATTTTTAGCTTCCCATATCTATGTCCTTACGACCTGTTGCCTGCTTCCTGCCATTGTGTGGTTCCTTTTTACCTATGAATGTAACTCTAGAATCTCAACATGTTTAAAACTGATCTCAACAACTCTTAACCTGACCACTTCCTTCTCAAGCGTTACCCATCTCAGTAAATGGCCCTACCATATGCCAAGTTGCCCAAACCAGAAGCCTCTTTCTCTTACTGCTAAACCATTCACAAAGCTCTAAACAACTGTTGAATCTGCCTCTTTTCTTCAGCTGCACTCTCATTTGTCCTATTTCGATTCTCCTAATCTCTAACCCAGATCATGCACCAGATTTCTTTCTAACTGATCTCAATTCTTACATCCTTTCACCTTTTCAATTCTTTCTACACAGAGAGTTTCAGCCCTGTCCTCCATATGTCACTTCTCTCTACAAACTCTTCAGTGGCTTTCTATCATCCTTGCAGTACGTGGCCCACGAGGCCCTTGGTCATTGCCCCTGCCTAACACTCTGACTTTAGCTCCTTCTGCTCTTAGTATGCCCTTTACTCAAGCCACGGTGGGATCTCAGTTTCTTGAAATGCAGGCCATGCTCACTGTCATCTGTGAACCTTAGCACACACTGACTTTTTCTCCTAAAATACCCTTTATTGTACTTCTTTTCCTTTTCTTGATTACCAGTCATTCTGGGGTGGGGGGCTTGATTTAAATAACTTTCTTTCTCTTAACCTAGTGTCCCAATAGAAAATTCTGAGTTAGATATTCCTCCTATGTGCTCCTATATTATTTGAATTCTACCATTTTAGTGTATATTAATCTAAAAATATTCATACAGTTATAATGATGATAATAAGAGAACCTATAATAACTAGCTTTTATTGAATATTTACACTGTATTTGGCATTGTGCTACATACTGAGAATTTAACGGTAAGGAAAATAGATATGGTCTTTGCCCTTATGGAGATGTAGGGTGATACAAACAAGTGAATATACAAAGAAAAATGTATTGTGTTGAAAAAAATATATATCGGTTGAATCACATGAAAATAGCTGATTTTTTACTTAAAAATGGCAATTTCACATAATTGGCCTAACGATTTTAAAGTTTATTTAGTAGTAAAAGAACACATGGAAAGGGAAAGCATAGGAAGGTTGGAGTGACTCCTTCAGGGTGGTGATCAAGAAAATCTCCTAAGGAAGAAGGTTTTAAGCTGAGAATAATGAAGTGGACCCAGCCATGTTAAGGTCAAAGGATAAATTTTTCTACATACAGGAAATGCTCATTGCACTGAATGATAATAAGCTATTTTAATTGTTTTTTTCCACTAACTAGTGAGTACTACAATGACAGTCTTACTCATCTTTGTGAAATAGGAGATATGCAATTAAAAGTTTGCTTAATGAATTAAGGGGTGCACAGATGACTAAATGGAACTTGACGCCTAGCATACCTCACATATTGTCTCCCATCTCATTTTTTCTCAATTCGTATTATATAGTAGTTCTGAGATTCCTGTTTTTTTCCTGTAATCAAAGCATTCATTCTGACCTGCCTGCTTTTTCTCATTGCAAGTTCTTCTGAATGGAAAGCTCTTATGTAGGAATTGGGGAGGGAAAGGGATGGCTAATGCAAATAATGTAGAAATGACAACTTTATTATCTTGAACGCAGAAAGAACAATTTATTTACCTATAAAATTTAATTGTATTAGACATTACACTTTATCCTGTGGGGAATCTGGAGAAAAGTGATGATGGAGAAAAGTGACCATGAGTGAATACTTTATAATAATAGAAAATCCCATCTAAGGAAATCCTCCGATTCTGGATCAGTATCACAAGCGAGACACATTTTTTTTTTCTCTGCCAGTAAAATCTGTCTGCTCTATCTATCTATCACTTATTTATCAATCTATTTCATTGGGCAATATCCTGGGATGCTGCATTCCAGAGGTGTTATCGTTGTCCACGACTCAGCTGAGGCCTGTAAAGCTGGTAATGGTAAGTGAAGATAGCAGGCAGAAGGCCGCAGAGGGCAGCGGGAAAGAAGCAGGCTGATTGCGTCTGCTTATCGATAGCAGCATAGCCCTGCAGAGGGGTTTTACAGAGGAGCCAAGACCAGCCAGCGTGAAGGTCAGACTAAGGTGATATTGAGGCTGTGTGTGTGCCCAACCCAAAACCATGAGAACCCAAGGCGAAGTCAGCATTCATACTCAGGCATCTCATGGTTTACCAAGTAATAGCCAAGCCCTAAGAGGGTATACAGAAGACAGTTTACTTGGATAACCATTCATGCTACATCTTGCAGCAGACAGAATCTTTGAAGGCCCTGGCCTGGTTCCTGGGTCTTACCCTTCTCTTTCCTAAGATGATAAGACCCTTACCTAACCCTGAGCTAGTGCCAGGTTGGACTACACCCACAAGAAACTTAGTGTTTATGGATGAAGTTAATCCCATTCTGTTACTAAAGTCTGGTAAGGACAGATGCTACTATCATATTTTCCTGGTCTTTTGTGGATTGTTTGTGAATATATCACCTATCAAGACTGACATGGTTTTCACTAGATCGTATCAGGCATTTAAAAGGTATTTTTAAATATTAAGTTCTGGGGTTCTAATGTAGAACATGGTGACTGTAGTTAATTATACTGTATTATATACTTGAAATTTGTAAGAGAATAGACTTTAAGCATTCTTATCACATACACACACACAAACATACAAAGATAACTGTGAGGTCAAGAATGTGTTAATGAACTTGACTGTGGGAATCGTTTGACAGTGTATATGTATATCAAAGAAAGCATCACCTCATACACTTTAAATATATACTGTTTTGTCAGTTATATCTCAATAAAATAACTTTTGTTTTTATTTTGTTTGTAAACTGCTTGTAATAGCCCTCCCTTTTGTGTACCTAAATGCTTCTTTTCTAGATAATGATAATGGTGACCACTATTATTTTTGAGGAGTTACTATGTGCTAGACACTATGTGAGAACTTCATGTACATGATATTATTTAATCCTTGAGAGGCATGCTAGCATGAGTCAAGAATATAAGATGTACAATCAAATAGCATAGGTCAGCATCCTAGGCCCATCACTTACAAACTGTGTGAACTCTGGGCTTCAGTGTCCAAGCACTATAGATGGCACTGGAATTCCCAAGAAGCATAAGACCTGATCATTGACTTCATGGAGCTCACAGACCAGGAGAATTGTTTGGTCCAGTCCAGGGGTTGGCAAACAATGGGCCCATTCACCAAACCTAGCCCACTGCCTGTTTTTATGAATGAAGTGTTATTGGCATACAGTCATGCCCATTTGTTGACATACCGTCTATACTTGCTTTCATGCTCCAGTGGCAGTGTTGAGTCATTGTCACAGACAAGCATATGGTCTGCAGAGCCTAAATTATTTTTTATCTGGCCCTTTACAGAAGAAGTTTGCCAAACCCTGGTCTGGTACAATGGTTTTAGGTCATCATTAAAAATCCAGCACACACTGGTAAAGAGCACAGGCTTTGGTGCCACACAGCTCGGAGTTTAAACTTAGCTCAGCAAGTTACTCAAGTGTGTGACCTTGAGCAAGTTACCCTCCATACTTTAGTTTCCTCATCTGCAAGATGAAGATAATAGTAATAACTACCTCATTTAGACAATGTGACGGTGTAAGGGTGAAATAAGGTGAAGAGTTTACCACTAGGTCTGGCACATAGTAAGTGTTTATTTATATTATCTGCTCTCAATGTGAGCTCCTTATTGGAACCTTATTGGCTTTGCTGGAGCAGGATACTGTGGGTGGAGACTGATAGAGAATAAAGATGGAAAAGAAGTAGCCGGTGCAATCCTCAGTGTGGGGCAGGGAATAGAAACCACCTACAGGCTGCAGAGTTTCCATGTAAACAAATGGCTAGCAGGGAGGCAATGAAGACTGATAAAGGGGGTGAGAGGGCTCAATCGCATGATAAAAATTGCTGCTTGTGGAAGGTCTTATGTATCTTCTTCTTTCTGTTCTCTTTTTCTTTCCAATAGCACTTACCACTCATTAGCATAACACAGTATAATTTTTCATTTGTTATGCATTTTTATTGCCTATCTACCACTGCTAAAATATCAGGTTACGGAGTCAGAGCAAAACAAAGAGTCAGAACTCTTTGTTTTGATTACTAATGGATCCCAAGCACACATGACCCCGCCTGACTCCTACAAGGCAGTCAGTAACTGTTGGATGCATTTGGCCAGCAATGTATAGGAGGGGCAAGATGCAGAAATGCCCCTTAGGACATCAGTGCCATTAAGTGTGAGGGCATGGGTGCAGTTTAGGGTACTGGCAATGATCATGGAACGATAAACGTGACAATGTTGTTTTGTTTTATTTCAAAACATTTTTCAGAACTTAGTAACTAATGAAGAGTCAAGGAAAACTTTGTCAAAGTAAAACGTTTTCTTCCAAAAAATTATACACCCAGGAAGCAGTATACCAGGTTGGACCCTCAGACCAGTTAACAACTCCTACTATTGTTGAGAGAATGAATCACTCAGCGTGTTGTCCTGCTAATGTGTAGTTCTAGCCTTTTATCTTTATCTGAATTGCTGTGATTTATGTTACAACCTGGACAATTTTACGACTTCAGTATAATTTTGTGTGTGTGTTGCAGCCTTGATGCCTTGCTTAATTTTGATATGATCCCCATCCCTTTTTCTGTAAAGACTTCAACATTCATAAAAATACATTAAATTGCTAATGTGTAAAGCTGCTAAAGATGGCATTTAATTGCCTAAAATTTGCTGATGAAAATGCACTTTCTGAAGGGCTTTCTCCTTTAGGATCTTAGGGTGAGTGAAAGTGCTGTCTAGAATGGTCTATTTCTGCATCCGTAATTGCCTTGTGCCTTCCATAGCTCCAGTTTTCAATGGTAGATCAACAAGCCTGGCTGCTTCTCGTTATAGATATGAATCAGCTTCCCACTTTAGCTCACATTTAGTGACCCCCTTTTATCTTCTTATTCCCCTGAGGAGAGTAGTTCCATTCAATTCGGCACACCACAGGTTCCTGAATGGATGCACTTTTGTCATTTTGAAAATGCCATTGTCTTTTAAAGCCACTCTCTGTTTTCTTTACAGGACAGGGGACAAAAATGATTATGGTACAAAATGTAATACATTGTTTCTAAAACTTAAATTGAGAACCAAGGGGAAATCAGGAAAGAATAAGACAAGGAAGTAGAGTGTTTAGAAGTCCTCTGATAATGGAATGGAAGATAATCGTTGAGGTTTTTCAGACAGACATTCAATCAGTACCATAATGGCACTTACTAAACATGCATTTATTTTGATTTGGTTGAGGAAGGAGCTTCCTGAAGATTGCTTTCCTGGCCTGGTGACTTCCAGGCCCTCCAACCTAGCGTTACTTTAGAGGAGTGATATGGAAGGGTGGCCAAGTGTTCAGGCTCTGGTATCAGATAGTCCTGGATCAAATCCCAGCTCTGCCATTTGTATTGTGACCCTGAAAAAGTCCTATACCTTTCCAAGCCTCAATTTTTGTATCTGTACATCAAAGACCACACAAACTTCTCAAAGTTGCTTTGAAGATTAGAATGGGTAATCCATGTAAATGACTTTGCAATTCATAAATCTGTACATCATAGTTGTTGTTGTTATACAAAGCTTTTCTGTTTCTGCCAAAACTGGAAAGCTATTTTTTCCCTCCACTTATTGGTGGGTTTTAAGGAAGGCCCCTATCTCTGGCCATATAGTTTCCTATGCTCAGTGGACTTCTCACCCTCTTTACCACTGAAAACCTATTTTTTAGATAAAGTTACACCCCACGATTCCCTTGATCTTCTTAGCATTTAATAATTATGCCTCCACCTGATGTCCCAAATTAATTTTGCTGGTGGTATTTATTCAGTCCCTAGCTGACAGTATCTGCACCATAAGTGATAATCTTCCATTGCTTTCCTGGAGCTGTAGCTAAATTGTAAGGCCCTTGAGGGCAGGAACCACATAATATTTCATTTTCCTGCCTAGATTCCTAGTGTGGTATAAATTTATCCAGATGCTCTGTAATATTTTTAGGTGGTAGCAATGGTGATATTGGTGAAGTCTAAATTTAGCCTCATAAGTATGTTCACAACATTTCAGGATAACAAGCTTGCTGTCAACGGACCTGCACTGAATCCAGGATCCTGTACTTCCTAGCTATATGACCTCAGATAATAAATTTCACCTTTGTAAGCCTTGGTAAGGATTAAATGAGTTAAAACATTTAAAGTACTTAGCAAAATACCCAGAACATAGGAAATACAAGGCAATTGATTAATAGCTTAATACCTTGCTATCAATTAGCTAAGAAATGCTACTTCTCCTCCTATTCTGAAAGCTTCCTCCATCCTTCAGGTCCTCTGAAACTGATGTTTGACTTCACCAAGGAGTCCTGGCACTTAATCTTCCCTTTCCTTAGGGTCTATTCCACATTACCCATCACATTTTCCTCTCTACTGAGCCAGGATCCCCAAGTCAACCAACTTTCTCTTTAGGACTCTCAGTGCTTAACATTTATCCTGCCAACCTTCAGCCCTGGGCCAAGCTCATACTATGACTTCATTTCTTTCTACAAGTTCCCAAATAGGGGTGGAGATAATCACTACTATAGCAGCAATCATGATCAGCTCAAGGACAGTAATTTACCATTGGAGACTATTTGATATGCAGCCTCAGTTGAATATTTAATGCCACTGGAGAAGATTTTTTCTTGATCATTCCCCTATTCTAGGAGCATCTATTTATTCAAATCCTTGAATGCACTAGGGCATTTCCTCAAAATGCCCTAGTTTCCTCAAAATTCTTTCTCAGCTCCTGAGAGTTTGTAATGGGGCCTTGAGGATTGCATTTCTAACAAGTTCCCAGTTGTTGCTGGTGCTGCTTCATCCCTTCCCAATTAAATTTTTCCACAAAGTAGTATACCATTTGCCTGCTACCATCAAATCCTTACCCTACTTTCAGTCTTGTTGAGTCCAAAGTATTTGAGTCCAAATCCAAGTACGGATCTGGAAATAACTATTTATGATGGCATTGAGGGTGTTCCTAAGTTACTATACCCAATAAATATATTTGAATCTTCATCTTCTCCGATAGAATTTGATACTTGCTATTCCATTCTTAAAATTTTTATGGTTTTAGTGATATCATATTTTTCCACTTATCCTCTTTCCACTTTGATCATTTAAGATCTTACTCATTTCTTCTACTTGCTCATTTCTTTTATTTATACCTTCAGTCTTTCAATCAGGCAGGTATTCATTCTTGTCACTCTTCTCTAACTAAATATTTTCCTATGGTGATCTCATCTAGTATTGCTATTATGTACACAATACTGGTTCTCAAATCTATATAAATATAGATTTTTAGCCATTTGTTTATTCAACCTCTGTCTGTCAGGGTTCTCACAAATTGCAGAAATTCAACATGAAAGAAATCTCATTTAATACTTAAACCTGTTCTTTCTCCTGGATAATAGGGCACTGGGAATTTGAAGATAAATTATAACTAGAGGACCTAAGAATGCTAATAATTATACTCCCTAAAAGTCAAGGTCATGACCAGTAAATAAAAACAGAGTTTTGGTCTCAAATCCCAATGTATTTAAATGTAAGTATGGTTGTGTCATATAGAGGATTAATTCATTTTTAATTTATCTATTCAGCAAATATTTATTGAGCACCTTCCCTATGCCAAATATTGGGATAAGTTTTGGGGATGTAGTGCTGACCAAAACACAGAGTGATCTACTTCCATGGGACTTAAGGTTTAATGCATGAGACAGATATAAAAATCTCACTAATATAAAATTGTAATAGGTATTATAAAGGAAATGGAGATGGTTTAGTATGACAGAACAATGGGAGATATATGTTAGATTAGGGGATTAGTTTTGGAAGAACATCTTTGACAAAGTGGCATTTAAACTGAGTCCAGAATGAATAGGAATTGTCCAAGTGAACAGTTAGATAAGAGTGTTTCAAGAAAAAAGAACAACATGAAAAAATGTTTTAAGAAGGAAAGAATTAGGCATGCATGAAGAATAGAAAGGCTTCTTAACTAGTAACTGAAGAAGTCAGGATCCATATCATGCAGGGCCTTGCAGGCAATGTAAAGAGTTTATATTTTATTCTAAATTTAGTAGAAAGCCATGGTAATGACGTGATCCAATTTTTGTTATAGAAGATCATTTTGGCTGCATTGCAGAGAATGCATTTCTCTTAGGGGAGAAAGAGCAGGGAATCCAGTTAGCAGGCTACTGAAATAGTCCAGGTGAGGAGTGATGTTATCTTGCCGTAAGGTTGTGGCAGTGAAGACAGAAAATATGGGTGGATTGGGGATTTTGGGAGGCAGAACTGCCAAGATTTTCTTGTGAATTGGATGGGTAAATTCCTAGCTTGAGGAATTGGTTGGAGAGTAATGTCATTTACTGAGATAGAGAACTCAGAATAAAAGTACATTTCAGAGCAGAGATCAAGTGATCAGTTTCGACATTCCATTGTCTATAAATTAAAAAAACCAAATTCTTGCCATGGCATTTAAAGACCCAGTTTACCTCTTTTCCTCTCTCTCCATTCTAATCTTTGTGTCTTGCTTCTTTATATCTTCCTTGCATCCTTATGTCTTTACCTTTTCCCCATCTCCAAGTCCTCACAGGTTTCCAAACATGTAATGCTATTGCACAATTCTTTGGCTAACTTCAAAGTTTGCTCTGTGAAGTCTTCCTTGACAGACTTAGGAATAACTCATGATTTTGTCTTTATGCTTCCAAAATATTATGAAGTTCATTTCTGTCATAATAAAAACAATACAACAACATGAGGGAAGTACTATTTTTATTGTTTTATAGATGATGAAAGAGAGGCAAAGCAAGGTTAAGGAAATTACTCATTATCACACAACTAGGACACAACAAGCACAGATCTGTATGATTCCAAAGCAAATGCTTTTAACTACTGTGTTCACAACCTGCCACATTATTGTACTTGCCATTCCATTGGTGTCAACTGGTCTTCTATAGTAACTGTACATTCCTTAAAGTCAAGACCTGCATCTTATTTATCTCTGACAGTGACAGACATAAAGTGGATGGTCAATAATTAATTATGGAGTATAAAAAGAAAATAATGCTGTTAGACCCTATTCAATTTGGAAGTGATCTAAAGAGATCATGTACCAAGGCATATGGTTAACGTAGGATTAACGTAGGATTGCATGTAGAATTCCAAGATAGATATTTATAGCGGAGAAAAAAACCTGCATTGTTGCAATCCCCTTGTGTTACAGTTACTTGAACCCGTGGGGTACTCTGGTGTGAGAAATATCTAATCTTTTTGTGCTCTTCCTCTTCCTCTTGCAATCCTGGGGTCATATTGTTTTATCATAACTTCAAAGAAGCCAGCAATTATTTATCAGGCAGTAACTTGAAAGGTTTTTCCTTCTGTAAGATATTCCTTTTGTCATCAAAGTGAGACAAAGCTCCAAACTAAGGCTGATTCAGCGATCAAATTTTTACAAAGGCCTTATAATTCAGAGTTTCGGAGTCCTCTCTCAATTATGTTGGCAACTTATATAACACAAATGGAGCAGGAAGAAAGCAATTTGGCTTTATTTCTAAAGATTAAAAATATCTATTTTATGACATTGCAATTCTATTTTTAGAAGTCTATGGTAAGTAAATACTTGCATTTGCACACAAATATTGACATGAAAAGATACCTGTTATAGCATTGTTATAATGGTGAGATTTTGATATAATAGTTATTTACTGAGCATTTATCATGAGCCAGGAATTGTGCTAAAAATTAATTCATTTGATCCTTGTCATGGACTTTAATGTTTTCCACCAAATAGTTTCTGCTGCCCATTTTCAGGAACAAAGATCATTGCATTTCCTGGTTCCTTTTGGCTGGGTGAGACCATGTGACTAGTTCTGGAGCATGAGTTGGAAGTCAAACCGATGTGTGCTAGATCATTTAATTGCCTATTTTGAGACCCTTTCAGGAAATGGCATGGCAGAAGGAAAAATTAAAGATAGTGGCTTCTCCATTAACTTAAATCTCTGAGTTACTAATAAGAGCATAGCTCTGCTGTTGATCTTCTATGAGCATGAAGCATGAGCAAGATAGATCATTATTGTTTTAAACCATTGAAATTTGGGGTGATTTATTACTGAAGCATAACCAGGTCTATCTTAAGTTTTCCAATCCTCAAGACAACCTTATGAGAAATGAGCTATTTTTTATCATTATTTGATGAATGAGGAAGTTAAGGAACAAGAAGGTTAAGCAATTTTCTTAGATACGCAGCTAAAAGTGGTAGAATTAAATTCAAACCTAGGCAATTTGGGTCTGGAGACAACATTCTTTTTTTTTTTTAAAGATTTTATTTATCCACTTGAGAGACAGAGAACGTGAGAGAGAGCATGAGAGGAGAGAAGGTTAGAGGAAGAAGCAGACTCCCCGTGGAGCCAGGAGCCCAATGTGGGACTCGATCCCGGAACTCAAGGATCATGACCTGAGCCGAAGGCAGTTGCTCAACCAACTGAGCCACCCAGGTGCCCTGGAGACAACATTCTTAACTGCTACATATACCACCACTCATAGCTCCATGGCATCAATGGGGAAGCTTTTTTAAAATTATATTATATCTAGACCGGAATACTATGCATCTGTTAAAAGTAATGAGGCATTCGCTAGGTATTAACATTAAAAATCTGTCCACGGCATATTGTTCAATTAGAAAAAGCAACAGAATTGTATAGGAAAAAATCCATTTACATAAAAATCCATGTGAAAATGATACATGAACACACACATATGTACACATGAATAGACACATGTGTTTGTATATGTGCATATACACATGCATCATGTATATATACACACATATACATACATACACATGAGCATTCACACATGGATAATATGTATGTAATAAAAGACAAAAATACTCCATCTATAAAAAATAATCTGACCATTTTTATCTAGATCTGTCCACTCTCAATCCAGAGAAGAAACACAGCAAGCCTCTAAAGTTCTTTTTTCTTCTGAACACGGTACTAAGATCACCCTAAACCTAATTTCCAGACTAAAAACATTTATAAGTTTTTCCCTTTACCTGTAGACTCTACATTTCAAATCATCTTTTTTTAACCTCCTCTTGATTTATCTATAAAAAAACATGATTACTCAATGTGATGATAGGCAGAATTCTAAAGGTGATAATCTTCTAAGATACTTGACCCCTTGTAATATAATCAAACATTAATCTAGGTTCTGCTGAGAAGTGATTTTGCAGATGTAATTAAAGTTCCCCAGTTTACCTTATGACGACATAGAGATCATCTGGGTAGTCCTGACCCAATCATGTCAGCCCTTCATTTATTTTAATTTTAATTCAATTAGCCAACATATAGTACATCATTCATTTCAGATGTAGAGTTCAGTTATTCATCAGCCCTTTAGAAGCAGATAGTAAAATGAAATGAAATGAAATGAAATGAAATGAAATAAATAAAATAAAATAAAATAAAATAAAATAAAATAAAATAAAATAAAAACAGATAGTCTTATCTGGTGGATAGGAGAGAGTTTCAAAGCACATCAGGACTCAGTGTACCATTGAGATACCTTTGAAGATGGAGGAAGTCTTATAAGAAGCAATGTGGGGAGCCTGTTACAGCAGAGAGGGTCCCCAAGCTGACAGTCAGCGAGGAAATAGGGATCTTAGAACCTCATAACTATAGCCATAAGTAACTGGATTTTGCTAAGGACCTGAATGAGTTTGGAGGTGGCTTATCCTGCAGAGTCTCCAGATAAGAACCCATTTCTTATCTGGCTACTTGATTTTGGTTTTGTGAGACTCTGAACCGAGAACCTAGCCAACCCATGCCTAGGCAAATGAATTTTGGAAACTTTGAGATTATAAATGTATGTGCTGATTGAGGTCATTAAGTTGCAGTACTTTGTTACACAGCAATAGAAAATGAATATACCTGAACTATCCAGGGTATTCTAATTATAGCCTCTAAAAAGTGCAGTGGAGATGTTCTTTCAGCTCATGAGTAATTCTGCCACTTGCATGTCCATAGGTTTAGACTCAGGTTTATCGTTCGGTGTATTCACTTCACTTACAGAGAAAGAGCCATAATTTCTCTTAAATTGAAACCATTACTTAGAACCTGATTAGTATGTATTTTGCATGATCTCAGCAATTTTGTTTTATTATATTGGATATAATTTAAGCTCTTAGAATTTCTCTCAAGTTCCTATTTTCCAAATCGACATTGAGGATGAAAGACAGAACTATGCAAATCCAATTATTGGTATTTGTTGAGACTGAGAATGAAATATTCTTTTGGGTACATCCATGTCTTGTACTTATATGCTACAAAGGAATCAGAGTTCCTATCTTCAGAACGAAGGTTCTTAATATTTTGAGTGTTATATATTCCTTTGAGGATATAACAAAAGCTCTGAACCTGACTCCAGATAAAATACCTGTATACATGTATACCCCTCATTTCATTTATATTTAGGGACACCTGGTTAATGTACTGTGGCAGAGACATTTGGTGCTCACCAAATAACTCATGAGCTTCCTTATATTTCCCAGCCCCCCTTACCATTAGATCTGGGTCATGTGAATAGTGATTGTGAAGAGAAGTGACCTGTGTCTTCCATCCGTCCTTCCAGAGATCATATGTTCCAGATGAAGTAAATACCAGGTAGTGGAAGGCCATCCAACCTATATCAGGTTTGAGGGAATGAAAGAAAAACCTTTATGGTGTTAAGCCTGTGAAATGGCAATGATTGTCTGTTGCAACAATTAAAGTTGATTTACCTTTCCAATACAAAACTTCTATTTAATTTTTTTCCTCTTATAATTGAGATGATGTTAGTTAACCTCAAGGTTTACCAGGTTGTATTAGCTTAACCCTGTTAATATTCACATTTTGTCCTTTAATATTTTAGAGTATGTAGGGTAGTCTCCAAAAATGGCTCTATCAATTTCTCCCCTACCTATCTAAACAGGCATACCACTTCTCACTTCCAAAGTTGGAGTCTTTTTTCTCTCAAACTGAATGTGGACTGGCCTTATGGCTTACTTTGACTAATAGAGTATGGTAGGGGTGATGATGTTTCCAGCCTAGCACTGAACTGAATATGTGGCTAATGCTCTGGGAAAGTTACTCACCATGTGAGAAGGTCTATTATCTTGAGTTCAGATGCTGAAAGGAAGCCCAAGCTAACTACAAAGAGAGATGTTTGACCATCTCTTAGCTGTCCAAATTACCCTAATAATTTGGCATCTAATGTATGAGTTAAGAAGCTATCTTTGACATTTCAAATCCAGCAGACAACATGTGGAACAGAAAAATAGCCCAGCTAATTCTGCCTAGATTGAAGAATTATGAGAAATAATAAATAAATTGTGGCTACTTTATGCCAGAAAGTTTGGAGAAGTTTGTTATTCAGAAATAGATAACCAAAACCATGTGTAAATTCCAACTGTCAGATCTGTAAGAGACAAAGCTATGGTAAATCAAGATGAAAGGGTTTGATCATATACTCTACCTGAATTGAATTTGAATTCTTTGAAAAGTCTGTGTCTGCAAATTGTCAAAATTATCAGTCATTTCTCAAATCAATCAAACTAATTTTGATACTATGAACACAATTTGTTATTAATGTGTCATGTAGACAGTTTATGAAAGAATTAAACTCTATTTTAAAGATAGGTATCGATTATGGGAAAAGACAAGAGAAGAGCATGCAGCAAAGTCATTCATCTTATTATATTAAGCATGGAAAGAGAGAATGTCTATTATAATGATAGAAAAGAAAGATCCAATCTTCTCCAAAGGAAAATCTAATTCCTGTTGAAAATAGAACCTTTAAGACTGAAGATTTTACCACAGAACATTTCTGTTTTCTTTATTTTTTTTCTTCCTACTGACTGCTTTTTTGGGAGGGGAGGGGTTGGCTTTTACATAAAATAAGTCCACCCATTTCAAATTGTCAATGCTATATTTCCATCAGTCAAAACATTTCCTTATGCCTCTTTGCAGTCAATCCCATTTCCCATTTCTTACTTTCCTACTCTTAGCTCCTGGTAACAGTGGCCTACATTATACCCACCCCCACAATTTATTTACATATATACACACACACACACACACACACACACATACACCCCACAATTTATTTACATATATATGTAAATTATACATGTAATGTTATTATACTATATATAAAATAATATACTTATTTATATACATATATATGTATATAAATATATATGTAAATTATATATATAATATATATTATAAATTATATATATATCATACAGTACATCATTAGTTTTTGATGTAGTCTTCCATGATTCATTGTTGCTCATTGTGCTCCATGCAGTTTGTGCCCTCCTTAATATCCATCACCAGGCTCACCCATCCCCTCATCCCCCTGCTCTATAAAACCCTCAGTTTGTTTCTTGGAGTCCATAGTCTCTCATGGTTCATCTCCACCTTTGATTCCCCCCTCTTCATTTTTCCCTTCCTTCTCCTAAGGTCCTCCATGCTATTCCTTATATTCCACAAATAAGTTAAATCATTTGATAATTTACTTTCTCTTTTTGACTTATTTTGCTTAGCATAATCTCCTCCAGTCCCATCCGTGTTGATGCAAAGGTTGGGTACTCATCCTTTTTGATGGCTGAGTAATATTCTACTGTGTATATGGACCACATCTTCTTTATCCATTTATCTGTTGAAGGGCATCTCAGCTCTTTCCACAGTTTGGCTATTGTGGACATTGCTGCTATGAACATTGGGGTGCATGTGGCCCTTCTTTTCACTGCATCTGTATCTTTGGGGTAAATGCCCAATAGTGCAATCACTGGGTCAGAGGGTAGCTCTATTTTTAACTTTTTGAGGAACCTCCACGCCATTTTTCAAAGTGGCTGCACCAACTTGCATTCCCACCAATAGTGTAAGAGGGTTCCCCTTTCTCCACAACCTCTCCAACATTTGTTGTTTCTTGCCTTGTCAATTTTTGCCATTCTAACTGGTGTAAGGTGGTATCTCAATGTGGTTTTGATTTGAATTTCCCTGATGGCTAATGATAATGAACATTTTTTCATGTGTCTGTTAGCCATTTGTATGTCTTTTTTGGGGAAGTGTCTGTTCATATCTTCTGCCCGTTTTTTGACTTATTACTGTATTTTTACCTTTTATAGAATTTTGAATAAATGGAATCAGACAATAGATAGTCTTTTGTATTTGGCCTCATCATTTATATAATATTTTCAGATTAATTCATGTTATTCTGCAATTTGTAGTATGTAAATTTTTATTGCTAATATTCCTCTTTATTCCATCTTGATTGAGATATAATTTATTATAACATCATGTAAGTTTAAGGTATACAATATAGTGATTTAATACACATATATATTGTGAAATGTTTTTCACAATAAACCTTGGTTAATGTGCCCTTATTATGTTAACATAATTAACATTTTATTGTTACTATAGTGAGAACATTAAATCTCTCCTATCATAGCAACTTGCAAGTATACAATGCAGTATTGTTAACTATAGTCACCATGCTCTACCTTAGATCCTCAGAACTTATAAATGAAAGTTTGTACATTTTGACCATTTTTGACCCATTTCCCCACCCTTCAGCCCCTGACAACCACCGTTCTACTCTCCGTTTCTATGAGTCTGATGTTTTTATATTCCACACGTGAGACCATATAGTATTTGTCCTTGACTTGTTTTACATGGTACAATGCTCAATGCCCTCAAGGTCCATCCATGTTTGTCTCAAACAACAGGATTTCCTTTTTATGGCTGAATAATATCCCATTATATAAATAGCATATTTTCTTTATCCATTCATCCATTGATGGACACTTAGGTTGTTTCCATGTCTTGGCTATTGTGAATAATGCACTAGTTAACATGGGAGTGCAGATATCTCTTCAAGATAGGGATTTCATTTCCTTTGTATGTATAACAGAAGGATTACTGGATCATATGGTAATTTTGCTTTTAATTTTTTTTGAGGACCCTCCATATTTTTTTCCATAGTTGCTGTACCAGATTGTATTTCTACCAGAGCACACCAAGGTTTCCTTTTTTCTATATCCTCACTAGCATTTGTTAACTCTTGTCTTTTCGATAAGGGCCATTCTAACAGGTATGATGTGATATCTCGTTTTGGTTTTTATTTGCATTTCTCTGATAATTAGTGATGTTGAGAACATTTTCCAGTACTTGTTGGCTACATGTATGTCTTTTCTGGAGAAATGTCTGTTCAGGTCCTCTGCTCATTTTAAAAATCACATTGATTATCATCAGGAAAATGCCAATCAAAACTACAATGAGATATCATCTCACACCTGTCAAAATGGCTAAAATCAACAACATAAGAAACAACATTTGTTAGTGAGGATGTGGAGAAAGGGGAACCGTCTTGCACTGTTGATAGGAATGCAAACTGGCATAGTCACTCTGTATCAGGAAAACAGTACGGAGTTTCCTCAAAGAGTTAAAAATAGAACTACCCTATGATCCAGCAATTGCACTACTAGATATTTACCCTAAGAATACAAAAATACTAATTGAAAGTGATACATGCACCTTGATATTTATAGCAGTATTACCTATGATAGCCAAATTATGGAAATAGTCCAGGTGTTGATCTATTTGTGAATGTATACTGAAAAAGTGGTATAGACATACAGTGGCTCAGTCATAAAAAATAATGAAATCTTGTCATTTGCAACAACATAGGTGGAGCTAGATTATGGTAAGTGAAATAAGTCAGTCAAAAACAAACACCATATGATTTCACTCATATGTAGAATTTAAGAAGCAAAACAAATAAGCAAAGGGGGGAAGGAGGGATTGAGGCAAACCAAGAAACAGATTCTTAACTCTAGAGAACAAACTGATGGTTATCAGAGGGGAGGTAGGTGGGAGTATGGGTGAAATAGGTGATGGGGATTAAGGAGTGCACTTGGCCTGATGAGCACTGAATAATATATGGAAGTGTTAAATTACTAGATTATACATCTGAAACTAACAGTATACTGTATGTTAATTAACTGGAATTAAAATAAATACTTGAAAAAAATAAAAAATAAGTGATAAAATTTTAAAAGTTACAAACACTTGGAAAACAGTATGATAATTTCTTAAAATTTAAACATACATCTACCATATGATCTAGTCAATCTACTCCTCAGCATTTATCAACAGTAATGTCCATTTAAGAACTTATACACAAATGTTCATGGCAGCTTTATTTGTAATGGTCAAAAAATAAAAATAACCCAGATATCCATCAACAAATGACTGATTATCATACTGTGATATATCTATACAATAAAATGCTGCTCATAATTTAAGAGGATTTAACTATTTCATATCAGAAATAACGTGTGAATCTGAAATTATTCTCTCTGGAAGAAACCAAACATAAAAGTGTACATATATACTATTTAATTTATGTGGAGTTCTAGAAATTTAAACTAATCTATATTCATGGAAAACAGATTGGACATTGGAGATGGTGGGGGCTGGGCACAGCAGTAGGGAGCAAAAAAACCAAGTGGCACAAGAAAACCCATGAGGGTGATGGATATACTGTAGTGACAGTTTCACAGGTGAATAGCTATGTCAAAACGTATCAAATTGGGCATTTAAACACCCACTCGTTTTTCGCCAATAATACCTCTCTGAAGCTTTTAAAAGATTAATAAGTAATGTCACTTGAAAAAAGATGAGGATATTTGTAAACCACTTCATGCCAATAGTTTTAACAACCTAGATGAAATGAACAAAGTTTCTAAAAGAGAAATATAATATTACTGGAGTTCATTCAAGAAAAAAATATATAACTAATATTTTTTAAATAAATTGAGTTTATAATTCAAAATCAACCACAGGAAGTGGGACTTACGGTAGTAATAACATGAGGAAGTTGGACGATTCCTTTCTGCAGAAAGCAAGCATAAAACTTAAAATAAAAAAAAAAACTTTCCAGACTATTTTGAGACACAGGAACTTGAAGAAAGACTAACACACATTGAGAAGCATTTATTCTTGAAAACTCTAACAACATTGGGTGAAAATGACATCAAAGCAATTGTGAATCTATGGACTTCTTGTCTTGGGTCACTCCCATCTATACACCCTCCAATCCGCTGTCAAAGCTGTGGTTTAGTGATTTGAGACTGATAGCACAAACAGCACCTTTGCAGCCAGTGGTGATGAACTCAAATTGCTTTGAGGGGGCAGGGGAGAGATGCAGAAAATTGAAGGCTTTGCTGGCTTCAAGTGACAGACTCATGTCAGAGCACAGAGGAAATGCCCATGGCCTTGGTAGCTCAGCCATGTTAAAATGATTCAGGGTGAATAGCAGACAAGAAAAAAATTAAGGGGGTAATCCTGGAAATTATAGTGCCATAAAAGGGCTGAAATCAGCTTTCACACAATTCTGGCTGACTGCTCAACCATGTATGCCCTGGGGAGACCCAGAAAAAATGGTTTTTAAATGTAAGCCAAAGGAAACATGAGAATTGGATGCAACTTTGAATGCATTTCTGAAACGACACAGCTCAGTCTGCAAAAGGGTGGAGGCCTAATGGGCTCAACGTATGTGAACACAAACTTTCCAAATCAAAGGCTCATGACTACCCTAAACAGGCACAGGTGCAGTCCCTATGAAGCCAGACTAAAATATATAAATAAGAATTAAAAAAGAGAAAATAACAAAACTTAGGTGAGACATCAGGGGCTGCACAGGTGCAGGAAACAGACTCCACAGTAGTCCAGGCAAGTTGTTAAAACAAAAACAAAAACACAAATAATTTGTTTTAATTTAGAAAAAATACAATAGAAGCCAGAAATGCTATAATATATGATATAAAATAATCTGTTTTCAACCAAAAATAATCCAACATGCAAACAAAAAAAGAAGTGTGACCTATACTCAGGAGAAAAACAGTCAATATAAACAAACTGCACCTAGATGTTGAATTTAGCAATAGACTCAAACAGCTATTATAAATATGCTCAGAATTGGTGGAAAACATATTTAAATATCAAAAGTATAATGTGTTCACAGTGAGTAAAAAATTGAGAGTCACAATGGAAGAATGAAAATGGTAAGAAAAAATGGAAATTCTAGATTTTATTTTTTTTTAGATTTCATTTCTTTATTTGACACAGAGAGAGGGATCACAAGTAGGCAGAGAGGCAGGCAGAGGGAGAGAGGGAAGCCGGCTCCCCGCTGAGCCGAGAGCCCGATGCGGGGCTCGATCCCAGGACCCGGAGCCAAAGGCCGAGGCTTAACCCACTGAGCCACCCAGGTGCCCTGGAAATTCTAGATTTTAAAAATACAATAACTTTCAGGTACCTGGATGGCTTAGTTGGTTAAATGTCCACCTCTTGATCTCAGTTGAGGTCTTGATCTCAGGGTCATGAGTTCAAGCCCTGCACTGGCTCCCCACTGGTAATGGAGACTACTTAAAAAACATGAAAAAACTATAACTTAAATGGAAGATTCACTACTTGAGTTCAACAGCAGATTTGAGATGGCAGAATAAAGATGACAAACTTAAAAAAGGAACAAGAAAATTACCCCATCTTTAAAAGCTGAAGGAAAAATAACCAGAGGAGCAGAGTTCTATGAGATGATGCAAAGCATGCCACCTATGTGTATGGGAGTCCCAAAAGGAAAAGAAAACAAGGACATAAAAATATTTGAAGAAATAATAGCCAAAAGTTTCTAAATTTATTTTTATTTTTTTCAAGATGCAAAAAATAAACTTTTTTAAAAAAATTTTAAATTAAAAAAAAATTTTTTTAAAGATTTTATTTATTTGACACAGAGAGAGACAGAGATCACAAGTAGGCAGAGAGGCAGGCAGAGAGAGAGTGGGAAGCGGGCTCCCTGCTGAGCAGAGAGCCCAATGCAGGGCTTGATCCCACGACCTGAGATCATGACCTGAGCTGAAGGCAGAGGCTTTAACCCACTGAGCCACCCAGGCGCCCCCCCCATTTTTTTAATTTAATTTTATTTTTTCAGTGTTCCAAGATTCATTGTTCATGCACTACACCCAGTGCTCCATGCAGTACGTGCCCTCCTCAATACCCACCACCAGGCTCACCCAACCCCCCAACCCCCTCCCCTCCAAAACCCTCAGTTTGTTAAAATTTATTTTTTAAAAACCCATCAACTTAAAGATCCAAGAAGTTCAAAGAACCTCATATAGGGTATTCACAGAAAACCACACCTAGATACAGCATAGTCAAACTCCTGAAAGACAAAGACAAATAGAAAATCAATACGATCAAAATCATCCCCTCATACCATAACAAAAAATTATATAAAAAAGATAATAGATGTAAGAGCTAAAACCGTAAATCCTTGTTTCTCAAGAGTGACTTGAATATTCAGGGAGTGGATTGACTAGATCATATGGTAGATGTAAGTTTAAATTTTAAGAAACTATCATACTATTTTCCAAATATTTGTACCCTTAAAAACTTATGATTTACATTTTAAATTTTTTATCAAGTTTTTCATTCCAGTTAGTTAATGTATAGTGTATTATTAATTCGAGGTGTACAATTTAGTGATTCATCACTTCCAAACAACACACCGTGCTCATCACAAACGCACTCCTTCATCCTCATTATCTATTTTACTCATCCCCATACCCGTCCTCCCCTCTGATAACCATCAGTTTGTTCTCTATAGTTAAGAGTCTGTTTCTTGGTTTGCCTCAATCCCTCTTTCCCTCCTTTGCTTATTTGTTTTGCTTCTTAAATTCCACATATGAGTGAAATCATATGGTATTTGTCTTCCACTGACTTATTTCATTTAGCATAATACTCTCTAGCTCCATCTATGTCATTGCAAATGGCAAGATGTCATTCTTTATTATGGTTGAGTAATATTCTGTGATCTAGATGTGTGTATATATATATATATATATATATGATTGAGATAGAGAGGGGGGGTATATATCATCTGTGATGGATACTTGGGTTGTTTCCACAATTTGGCTTTGCAGATAATTCTGGTATAAATACAAACATCGAGGTGCATGTATCTCTTTGAATCTGTATTTTTGTGTTCTTTGGGTAAATACCTCATAATGTAATGGCTGGATGGTAAGGTAGCTCTATTTTTAACTTTTTGAGGAACCCCCATACAGTTTTCCAGAGTGACTGCCCCAGTATGCATTCCCACCAACAGTGCATCCTCACCAACACATGCTGTTTCTTGGTTTGTTAATTTTAGCCATTCTGACATGATACCTTATTGTAGTTTTGATTTGCATTTCCCTGATGATCAGTAATGTTGAGCATCTTTTCATGTGTCTGTTGGTCATCTGTATGTCTTCTTTGGAGAAATATCTATTCATGTCTTCTGCCCACTTTTAATTTGGATTATTCATTTTTGGGGTGCTGCATAAATTTTTTATAGATTCTGAATATTAACTCTTTATCTGATATGTCATTTGCAAATATCTCCACCCATTCCATAGGTTGCCTTTTAGTTCTGTTGTTTCCTTTGCTGTACAGAAGCCTTTTATTTTGAAGTACTCCCAATAATTTATTTTTGCCTTTGTTTCCCTTGCCTTGGGAGACATTATCTAGAAAGAAGTTGCTACTGCCGATGTCAAAGAAGTTATTACTTGTGTTCTGTGTTCTCTTCTAGGATTTTTATGGTTTCAGGTCTCACATTTAGGTCTTTCATCTATTTTGAATTTATTTTTGTATATAGTGTAAGAAAGTGATCCAGTTTCATTATTTCACATGAAGCTGTCCAGTTTTCCCAGCACCATTTGTTGAAGAGACTGTCTTTTTTCCATTGTATATTTTTGCATTATTTGTTGAAGATTAATTGACCATGTAAGTGTGGGTTATTTCTGGACTCTCTATTCTGTTCTTTTGATCTATGTGTCTGTTTTTTGTTTGTTTGTTTTTAACAATATCCAGGGGTCTTTATTTTTTTTTTAAGTTTCAACTTAAATTCCAGTTAATTAACATACAGTGTAATATTAGTTTCGGTGATTCAGCACTTCCGTACAACACCCGGTGCTCATCATGACAAGTGCAGTCCTTAATCCCCATCACCTATTTCTTTTTTTTTTTTCCCAATATGTTTATTTTATTTTTTCAGTGTTACAAGATTGATTGTTCATGCACCACACCCAGTGCTTCATTCAATACTTGCC